>CM062807.1:760923850-761650579 GCA_031772625.1 Pinus tabuliformis | reverse complement strand
TTTTTTTCAGGCGTATTCATTGGCACAATAACTGAATCTGCTCGAACTCCACAAACCGCCTCTATAGTAACTAGATATGCACCCAGGCCTTGCAACTTATTAAGTTAATTCTATTTTCTATCTATAGATATATCTAGATATCGATATGCGGTTAACCATCACACAACGTATCCGAGCGTTTTCCCCTTTGGAGGGATGGTTACCCCCTTGCAACTGACCCCGGATGATGGAAACTTTGATTGGGCCTCCAAAAGTGCAAGCCAAGTTAACGCCAAGTCTGGACTAATGAGAGAGATAATGTAAGGTATCAATGGGGAGGCTATGATACAATATTGAATTTTTTTAATTCATAAAAATATAATATTATAAGCTTTGAGTGTTACACAATTAATTTAACTTTGAAATACTTAAAACTATTATATTAAAACATATTTTTAGTAGACAAGTAGAAACAACATTATTAGTAATTTTTATTATTGTGAATAAGACTAACTTTAAAACATATTTCTAATGGACAAATTATTAGTCATTTTTTAATTGTGGAAAGAACTCACCTTAAATTTATTAAATTTTATTTAAAATTTTGAAAGGAATTTTTTGGGTTGTGTGGTTATTCTTCTTCTTATTTTACTATTATTATTAACTATTTAAAAAAATTCTATGCAAAAATATAATATTTTAAGTTTTAAGTATTTGATAATTAACTTAATTAGCTTAACGATTCACTTTAACGTACATACAACTATTATATTAAAACATTTTTAATAAATAAATTATAAACAATATTATTAATAATTTTACTAATTTTAAAAATGTTTGGATGAATATATAATTTCAATTTATAATTACAATATTATTAATGATTGGTTATCAATTTATAATGGTGTTTTAAAAAGTATAGTCTAATTAATATAGGAAACGGTTATTTTTTTGTATTTTTTTATCAATTTTTTTTCAAAATCTAATTTTTTCAAAAGTCATAAATTTAAATTATTTAGTTTACAAATTTAAATGTTTTAATATTGAATTCATTTATTCATTCAAAAGTGTACTTTAACGAGGAAAATGATAAAATAAAAATTATTTGATTTATTAGTTAAATTAATCACTCTTAAATATCTTTATATTCATTATTACGATATTTCACTCAGTGATGTAATATTTTCTAACGTGTTCTTAAACATTTCTTAACACGTCTTTATATTATTTTGAATAATTAGGGAAGGAGGTGTGCTGGTGTAGAAGATTGTGCAATGGTGGGAGTTCATAAAAAAACAAGGTATATAATATTGCATTATGTGCTTTAGATTGATTATATTTTATAATATTATTGATAGAACTATCCAATGCTATTTCAATTTTTCCCCTCTAAACTAAACAAAATCAACACCTTTGAAAAATGGTGAGAGGCTTTATCATATGTTAGGTATAGGAGGTATGGATGGTTTATAACCCAAAGCGTGTAAAGGGTGAGAATTATAAATTTCTAACCATGCTAGGCCAAGAATGGTTTTAACTAAATAGATAACCATATTCATTGATTCACTTTATGTAGAGTAAATAGATACTTTTATCCATTGAATACATGAATCTTGATTGTGCAACTTCGTAAATAGACAATTTTACTATGTTTTTCAACTATTTTATTGAATGATAAAATGGATCAAAATTGCGTAAGATTTTTTTTCAGGAAATTTTTAAAAATCAAAAAATATTACTGTCATTTATTATACTAATTTTATATCAAATTTCAGTCTTAAGTGTTAGTTTAATTTGTTGAATTCTCATTGTTAAAGTTACGTTATTTTATAGGAATAAGAGTGCATTTACCAATAATTTCTCAATGGTGTTTTCACCTATGTTCTTGCACACCAACCCCCGAAAGCTACACTAGATGTTATTAGCCCACTAGTTTAATCATGTTTTTTCATGTATTTCACATTTTTTGGGTAGTAGGGTCCATCGAAAATATGCAAATGTGGGTACTCCTTGGATGCAAAATTAAATTATGCATCCAATGAGTGACCCACCTCGAAATTTGAGTAAAATCATAGAAATAAGAGTTTAAAAAGTAGTTTTTTTTTTTTTTCCCTCCAAAACTTGATGAGATAATCTAATATTATTTTATTATTTTCACTATTATTTTATAATATTCCTTAGGAGACCCATTTTAGACCTCAAAATTTCTCTAATGTACGCATGTCTTCTTGCCACCGCATAGTGGTTATGCTCCCCTACGAGTTTTTCTTCTTTTGCACCTCACTCTTGTGATGTTCTTTGTTAGTGTGTGGCTCTAGAAAATGTGTGTCCTATGCAGCAACATCTTGGCTCGATGTAGCTCTTAAATGTTTGGCAAACTGCTCTTTCAACTCTCTAGCTTCTATGCCTAAATTTCTTTTAGCCTTGATCTGACATTGACCAACTCTTCCATCACCTTTTTGTTGAACTCCTTCATTGTGATGGACGTCATTATGGCAAAGCTGCCATATTAAGTATAAATGGTGAGAAACGATAGGCCCAATTCAATACATGTTTCCATCATTGTTGTGTCTCTTTGATATCAGAGGAATGAATGGAGACTTACCACCTTCATCCCCGCAAACATTCTCACCAAGAGCGAACTCCAAAAAAACTTCAAATTGCCTAGAATGTGCTAGAGCGGGTTTGACGACTCACTAAAAACCAAGTGGGCATGAAAAATTCTTGTTGTAGAGATCAAGACTAAAGAATGTAAATGGTATGAAGCCAGAACATTGGGTATTTCTCGGATGCAAAACCTCAAACCCATAAACAAAGCAACAGTGAAAAACACATGGTCACACATAGGAATATCATAACCTCTTCAGCCACCACAACATCTCTTTTCACAATTTAAACACTACAAGAGCCTTGAGAACGAGAAGAAGCCTCTGAAATAGGAAAATAACCACTGAACCAACGAGGAGCTAGCCATAATTAAAAATTCTTCGTTAACCATCCAGAACTAGAAACTTTTTAGCCAAAAATTTAATGCTTTTGCATTCTTCTTGAAGCTACAGGGTGGTTAGGCACGTAGCCTCCATCCGACCACAAGTTCCTCCACTTCAGCTTCTCTCCACCCTTATTGCCACTCAGCTGAGGAGGGGAACCACCAGTGCTTTGTAACTGCAGAAATAAACAAAAAACTAAACTAAACTGAAATAGCGCTATAAATAAAATAGGCCAATAGTCTAAATCAACAAATCACATAGTGAATTACATCACACATCTGCTGAAAATAAACACATATTATTTCAAACATTGATGCAAATAACACACATAAAACTGGAATTCAAACTCCCTTTCCATTAAAAAAAACAGAATTTACAGGATATGCATGCCCCTACCATGGTGACAAGGAGGATGTGTTGCCTCCAAGATCTTCCTAGACCCTCAAAACCCAACGTAGTACTAAAGAGACTCAAACTTCCATTCAACTCCTCTACAAAACCCCTAATCCTGAACTTTATCATGAGTTGGAGGGAATATTTTTATGTTTTGATGAAAATATCTCCCATCTATTTTTCCCTCCATGACAACTTAAGTTCATTTCAATTACATTTCATGTCATTTACATTTTGTTTCACATTTACATTTAATTTTCATAATTAATCCTTTTACTAGTTACATTCGACCTCCAACAGAGATAGAGTATGGTTATAGTTGAACAAGGAGAGGTTACAAGGTCCGGGTAAGAAAATCAAGGCCCTGTGATATGGTCCCTTTGAGATACTAGAAAAGGTGGGAGATAATACCTATAGAATCATTCTTACCCCATACATGTGCATTTACTCAATTGTGAATGTAGAGAATATGAAACTCTGAGAGCCTTCCATGCTAGATCAGGAAGAGAAATAGGTCCCACATTTTGTAGGGGATTTGGCACTAGTTGTTCATGTAGAGTTGATAGAGAATATAGTTTTGTAGAAGAGGTCCAAAACTACAAGACAGGAGAAGCGTGACCTTTGGTAGATTAGGTTGAAGGGATAGCATCAAAGTAAGGCTAAATAGTACACTCGAGAGAAGGTCAAGGAAATATATCCTCATCTCATTCAATAGAATATTTTAGGAGCCAAATGCCTCCAAAAATGGGGAGGTGTGATATATATTGGATCATTATATTTTTTTCATCCATCTCAATGCTTTCAGAATAGGAAAATTGGAGGAATTAGCTCACAGGACCATTTTTACCATTGGAACCTAGTTTGGTAAATTGGGGTCTGAAACCTTCCATGAGAATTTTGAGGCATAAAATAGCTTTTTTGGGGGGTAAATTTTTTTCACTTTAGCATGGCACCTTTTCTACACAAAGACCTTCCAATGACGCAAGAATCACCTCAAATAGAGTCGGTATGCAAAATTTACGCCACTCAGAAGTTGAGCTTCATGTTTTGGCCACCATAATTCAAGAGGATGCCATGTCAACCCCCATTATTTATGGAAAATGGGATAGCCACGTGATCATGATGAAGAAGACTCTAGAAGAGTCCATATTGTAACTTTGCTTAAAAGTTGAGGGAGTCAAACCTAACCACTAGTAGATTGTTAGGTTATGTTATAATCGAGACACTAGGAGGAAAATGACTTCCATTTTTTCGAGTGCATCTTGTTCCATAGATGAAAAATGTAGTCGAGAGAGATAGGGGGAGAACACACACAGAGGATTTGTGCATTGTAGTATCCTACGGGCCACAAGCCTTAATTTATTGTACTCGCAACCATTTTCTATTATGAGAAAGAGAGCAGAGTGGCCTCACCTTCCAACTAACTTTTCTCCCAAAAGGGTTTCCTATGATATATCTTGTGTCAATCATGGTTTTTTAGTTTTTATTTTGTTGTTCACTATTTTTTTCATTATTCTCATTTGCATGCATACGTAATAAACAATAACTTATACATCCAAAAATCTAAAGAGAAATACATCCTCATATTGTAGATTTCATATTTTTATGTATAATTTTATTAGATCTTGTGACGAACTATCTAGTGGAATGTCCATGGAAGTTTATGAATCATTGATGGATTATGTTCATAAGGCAATGACATTTTTCTAATTATGATTCATTTTGTCACAATTTAGACTTCAACATGTTGTTTGTATACAAAAGTGTCACTTTTCCCTCATCATAATACTTTATCGATGCATGTATTTCTAGGTCAATTCCCACTTTTATTTTTGTTACTATTTCTATTTTGTATTAATAATATTATTTACATAGTATGTACACATAGAATTATCCAACTAACCCAAACCACAACATATGAGCACCTCAATCTCCTCAATATGTGAGATTGTTTCTTATTGTTTTCTTATTTACATGTCATAGGACCAATGGGATATGCAGAAATAAACATGTGTTCACATATGTTTTAGATTTGAACGTAGTTGCAGGGTGAAATTCAAAGTCATATTTCAAGGATTGTCGGTTGAAGTTCAATTGTTCCCTCTTGTGCATTGTAGTAATTCCTGACACAATAGAAAAATATATATGTTGAGATTCTATTGCATATTTGGCTATTATAGGATGCTCTCAAGGATACACTTTCTTTTGAACATAATCCACTAACCAATTTCACTAGGCTATTACAGGATTCTCTCAAGGATATGCTATTGCATATTTGGTTATTACAAGACTCTCTCAAGGATACACTTTCTTTTGAACAAATCCACCAATCGATTTCATTGGACTACATAAACATATTCCATTTAATTATCCTTTCATGTAAATTAGTCAATATGACCATTAAAGTTATAAAAGAATAGTCAAATTAATAAAATGCAAATATCAAAGTTTTGATAGTGTTGGACCCGCCAACATGTCAAGGGATCTCTCCGGTAAGAATTCCCAAATAGACCTCAGACTGTTTGGAGTAGGAGTCCCAGCAATGGGTAGTAAAGCAATTCCTGGACTGCGATAGCACGCAAAGGTAAGTGTGATATCTTTGTCGGAAGCAAGTGTGTGACCTTGCAGCGAGTCAAGTGAGATGCATGGGGGTTCTAACACGCGGAGGGGAAAATGAAGCTTGTCCCTTAGAAGCCTGTAATAGTACGCAGCTTGAAAGGAACACACGAGTTGAATGACATCACAAGATGGAAAGCAAAATAGTCCACAGTCCAAAGTGACGGGTTAAACCAACAACATGATTGTAACAAGATTCATACAATTGTATACAAAATAGTTCAAACACAAATGCGTAAGTTAAATAACATACATTACTAAAGCAACCAGGATAGTCCAACTACAATAAAAACATATGCATGAAAACGTGTTGGCTCTCTCTCTCTCTCTCTCTCTCTCTATATATATATATATATATATATATATATATATATATATATATAAAGTTTCCATCCTTACATAAACCATTGACAACCACTAGCCCCAATAGTGGAACATTACAGTCAACACCGCCTGCTCCTCCAAAGATATGCACTGTGGAGAAGCCAAGGCTCCTCGCAATACTCTCCAAGCCTTCTCTAAGAAATGCCTAGCCAAAATCTTGGCTCCCAAAATCCTGTACTATGAGTTATGAGGTTTTATATATAGCAAAGGGTGGGGTGACCCTTGACATTTCCCTTTGACTCATGGACTACCCTCATGATTCTTCACATTACAACAGTGACTGTTCACATTCCACTAATGACACTTGGAATTTCACTTACAACATATTTACCATAATACAATTTCCACATATACCCATGTGGGACAAAAATAGGCTTGAGTTAGCCTCACAAGACAAACAACATCACTCAGGGTCTTGGGGAAAGACCAACTCAGTAACCTCCCACGCGTTGGTCTTTCGTGACGAACTGATACCAAGCTTGGTACTATGCTATTGTATCCTTGTATTGTTTGATGACATCTTTGTTGAAAAAGAAACTTGCTCCATGGCTTCCGGGTATATGGTTTTGAAACCTCTATCCATCTCATCTTGAAGCATGCACAACATTGTCCTGAGTGTGGCTGGACCACTAATGTACCTTTGCATGTTCTCTGCACTAAGCTGCAATTCTTCATTGGTGGCTACACGTATCAACTGCTCTATGTACCTGTCGACATCCAGCATGACTTGGTTCTTCCTCATGGCCTTGGTGAGGGTTCCGATGGAAGGGATATTGTGTGTTCGCACTATGACATCCAGACTTTTGAACAACCATGCATAGGAAGCCTCAATGCTGGTGATGACCGGAGGGAGCTGCTCATAGTTTTGGATCAACATCTAAATCCGTGCTTTGTCTAGCTCAGCCTGTGGCTTCATCCTCTTGTGCAAGTAAAGTGGGGCTCCCTTGTACCTCATTGTCCATTCTTGCATGTGCGCAATAACAGTGTGAATGTCTTTGAGAGTTTGGCCCATCTATGTGCACTGCTACTGAAAACTGTATATATGGACAACCACTTTATGCACGGTGACAAATATCCTATACAATATGCGCATGGTGGCCTCCAAATTTAATATCTTCGAAACTATTGCTTTCATCATCTCTGTCATGGAAAATCTTGCGGACTGCTCTGTTCTCTGCCTGGCCTCTTGCAAGTCTTTCGCCATTCGATCATTCTCTGTTATCAGGAACTTGACTGTCAAACTCGTGGCTTATGCATAAGCCATAGAAGCCTCAGCCATGGAAACTAGATGTCTTCTAACATCTTGTGCCATCACCCTTTCTTCTGTGTGTGTAGGTGATGTATGATCATCCGGGAGCTTCTTTATTCGTGCCTGTACAATACTCTATTGTGTCTTGTCAAATGGTAAATTGTACACATTTGTCTCTGGATCATCGTCAAGGAGAACAACTTCTCCTTGCTCGCTCGAGACTGGTTGTGGTTTTGGAGGTGGTGGAGATTGTGGTAAGACCTCAGATGCCCTTGGCATGATATCGATGTCTTGATCCTCTAGCTCATGTTCCGTCTCCATTTCTGTTGCCTCAAAAAACTGCTCAACCTACTAAGAAAGTTCCCGAACCTACACCTGTTCATCCTCTTCATCATCTACTGGCTACTCTATTGTCTCAACCTGTATTTGCGTAGTTTTCTCTGTTAGTGCGCCTTGTCCTTCTTCTTGTTCATGTTTCTACCTTTCTTGATTCTCTCTCCTCCTGAGCTCTTGTTCTGCTTTCAACTTCTTCTCTGTCTCCTGCAACTTCCTCTCTGTTTCTTCCAATCTTTTCTTCTCCCTCTTTCTCTACACTACTCTTTTGTCGCCTCTTTGCATCTATCTCCAGAGCTACTGTTTTGAAAAGTGGATCTTCTTTGAACTTGTAGCTTTGCTCGACCTCTGTGCTTTCAGAAATCTTCCTCTTGCCTTTGTCTTGCACCAATTTTTTTCTCATTTTTGTTGTTTTTGTTGATTCCTGTGGTGCTGATGCCTGCAGTGCTGCTTTCCATTCTACAGCCAGGTTGACAGGTTCTTTAAGCCTAGAGGAGTTATAACAATACCTCCAAGGATCTTCCCTTGGCCAATGACATGCCTCGTGGACCCATGGGAAGTACACCTTCACACAATGGTTCTTGCATATGCAGTGAGGATCATACATATTAAAACTCTCGGTGTCGAATCCAAACTTCTTCAAGTCCTCGGTCTTGACATCTGCATATTTCAAGGTACAGATCTCGTACAACCCAATACACAAAGAAAGAGTAGGCCATGGTGCCTTCTTCCTTCTGTGTAGTGCTGCTGATAAGCCTATGGAGATGTGGTATGCAACCTCTTGCATGACCAACTTTTCTGTGGAAAACCTTGGTACCTCATTCGGAGGCTTCTCTACACTGAAAATCTTGATGAAGGTGCCACTGCGTGAGGCATACCAATCTACAATGTTGAGCAATGCCTGCATCGCTTCCTAGGACATGCAAGGTGGGTCTTGTTCAAATATCATCCTGTGCAGCGGGGCAATGAAGTGGTGAGACAACCTTGTCATGACTCCTCGATAGTTGCACTCGGAGAGCAACTTGCAATAAACATTCATAGCTTCCTCTGATGGTGTCCATGTCCAACCCATGCCAAGAAATTACTGTTGGGCACATATTACATCAAGCAGGTATGGGGACATATAAAATCTTGCTTTTCCATCCTTAGGCAGATTCTGGGCATTTGACACATTCACTTTCCGCTGAAGAGCCAACATGTCCGACCAATTGAAAGGCCTTCCTTCGTTTTCCAACTGATATAACATAACAACACAACTATGTTGGAAGGTCTTCGTGCTCTCTTGTCCATACAAGCGACATGCAAAGATGACCAAGAGTTGGTGAGCCTTCCTGAGTGACTTCGTCTAGTAGACCTGGTTGGGTGTTGTCCTTGTTAAACACACATGGGCAACAACATAATATGAAGGATAAAACATGAGAATACATTTGTATTAACAAGTGATATACATTTATAGTACATGGTTTGACCGTTGGGTTCCACATCCCAAGGTCTCTTGGACTCCTTTTGTCTATTCGGCTTCCACACTAACCCATTGAGGATTAGATGCCCAACATTCCCCCCCTTAATCCGAAGGGTTATGTATGAGTCCAAGAAGAGAGCTGTAATACAAAATGTGCAACAATGCATGGCAGCACTAGGCTGAATGTGCTCTCTAAAATGTTGGTATAAAGGACGGTGGTTTAAGGATGACCACCAACACTAGAATTCTTAGTGCAATTCCAGAACTCTTCCAAAATTGGCAAGAAGCTGAAGTCTTCTACTAGAGGAAGTTTTCCTATTGTTTTGAAGAGGGAAACCTTCAACCATGAAAGGGAGGTCTCACCCCGCATAAAAGGGAGAACTTCAACCTGAAAAGTGAAGTCTCAACCTGTGATGGTTTAAGGATGACCAACAACTCTGGAATGCTTAATGCAATTCCTGGAACTCTTCCAAAACTGGCAAGAAGATGAAGTCTTCTGCTAGAGGAAGTGTTCTCCATTTTGTTTCTGGAATTCTTCCGAAACTCGCAAGAAGGTGAAATCTTCTGCTAGAGGAAGTGTCCTAGATTACCAACCGAAGGCATGCTCAGGGGCATCTTTGTCTCTAGTTACAACTCTGAAACTGGTGTGACAGGTTGTGGCTCAGGCTCGCTTGATGTGACTTTGAAGCTTGTAGATGACCATCATTTCCCCCCCTGTCAGATACAAGGTGAGATGATGGAGAAAACTCAACTGCAAGACTGTTCAATACTCTGGAACAAGTTTTGACATGTGATTGGAATATCCTCTTGGCTGTTGATGCCCATTGCCAAGAAGCGATCCATCCAAGATGAATCTTTGTTCTTGCATGACATTTATTTCTGAAGCATCTGTGTGAAGAATGGGTGGTTTTATGACAGTGCTTACATGGATGAAGATCAAAACAGTGATCTTTCAAATGGCCAACTCGATGACAGTGTTGGCATTTCACAATCTGTTGTTGTTGCTGTGGAAGAGGAGCAGAATTGGAACAACTGGAGGTGAAATGTCATGAAGGAATCCAGCACTCTGAAACTGAATGGGCTTTGAGTAGTCTGGAATATGAAAGGACAAGTCCTTCTCATATCCGAGACCAGTTTTGTGTTTGTTGTGGACAAGCTCTTCCAAGGTCTGATGATGGGCTTGGGAAGTGCAAGTTGAACTCCTGCATCTGCCTATAACCTTGCTGCTTTATGGGAGTTTGTTTCAATCTTCTGAACAGAAACAGGTTAAAAATGACTCCTCTGTTTTAATTCTTCTTGCTGTAGCTGAGATTCGAGCTGCAAAAAATCAATTTTCTCTTATGCATTTTGTAGACAGACCTGAATGTCTACGAGAGAAACTTTGCTGACTTTTAATGTATCATGAGTAGTAGACAATATCAAAGTTTTGAGGAACTCTAATACTTCATTGATTCTGGCCATTTTTTCTTTAATGTCAAAATTACACCTTAAAAACTGATCACAACTACTACTCAATGCAGAAAAGTAATACCCACTAGCAATATCCTTTATAAATGTGCAACAAATGATCAGTGTGTAACCAGTAAGCACCAATTACAATCCATATAAAAATAAGAGTTTACTCATGACCGGCACTATGTTCTGTCAATACAACTGACTAAACTTTTCTCCACAAAAGATTACTTTTATTTGTCAAAACAATCATTGCCTTTATACAGCCCACCAAACTCTTATGCAGCAGTCAAATCAAGGAATCAATGGATATAATGTAGACCTATAATGAGAATCAATGCACACAGCAACTGCAAACTTGCTTGGATCCTTCAAATACTCCTTCACTTTCTCGGCTAATGGAAAAGAATAGTCAAGTTCAATAGTGACTGCTAATACATTCTTGTAACCATTGATGATAGCATGTGGAACAATTGCAATTGTGGGATTATAGATCGCCAGAGAAAGAGCTGTACATAATCTCATAAACTGAAAATTGTTTGTTGTGGTGTGCAAACGCTGAACAACATATATATGTCAAAACAACAGTTATGAAAACAGCGCATATATATATATCAAAACAATAGTTATCAAAACAACGCATAAATTTATGCCTTTGGCCTTGACATCTATTGGGGTCGAAGATAGACACAATCACCGACTATGAAAGGTTGTATGGATTCATGAAGCGATTTGACAGCTTCCATGGGATCTTCCTGTCCTGCAAATTTTATATGCACCATGATTACACTCCACCACAGTTACGCTGCACCACGGTTACGCTGGAGGCACCACGATTTATCAATCCACCAAACAAAATACCATTCAAAATTTTCTTGCAACGCATGATTGAATACAGTCAAAGCCAACGTTCACACCATTCGTAGGCCATAACCATATATACGCAACATTGTTCACATTCTTCGAGGATTGTTCAACACATGGTTTTCTCACTCAACTCGATTCAACATTTCACCCAGCATTACAAAAACTCATGCAACACGTAGAGACTTTGAGAGAAACGAGAGATTCTAGATCTTCCACAATTGGCAAAAGGGATTTACAGGAGCACAAGGAAGCTAGAAATATTCACGTCAAGATCACCACAACGTATGCAACGATATTTCTACATGTACTTCACAATTTTACCAGGTAAAGCTGCCAACATAATCAAAATAATCACAACTTCATACTTTACGCACATGACACTTGATTTAGATTCCGCACTTGATTTTGATTATTTTAGACTGATCACACAAAAAATGCAGTTATCGAAAATTTTCAGTAATTGTAAAAAATATGATGGGACAAGCATATCTCAAACATGACAGGTGCATATGATGACCCATATAGCTTGTTACCTGATCAAAACAAACATCAGCACTACTCTGTTTATTTTCTAAACTGCCATTAATTCACCAAAGTTTCGCATTAAGAAGATAGAGCCAGCAAATAATCCAGTTGCATGTAGTAACCTCATGTTAGCTGCCCATTTCTCTTCGTCTTGAACTGAGCATTCCACGTTTGTTTCAGTTTTTTTTTTCATGACAACGTCGCCTACCGCAATTGCCTATTATCAGAGCGCACTGTAAAGCACCTTTAAATATATCCTAAAACCCTTAATTGTCAATGTGTCCTCCTTTAGTGAAAATACTGAAAACTTTCCTGTGCCTTCTATATAACTAGTGTTTGATCATCCCAGCAATCCAAAAACTCACAAAACCAATGCACGGTGCATACCATGAATCCAACATACACACTACATCAGATTTCAGTCGCCTGGGCAGCGCCACCAGCAGAGTTTCAAGACATACAATGCACCATCATTGCGACATGCCATTTAGACGTAGACCTCCGAGCAAACAGTCTCACAATCATTACAATGCAGCCAACACACAATTATTTCAACGCAACCAACATTCCAAATGCAAGATATAGATTTGATTCAACTTACAACCCATGGTGTCCATTGTACATACAAGAGCAACGAACAATTTCATCTCACTATTTCAACGCAAAAGATCGACCATCATTCAGAAATTGATGCACGGGAGAAGGTTCATCACATAGGGATCAGTATGAGCCAACGCATGCAGAACTCAATGCTCCAAATTTGGCAGAGGGATAGAGGATAATGACAGCATATGGCAGAGGTGAGCAGCGCAGTCTGAGCATAGGGAGAGTAACGCTTATTTATGCAATAATGGCAAAAATTTGATGCATTTCAATGCTCCAGCCACAACAATGGCGCCAAGCATAGTCACAATGAACAACTCATTATTCAACGAACAACCACCATTATCATTAATACGGAATTTAATTATTCAAACTGACAGACAAGCCTGGGGGTAGTGTAATACCAGACTTCCGTTGTCAAACCTCACGTTGCACCGAAACACTGGCAGCACTGTAGGAACGCTGGCAATGGAACGCTGACAGCACTGTAGGAGCAGGTATTCGATGGGAATACCAAGCGTTACCCATATTATCACGCAGAGAAGAATGAGAGGAATATGGCAGAGAGTTTTTGCATGGCAGAATAGAAGCGTTTTTGCATGGCAGAATATACAGAGCGCATGACTCACAAGCGCTCAAGGCAACCTAAATGATAGGTCAGTATTCGCAGGAAAATAATGACTCATTATAATGACTCAAAATGGAGCAGGACCAACAATTGCCTGCTTTGATACCATGTTAAACACACATGGGCAGCAACATAATCTGAAAGATAAAACATGAGAATACATTTTTATTAACAAGTGATATACATTTATAGTACATGGTTTGACTGTTGGGTTCCACATCCCAAGGTCTCTTGGACTCCTTTTGTCTGTTCGACTTCCACACTAACCCATTGAGGATTAGGTGTCCAACAATCCTAAACTTCTATGGCTCTTTTACTCAACACTTCAAGATATCTATTGAGTTCACATTGTTATTGGGAGTGAAGAACAGTGCATTCATGTAGTTCACCGACTGCAGCAAGTGATATATTTGATGGTAGTTTTCTGATATGATGGTGGCAAGTTGTGTTCCACTAGTACTACTCAATTTCTTCATCTTGAGATCAACATGTGAGACAACCCAATGCATGATATCCGCGCACGGGAAGGCGGGGTACCTACATGCAACCCTGTATAAGCCGACTTGTGAATGTTCACATAGACTTGTCGATCTTCTAGATATTCCTTGAAAGTGCCTGCAAAGATGTCCTTTATTTCTTTCCATGTGATATTCATGTCCTTCTCTACAAACAACTGCATTTGCATAGATGGGCATGTTTATTTGCACCTTTTCAACCACGTCTCGAGTGTTGCTCTCTACAGTGTCCTTTGATCCAACTCTCTTGGAAACCATGATGCATGTACTGTTGAGAGACTGCTCAACAACCGATGTACCTAGAGACAGAGCTGACACTCATGACAAGCAAATGTCAGTTAAAAAAGCACAATGCATTTCAAGGATCGATCATGAAACAGACAGGGTGACTGTTGGGCAAGCTTTCACAGTAGTGACTCTCAAGGCTGGGAGATTATCAACTGGAACTATACATTGCACAGTCTCAGCTACCAGTGAGAGCTACTGCTGACTAGAACTGCGCAGAGTGCAGTCAAGTTGGGTTGACTATGGACTGGAACTACGCAATGCGCAGCTCAGTCCGGCTTGACTGTTGGTCGGGACTATGCATTGCGCAACCCCAGTGGATAAGACTAGGCACTCTCTCCCATAACTGCGTAGATCTTAGCTAGAGGCCAGTGACAGGTAGCCTCTCCACAATTCCTGGACCCAAGGTAGAGCCTTGAGTTCAGTAATGCATAGAGCATGCTACGAAAAGCAAGATTTTAGCCAAGGCAACCCAGACCTGCCCAAGGGAAACTTGAAAACGAGTAGATCCGAAAGCGTAAGAAAAGGATGGTGCATATAAGAGTGAATGATCATGCATGCAATCAAAACCAATGCAGGAATCAGTCAAACAAATGAATAACAATCAGGTGGATAAGGTCATCGCAACGACAACCGTTAGTGCAAAAACAGTGTTATGCATGTGACGCTTAAGAAATACAATGCAAAACTTGAAACCAGTTACACTTATACAAGTTAAAACAAACTAAAACGCCAGTGGTGTTGGCCGGATAAATCGATCTTGCGGACAAGGCTGATCTGCCTAGTATCAAAAGATATCTAGCAACAAGCAAACAAGCAAATCTATCCTTCTCTAAACATATATGATTCATAAATAAAAACTATAGAGGTGTCTAGACCCTACCTTAACTCCAATGCTAGTTTGTACAGAACTATCCTTCAACCATCCGAAAGAGTTTCATTTTGAGAACCTGCAATCACAAACAAGCAAACATCAAATAACTCCTGCATAGCTAATATCATAAATCATGTTCATTATGGTGATCAAGGAATTCATAAAATAAACCATAAAGCACAACTTATTGAGAAAAACAAACTTATTTGTATTAACTTTGAAATAGAAGAACCTTACAACCTTTTCAGCCTTAATGTTGAACAAGCTCTTCCCGAGGTTCGAAACAGGAATTTCCTTTACTTTGACAAGCCTTGCACTTCTCCAAATGAGATCAAAGAGGTATGTAATCTCTCCTCATAAAATCTCAATTAGGAAGACTAAATTCCAGCAGCATTTCACCTCAAAAATGTTCAGCTTTCAACCTCCCAAGTAACCAGCCCAATGCTTTATTTTATAGTGCAGAGGAAGGAGGTTACAGGTCCACCTATGAAGGGATAGAGTCCTCCTTCAAAGGGATAACCTCCTCACATCAAGGGGTTAGCTCCTTAAGGTATGGGATGCATGAACCTTAAAGGAGTGAACTTGCCACCTCAAGATTCCTTCCAGAAGCTTCTAGAAATGACTCAAAGTGAGTTTTTAAGAATATACTTGCGCCTTTTTAACTTTTACAGGGGTCCGCACCCATAACACAAAGACAGAGCGGTCAGGTGCGCAGGGGAGATGACCTTCAAGTGCGGGACCACAGGTAATGCTAAGAGAAAGTGCGGAACTAGAGTTTTAGAGACTTTTGAGGACTTTCTCTTATTTTCAAGGCTTGATATGAAGAACTGAGGCTTAAGACTTGCAAAGGAGGAAAGTATGAGTGGTAATGGACTCACACGGATTGCAGAATGTCAATGTGACAATTTTTTGTGCAACAAGTGGTCGTTCAATAAAACATGAAAAACAACACTCACACAAGCTAAGGAAATAAAAGCGATAGAAAAATCAGCAAAAGACTTGAAAATCAAAACCTACCCTAAAAAGTTGCGTCGACTGTGCCAAATTCCTAGATGCCTTGGGAATTCCAGAGCTCCAAGATCGAATGTGTAGAATAAGCTCTAGGGCGTCCTTTAAGTAGATTTGATAGATTTAGGATTTATGACGCGCATACCACAAATCTAGGAAAAAGCAACACTTTGCGGGAAGTTTCTAAAATTAAATTGCATGTAACTCCAGTGCTAAAGATAGATCCCTATTTTTTAGGGATGATTTTTTATTTTTTTTTTTTTTTCTTTTTCGGGAAAGACTGCCTTGTGTGCATGGGAATATTGCACAGTTCTGGAGGGAACCGGGCAACTTGCCTGCACATGCATCAAACAACAACATGAGGAATTCTTTTGCACAATTCTTGGGTTGAGTGGCTCTGGCTGCCTCTCATGCTCTATACATTTTTCTAGTTGAAGACAAGCTTCCAGCTGGGTCTACGCAATTCCTGAGCCAAAGCTCAGTACTACGATGTTCTACGCAATTTTGGAGAGCAAGGTTGATTGTCGAGCTTCTCTACACAATTCTAGAGAGCAAGGTTTTATGTTGGCCTGCTCTGTGCAATTCCTAAGAGCAAGGCAGGTTGCCCTCTAGGATTGCGCAGTTTGCCAAGACAATGCAAGAACCAGATGTGAACCAAGTCATAGGGTCAGCTTGTGGTTGGTCAGCAAAACAAGTTAGCGAAGATAGGCTGCAAAGCGAAAGATAAATTCAAATGAAACACAAGTACCTGAGCAATGCAAGACATACTGCTAAGATTTGAGGAGGAAGGCTCCAAAACAAAGCGAAGGCAAAATTTTGGAGGGTGGTTTTAGCCGCTACAACATTAGCGACACATTGGTAGAACTGCAGCTCTCTTTATGGACCTTGTTTCGTATAAAGCAAGTCTAACTCCTCTGGAATTATTGTTCGATTCTTTGATCGTCATGGCTTTTACACTAACCTATGTTTAAGATATAGTCCCTGCCATTCTCTTGATCAATTAGTGCACATACCAAGTCAAGTCAACAAAGTTGTTTCGATTGGGAAAGAAGGGTATATTGATGCACAAGTAATATGGATGTCAGAGTTTCAATTTCATCTCTAGTGCTGCTCCACTGCTAGCAGGCCTGGATAGTACCCCAGCGGAGTCACGCAGGAACACAAGCATCACTCCACTACCAGCGAGCCTGGTCAGTACCCTGGTGGAGTTACTTGTATCACCTCTCTGCATAGGAAGCCTTTCTCTTCTTTCACCTTTATTCTATTTTTCATTTTTCATTTTTTCATTTTCAGAGAACTATGCATATGCACTTATTTATTTCATGAGGCAGAAGAGGGATCCTGACTCATTGAGAGCAGAAGAGGTTGTCCCTTCAAAGAAGTATGGTATATAGATCTCTGACATACTTGTTAAGGTTTACCCCCTCACCTTACTCTACTTAACTGAGCTGACAAGAGTTAACTAAATATAGAAAAACCGATTAGAGTAGGTGGTACTAGTTAAAAGTGCAAGCGTTGTGTTTTCACCATGACTCACTCTGAACATAACATATTTTCCATCAAGATATCATCGATTAAAGACAACAAGTTCTTCATAAATATATGGGACAATAGATAACCAATAGTTGATAGTTTTACAAGTCCTCTTGTACTTCACCCTGCTTGTCTCAAGAGACAAACACAGTTTCATGTGAAGCTAAACCTACGGGTGCATAACAAGCAAACAAACAAACAAGAAAAGGACAGAAGTAAACGAAAGAAAAACAAGTAAGCAAAGCAAAACATGCAAGAAAATAAAACAAGGAATTAAAGCAACAAGAAAGAAAATGCTACTCATGCTCCTATGCCAAGCAGTGCATGGGCCTACTCACGTAAAGTGATATTTCCAATGCAGCCATCAGCGCATTGGTTGACCCATGTTCGTGAAGGCATGGTCGACCAGAAAGATATACAAGTAAAACCAGCACACAAAAAAGATAAGACAATGAAGACCAACACACTCAAAGTTTAAAAGTGTCCACAAAAAAGAAAAGAGCAAATGCGCAAGACAAACATTCTGCAGACGTACCATGGTGTTGCAACACACTGTGTGTAGATGGTGAGCATGTACACTCTTTTGACCGTGACAAACGAGCAAACATGAAAAAGGAAGGCAAATTTCGCTTAGCAAGAGTTCTCATTGTCTATGATTCCTCCAACGCATGAGCGATGGGATCATGTGATTATGGTGGAGGAATTAAAATTTGTGGAAGAGATTGATCTTCAACGAAAATAAGAGAGCGATGAGGAACCTAGGGTTTTCAACAAATTTCTAATCGGAAGTGGAACTAACCTCAAGGAAACGACGACCTAACATAACCATCAGCTCGAGATGAATTGCCTTGATAGTTTGAGGGGTTTCTACTTCATCAGCGGGTAGATCATCAAAGAACAGTGGCTTAGAAAGATCAACAATGAATGAATCAACATCGTGATCAAATGAAGGAGTAAAGAGATCATGACAGCCATGATCAGAAAATTCGATATGTTCATCGACATCCTCATGATCTGACAAATCATACAAAGGGGTTGATGAGAAACAAGAATGTTCACCCTCTGAGTTTTCAGAAAGAAAAGATGATAGATTGGGTGGATTCAGAAAGAAAGATGTGTCCTCTCTGCAATCAAATGACAAATTGACATCCAGTGTGTTCTATGAATGATCGAAAGTAAAAACATCCAGGGATGGATTTTCACAAGACAAATCAGAAATGGCAGAATCACAAAAGATGTCAAGAAACAACAGATGAGGTGCGGACAAAAGGAGGTCATATGTCACCGCATGTTCTTCTTCAGATTCCCACACATACTCATCATAAATGACAACGCAGGTTGGCTGCTCAACACCAACTTCGTCGACAACTTGATCCTCGTGAACAACAAGTGTGGAGTCTGGAACGGGAGAACACAACACAGTACAATCCAGAGGATCAACAGAACGAGAGGATGAAGGTTGAGAGAACAAGTTCACGTGACAACCAACAGGCTTGCAAGCCAAATCTGCATAGGTATCTAGAGAAAATGGGGTGGGAGGATGTGACAGTTCAACAAATCGGTTCGCAACTTCTCCCACCTCGCACTGCGGAGCTAGAGCTGTTTGACGAGAAGCGGGCAAGGGTCACTTGTGACAGCAACCTTGTCCTTCTTGGGTTTCGTAGCTCTAACACCGAGGTATGCTCAGAGGGGTTTGAATGGTTCTAACACGTGTGGATTTGAAAATATGTGAAGAAGATACTAAAATATTTCATTGAGAAATTTCCAATCAAATTTCATCTTCTGGGATTTGAAAAGCAATATTTTGGAAGTGCTTCCAAAATTGTAAAAGGGATTCATCAGGTGCTTTCTGTAATTCCAGAATTTTCTTATTGAATGCTTTATGATCATAGTGATAGAAAGAACGAGCCAACTCTTCGGTCATCTGATCATAAGAGTGGATGGATGTTGCAGGAAATGTGACACACCATTGCAGTGTGTGCCCTCAGAGCGTAAATGCGAATAGTGAACAGGAAATGTGATCCTCATGGATTTATTCCTTTCACAAAAGCCCATGAAGGCAACTCTGTGACTAAGAAAAGCTTCTCCGCCTTCACCATCATATGGTTTACGTGACAAGTCATTAAGGAGATCCTTCATCATTTCAAAATCACATCTCTGAGACAGACATGTCAGAGGGTTAACTGTAATGTAAGTCATGAAAGATGTGCAGATATTCAAATTAGACTTTGAGGACTTAGTTTGTCATCTGGCCCTCCTTCTAGCACTAGAAATGTTAACGGTGATGGACCCGCCAAGATGTCAAGGGATCTCCCCATTAAGAAGTACCAACTAGACCTCAGACAGTTTGGAGTAGGATTCCTAGAAGTGGGTAGTAAAGCAATGCCTTGACTGTGATAGCGCATAGAGGTAAGTGTGATATCTTTGTCAGAAGAAAGTGTGTGACCTTGCAATGAGTCAAGTGAGATGCATGGGGGTTCTAACAAACAGAGGGGAAAAGGAAGTGTTTCCTTTAGAATCCTGTAATAGTACGCAGCCTGAAAGGAACACACAAGATGAATGAAATCACAATATGGAAGTCCACATTCCAAAGTGACAGGTTAAACCAACAACATGATTGCAACAAGATTCATACAATTTTATACAAAATAGTTGATACACAAATGTGTAAGTTAAATAACATACATTGCTAAAGCAACCAGAATAGTCCAACTACAATAACAACATATGAATGAAAACATGTTGGCTATGTAATAGATATATATAGATGTATAAAGTGAAAGTTCCATCCATACATACACCATTAATAGCCACTAGCCCCAATAGTGGAACATTACAGTTAACACCGCCTGATCCTCCAAAGAGATGTACTCACTCTACACTATGGAGAAGCCAAGGCTCGTCACAATACTCTCTAAGCCTTCTCTAATCAATGCCTAGCCAAAATCTTGGCTCCCAAAAGCTTGTACTATGAGTTATGAGGTTCTATATATAGAAAAGGGTGGGGTGACCCTTGACATTCCCCTTTTACTCTTGGACTGCCCTCATGACTCTTCACATTACAACATTGACTTTTCACATTCCACTAATGACACTTGAAATTTCACTTACAACATATTTACCATAATATAATTTCCACATATACCCATGTGGGACAAAAATAGGCTTGAGTTAGCCTGAAAAGACAAACAACATCACTCGGGGTCTTGGGGAAATACCAACTCAGTAACCTCTCGTGAAGGTCTTCGGTGATGCATTGATACCAAGCTTGGTATTGTGCCATTATGTCCATGTACTGTTTGATGACATATTTTTCGAAGCGCACTCTTGCCTCCATGGCTTCCAGGTATATGGTTCTGAAACCTCTATCCAGGTCATCCTGAAGCATGTGTAGCATTGTCCTGAGTGTGGTTGGACCACTAATGTACCTTTTCATGTTCTCTACGTTGAGCTGCAAGTCATTGTTGGTGGCTATGTGCATCAACTACTCTATGTACTTGTCGACATCTAGCATGACTTGGTTCTTCCTCATGGCCTAGGTGAGGGTTCCAATGGAATGGATCTTGTGTGTTTACACTATGACATCCAGACTCCTGAACAACCGTGCATAAGAAGCCTCAATGCTGGTGATGAGCGGAGGGAGTTGCTCATAGTTCTGAATCAACATCTGAATCTGTGCTTTGTCTAGCTCAGCCTATGGCTTCATCCTCTTATGCAAGTAAAGCGGGGCTCCCTTATACCTCATTGTCCATTCTTGCATGTGTGCAATAGTAGTGTGAATGTCTTTGAGAATTTGGGTCGTCTATGCGCACTGCTACTAAAAACTGTATAAATGGACAACCGTTTTGTGCACGGTGACAAATATCCTATACACTGTCTGCATGGTGGCCTTGAAAGTTGATATCTCTGCCACTATTTCTTTCTTCATCTCTGTCATGGCGGATCCCGCGAACTGCTCTGTTCTCTGCCTGGCCTCTTGCAAGTCCTTCGCCATTCAATCATTCTCTGCTATCAAGAACTTGACTGTCGAACTCGTGGCTTTTACATAAGCCTTAGAAGCCTCAACCATGGCAAATGGATGTCTTCTAACATCTGGTACAATCACCCTTTCTTCTGTGTGCGTAGGTGATGTATGATCATCCAGGAGCTGCTTTCTTCGTGCCTGTACAATCCTCTGTTGTGTCTTGTCAAATGCTAGATTGTACATATCCGTCTCTGGATCATCATCAAGGAGAACAACTTCTCCTTGCTCACTCACCACTAGTTGTGATTCTAGAGGTGGTGGATACTATGGTATGACCTCAGATGCCCTTGGCATGAGATCGATGTCTTGATCCTCTAGCTCATGTTACATCTCCATGTTTGTTGCCTCAACCAACTGATTAACCTGCTAAGCAAGTTCCCGAACCTACACTTGCTCACCCTGTTCATCATCTGTTGGTTGCTTTTCTGTCTCAACCTGTATCTGCGCAGTTTTCTCTGTTAGTGCGCCTTGTCCTTTTTCCTTTCTTCATTCTCTCTCCTCCTGAGCTCTTGTTTTGCTTTCAGCTTCTTCTCTGTATCCTGCAACTTCCTCTATATTTCTTCCAATCTTTGCTTCTCCCTCTTTCTCTACATTACTCTCCTATCGTGCTCTCGCCTCTTTGCATCTAGTATCTCCAAAGCTACTCTTTCGACAAGTGGATATTCTTTGAACTTGTAGCTTTTCTCGGCCTCTGTGCTTTTGGTAATCTTTCTCTTGCCTTTTTCTTGCATCGGTTTACTGCTCACTGCTACTGTTATTGTTGCTTCATGTGGTGTTGTTGCCTGCAGTGATGCTTTCCATTCTACAACCATGTTGATCGGTTCATTGAGCCTAGAGGAGTTATAGAAATGCCTCTAAGGATCTTCCTCTAGCCAATGACATGCCTCATGGACCCACGGGAAGTACACCTTCACATAGTGGTTCTCGCATATGTAGTGCAGATCATACGGATTGAAACTCTTGGTGCCAAATATAAACTTCTTCAAGTCCTCGGTCTTGACATCTGCATATTTCAAGGTACGGATCTCGTACAACCCAATCCACAAAGGAAGAGTAGGCCATGGTGCCTTCTTCCTCCTGTGCAGTGTTGCTGACAACCCTATGGAGATGTGGTATGCAACCTCTTACATGACCATCTTGTCCATGGAAAACCTCGGTAGCTCATGCAGAGGCTTATCCGCGTCGAAAATCCTGATGAAGGTGCCACCGAGTGAGGCATACCAATCTGCAATGTTGAGCAATGCCTGCATCGCTTCTTGGGACATGTAAGGTGGGTCCTATTCAAGTATCATCCTGTACAACGGGGTGATGAAGTGGTGAGATAGCCTCATCATGACTCCTCGGTAGCTGAATTCAGAGATCAACTTGCAATAAACATTCACAACTTCCTCTGATGATGTCCATGTCCAACCTGTGTCAGGGAACTGATGTTGGGCACATATTGCATTGATTAGGTACACAAACATATAGAATTTCTCTTCTCCATCCTTAGGCAGATTTCAGGCATTTGACACATGCACTTTTAGCTGAAGATCCAACATGTCTGACTAGTTGAAAGGCCTTCCTTTGTTTGCCAACTGATCTAACATAACAACCTAACTCTGTGGGAAGGTCTCTGTGCTCTCTTGTCCATACAAGTGACATGCAAAGATGACTAGGAGTTGGTAAGCCTCACTGAGTGACTTCATCTTGTAGACCTGGTTGGGTGTTGTCCTAAACTTTGATGGCTCTTTTACCCAACGCTTCAAGATATCTCTTGAGTTCACATTGTTGTTGGGAGTGAAGAATAGTGCATCCATGTAGTTCACCGGCTGCAACAAGTGATACATTTGATGGTAGTTTTCCAACCTGAAGGTGGAAAGTTGTGTTCCACTGGTGCTGCTCAGTGTAATCATCTCAGGATCAATATGTGAGACAACCCAGAGAATGATATCTGCACACGAGAAGGTGGGTTACTTGCATGCAACCCTATACAAGCCTAACTTGTGAATGTTGACATAGACTTGTCGATATTCTAGATCTTCCTTGAAAGTGCCTGCAAATATGTCCTTTATTTCTTGACATGTGATCTTCATGTCCTTCTCTATGAACAACTACGTGTCTACATAGATGGGGAAGTTTATTGGCACCTGTTCAACCACATCTCCAGTGCTGCTCTCTACAGTGTCCTTTGATCCATTCTCTTGGAAACAATGATGTTTGTACTTCTAAGAGACTTCTCAACAATTAATGTACCTGAAGACAGGGCGAACACCCACGACAAGAAAATGTCAGTTAAAAAACTACAATGCACTTCAAAGATCGATCATGCAACAGACCGGGTGGCTGTTGGGCAATATTGCGCAATAGCGACTCTCAAGGCTAGGAGACCGTCAGATGGAATTGGGCATTGCGCAGTCTCAACTGCCAGTGAGACTTGATGGTGACTAGAATTATGCAGAGAACAGTCTAGCTGGGTTGAATGTGGACTAGAACTTTGCAATGCACAGTTCAATCCGGCTTGACTACTGGTTGGGATTGTGCATTGCGCAATCCCAGTGGGAAAGACTAGGCACTGTCTCCCAGAACTACGTAGAGCACAACTGGAGGCTAGTGAAAGGAAACCTATATGTAATTCCTGGAGCCAAGGAAGAGCCTCAAGTTTAGGAATGCGTAGAGCATGCTGGGGAAAGCAAGATCTGAGGCAAGGGAGCCCAGATCTGCCCATGGGAAACTTGGAAATGAGTAGATATGAAAGTGTAAGAAACGGATGGTGTAGATAGGAGTGAATGATCATGCATGCAATCAAAACCAATGTAGGAATCAATCAAACAGGCGAATAACAAAGCTGGTAGAGAGGGTTGCCGCAATGACCACCGTTAGTGCAAAAAACAATGTTATGCATGTAGCCCTTAAGAAAGACAATGCAAAACTTGAAACAAAACTTGTAAAAGTTAAAAAAACTAAAACAAACTGAAACACCAACGTTCGTTCAATAAAACATGCAAAAAAACAGTCACACAAGCCAAGGAAATAAAAGCGACAGAAAAAGCAGCAAAAGACTTGAAAAGAAAAACTTACCCAGAAAAGCTGCATTGACTGTGTCGAAGGTTCCTAGATGCCTTGGGAATGCCAGAGCTCCAAGATCGAATGTGTAGAATGAGCTTTGGGGCGTCGTTTAAATAGATTTGGTAGATTTAGGGTTTATGACGTACATGCCACAAATCTAGGAAAAAGCGACACTTGGCGAGAAGTTTCTAAAATCAACTTGCATGTAACTCCCAATGCTAAAAATAGATCCCTGCCTTTTAGGGATGTTTTTTTTCTTTTTGTTTTTTTTCCTTTTTCAGGAAAGACTGCCATGCATACATGGGAAGATTGCGCAGTTTTGGAGGGAACAGAGCAACTTGCCAACACATGCATCGGACAACAACATGAGGAATACTTCTACACAATTCTTGGGTTGAGTGGCTCTGGCTGCCTCTCATGCTCTGCACAATTTCCCAGTTGAAGACAAGATGCCAGCTGGGTTTGCGCAATTCCTGAGCCGAAGCTCACTGCGGGGATGTTCTGCGCAATTTGGGAGAGCAAGGCTGACTTTCGGGCTACTCTGCGCAATTCTGGAGCGCAGAGTTGTTTGCCGAGTTGGTCTGCACAATTCCTGAGAGTAAGGCGGGTTGCCCTCTAGGATTGCGTAGTTTGCCAAGATAGCGCAAGAACTGGATGTGAACCAAGTCATAGGGTCAGCTTGTGGTTGGTCAGCAAAACAAGTTAGCGAACACAAGTTGCAAAGCGAAAGATAAATTCAAATGAAACACAAGTGCTTGACCAGTGCAAGACATGCTGCTAAGATTTGAGGAGGGAGGCTCCAAAACAAAGCGAAGGCAAAATTTTGGAGGGTGGTTATAGCCACTACAATAGAAAGTCATTTCAATTGCATGCTGGATAAATATACTAATTATTATATAGACTTTAAAATATATTGAGAACGAGTAAATTCTTAACTATAATTTAAATTTTGAATTATGTACATTATTTTCAATCAATATTAAAATCATCAATTTCTGTAACATGTCATTTAAATAACATAAATACAAATTTTTTTCTTCTATTGCTGGATTTTATTTAACTAAGAGTAAGCTAAGGGATTTTACTCATGTAAGCATATGCCTTTGCACTATAACCTTCATTTATCTTTTGCTTGAGAGTTAAAACAAAATGGTGATTGAGAGTGAGTTTTTACAAAAACTCTTCGTTGAGTGTTTAAATTAAATATTAAGAGAGTTCAATTTTTATTAGATTTTTTTTTCATAGTTTAAATCAAGTTCAATTCAAAATTTAAATTTTAATTAAAAAACATTTGAACAAGAATTTTTTTTAAGAAAATTTCCCAATTAATGTAAATGATCTTTTTGTTTACATTTTTCCTACCATCCTAATTTTTAATAGAGCATCCATCTATAAATCTTGCCTATAAATTCCCACAATCTATCAACATTTCATTTATAATTTCTTTATTTATTTTTTTGAGATATTTTATTATGATTTATGATTTGTATTTGTATTTTAAATTATTTTTCATTTTCTAGTTTATATAATTATGAGAGAGAATCTTATATTTTTATGAATATTTTTCAATTTTGTGAGTTATTTTTGTTAAGGATTTATGTTATTGAGAGGATATAGGTTCAATTTCTTTCGACATTTTCAGGGTTAGGTTAAGGATTTATATTATTGAGAGGATATAGGTTCAATTTCTTTCGACATTTTCAGGGTTAGGTTTCATGTTTGAGTCGACGTAAAGTAATCCCTTCGGGTGGATTTTCCTAGAACAATATTATGTGGATGTAATGAGTCATCGATCTCCGAGGTCCATGAACCACATAGAAAAAAAATCAGTTGTTTGATTTAATTTGTCAAATTTCAATTTATCTATATAGATGTGTGTAATGTGTAATGAGATCTAGATTGTTTGTGTAATGTATAATGAGATCTAGATTGAGACAAATCATTATTTTTATTATTACTTTTTAAAATTCAAATTAAGATTATGTTTTTTTATTTTTTATTTTTATTTAACATTTCAATATAACATTTGCCTCATACTAAATTATAGAGGACTTTTCCCTGCAATAATACATATTTGAATATCTCATGTAAAATTCATTTGATGTTTAAAATCAAATATAATAAATGTTATATATAAAATTATGAAAAATATATTTTATTTTCAAAACATGAATTTTAAATTCTAAATAAATTTCAAATTTTAATTTAACAATTTTATTTATGTAATCATAATTATTATCATTATTATTTATTATATTACTTTCTTTATGTTGATATTTTTTTTATGTTTGATAACCAGTTAGTAGTCTCAAAATTATACCAAGTGAACTTGATCTACATCTAAAACTAGAGCTTGCAACTATAGCTTGCAGTGGAGAGAATCAAAGTTGTAGCTAGAGATAGATTCATGTTCCATGAGCATGATTTGATTTGTGGTTCTCCTTAAACCACCACTAGTATAAGACTTTGGGTTTTTCTACTCATTTCATCGGTTTGTGGTCATCTTTAAACCATCATTAGGGAGCACTTCAATTTTGCAAAAGAAATTGGCTTCTAGCCAGATCTGGAATTGTTCCAAGAAGTACTTCGATTCAAGTTCTAGAGTTGGTGGTCAACCTTAAACCGCCACCGGTGGAATACTTTGGCTTCTTCTACTCCATTTGGTTTTTGGTCTTCTTTAAACCACCATATGTAGATAGCACATCATTCATTTGCTACTACCCACCTTTGTATTTCAACTCTTTTCTTGGACTCACATATACCGCTTCAGAATAAGGGGGAAATGTTGGAAACATAATCCTCTTGGGTTATGAAAATTTGGTTTATTTATTTGAGAAGAAGGTGAAAAGCCTCAAGTGATTACCAAAAGTTATGAGAAGTCCAAGAGACCTCTTGGAATATGAAACCAAGGGTCACACAAATATTGTATTTATGTATATCTTTTGAATAATAAATATCACTTGATTATCTAAGTCTCTTGCATTTACATGTGTGTTCTAAAAGTGGTATCAGAGCATGTCAGCTCTACACCTAGGCACTCTACCTTCCTTATTTTTCAGGTGGAAAACCTACACCAAATCATTTTCTCATGAATTCTATAAGTCATGCCATTTCACTACGCTCCTAGAACCCTAATGCTCCTTATCGACCTAACATACTTGACAGTCCTATCCAAAACCTCCTTTTTTTCTCATAGCTTGTGTTGGATCTCTCTATATACCATTCACAACTAGTGAAGCCCACCCATTTCATTGATTGGCAAGTTTACTAGCAAGTATATTTGCTTCCATAATATATTGTTATAGTTAAACATTGTGTATATATCATTTTGTAGGGGAAAATTGCATGGAATGGGCCAGTTTCAG
The DNA here is from genome assembly GCA_031772625.1 of Pinus tabuliformis. Lineage (NCBI taxonomy): Eukaryota > Viridiplantae > Streptophyta > Pinopsida > Pinales > Pinaceae > Pinus > Pinus tabuliformis. Next base: position 761,622,446 of record CM062807.1, on the reverse strand, counting down.
CTTTTGGCTTTTTTTGAGAGGGCACACTAGTGTACTATTACTTAAAGTTTCAAATATAATCGTTGTATATATGCAAGAGGTTTTGCTTCTCCTAAAATTTTCAATTGTGCTCAGATAATAACATGGTTACTTCTCTAGCTATTGCAAAAGCGACTTGTGAGTACATACAAGACAACTGGATTGTGAACGTTGTAATGCCAACTTAACTCCTATAAGGAACTGATAATTTTGGGATCCTTCATGTGCATGTCTGACCCATTATTGACATAACCAATTCCAACACTTCAAACTGCAAGCATCTAGGTGTGGTTAAAGTGTGATCTTCCTAAGCCTAAACTTGATACATGTGGGGCCTCATCTTGCATATAAAACCCTAAGGTATGGCAAAGACTAGAGTTTATGCATTGCAGAACACTCGATAGTGGCACCCACATAAAATAAGAATTTGTAAGGTTTTTAGGTCTTGGCATAACTACAATAGAATTCTTTCCTTGGCAGCATTTATTGGGTTCTTCAATGGTTTCTTGACCATTTTCCTTCAATCCAATAGTGCAAGCCATCCATTCTCACCTCCAACTTTGTACCTAGTCTAAGGACCACATCAGCCGAATGTTCAATATTTTTTTACTACCTGAGGGGGAACTGATGAAAACGAATTATGGGGATCTATCGTTTCCAATACTTTTACAGGCTCGATCTTGGACCTGTGGGTTCTCTATCTACACCTCTAATCCATGCATGCATGCAACTTCAATCCATGAAGCCATCAAAACATCAACCCATGATTCACACACATAGAATTACATAAAGCATAAATCAAATTTCATTAATTAAACCCACTATACTATTACATAACATCTTTGGGCGCCTTGGCTGGCCAAATATTCGTTCTAATGACTGCCTCTTCATACACACACAAGTTCACAATTTATATTATAAAATAACAATATCATGGATTATCTCAAGATCCATGATCTTCTCCATAAAGCTCTCAACATGATCCTCTCCACAAAGCGCTCAACATGATCTTCTCCACAAATCCCTCAACGAATTCCTAAGATCCCTCACAAATATGATTTTTCACGCTTTTAATCCTTTACAAAATAGATATTACCCTGCCTTTTGAAAATTGTGCCTTTTAGAACTCATTCTTGTTGTTTTTTGGAGGATGGGTTGATGCTTCTGCATCAGACTCCCAAGGTACAAAAATTTATGACCTCCTGGTCATATGCTTTATGGTCTTCTCGTAATAGCTTCAACTTGTGAGTTGCAACACGCCTCTGCAATAACAAGTCTCCACCTTGCTACACGATACCTCACCAAACTTTCTCCTGAGTTTGGGCTTTTGGAATCTTCCTGGTTCTCTTCTCTGGAACCCTATGAGAACTCCTTGCTATAGGCTATTGCAAATCTTCTCACCTTCATTTGTTGGCATCTACATAGAGAAAACAAATCTCTTACTAGATCTTCAATAAACTTGTACCCTCTTCTACTATTTCTCCTCTAGACTATACACAAGAATCTTCTGCTCTCTAATACCACTTGATGAAAGCAAATTCTAGGGGTCTATCGTTTTTAATTTTTTTATAGGCTTAATCTTGGCCCTGTGGGTTCTCTAGCTACACCTCTAATCCATGCATGCATGCAACTTCAATCCATCAAGCCATCAAAACATCAACCCATGATTCACACACATAGAATTACATAAAGAAAAAATCAAATTTCATTAATTAAACTCATTATATTATTACATAACATCTTTGGGTGTCTTAGCTGACCATCTATTCGTTCTAATGGTTGCCTCTTCATACACAAACAAGTTCACAATTTATATTAGAAAATAATAATCATGGATTATCTCAAGATCCGTGAACTTCTCCATAAAGCTCTCAACATGATCCTCTCCAAAAAGCGTTCAACGTGATATTCTCCATAAATCCCTCAACAAATTCCTAAGATCCCTCACAAATATGATGTTTCACGCTTGTAATCCTTTACAGAATAGATATTACCCTGCCTTTTGACAATTGTGCTTTTTAGAACTCATTCTTACATATTTTTTGGAGGATGGGTTAATGCTCTTGCATCATAAACTAGTGGAGGAAGTAGTGTGGTTCCTCTTTCTTTGGCGATTCTCTTCTAAAAATGAGCTATGTACAAATATAGGTATTCATTTGCACCTTGAAGGCTTGCACTTCCCCACACAAACTCCAACTAGATCGACATTGCAATCAATTCCATAATCAAGAATATTTGTAATTTGCAAATAGTTTGTTTGTAAGTGTACTTGTATTTTATAGTCAATTAAATTGTATTATAAACAGGTGCATTTGTTGAATTTGAATTGTTAAAGGTTGGAGTTGTACGAAAACCTGAGGTCTAAGACATTCTCTAAATGGCTCGAGTTGATTATGTATTAGATTTATTGAATACTCAAATACTTTCCATTGTTAACAATATGGTTATTATACTGGATTTGCAAGATAAAATTGAGTTTCTTCAGCTTGAGTCAGAGGTCCAACAAGATGAATTACAGTGAAAGAGTAAACATTCTAAACTAGTTTTTGTTCATAATAACTCACCTTTTAAGTTTGAGAAAGATTCCCATCAACATTCAATGCATGATCAAATTAGTGACACCACTTCAAGAGCGGATTCACATGAAGATGCAGAGGTTCAACTTGCACATCCCAAGCCCATTGTTAGGCCTTAAAAAAATAAGTCATCAACAAGTATAAAATCAAGCTTGGATATGAAAAGTAAGTGTCCTTTCACATCCCAAATTATTCCAAACCAATCTGGTTTCAGGATGTTGTGTTTCTTCAAGACAACTTATCTTCACTTGCTCCACTTCCACTTTAGATTATCAAATGTGAACATTGTGTTTGAGTTTGCCACATGAAAGATTAGTGCTATGATATTCACTCTTGTGAGCAATGTGGAAAACATAATCATCATTCAGACAAAAGACTCCTCGAAGAGAAAAAAATTCACCTTGGATGATTTGCTTCCTTACAATCATCTTCAACAACCAAAAAGATATATTGATCACACTAGAGAGTTCATTCTCAAGACTCAAGTATAGACACATCTTACAATGGAGAGATTTTCATCTTCTCGCCTTGTATCTGACAATGGGGAATTGATAGTCAGCTACTAGTTTTCAAGTTATACCAAGTGAGTCTGAGTCATAGTTAAAACCAAAGCCTGCAGCCAGAGCCTAGAGCTAGAGTTAGTGAGAACCAGAGTTAGTTGTAGCCACAGACACTCATTTACCATGAACATGATTTGGTTTATGGTTCTCCTTAAACCGCCATTGGTAGAAGACGTTGACTTCTGTTATCCATTTCATTACTTGGTGGTCATCTTTAAACCATCATCAATGAGCACTTCCATGTTGTAGAAGACATAAGCTTCTAGATACATTTGGAATCGTTCGAAGAAGTGCTTCAAGTCAAATTCCAAAGTTGGTGGTCAACCTTAAGTCACAACTAGTAGAAGTCTTTAGCTTTTGCTACTCCATCCACATCCAACCATTGGTTGTTATTCACCTCTATAATTCAACGCTCTTCTTAAACTCACATACACGCCTTCATATTACAGGGAAAGTTGGAAACATAACCCAAGAGGGTTATGTAAATTTAGATTATTCATTTGAGAAAAAAACCAAAAATCTCAAGTGAACACCAATAACCACAAAGAATCCAAAAAACCTTGAAATATGAATCCAATAGTCATGGTATGTACACTTATACATGCAATCCATTTTTTTTTTTTACTTAATTCCAACAATATTGATGTTATAGATAAAATCAATATTTAAATTAACAATTTTTTTTTAAATAATATATAAATAATACATTTAAAATTTTAATTGTTCCGCTTATGAATATTACAATAAATCATTAAATATTAAAAACACAAATATAAACCACTTTTTTTTTTAATAAATAATGTTTGATGCTTTCTGTAACTTCGAACATCTAATTAGTCATTACCTATGAGTTTAATGGTGTTTATAAATATCTTTACATTGATGTTACCATTGTTTGATGTGTTTTTTAACAAGTTTATATTATCTTGAACAATTAGGGACGAATGGAGCTGGTCGGTAAGGTCGTGCAATGGACCGGAGAAATGGGTCAGAAAACTCTGTTCCCTGAGGGTACATATCTAACTGGTTTAAATGAATTGCTACAACAGTTTGAAAGAACAATGTTACAGGAGCAACAACCAACAGGGAAGGCCAAGGTTGTGCGGACTGTAGGGCAAACTACTCTTTTGTTTAATATGAGAGAAGCTACTTTAATCGACTTGCAGAATGATGCAAAGAGCTTCATTCCACTGTATCCGAAAATAGACAGTATGGAAAAAGATTTCACGGCTGCCACGCTTTTTGGGGAAATTAAGTAGACTGAAACATCTCTGTTTAACAGGCTGCTCAGGGTTGACCCTCTCCAGCGGAACACTTGGAAATATCAGCGCTCTTGAAAGCTTAGACATTTCAGTTTGTTACAAAATAAAAGTATTGCTTCCCAGGTCACACATCAGCTGTTCCTGGAAGAAATAAATTTGTCGATGACAATGTTAGAGCAATTGCCGCGTGATATTGGGATCCTCATCAATTTGGAAGTTATGAAATCAGATTGCCCTTTGTTGGAAACGGTGCCGCCTTCGCTTGGTAACCTAACGAGGTTAAAGGAATTGTCATTTGTTTTCTGCCCCAAATTAAAATGTTTGCCAGACTCTGTTGCAAGGTTGAAAGAGATGACAATGGTCATGATAATTTTTGCAGGAATAGAGTATTTACCAGTAGGTGTTATGGGGTTAAATAATCTTGAAAGTTTGAGTGTAAAAATTTGCCCGCTGCTTGAGGTGCCGTTTTTCAGTGTTGAAGATGTTGAAGGAAGAAAAGAGGCATCTTCCATTGACAAGGGCTTGCTTCGACTCAAACACTTAGAACTGCAGGGGACGAAAATAAAGAAATTATCGTTTCCTCAAGGTGTTTGCCCAAACCGTCACCATCTCAACATCAGCTGTTGGTTGCAATTGGAGGAGGTTGGAGCACTGCCCATAAAATTAATTTCACTCAACTCGAATGGTTGTACTGCATTAAAGAAAATAACAGGACTGTGTGATCTTGTTAAGCTTCGACGCCTGGATATCCAACAGTGTCATCAAGTAGAGGAGTTACCAGGTCTTCAAACGTTGATATTTCCGGAGGAGTTGGGGGTATCAGGTCGTTCCAGGCTGAAAAGCATACGGAGTTTGGCACGGTGCACAAATCTTCGAATATCAAGTTCTGATGATCCTAGTGAATGCGATTGTATAGAAAAGAATTTGTTCGAAGATTTGAGGTTGTTGAAAAAGGAGTTGCGTGCTCGCTCTACTGTCCCAAACTGTCCCAAATTTGAAGTTTAGGAAACTGCAGATTTGCAATTTTGCATTATTGACATTGGAGCTACCAGATTCAGAGCAAAAACTCGCCAGACAAGTTCTCCAAAAGCAAGGCGTTTGAGGTCGGTGATCCCGCGACCACCGAGGATATCAACTATTAAGATCAATGCCAGTCACAGTATGCTGTACACATGACTCTTTTCCTGTGAACTATATTACAATGAAAGTCGAAATTTCCTTTTTGGTGAAGTTTCTTCCTAAGTTTGTAAAACACAGGAATTTGTTTTAGTGACCTGCCTTTTTTATCATCAACGAAATAAATTTATGGTGTGGCCAGCAGTTTACCTGATTAAAAAAAAAATCACAAGACTTTCTGCATATGCATCTCGAGATTGTGCTCAAAACAACAGTACTCATTTTTATTTATTTAGTGCTCATTCTTGTGTTGCTTACGTATGAGAAAATGGATGCGCTGATGCTTGAAGGGATACTAAAGGGATACATTAGTATATCTTGCGACTAAGCGATGGTCTGGATATCCCTGCAGGGATTACAAGCTTAGTCCAGTTGCATTCTAACCATTTTTGGGGGAAATGCCTGTAGGCTTTTTTAATGCAAAGTGCTCCTAATTAGCGTATTAGTCAATATTTTTTTCCAATCAGAAAAAACTCTTTCTATTAATGGTAAAGAAAGTGATTACAACAGGAAACTTGTATAAGTATTTCGACCGAAACAGAGTATGTTAATCAGAGAAACTTCAATCCTAGATGTAACAGAGAAAACAGAGTATGTTAATCAGAGAAACTTCAATCCTAGATGTAACAGAGAAACATGGAAACTTCACTGCTTAGAAAGCCCTGCAATGATTCGTTAGCACAGTGAAGAGATTCTTCCAGACAAAAAATCAACAGAGGTGAAAGATGGTCATCCATACAAAACTAATAAGTGGATCTGAAAGTCTCCAGCAATCCAGAGAAAAGTGGAATTTCAGCGATCCAGAGAAAAGTGGAATGTTGATGATACAGGGACCGTGCAAACAGATGTAGAGAGAAACATCCAGTGATCAAGTCCATCCAGAGGCTAGGAAACAGAGAGCTTCGTCTGGGAAAAGTAGAGATCTTAAATCTGAATTTGACCTTCCTCCTGTAGGATGCCGGTGTCAAAAGACTGGAAGGAGATCCAGTCAGTCGCCGAAGAACAACCTGCCTTAGATAAACAGTCTGCTTCACCATTTTGTGCTCGATAGATGTGGGAAATAGCTAGGCTGTGGAATTCAGGGATCAGGGCTGTAATTCTAGATTTCCAAGGCTCCAGAGAAGGGAAGAAGAGAGAACCTCTCATGTTTGCCTACTCAATTGCAGACTTGGAATCTCCAAAAACAGTGAGCTCCCAAAGACCAAGCCAGATGGCATAATGTAGGATCCCCTAGAAAGCCAGTAACTCAGCACGGGTGTTAGATCCAAAGCCACAGTTCCAATGAAATCTGTAGGAGTGTGATGGCCCTAGGTGAATGGCCATGCCGCATCCACAAAGTCCAAAAGACAAGGCACCATCAAAAAAACCAACTGGGAAGACTGACCAAATGTCAAGAAGTGGAGGGAGACCTTTCAGATTTGAAGGTGAGGATGAAGAAAATTCCATGTAGTATGTGATGACTTTGCAGCTGGTCCGCCAGATGTCCAGATTGACATGGTCAAATATTATTAGTCAATATATAATCCCCCGGTATTGAAATGTCTTAAATATCCTGACACATAGTCTGGATGAAAATTTGAATGCACCATACAAAATATAATGCAATTCTGCCAGGTATATTCCACAAATTAAGTACATTGGTTGTTCAATCTAAAGCCATGTGAATGATACATAGTATAAAACTTGTGTATCAAGAGAAGAAGTAATTTCACCTCCAAATTATGTATCATAGTAGTATCTTCATTTGACTCCTTTCAGATCTTTATAGTACTCGAAGAATCATTGTTCCTTAAGGCTTGAACTCAACCTATTCTGAGTTAAAGTACTCTTAGAAAGAGTATGTTCCTTCTGGTAAGTGTGCCTGCTTTTTTTCACATAGAGATGATTTCGAACATGTATTTTGAACTCTATATTTTCTTAATATAACTATTTTGATTTTCTCTCTGAAAAAAAAAGTGTGCCTGCTTTCCAGATGAAACATTCATTTTTTAGAATTGCATATTTAAGGTGAAGACCCTTCCCCGCGAACCACCTCTACGTCGGAGTAGACACATTAGAAAACTAGAATACGATAGTGTATTCATTCCTTGGCATCAATTCTGCAAATCCAAATACTGCAGCTGCAATAATTCATCAATATCCTGAAGCAGAGGCCTTATCAAATTGTTACTTCGATAAAAAATGTTGATAAGCCCATGCATTATCTTCAAACCGCCATGAAACATTATGAGATTCAGAGTCGACGCTGGCAGTACCAAGGGGACGTTTATTGGAGCACATGTTCAAGTTCGACAGGAATGTTCTCCAACACATTTCCAGTTGTTTAGGTGGCCTACATGATCTACCCAGGTTCAAGTACCTTTTAATAATTTTTCATCTTTGCCTTGACAACAACAATTGCATTCAGGTGAATTTCAATTCTACCATTCGTATCCCCCATAGCTGGAGAAGTGGAATCAGAGCCAACTGAAAGACGTCATGGGCCTAAGAAGTAGCTGGATTATCGGCCGGTTAGGCAAAACAAATTCAAGATATTGTAATTTGTAAGTTGAGCGATTGTTTAAACCAAATTGAAAATAGAAAATCATGAAATCAGAGATGAGAAACTCGCGTTTATCACTTATGTTTTTCTTCTCTTTATCCCGATTCCACCATAAAACCCCCTTGCAACTCTGGCCCAAGGCTTAAATTTACAGCGCCTCATCTATCTAGAATTATTAGTGAAGGTTAATTCTCCTGGGGTTACAACTTAAAAACACCATTTTTCGAAGTGATAAGTAGATCACCAGTAAGAAAGCAATATTTTTCCCTCCCACTCTGGAAACAAATCACAATCGAAACCTCTGTAGTCCAGCCTTCCTCATGATCAAGTCCAAAGTCAATCTCAAAAAAACGATTTCTACTTTCAGGGAAGATTCAAGCCATGTAGAAGTATCTAACAAACCATTTGAATAAGGAAATTCGGTCCGCTTCTACTCTTCTCCCTTTGAAAATAGGAACATTCAGCATAATCGCAAAATTTAGCCTTCAAGTTTCTTGATTGATCAAACTCTTGTAATATTTTTGCAAGACTAGCTGTAAATAAATGACCAGATGATGTATATCGTGATTCGTAAGACACTCATGCTAAACAAAGGTAAGCTAAATGAATCCCATGCTGACTGATTTCCTCTTGCTATTTTCAGAAAAGCATCACACAACTACCACAACAATTAAGAAGTGTAGTTGTTGGATGGGCTTGGGTGAGGTCTAGCACTATTCTCGACCACAGACAAGTTATGTTGTCGATGCCAATGCTGAGGTTTGTGGTTTACAGAGGATAGATGCCATTGTTGAGGTTTGTGGCTTACAAATGGTAAATGCCTTTTTCTTAGACAAATAAGGAAAACCCATTGCCTATATATTATTTATTGATTTGCTTACGTATTCCGTATCTTTTGCAATATCAACAAAGCAATGTATAAGAAACATCTTATGCTTCACTTACCTCCTTCCATGAGAGTAGCAAAGCACTTATGCAAATCAAAATACTCTTCTATGTAGATCTAACCATTGGACATTATAAAAGTGAAAGCTAAATACTACATGGAAAACCTAGAATAGGTAGATCTGTTAAGGATGATCTCAACCTATTATTCACACCTTATGATCTGTTAAGGATGATCAAATTATTCACACCCTTATTTGAGTCTTCACATGAATACTAGTATGAGAATATTACTATAAAGAAGATTCTTATACAAAAAAAATGATATTTGCTTTTGCTTGTTTCCTAGTTTTTAGTTTTTTGAAATTCACCATGTTCAGTTTCCCACACATGTATCTTGATTTATTGGCTGTAAAACAAGACAAGTAAATCTAAAGATATAGTTATTTAGAAAGAATGGCCACTCCCACTAAGCCTGGTCATTCTTCAATCAAATGCAAGTTGAGGGCATAAAACCCTAAAATATTCGTTTGAATGGTTGTTAGGTACCTTTTTACCTATTATGTCTCGAAACACCACCGTCTCGTACAAACTCCTCCTTTTCATTACTCGTCTTGATTTCTTCTTTCTTATCTCTTGGACTAGGTGAGACGTTCAAAACAATGTTCTATGTGGGGAGAAGATTATTGCCAATTAATTCATGTTTACCTAAACATTTATATGCATTTGAGGAAAAAATATGATTCATATGAATTGTTGTGAGTAATATAAATAATATAAACAATAATTATATGTTGATTTATAAATATATATAAATTATATTTGAAATTTTTTATAATATTAAAATAATTATTTAATTAATTAAAATTTAATTATATAAATAAGTGTATATTTTGGAATGTGATTTAAAATCAATATAATATTATAATTTCATAATATTATATTATATTATAAATGATATGGTATAAATAAAAGTTATATTTTGATTTATGAAAATAATATTTGAAACATAAAATTGTTGGAATATTTAATTCTTATTTGTCTCAGTTGTGTCTTTCTAACTAGAGGAGTCTATTCCTAACTATGTTCTTAGTTTGGTGTGTGGTTGAGATATTCTCTCAACCAACAAATTGTATGTCCAAGATAGTTTTCTTATCTTGAGACAATACTCCTGTATATATGTAATATGATATTTCATTAATATATGTGAAGATAGTTTGCACTATCAAGTTTTAACATGGTATCAGAGCCTGTATGGGCCTGGGCCTGGCCTCCCTCACGGGAGTGATAGGGAAATAAAACATATGTGTTCGTTGAGAGTAGACTGAAAGGGTGTGAATGTTTGTCCATCATTCGATTGCTTTGATGATTATTGTTTACACAAAAGAAACACTGCCAACAACGTGTGGATAGTTGTAGATCTCTGACTTACAGTGTGAATTTTGGCGTACTGGAGCAGAGGCAAGCTTGGAGAAGTGTGGAGTGTTTCCATTGTGTGTTTATTTAACAGAGATCGGTTTGTGATGAGCATTGCTTGTGGAGCATGTTGAAGTAAACCACAGATCGGTGGATTCCACTACAGAGGTTGCTCATGTTTTGGTGCCCGCCGAAGCTCCTGCAACGGAAGTCGTGAAGGTTAAGGGCGAGGCAGTGAAAACAAAAGATGTAGAGGTAGGGACATCTGTTGCTGAGGAAAGAATCCAACAGTTGTGTTCTTCGTTCAATCCGTAAGGCTGTGGAAGCAAAGACGGTGCAAAGGGAGTTGGCGCTCGTGGCTGCAGGTCGAGGTGTGTGGCTGCAGAGGCAGCGTTGAAGCAGATCCACCTCAGGGATCAACACAAAATCTGGTGGTGCTGGCATCTAGGCCGATTTGTTGCCAGGGAGGCCAATTGAGGCCGATTTGCTACTTGAGGAGGTCGAGTGGTATGAGTGATGTGAAGGCTGATTGAGGTCGATCGGTGAAGGAGCAAGCAAGCTGAGTTGTGGCTGGTGGTGGTCGTGGAGCAGCATCTGAGTTGTGTTGGGCGCTAACCGTGTGGAGGAACTGTAGAGGTGTAGACGTGGAGCATCGTCTGAGGTGTGCTGGGCACTAACCGTGTGGAGGAGTTGCGAAGGTGCAGATAGCTACAAGTGCGGGGAGTGTTAATTTAGATCTGTGATTGCAGGCCTGGTGGTGAGCATTGGCGGAAGTGAACCATCTGCATGAGGAGCTAGCATTCTGCAACAGTGCCTGTGGGTGATCGAGCACTGTGTGGCCGATTTATGGTGGCCGAGTGCTGAAGGCAGTCAACCGGAAGGAACCAAGACTTGGTCAGCTGATTATATATGCATTGTCAAGACTATCAAGACTGTCAGCTGATTATTAGGCAATTTCGAGCATGCAGATCGATTCTTGAGGTTCGACTTAGGGGTATTAGATAGAATTCACGCATGGCTGTGGATTTTATGCATCGTTTAAATATAAATGCGCCCTTCATTATCTTCATCAGGCATGATTTTGGGATTTTCTGCATTTTGAACTCCAATTTACTGCAGGATCACAGGATGCAAATGCTAGAGTCTACAAGTTTTCTCCCTGGATTTGGCTCTCCATGTGGAGAAGAGAGTGGGGAGGAAGAGCTTGCCCTGTTTCCAAGGCATACGAAAGTTATGGTGACTAGAATTAATCGAACAAAATCTATTTTGGCAACACCACATCCTGTTGGGAGATGGCTTGGATCTCTTGCTATGACGAATATATATATATTTTGATCCTGAGTTGGAAGGGATGGACGGGGCTTCTTTTCCAACTAAGGGTTCAGATGAGTTCAAGCCCTTCATACGCAGGCTTCCTGAATTTAAATTCTGGTATTGTATAACAAAGGCATTATGTATTGCTTTTGTGATGACATTTTTTTCAGTATTTGATGTCCTTGTATTTTGGCCAATATTATTATGTTACTGGGTGGTGCTTTTTGTGCATACAATGAAGCGCCAAATATTGCACATGATGCACAAGCTGCTGCCATGAAAGAGGTGGCCGCTCCACTCAGATCGGTTCAGATTGATGGATTGGTCGTATTGGAAATCATATCGTGTCATGGTACTTCTGGTTGTTATTGAAGTGACATTGGTCTGACCAACTATTGTCATAATTCTGAGTGTGTGTTGGAACTGGTCATTCCAACAATACCCAAAATTTGTAGGATATGATGAAGACATGACATTGAAGATGGCATCAAAGGAGTTGCATCAAAGATTAAAGAATGATGGACAACGAAGTGAAAGTTTGTTAGAGTTTGTAGAATAGACTCATTATGATGATGAGTCACACATTGTAATTATAGCAAATCTACATGTCATATATTGTTTTGTAATGGGTAGTTGTGGTCCTTGAAATGTTTTATGTACCTGCTATAAGACCCAAAGAGGCATGCATACCCTTTGTTATGTGTTCCCTCTGTTAGAGAGTTTTAACACCCTGGAAGAGTGTGTCATGCGGGATGGATACACTTGGGTGGGTTGTATTGGTTTTAGACTCCATGAGGTGAAATTTTATATTTAGGGGGAGTTCATCGAGAGGTTGGATGAACCATGTATGTGAAGGACTTCCTAGTAGACTGGCGGTTGCAGTGGTTAGGAACCCATGCATTCCGGTAGATGGTTGTTCCTTTATATGGACATCAACAATTGCATGAACAAGGTACAAGGTGTAATTACGAGACTAGACCAGATGTAGACTTTGTAGATTGATATCGAGACAAGTACTCATTAAGGGGGTGTGTTGGAATATTTAATTCCTACTTGTCTCAGTTGTGTCTTTCTAACTAGAGGAGTATGTTCCTAACTATGTTCCTAGTTTGGTGTGTGGTTGAGATATTCTCTCAACCAACAGATTGTATGTCCAAGATAGTTTTCCTATCTTGAGACAATACTCCTGTATATATGTAATATGATATTTCATTAATATATGTGAAGATAGACTATCAAGTTTTAACAAAAATTATGTTATTTAATATGGATATTGAAATATTTTATTTATGGCTCATAATATATATGAATGGGTAAGGGTATTTATATTAATAAAAGTTGGAATGGAGACTAGAACCCTTACATAAGTTTTCAAATAAAACATTTATGATTTTGTCAAACCATACAAAATGTTTACTAGCGCTAAGTCTGTAAAGCCTTCTTAAACTGAAAATATGACCATTATAAACTCTATAGAAAGACCCAAGAATATCAAAAAAATCATAATATCATAATGAACCATAGAATTGAACAACATCAAACCACACCCAGCAAGACACCACCCGAATATTCGAACCGCGAACCTCAACAGTGACCTTGACAGCAACATCAAATCTCCTTGAGTGACGAGTTCTCTTCCTTTCCATGACATCTATGGAACCAAGACCTCCCAACATATGTCGCTCATTAACATTGTTGGAGAGTTTCAATGCAGACACATGAACACAGAGGGAATGAACCTCCTCTCGCAAGCTTTCAAGAGAATTCTCCATATCTTAGTGGTGTCTTAATAGTTTTTCCTCTGAAAAGAGTTGAAAGCGGCTCCTCTGCCTTTCAACCATGTTTTCCAATTTCTAAATAGAATCCAGCAACGCTTGAAAAAGATCCAAAACCCTATCAAGCACCATGTTTGCATTGACTTTCTCCAGAGAAGCAGGATTATTTGCATCTTTGAATAAGGACCCAACACCCAACTCTTTAACACTTTGTTGCCAACTCTTCCCACTTCTAAACCTGAATGAAACATTTGAATAAGTTGAGAGGCCAATAGGCTCAGTATATAACCAGAAACGACACCTCACCACGAGTCAGACTACAACAAGAATTCCATAGTCATCTTGAAAACCTAACCAGGACATAAAATCGACGCTGGTGGGATATCCCAAGACAACTGAATTAAATCCATATCCTTGCACAATAGATTGATCACCGTGGTCGAGGAGATCCAAAATAGATCCCATTAAGAGCAATAGAAATAGACAATACACCCAAAGAGGAAGACAAAGAAGGATATTTGCCACTTGGTGATTGTGTTAAGACATCGAGGATATGCCATGTAGATTTGTGGTCAGAAAAGGAGGGGTTGTCAGAACCTGAGACCCTTCCACTTCTAGAGATGGTATGAATAAATGAAGAGGGTCAGCCACTTCTTGTACGCACAAAATTTATCTATGATTTCCAATTTAATTGAGATATGATTGCTACTGGGGATTTCAAGCATGGTTGATGAGTGGAGTGTTATGAGAGGATCCACTCCCTAATTAACCTGGTTGCATCTTAGAAAATCCAACATATCCAAGCAATTGGGAAGTTGTCAAGCCTATGATCCAATTCTATTCTTCCCTAGCCCAGTGTGACACCTTTTTTAGCCAACACATCAGCCTCGGAATTCAAATGTCTAGACACATGGAAGAATTCCAATTGATCAAACTGGTAGGTGGAGGTGAGAATATTTTGAGTAAGGGGAGAGGACTATAAAAAAATCACCTTCTTGGCCTTAGTCAGTGTTGGCTTATTGGGGCCTGACCCAGGTTCCGAGGTGATTTAGCCAAACAAATCCTGACACTACTGGTCCTTTCGGCAACAGTCCGCGGAGCACAGACTGAGGTCTCACCCGAATTAGTATGGGAGGGTGCTAGAACCAGGTTTCCGCACCCTGGAGATGTCTGATGAGTTTAAGAGGTCCACGGTTCGACCCTGTGTGCACGTCGCTACGCACACTTTCCCTTACCTCGCAGCCTAAGATGCTGCCTTCGCGCAACCCTACTCGAGGGCCGAACGCTGTTATTACCTAATTACTTACTAGTATTCCAATGTTAGTTGATTATTTTAGCCTACTTGCGTGCTTTAAGTTATACTTATCAACAAAAACCATTCATATAGGTGCGCATAGTAAATAGACAGTATATTTGCGATTTACATCAAACATGCATTAATCCAAGAACAAATACACGAATTGGTAACAAGACTTTTCTTTATTAATCCTTTCTTCAGTTACAGACTCAACTCCACCCTGTGCACTTAGCTGCAAGGGTCCGCGCACTCAGCTATGGACTACTAGGCCTCTGCACACTCAGCTGTAGAGCCTTCTCCTACTCTACGACCCAAGACACACTTAGTCACTTAGACTCGATCTTCTCTTCTCGCTTCCTTCTTTCTTAGTTATCTTTTACACTTAGAGCCTTGCTCTATTTATACAATCCCATGGTCCGCGAACCATGGGTAGGCCGACCTTACATTACAAAACTAGGGCGGACAACCCTGTGACTCTATCATACATTTCGTGCTCCACGCCCGCAATTTGCGAAGTCTTTACAACAATATTGGGTCAAAACTTGGGCTTTGAGCCCCAAAACATGCCTTGGGGGGATTCCATGCCCAACAAGCCCCCAACACAAACATCGTGACTCGCCCTCAAGTCACTCTGTCGGTGCGGTGATCTTGGCGCGAAGTCCCTCCAACTGTTCTCAAACCGTGCTGAGGTAAGCAACGCCCTGAGTTGTTGCTTGTTGAATCTGCTGCATTCGCTATTCCGAGACCTCTGATTCTGGGGTGCTTCTCTGCATTAATGTGTGCATCCCCTGTATGTGCGCGAGCTTTCCTTCAATGTTCGTCGTGATAGTGAAGGCCTCGTCAATCCACGGCTGGACGCACGCTTTGAGAACTGCCTCCTTGTGGCGTGCTGCATCCACCTGTTCCTTCAGTGCTTTAGCTTACTGCATCCTCGCAAGCCTTTGGGTGAGGACTACCATCTGCACAGTTCCTCGGACACTATCATATTGCTGCTGGAGTTCTCGCGCTTCTGTTTCTAAGCGTTGGATGTTGGGGTCCTCCTGTAGAGTCGTGAGAACCTCAAGTGCTTCCTCCAACATGCTGGTGCAGTCTCGCACTGCACCTCCAATTTCCTCCAATCCCACTGTAATAGCGCTAGCGCGTTGTTCTCTGACTTTCGGGGGAGTGGATGGCTACGCCTTTAACCGCAGCTCGGCGATCTGAAGATTCAGCTCCAGCTGAACCTTGGTCGTTTCTTCCCTGGCCTCACGAACTCCTGTAGCTAACTTGTGGATCCGCACCTCTACTGGTAGGTCTGCTAGGATGGCTAGCTCCAGGATGCTTCGGCAAGCGTCGTCTACCACCTGCACCAACTGTTGATTTTGCGACACCAATTTGTTGTGCTGCAAGTTGAGTTGTTCCATGTTTATCTTTTGCTCGCTGAGGACTTGGATCGCGCGGCTCTCCCTAGCACGCAGCTCTGCCATTATCCCATCCTGTAGCAGATACAGTGTCTCATGCGGAAGGGCAGCCAGATTAAGGCCAAGGCCTTTCATCATGCTCACCGAAAATATATCGGCCTCATTCGCTGCTACTAGGGCCCCTTCCGGCAACACTATTGTGTTTGCCATCCATGCACGCAGCATCTGCTCTGCTGCCGAGGATCCTGCTGCGAGGTGGGTTGAAAGGGTCCTCGCCTGAGGGGGGTGCACCTGTAACTCCTGCAACTGGGCCCTGAGGGCCCCCAACATAGTCTAGTGCTCCTGCATGAAATCCTGAAGGGCCTCGTTTGTGACATCGTGCACCGTCTCACCGATGTCATGCAAATCACCCTCAGTTAGGGTGATCAGATCAATGGCCAATTTCAAGGCCTTGACCTTCTTCCTTGACCCTGCTCGTTTTGCCGTGTGTGGAAGCTTCAACTGGGTGGGCGTGGTCCCTAGGTCCGCGCTCCCTTCTGCTGTTTCTGCGTCCTATGCCTCCTGCCCCTACGAGGGCATTGCTTGGCCCTCGTCTACCTTCACGGTTGCTTCCTCTGCCTCCTGTGATGCGGTTGCTTCTTCTGCGTCCTTTTTCTGCTCGACGACTTTCTGTGTCGCTTCCCGCGCTGCCCGTACCTCAGCTGCTGATGTTTCCTTTCACCTTTTCTCGGCCAACTGTGTGACGCGCAGCTTGGCATCGTCCTTCTTCTTCTGCGTTGCCACCCTCTCGAGTTCTACAAGATCTGGGGTGCGCCATTCTGGGGGCCATGCCTCCAAGATAATGAAAATGGCATCGTCAGTGGCTACAAAAGGTAGCTTCGTCCATTGCTTCGCTGGATCCTTGCGCGCCCTAATAAAGATGTTGTGCATATTAGCCTTAAAGTCTGCAAAACTCTACAGACTGTTATACACTGTGGGTGACAAGCGCGACTTCCGATTGATCCATATCTGGATGTTCATCTCCATAAGCACCCAGAAGATATTGCTGTCGCGTATCCTTTTCGCATCCTTCGTGGCCCAGAGCGAAGCGTACTTCGCGGCCTCTGGTAATTCTCTGTTAATGCTGGGGAATTGACTGTCCTCCTGAAGTTCCCCCGCTACGAGTACTATGGATAGCAACAACCACACATAGTGGAAGGTTTTACCCTGCTCTTGGGCTTCGCGACAATTTTTCAAAAATTCTTCGCAGAGGAATTCAGACTAGTTAAACTGGACCCCTTCCGTGCACTGCTCGGCCAGTGCGACCACCGGCGCCGGTACCTCGTCGGCGCGACACTTCCGCATAACTTTGCCTGCGAGGATCTAGGTGGCTACGCAGACTGCTTTGTCCTTGATGCTGGAGATGGCGTAGCCCCTCTTCTTCTTTTCCAGCTTATACTTTGTTTTCATGGCCTCCGCAAGGGCCAAATCACTGCCCTTTCCTTTCGCTATGGTCGCAGGGTCCTTTCCTTTGTAGAGGAGCCGGGAAACGTGGTGAATTAGGTCTGCTGTGATGGTGATAGGCTCCTCCAACCATAGATACCCATCATGCACCAGGCAAAGTAGTTGCCTGATGACGAAAATGGTGATTGGCACGCGGTGGAAATGCAGCACCCATAGTAAGTTCAGCAGCCCGGTTTTTTCCACACCGCACAGCCACTTCCGCGGTTCTAACGTTGTCACCACCCCCGCGGTGTTTTGCTTCATGAGGTTCTCGGTCTCCAGGTGAGGGAAATTATCGCGATTAGCAAGGTCCCAATCTTCAAACTTCATGGTTGGCACGCGGCCCAGGTGCGTGCCTTCGAACACAATGTCGTCTTGGAGGAGCGGGGTCTAGAGTGAACTCTTGGTTTCGTCCAGGTCCTTTGGCACTTTGGTCTTCCCTTTCCGCGGAGGGACATATGCGGGCAACTTTGTCGTAGAGTGTGTAGGTTGAATATCCTCCTCCATGCCTTCGTCTTCTTCCTCTGTGATGATAAGGGCCTGCAAATCTTCTTCCTCCTCATCTGTTTCTATCGTGACAACTTTCCCCTTCTCTACCATCGATAGTTTGCTATGCAGCGAGTTCCTCGGGGACACACGTACGAGAGCCATTGCTTGTTTATCCTTCTTGGGCCTTGGCGTACGTGGTGATTTGGGGATTTCTGCCACAACCCCGGCGCCTTTTGGAACGTCTTCCATAGTTAGGGCCTGCGCGGCCTCACCGGCGGTTACCTCTTCTATTCCCAAACCGTCCTTAGTTGTTGTCATTATATCTGGGCTATAATTTAGCACTCGCGAATTCAAGGACTCAATCAACGCTTGGCTCACAATGCTCAAGGCTCTGCTCAATCGCTCAATTCTCAAATGACCAAGTGTTGTTTGCTGGGCAGCCCTTTGTGTTTTATAGTGCCCTTTGAATTCAAATTCAACCGTTCCCCCCAATTCCAGTCCATTAATGCTTTCTTGGCGGCAGATTTTCCCAAATCTTGCCCATAAATCGTGTCTTAAATGCCAATCGCCTGCTCCATTTGGCCTCAAATCGAGCATCCCATTATGAATACTGACTTCAACGGTCACTTCCTAGCCAACCCACGCAGCAGTGCAGCCCTCCGTGCGTGGTCGTGGACCTTGTGACTCTCTACTTTTGCGCGCATCCCCAATATCGCGCAGCTCCCGAGAATAATAGTTTATAGTCCCACGCTCCCTTTGTTGGCTTATATGGGCCTAACCCAGGTTTGGAAGAGTTAGTTAGCCAAACAAATCCCGCATCTACCAGCCCTTTCGGCAACAGCCCGTGGACTGCGGACTGAGGTCTCACCCGAGGTAGCAGGGGAGGGTGCTGGAACCAAGTTTCTGCACCCTTGGGATGTCTTGATGTGGTCTGGAGGGTTCGCGCGTCATTCTGTGGCCTCGCACTACTCTGCTTCTGCATAGATCCAGAACAAGGCAATTCCTTGATACTTATTACTAATGAGTTGTTATAGATTAGATCTACCTTTTACAGTCTTTAAGCAAACATTTAATAGAGATAACCAGTTCGTGCACCCAGAAAAGTTATAGATTTGCATAAACTCATAACATAAGCATAAGCGCACAGATCAAACAGATATATCAATCATAAATTAACTAGATCCACAATATTTCAGATTCAACACAGTATTTTAGAACCAACTTATCTTTATTCAACTCTTTCGCCAATACATCTAGATCTGCCCTGCGCACTCAGCTGCAAGGGTCCGCGCACACAACTGCGGACTCTACCAAGCCTCTGCGCACACAGCTGCAGAGCCTCTATCTACCCACCAACACCCTTGACTTGAACTTACAGACGCTTCAAGACTTCTTTCTTCAAAAACCCATTACATTCCAGATCCAAAAGTACATACCAAAAACTGACTCCTAACTCTAGAGCCTTGCTCTATTTATACATTTCCATGGTCCGCGGACCATGGGCAGGCCGAATTATTTTACATTATCTTTGGGCAGACAACCCTTTGACTTGACTCATTACAATTTGCGCTCCGCGCATCTCGCAGAGCCTTTACCATACCTTTACCCAAAATTGCGGGCTTTAAGCCCCAAAACCGTTACGCGGGGCCTCTGCTACCCAATAGTCCCCCAACACAATCATCGTGACTCGTCCCGAGTCACTCAGCTGGTGTGACAATCTTCGCGCGGAGGTCAGTTAGCAACTTTTGTGCTTCGCTTGTACTTGCAGCAAACTCTTCCGCCATCCACTGTACCTATTCAATGCGTGCTGCCGACACATTAGTCTCTGTCTCAGCTGCTTCCCCGGGTGCATATTCTGCCTGCATGTGTGCCACCTTGCGCTTGATGGTGGTGGAAACCGTGAATGCCTCATCAATCCATGGCTGGAGTCGTTCTTTAATCATTGCTTCCTTCTGTCGGGCAGCATCAGCTTGTATTTTCAAGGCCTGGGCCTCCCTCATCTTGGCCAAGCACTGCGTAATAGCAACTGTCTACGCAGTCCCTCTGACATTATCGTAGGCTTGCTGGAGCTCCCTTGCCTCTGTTTCCAGTTGCTGTAGGGTTGGATCTTCCTGAAGTGAAGTGAGCATAATAAGCGACTGAGCCAACAAGTCGGTGCATTCCTTCATGGAATGTGTGATCGTTTCCTGCCCGGAGTTAATGATGCTTTTGCGCTGCTCGGTGACCTCTGGTGGTGTCGAAGGTTGTACCTGCAATTTCAGCTCTACGATCTGCAAGCTGAGCTCCAACTGAATCCTCGCGGCCTCCTCCTTTGCTTCACGGAACCCACTAGCCAGCTTGTGGATTCGTATGCCAACAGGTAAATCAGCTGCAATCTCCAGCTCAGGGGCACGCGAACATGCTTCCCCTACAAGTTGCTCCACTTGTTGACTCTGTGCGATGGCTTCGTCCTGTTGGAGGCTCAACTGTTCTATATTAATTCTCTGTTCGTTGAGTACCTGTTCCGCGCACCCTTCCCTGGCGCGGAGCTCCATTGTGGCGTTGTCCTGGAGCTGGTACAAGCTTTTGCATGGGAGGGCAGCCAAATTTAGTCCCAGCCCCATAAGCCGTCCTACCACAGCTCTGTCCTCCTCATTTTTTGTTATCAATGCTCCTGCTGGAATCGTGATAGTATGAGCCATTTGGGCCTTCAGTAGCTGTTCAGTGGCTGACATGCCTGTAACCCGCGGCTTCGTCCATTCTGTCGGCGGCGACCATTTTAGGGGCACACCCATGGTGGTTGATGGTGTTCCTTCCATCCCTATCTCCGTGGTCGTCTTTGTGGGCACCTTCTGACTGCTTTCGTTCTTTGTAGCTGCTCCTGCTGGTGCTTTGTTTGTCGACGTCTGCACTGCCTCCCGGGCCACCCGAACCTCCGTAGTGTGTTGTTCGTTCCGCTTTTTCTATGCTGCGCGCTCAGCTTCAGTCTTCTGTTGCTGGATAGCACCCTCATTATGCCCCTCCGAATCTGGTCCGCGCCATTCCGGTGGCCAGGTATCCAATACCGCATTGATAGCTTCGTCGATGGCAAGGAAAGGGAGCGTGGTCCACGTCTGGTCGGGGTCCTTGCGCGCCCGGATGTAGACAAAGTGCATGTTCGCTTTAAACTTGGCGATGTGCTTCACACTGTCATATATTTCGTTGGACAAACGGGGTTTCTGGGTGATCCATTGTCGAATGTTTGCGTCCATCAGTATCTAGAAAATATTGATGCCCTGGATTCTTGCAGCGTCCCTTATCGCCCAAAGTGACGCATATTTGGTGGCTTCTGGCCAATCCTGGTCCAAGGAGGGAAACTGACTATCTTCGGGTAATTCAGTGGTAACCAGCACAATGGACAACAGCAGCCACGCATAGTGGAAGGTCTTTCCCTCCTCTTGGACCTCCCTACAGTTGGTCAGGAATTCTTCACAAAGGAACTGCGCCCAATTGAACCATTCTCCAGCTGCGCATTCCTCAGCTAGCGCAATGACGATCGCTGGAACCTCGATGTCGTGGAATTTCCGCATCACTTTCCCTGCCAGCAACTGGGTAGCAACGCGGACTGCTTTGTCCGAGATACTATCAATAACGTACCCTTGTTGCCCTTTCTCCAGCTTATATTTCTTTTTTAGGGTTTCTGTCATCGTCACATCGCCACTCTTATCGACAATTTCCTTGGGGTCTCTTCCTTCACAGGGAAGCAGTGAGATCCTATGAATGAGTTCTGCCATGATGTGGATGGGTTTTCCGATCCATAAGTATCCATCATGTACTAGACAGAGCAACTGTCTGATGACCAATATTGTAATAGGGGGCCGGAGAAAGTGGGGAATGGATAGGAGACAGAGCAACCCGACTTTCTCCACCTTTCACAGCCATTCCTTTGGCTAAAGTGTCGTAACCGTCCCTTCCGCGCTTTGCTCCATCAGTTCACTAGTCGCCAAATGGGGAAATTTTGTTGTATCTGCAAGGTCCTAGTCTTCAAATTTCATCATCGAAATACGGCCAGTCACCGTGCTTTCAACTGGAACCCCTTTTGGAAGAGACGGGGTGATGAGTATATTGTCAATGTCATCTAGATTGGTAGGGACCTTAGCCTTCCCTTTGCTTGGAGGAACATACTTGGGACGTTGCACTGGCTGGATAGTTTCCTTGTCGGGGTCTATTTCTTCGACATATGTCGGGGATCCCTCTTCCTCCTCGTCGCTTTCAATTGTAACAGTTTTTCCCTTTTCTTCCATTGTGAGCTTGCTAAAGCACGGATTTCGCGGTGACCACCTTACTGGTCCTGGTATCTGGGGGTCCTTTTTGGTCCACGACGTCCTGGGTGATTTAGGGAGTTCGGTTGCCTGCGGCGTGGGATTCTGTGGAATCTCTGTGGTAGGGTTTATTGACTTGAGGAATGACTCGGTATTCCTTTGGCAGTGCCTGAAACCACGGGCTTTCCTCCATTAGTTTGTCATTCATCTTGCTCCTCTCGGCTTGAACCCAGGGCGTCCTATTCTTCGAATGATCAAACTTTGTGGTGTGCCCCTTTTCTTGCTTGTTATATATGATTTCAAATTCAAAGTCAGCCGTTCGCCCTCCTCGTGGCTCATTAATGCGATTTTGGCGGTTATCCTTATGCCTTAATTGCCCGCCGCCCGCTCCTCCGTGTCTTAAATGGGACATCTTATCATGAACAGTACCTACAATGATAGCCTTCCATCCCATCACCGTGGATGCGTCCTATGCATTTGACCGTCCTTGCGTGTCGCAACCAACTTGCGCAGCTTTCCTGCAGCCTGTTTTATAGTCCCGCGCCCTCTTCCAACTGCGTGGAGTGCTGGGACTAGGCCTCCTATGGATAGTCAAGTGGTCACACCCGTCGTATGAGCCTTCCGCTTCCCTACTAGCCCAGGCTGCAGGCACCATTCACGTTCCTTTGAGTCTGATAGCATATCGCGGTCTGTGTTCCCTTGTGCCCTAGGGTGCAGTCGCAACCATGCTAGCAGGGTTGCAGCTTGTCCTAGTAGTGTAGGAGAGCCGGCCATGTCCGGTCCCTTCAATAGCTCTTGCGCGCGACCCGTGTGGGTGACTTCTAATTTTATTTTATCAATTTCTTCATCCAGCCTTGCACTTTTCTTTCGTAGTCTGGCCCCCGTTTCCTCTAACTCGCGAAGTCTCATTTTGCCGCGCCGAATGGCTTCCCATAACTGCTGAATCCCGTCACGCAAGTCTTCGTGTTTAGGTCAGACCGTAGGGGTAATGGCCCGTCTGGCCATGGATAGAGTTCCCTTGGCATACCCTGCTCTGTGTACGGTCGTATCGGCCCAGCGAACCCTTGCTATGCGCAGATTCAGTTGGGTCGATGGTCGTGCAACATACAACCGTACCCTTCATTGTAGATGGATGACCGCCCTGCTCCAGTGTGGCTTCCGCGCACGTCCTCCAATCCGTACATGGAACTGCCTTCTCCATCTCAGCTTCCTCTGTGCACACCACCTTGGTGCACATGGTGCTTCTTCCGATGCACCATGCTGCTTCTGGGCTATGATTAAGGTGCCAGGGTTGACGAACTGCCCCTCATTGGTTGCGCCATTATCCGCTGGCCGTTGTCTTACTTCAGTGGTCACGCGTCGCAATGATCTGATCATCATATTACAGTTGAGTGTTGTGACTTCATGCAATCGGTTCTGCCATTGTTCAGTCTCCTCATCTGAATCCGATGTGCAGGAACTATCGCGCTCCCAAGAGATTCTTCCATCCTCTGTGGGATTCACCCAATCCTGAGCTTGCACCGTTATCTAGTAGATGCAATCTAGTTCATCGTCATTGTCCTCGTCGCGCACTGGTTTGGTGTAGCACTCTCCTTCAGCTGGGTCTAGTGGAACTATTACCTGTAGTGACTTCTTTTCGAACGTCATTTTCCATCTTTTTAGGTTGATGACCCCATTCATGTTTGTGGCCCAATTGATTCCTAGAAATGCAGGGTGTGGATTACTGTCAAACAATGTCTATTACCTTGAAGTAGGTCTGCGTACTTACGCCTTCAATGTCCACTGTCACCCCTTGCAGTCGACCCATCAGTAAGATCTTTTACTGGTTGGCCATCCTTAGTTGAATAGGAGACCACTGTAGTGCGGGCCTACCCATACATTCCCACGTTTGCTTAGGTAACACATTCGCATCCGACCCTAAATCCAGAATGACCTGGTCCATCTTGTACTCGCCGATTTGTGTTATCATTCGCATCTCCTGTCCGGTGCACAGAGCATGTTTCCCCAGTTTCCGGACTATGCGCGGTTCCCCTGATCCCACGCATCTAGTAATCAGCTCTTGGAGTCCTTTAACCACCCTATTATCGCGTAGCAACTTCATACATGTCTCTAAAAAGGTGGTAAGCATAGAGGGATCCATTCCCAGCTCAATTGGATCCCTATCACCTGGGGTAGAGACCTTCGTGAAGCTCTCCGGAGCTTCTTTAATCGTCCCTTTCGCCTACTCAGGTTCCTTTGTCAGAGCATCGCGACCCTTCTCATCTTCCCCAGACTGTTTCCTTGCATCTCCTTCGGTGGTTGCGCTGCTTCTTAGTACCATATTTACGCTGAGTACCATATCTACGCTGGGGTCCTCTTCACGAGGTTTCGATCTCATCATCTGGACATTTTGAGTTGGAGTGGGTTGCAATACCCCCTTTTCACGCATTTGGGCAATAAGCGTTGGACAGTCTACCATTTCATGGTCAAATTGCTCACAGTATGGACAAGATATCCTCATTGGATTCGTGCAGTCATGAGCGTAGTGCCCTGGTCCTCCACAGTTATAACAGATCAATTGTCTGTGCCCTCGCCTAGGCCCCATTCCTCTTCCCCGCCCACGTCCTTGAAATCCCCCGCGTGGCCCGACGGCTGGGTCGAAACCCCGCGCTTCAGTCTGCACTCGATAGGCCGGGGTTCTTTCCATCATTAAATCGTAACTTCGACAAGTTCGCTCATCGTGACCCACTGATCTACAAAAGTTGCAATACAGCTGCTGCGGGGTCTGGGTATACTTCTGCAACAGGTGGCAGTTGTCTATTGCATGCTTTCCTCCCACTTGACAAATTGCGCACCAGAGCGTGGGTGCCGCACTTGGCCCTGCTTGTACCTCCAGCTTCAATGGCATCGGGCCCCCTCCCGCCAGATAGTTCGCGAAGATGGGGCAGTGGTCCTTGTCGTGTCCTTGGCTCTTGCACTTAATGCACCCTCCCTCTGTATGCGCCTCCGGTCGGGGCGCCCTTTCTTGCTTCAAGCTTTGCATTTCTAAGCACAGGTTTTGTAGTTGCGCGTGGATTTGCTGAACTCCCAACCCTGGATCCTGTATTGGAGTTTCGTGCAACCTCATTGCTGTCTCTAGTGCTTCGGCTTGGGTTGAGATCTTTTGCTGTGATAGCGCCGTCCTCAGATGTGGTGTCAAAGACGCCACAAACCATGCGCAATGTTGCGCATCTGTCAACGTCATGTTAGCCTCATGGATTGTGCTTTTCAATCTCTGATCCAAATCCCAAGGGGTTTCACCAGGTAACATCACGATCTCCTTGAATCCAATGACCGACTACGTCTCCGATTTCAGCCGACTAAACTCCCTGGTCAATGCGTCCTGGATCGCCGCTATTCCTGCATTCGGATGATCGCTTGAGTACTTTATATACCACGTCAACGCGGTCCTGCAGCGCACTAACTAGAGTCGCCTTTTTGATGTTATCATCTGTTATACCTTGGGCTTCCCATACAACCCTTACCACAAACCAGAACTGACCTGGTTCCTCATTTCCTACACCTCTAAATACCGACAACTTGACTGCACTTGCCATCGCAACCTTCAGTGGTGGTGGAGGTGGGGTTGGCGAAGATGGCTTCGATGCAGGAGAAGTAGGTGATGGCGTGGATGGTGGTGGTATCAGTGGGATGCGCTGCCCAATCAACCGAACTGCGCTTCTCGGAGAGAACCCCGCGAGTTCTTCCTTGCTTTCTCACGAAATGGAAATCAGAGGGTTGTTCTCTAATCCTTCGGTTCCTCGGTAACCTCTTCCGCTCCGCGTTACGCCAAACATCAATAAATGCGCATAATCTATTTTTCACACAACATCTTAATCCAAGTATTCAACGATTTGATATACTTACCCCGTGGTCCTTGGAGAAAGCGCCTTTCTACTTCACTATAACTCACAGTTGTGTCTATCGCAAACTCAGTGATAAACCCTCCTATTACCCGATCCAACCAGTGATCTACTGCGCGTGCGAGTTTATCTTCCGATGCTTCTAGCCTGCGCACCAATTCTGGAGTCCAGCCAATAGGTTGATCTAGTCTGCACCTCCCCACGCTGTCAGCTAACCTCGCGATCCACTTGTACAACTCTATCGGGAATGTCGCGAAGAAGATCTCATGGATATCTGTGTATATGTAACGATCCAACCACTCTTCCTCTGATATCCACGGGTTTCTGTTTTCCTGAACCACGAACTTGTGAAGCTTCTGATCCCACCAATCTTCAAGCTCTTTCTTTGTAGGGTTCCAGCGTTTTGACATCAGACATCCCTTAGGCAGATCCCAGTCCCGGCAACGGAACCATTTGTTGGCTTATATGGGCCTGACCTAGGTTCGGAAGAGTTATTTAGCTAAACAAATCCCGCAGCTACCGGCCCTTTCGGCAACAGCCCGCGGAGTGCGGACTGAGGTCTCACCTGAGGTAGTAGGGGAGGGTGTTGGAACCAGGTTTTCGCACCCTTGGGATGTCTTGATGTGGTCTAGAGGGTTTGCGCATCATTCTGTGGCCTTGCACTACTCTGCTTCTGCGTAGATTCGGAACAAGGCAATTCTGTGATACCTATTACTAATGAGTTGTTATAGATCAGATCTACCTTTTATGGTCTTTAAGCAAACATTTAATAGAGATAACCAGTTTGCACACCCAGAAAAGTTATAGATTTGCATAAACTCATAACATAAGCATAAGCGCACAGATCAAACAGATATATCAATCATAAATTAACCAGATCCACAATATTTCAGATTCAACACAGTATTTTAGAACCAACTTATCTTTATTCAACTCTTTCGCCAATACATCCAGATCCGCCCTGCGCACTCAGCTGCAGGGGTCCGTGCACACAGCTGTGGACTCTACCAGGCCTCTGCGCACACAGCTGCAGAGCCTCTATCTACCCACCAACACCCTTGACTCGAACTTATAGATGCTTCAAGACTTCTTTCTTCAAAAACCCATTACATTCCAAATCCAAAAGTACATACCAAAAACTAACTCCTAACTCTACAACCTTGCTCTATTTATACATTTGGGCAGGCCGAATTATTCTACATTATCTTTGGGTAGAAAACCCTTTGACTTGACTCATTACAATTCGCGCTTCGCGCATCTCGCGGAGCCTTTACCATACCTTTACCCAAAATTGTGGGCTTTAAGCCCCAAAACCGTTATGCGGGGCCTTTGCTACCCAACACCCTTCCAACTGCTTGGAGCGCTAAGATTGTCCTTCCTATGGCTAGTCAGGTGGTCGCACCACCCGTGTGGGGCTCCATCCTGTCCTCCATCACGGTTCACGGAGAATCCCCACCTTCCATTGTTGTGGTCGGCATCGCGCACTTCACCACTTGCAACGCGCTACCCTGGTCACTACTCTTGGCAATATGCGGTCCAAGCCAAGGCAGTAGACTAACCAATTCACGGCGATAGTTCTCAAACTTGTCAGTATGATCATATGCACCTTTCAATAGACTCTTCATCCATCAAAGCACTTTTCTTCCTTAATCGTACCCTTTCTTTTTCAAGTTCGCGGAGTCTAAAGTTTCCTCGTCGGATTTCTTCCTCAAGTCCAATGTGTTTTGTTTCTTGCGGCTGTGTGATTCCTTCTTTCTGGGCTTCGCGAACCGTCGTATCTACGGGTGTTGCTATGCGCGGACTAGGCTTTGCACGATCCATAGGAATTATAACCTCTGCTTCATACTTCGGCTTCAGAAGTGCTCGCGCGGTCAAGGTTTTGCACATGGTCCTATAAGCCCATAGAACTGTTGGTACACACAGGTCCCAATCAGTGTGTCTCACATGGTGGACCGCGTTCAGTACTTCGCACACTTTGTCAAAGGCTTCCACGCGGATAATCTTTGGCGCACTTGGTCTTATCATACTTCGTCGTTCGCGCCCTTGTCTTGCCCACTCCTGCTTGTTGGTCCTGTTTCCTATCATGAGGACGGTGTGCGTTTGTGCAGGTTGCGTACCATACGCCTGTACCCATCTGGAGAGGTGGGCGCGCAGGCTGTTTCGTCCATCATATCCGGCTTTCATTCGCATTTGAGGCTTTCCAAACCGTATGAGCATCATCCTTCTACATTCCCGCTAGTCCTCAAAATTCTTCTGGTGCATACCCCACCACCTTGCAGGCGTAGTGCGCAGTGCCCATTTCAGAGCGTTGAAACACTGTTATTCTGGTACTTCTCTTTCAAATTTGTTCAGGAAATCATCTACTGCAGTCAGTCCATCATACATAGGCAAGTCTCTTGCCTTTGTTGCTACACAACGTAGTGACCTTATCATCATGTTGCAGTTGAGCGTGGTTACCTCGTGTAACTGGTTCTGCCATCTTTCTATCTCCTCATCCGAATCTGAGGTGCAGGAGCTTTCGCGCTCCCACGAAATCCTGCCATCCACCATTGGATTTACCCAATCCTGCTCTCACGCGGTTATCTTGTAGATACAATCTAGATCATCGTCGCTATCATAGTCGCACACCGGCTCTGTGTAGCGCGATCCTTCCGCAGGGTCTAGAGGTACCACTACGCGCAGTGACTTTTTCTCAAAAATCATTTTGCGCTTCTTTAGATTTATCACTCCATTCATGTCAGTGGCCCAATCTATTCCCAGTAGCGCGGGATAAGGATTGCTATCATCAACAATCTCTATCACTTCGAAACCTGTAAGCGCGCTCGCACCTTCGATATCTACAGTTATTCCTTGCAATATTCCCATCAGTAGTATCTTTCGCTGGTTCGTCGATCTCAGTTGAATAGGAGACCATTGCAACACGGGCTTGCCCATGTGCTCCCATGTCTGCTTTTGCAGAACGTTCGCGTCCGATCCTAGAGCCAAAATCACTTGATCCATTTCATATTCTCTGATTTGCGCAGTCAATCTCATCTCCCTTCCTGTTCGCGTTGCGTTCTTTCCGAGCTTCCGGACTACGCGCAGTTCTCCGGGTACAACACATCTAGTGATGAGTTCTTGCATCCCCTTCACCACTTTATTGTCGCGCAACAACTTAATGCATGTCTCCAGAAAGGTAGTCAGCATTGATGGGTCCATCTCTGGTGCTAGTTGGTCTTTACTACCTGAAGTGGAGGCCTCCGTGAAGCTCTTCTTAGCTTCCATGAATGTCTCCTTTGTGCGCTCCAAATCAAACTCTGGTTCCTTTGTTGGAGCCTTGCGAACCCAGGAACTCTCTTCGGGCTGCTTTCCCTTGTCATCTCCTGTCATGATACCGCTTCGGAGCACGATGTTTACATTCGGGTCCTCCTCGCGCAGCTTAGACCTCATCATTTGCAGGTTCTGAGTCGGGGGAGGTTGGAGTGTTCCTTTATCGCGCAACCTTACTATCAGTGTGGGGCAGTCCTCTGTCTCATGATCAAACTAGGTACAATATAAACATGATGCCCTTGTCGGATTTGTGCAATTGTGGGCATAATTCCATAGCCCTTTGCAATTGTAACAGATTAGCTGTCTGCGACCCCTTCCTGGTCCCATTCCACCTCGAGCTCGTCCGCGCCCCTTAAACCCAGTGCGCGCCATCCCTGCATTTTGATCGAGGGCCCACGTTTCAGTCTGAACTCTGTAGGTAGGATTCTGATCCATCATCAGTTCATAACTTCTACAGGTACGCTCATCATGGCCTACTAACCTGCAGAAATTATAGAACAACAGCTGGGACGTCTACATATACTTCTGTAATAGATGACAATTATCTATAGCATGCTTCCCTCCTATATGACAAATCGCGCACCATAATGCAGGCGTCGCACTCGGCCCTACTTGTGCCTCTGGTCTCAATGGCATTGGCCCTCCTCCCGCCAGGTAGTTCGCGAACACTAGACAATGGTCCTTGTCATGTCCCTGGCCTTTGCACTTTATGCACCATACCTCCTCGCGCACTTCTGGGTGAGCTGTCCTATCTTGTTTCAAGCTCTGCATCTCAAGACACAAGTTTTTCAACTATGCGTGGATCTGTTGGACTCCTAAATTAGGATCTTGTATCAGGGTCTCATGCAGTCTCATTGCGATCTCCAAAGCCTCAGCCTGAGTTGACAGCTTCTGTTGTGACAACACGTTCCTTAGATGCGTGTTAGCAATGCTACAAACCATGCGCGGTGTTTCCCATCTGTCAAGGTCATGTTGGCTTCACGAATCATACACTTCAGTCTCTGATCTAGCTCCCAGGGGGTCTCACCTGGAAGCATCGCGATTTCCTTAAATCCGATAATCGAATGTCTCTGATTTTGGCCTGCTAAATTCCCTGTTTAGCGCAGCTTGGATATCCGTGATCCTTGCATTTGGATTGTCATTGGAATGCTTAATGTACCATGTCAGTGCGTGATCCTGCAAGGCGCTAACTAGTGTTGCCTTCTTGATATTATCATCCGTGACTCCTTGCACTTCCCATACAGCCTTTACTACGAACCAAAATTGGTCTGGATCTTCATTCCCTACTCCTTTGAATACCAACAACTTTATTGCGCTCGCCATATTGAACTGTGGTGGTGGTGGAGGTGGTGTGGGCGAAGATGGGGGTGAAGATGGTGAAACTGGTGGTGGTGTAGGTGGGGGTGGTATGCGCAGAATTCGCTGCCTTATCAGACTGATCACACTTCTTGGTGAAACTTTTGTGAGCTCTTCCTCGCTTTCTCGCGAAGGTGAAATCAAGGGACTAGTCTCTAATTCTTCGCTACCTTCATTTCTGTAGATCCTCCCACTTCGCATAGCCCCAAACATCAATTTATTCGCATAACCCGCTTTTCACACAGTAGCATTTTAATCCAAATGTTCAAATATTTAATGTACTTACCTAATGGTCCTTTGAGGCAACGTTGTTCCACCTCGCTGTAGCTGACTGACGTATCTACCGCGAACTTGGTGATAAACCCTCCTATAATTCGATCGAGCCAATGGTCCACAACGCACGTGATCTTATCTCCTGATGCTTCTAGTTTGCGCACCAACTCTGGAGTCCACACAATAAGTTTGCCAAGCCTACACCTTCCTTCACTGTTTGCTAGCTTCGCGATCCACTTGTACAACTCAGAGGGGAAGGATGTAAAGAAAATTTCATGGATTTCCGTATATAAGTAGTGCTCTAACCACTGTTCCTTCGATACTCGTGAATTCCTATTTTCCTGTGTCGTGAACTCGTGAATCTTTCTATCCAACCACCCTTCAATTTCATTCTTTGTTGGATTCTAGTGACATGACATTAGACATCTCTTATGCACATGCCGGTCCCGGCAACGGAACCATTTATTGGCTAATTGGGGCCTAACCCAAGTTCGGAGGTGATTTAACCAAACAAATCCCGGTACTACTGGCCCTTTCGGCAACAGTCCGCGGAGCACGGACTGAGGTCTCACCCGAAGTAGTATGGGAGGGTGCTAGAACCAGGTTTCCGCACCCTGGAGATGTTTGATGAGTTCAAGAGGTCCGCGGTTCGACCCTGCGTGCACGTCACTACGCGCACTTTCCCTTACC
Source organism: Pinus tabuliformis (assembly GCA_031772625.1). NCBI lineage: Eukaryota > Viridiplantae > Streptophyta > Pinopsida > Pinales > Pinaceae > Pinus > Pinus tabuliformis. Next base: position 761,590,465 of record CM062807.1, on the reverse strand, counting down.
TTGCAGCCTGAGATGCTGCCTTCGTGCAACCCTACTTGGGGGCCGAATGCTGTTATTACCCAATTCCTTACTAGTATTCCAATGTTAGTTGATTATTTTAGCCTACTTGCATGCTTTAAGTTATACTTATCAACAAAAACCATTCATATAGGTGCGCATAATAAATAGACAATATATTTGCGATTTACATCAAACATGCATTAATCCAAGAACAGATACACGAATTGGTAACAAGAATTTTCTTTAGTAATCCTTTCTTCGGTTACAAACTCGACTCCACCCTGCGCACTCAGCTGCAGGGGTCCGCGCACTCAACTGTGGACTACTAGGCCTCTGTGCACTTAGCTACAGAGACTTCTCCTACTCTACAACCCAAGACACACTTAATCACTTAGACTCGATCTTCTCTTATCGCTTCCTTCTTTCTTAGTTATCTTTTACACTTAGAAACTCGCTCTATTTATACAATCCCATGGTCCATGGAACATGGGTAGGATGACCTTACATTACAAAACTAGGGCGGAAAACCCTGTGACTCTATCATACATTTCGTGCTCCACGCCCACAATTCGCGAAGTCTTTACAACAATATTGGGTCAAAACTTGGGCTTTGAGCCCCAAAACATGCCTTGGGTGGATTCCATGCCCAACAGTCAGTTGTTGAATGACTAACATGGAGTCTCCAAAGACTAAAAGTCTGTAAATTTTATGATCATTAGTTATTCCTAATCCTTTCCACAATGCTAGCTGCTCTGCATGGTTATTTGTCACTAGACTAAGGCCCCAAGTGAATTAGGAAACAATTTTTCCATCAGGGAAAAATAGAACCCTCTCGCTCTTGCCTCTCCTAGATTGCCTCTCAAAGCCCCATCGAAAAAATGAAAAAAGTGAGATTTTTCCAATCTCCATTTGCTAAAATCTTACTGACTAAGCTTAACGCAAGGGACCTTATTAATTACAGGATGAAGCATATATTTGATGGGGGGAGTGAAATCTAGTCCTACCTTTATCCAATCATGTTCCTCTTGATTCAAGTCATCAATCTCTTTTGTCTTAATTCCCCTAGCAGAAATAACCTCAAAGAGCATGGAGGATGCTTTGAAGGTGACCAACTAAGGGGATAAAATATTTTTATTTGAAAACAACTTTGTTCTTGATGAATCAAATAGACCAACATAAGTACTTTGGAAGGCTTTCCCATCAACAAATCAACAATGAGAAGGCTTTCCTACACCAAGGATATTCAGATCTCCATTGAAAAAACATTTCCTCCCATGATCTATGGATAAACATAATAGGGGGTTCCGTAGCAAACACCAATCGCTAGACCTCCAAGGAAAAAGGACTGAGCCAAAATAGACATGGTATGTTTTCCTTGGCATTATGGCATGCAACACATCTTAACAGGCCATGGATATTCCTCTTTCTAATATTCTCAATGGTGAGGATTTTTTGACGAACTAGTGACCAACAGAAGGTGTTAATCTTTGGGATTCCATCTTTACTCCAGATTTTTGTCCACAGTCTGCACTAGGCAGGTGAGAAAGCTGCTTAATTAAATGGGAATACCCCATAGTCACAAAGTATTTATGTTGTGGGATTATGTTCCATGTACGTCGATCCTTCAGAGAGACATATATAGGAGCCATACCTATTAACATGCAAATCAAACTTTCTTATTGCATTCCTAGATGAGGAGGGATCTCGGGCCTGGGATAGCCTTTTAAACGTCCTTGTTCATACCAAATTGAAATATCTTTCAATTTTCAAAGTCCCTTCTCTTGCATACATATTGCCAAATCTCTGAGTTCTTCAAGAGTTCCAAGAGGATTGGTAGGGGAGAAATTATTTTTCTAAAGATTGATACAAGCACCATTCTTGGCACACCAACTGAGATAATAAATGATGATAGGGGAAACTACTTGCATAGTCTCCATATTTTAGAACCAGGCCTAGACCAATTTATTGTCTCTGCCCTTAATAAATGAATTTTACTGATTTGATCATGGGTCTGTTCAGGATAACTCTCACCAGTTACCGATTCTCCTAGATTAAAAAAAAAAAAATGAATTTTATTGAAATATTTTCGCACTAAAGCCATATTCCGCCATTCCTTTGTATTTGATATTAACCTCCAGATGATTTTTGTGCCAAGAGTAAGCTTCACGTAGAGAGTTCCTTTCATAGTCAGGCCACCGTTTTCCTTTAGAAGGCACACAATGTTCTAATGGATCAACTGAAATTTATTTTGGTTATTTACGTCCTTGCCATAAAAATTTGTGGCTTAAAACATTCATTTGTGTGGCCACTGATCTTGGAGCTAATAAATCAGAGCAAAGGTATAAAGGAAGGGAGGATAGAACATATTTTACCAGGATTGCCCGACCAACAATGGTTAGTCATTGAGCTCCCCAGGCTTAGGTTTTCTTCTTGATTTTGTTTAGAGTATCATTCCAACTGTCCATGTTTGAGGCTCCCAATGAAATTGGAATTTTGAGATACTTGAAATACTGCCACTCAGTCTCCAAAGAAAAGCCAAGAACCTTAGAGATCTCCTGAAGTGCATAAGTAGATTTATTCCATTTGAACAATTGGCTCTTCTTTTTGTTAATGAGACCCCTAAAAGATCCAAATATTTGTCAAGTATCTGTTTAAATCTAATAACAATTTTCTTTGAGGCACCACCCAATAAGAGGGTGTCAACAGAAAACTAAGAGTGATTAACATCTTTGATGTTCCTAACAATGCTTAAACCCTTTAACCTTCCATCAATCCTTGCGAGCTCCAAATTTATACTAAGGCTTTTAGCCACAAGGATGTATAAGAGAGGGGAGAGGGGACAACCTTGCCTTAATCTCCTTGAAGTTGGAAAAAAGTTGCAAGGATGACCATTTATCAGTGAAGTGATCTAGGGGTTACGAATACAAGACCTTATCCAATTGACAAACTATCAATAGAACCCCAACTTTTCCATAATAGATAATAAGGAGTGGCGAACCCTATCAAAGGTGTTCACCATGTCGAGATTTATAACCATTCTTAGTTCCCCACTTTGCTTGTTTGAATGGATAACCTCTTGGACAAGGATGACATTGTCAAGGATTTGTCTATGTTTCAAGAAACCCCCTTGAGTTTCTAAGATTATTACAAGAAGAATCTTCCTTAATCTTTTGACAATTACTTCCTGGACATCTCATCCAAGATGAGCCTCATGGACACCTTGATTCGTCCCACTGTTCTGCACGGCTCAGAGAATTGGGGACCGTCTTTACTTGAGTCAGACTGGGCTTCAGCTGAGAGAGACCAGATTCTTCTTCTCTGCCGCATCATTAGGTGCAAACTGACAGTGCCGCAACACATCATCCTAGAAAAGTTTGGAGCTCAGCCCTTTTGGCGTGAGATGATCTTCAGATTGGTTTCATTCTTGCATCGTGTCCAGGGCTTGGCAGACTCGATAAAGAGTAGGGACCGTTACCCTTACTTGGCATATTGCTCTTCTGAGACTATTGCCCATTCTACCCCCTCAGACCGAGACAGATGTTGGTTTACAGGAGTTTCAAACCTCTTAAAGTTAGTGGGAATTTAGTTGGATCGTCTTCCTCCTTCCCGATATTCCTTAGATGCTCCCGGTCACCTTTTACCTACTAAACAGGAGCTAAACAAGATTATCAGGGAGGACATCTACAGGCAATTCATCTAGGTCACCTGGGTCAATCCTCCAGGAAGGTTGCGCCCAAAGATGGCCTTCTATGCTGAGCACTTCTTGGAGTTGAGAGACAGGCTCATTGTTCGACCCCAGTATACATTTCACCACTAGATGCATGCTCTTCGCATTCCTCTAGGCCAGTTCAGAGTAGGTTCTCATAGACTTCGGGTAGAGACAGACCACTAGGTGGATAGATTAGACAAACTCTGCCAGGTATGTCATTTACAAGAAGTGGAGACTGAGGTGCACTTCATCCTTGGATGCTCTGTCTACTACAAGATCAAAGGAAGGTTTCATTGCTTGTTCAGAGATTCTCGGACCCTCACCGACTTTTTCAAGTACCCCGATCAGAGATGTTTGGCCCTATATATGCAGGAGGTTCTTAGGTTCCGAGCGCATATTATTCAGCCTCCCATCAGACCAGACCCCACACAGAGGATCACGCCATTTTTTAGGGTACTACCTTCAGACAGGGGCACCAAGAGATCAATTGATATTAGTACATATCCAGACTTCAAATCAGTGAGGATCCATGGGACCTCACCTTGCTACACGAGATCTCATCAACAGTTCCATCTCATATTTGTTCCTAGGAGACAGACTAGGTCCTCCAGCATTCAACAGCGTGTGAACCCCCCCAGGACACGATTTAGTGGACAGTTTGCACTTGCCATCGGTGCTTCATCGAGCCAACAGACATGATTGAGTTTCTTTAGTGTTATTCATTCAACCTCAGATGTTAGGAGAGATGGGTCTAATCCTCAGACCTATTAGGTCCTGGATCTTCTCTGCTAGAGCCAGATGTTGATTTACTTCATGCATTGTATCTTTTATAGGGGACTGTTTGGTTCTCCCACTTTGTATATACATCAATGTACTCAAAAGTCCCTTTGACCTACTTTGTGGTCATTAGTTGGACATAAATATAATTATCTTATCTTATCTTATATTATAAGACTCAGGTACAGAAAGATATGGTTCTAAAACAAGAGAAGGAAATAGGCTTTGATTCCTTTGGGATGAGGGATGACAAGGAGGAGCTTGTATTCCCACCCAACTTCTTTTTACCTCTGGAAGAATTCATCATTCTCTAAAGGTCTTTCTTAATATGGACCCAACAAGATCGAAAGAAACTAATTGAAAAATCATTTGGGTTGGGGGATTTATCTAGATTCAGAGACCATATTGCCTTTACCACTTCTTCATCCTGAATTGGCTTCATGAGTTGGAGGTTTCCGAGTCAGAGACTCTGGAAAGAAGACATGAAATAAAATATTGCACCTCACCAGACTCATCTCAGAATAGAGATTCTTAAAAAAATTGAAGGCTTCAAGCTTGCTTTAGGGGAAGGAGGATAGCTTGGGATGACCCTCCGGTGTGATCTCTTTGACCTTATTTTTGATCTCTCGCTCTTTGGCTTGCTTGTGGAAAAAGGAAGTGTTTTGGTTCCCTACACTTAACTAGAGGCTTCTTGACTTTAAAAGCCAATATTCCTCTTCTTGCATGTTGAGGAGGAAATTTTTCTTACTTATGTGATTTTCTTTTTCAATAGATGCGTTTGTCATTGGACTAGCCTCCATATGGGTTTGATGATTCTCTAGTTTCCTAATAAGGTCTATTTTTTCTTGACCTGGAGACTTAAAGTTGGATTTTACCAAAGTTTGAAGGACTTACTTCACCGTTTTCAACTTGGTCTACCAAACAACAACAAGTGATCCTTTTACTGAGGTTGTCCAAGCTTGCTTTATTAATATTTCAACTCCTTTCTAAAGCCATTCGGGGTTGCAACGGAAAGAGATTAGACAAAGTTCCTCATGAGAGTTTATACTTAGCTCAATGGGTCGATGATCAGAGTCCCCCCTTGCCAGAATTGAAGAATAACATTGTATACCTTTGACTAAAAAGTTGTGAATAATGAATCAATCCAACCTGGGCGTGGTGTGCTCAGGTCCACTTTACCTGTTGGACCTAATGTATTTTCCTTTTTCAGGACAATATCCAGGAGGTCCCATTCATTGATGATATCTTCCATCCATCTTTCTTGAAAGGGATCTCTGGAAATCTTACCTCTGTGTTTCTTTGAAGAGAGGAGGACAATATTGAAATCTCCACCGCCTATGCTATCAATATGCCATTTCTCTTCTTTAAGCATGACTAAGGAATCCCAGAATTTTCCCTTCCCACCATAGCTAACTGAGTCATAGAAGTTAACAAAGGAGAAAACTTCTTTTATGTTCTTCTCTTCTAGTATGAGTTCGACCAAAAGGTACTCAGGCCTCCGAAGGCTCCGTAGGAACTTTGGGTTACACTGAAACTATCTCTCCAAAATGAGCTAGATTGGACTAGGATTTCTTCTTCAACCAACTTTGTTTCTTGAAAGAATAAAACTTGAGGTTTTTCCTTTCTTATTAGGTCTTTAACTACCTAAGGTTTAATGGGGTTTCCCAACCTCCATATATTCTAGGATATAACTTTCATTTTAATTTTTAGGAAGAAAACTTACCTTCACTGGATCTAGAGCTTTTGTGTTCCCTATTGCTCAAATTTCTTAGAATTTCAATGGAGGTTGGTTCCCCAACTTTATATTTTGTTCCACTTTTGCTAGCTCATTAAAATATTTTTATGTTATTAATATATTTTTATTTTAAATATTACATGTTAGCTAAACATATAATGAATTAGACGTCATGTAATATCAATAATATTATTTTCACATTCTATCTCTGAACTCCATAATAAGCTGTAATGAAGGAATTACATATTTCCTCATAGTAAAAAGTTTTTTTTTTTTTTTTTTTTTTTTCTTAAATTTCAATTACTTTATGTCTCTATATAAAGTTGATTTAAAATTAAGCTAAAAATGAAAATTTTATTTATGGTTGACATTGATTTTTTTATTTTTATTTTTAAATTTGTTAATGTAAGTATGATTTTATTATTTTTAAAGTAACGTTACGTGACAACATTTCCATCATATAGTGGGTTGTAGAGAGATAGACGCAACAATAATATTAGTTATTATTTAAAATAAATATAATTTTTAAAACAAAGTATGATTTAGTTAATTTTTATAGTTTTTTTAAATCTTGGTAATGTGAGATTTATCATGAGGTAAGCGTTTTAATGTTTACTATGTATATATTAATGTAACAATGCTGTTCAAAATTCCATGTAAGAAAGTTAATAAAGGCAAAATAATAAACAAGGTCATGGGACACGTATTCCAAGCCGAGTGTTGGGAAAAATATCCTAGTGTAGGTGTTCGTTTGGTTTATTATGGCTAAGGAAATTGACAAAGGCTTTGGAAAGGCATGAGACATTAATTGACACTTTATTTATGAAAATAATGGAAATTAGGAAAAAAGGGAAGGTGAAAGGTCACAGGTTGCATGTGAGGAAAATGAAGGAAAATAATGGAAAATTGAAGAAAATAGAGGCCTCATTAATAAAAAGGCTTCTGAGGATCAGTTGGTACCTTTTGTCAGTTTAGTTTTGGAGTTGTCTCTCTATTATCTCTCTTTCACACTCTTGGACACTTAGAGAATTCTTGGAGCACTCTAGCATTGGATCAAGGAAAGCAAAGGAAGGACAAAGAAGGCAAAGGGAAGCAAAGATCAAGCAAGGAAGAGTAGCATCTAGCAGCTACAACATGATTATTTGCAGGTATCGATTTGCATGTGTGATTTCCTTTCTAGTTTTGACATGCATGGTATATGCAAGTGTGTATTTGGTTCTCTTGCTCTCATTGACAGGGGTTTGCCAAATGTAATTGTGTTCTTCAACCTTGCCTTGCCATTTCTAGATAGACATGGTGTGATGGGTTCTTTGTTATTTGGTTAAGCTGGATTGTCGAATGGTTTCGAAACTGAGTGAGGTGGTCTCTGAAAGAAAGAACGCATGGCCTAGGAATCCCTTGAACTGGACTGGGATTGCAGTAAAGCCGGATTTTGTGTGCCTAGGCGGGCCTGGGAATCCTCGACCAATGAATGACAGGATATACAATAAATCCTATAAGTGTGTGCCCTCGATCAGGCCTAGGAATCCTTAACCGATGAATAGAGGGATACACGGTAAATCCTGGAGGTTGGAGTCTTGATTAGGCCTAGGAATCATTGACCGTTATATGTCAGGACACACGGTAAAGCCTAGAGACTAGGAGATAAGAAAATTCCTCACGGTGTAAGTAGAGAAATTCGGTGGCATCCATGCTTGTTTAGGACCTAGTGATATGGCGAGGATTGTGACAAAGCCTATGGAAACCTAGTTTCGTTTGGTTTTGAGTCCCACATTCATGCTTGGAATATGCCATGAGGGGGTGATTATGTTAGGTCCCTATACTACTAGTGTAGCCCCTTATTGTTATTATCGCAACCCCCTTATTGTATTTTTGTGCCCATGTAGTCCTCATATTGTTATTATTGTGCCCAATAGAATCCCACTATTGTTATTATTGTTCCCTTACAATATTATTGTTATGTAGGCTTTGATTATATTGTGACCCCTCAGACTCCTATATATGCAAAGGAGGTCTTGTCATTTGTATCATCCAAGAATTATTCATTTGTGTAATGTAAAGGGGGTTTCCCCCTAGAATAGACTAATTTTGAAGTTGTTGATCTGTCTATTCTTCTATTTTGTGAGCTAGTTGCATAACATTTGGTATCAGGGCTTTGGATTCTAGGGTTTCACTGCTTCAAATAGGCCATCGTGGAATTTTGGCTATACATTTGTTTCTACGAAGTGTCAAAAGCATAAATTAAAACCCATATGAGCTGAAATCTTGATGAACCTTGTGTCCGAATTTCAGATCTTGTCTTGATATATTTTCGGATATATGAGCTCAGGAAGTTAGGGTTTTTGTAGGCTCCAGAATTTGATCTCAAACAAGTGACCTTGAGAAAATTGTCATAACTTTCTATCTGAGCATCGGATTAAAATTTCGTAAAAAGTGACAGAAAGGGGACATACTTTAGTTTGTTGGGTATCGTTTTCAAGGCCGAAGGTTGAAACAGTGGCACGTGGAACTTTGTACAATTTCGATATACTGAACCAGACTATAATCAAGTCATCATGGGAGATTGGGCATAACTCTTTGTTGAAGAATCCAATCTCGATCAGACCTGTGGGGTTGGAAAGAGGACTCAGAGGGATACCACAGGATATAATTGTAGAACTTGGAGATCTGAAATTACAAAATCACAGTCATTTCAAGATTGATCTCCTGAAAGCAAGAAAAAGAGATATAAGGAAGATTGATGGCAAGGATTTGGTAACTTTGATACTACAGATGGAGCAATATTCTGATCTACATGATGTGCAACTGTTACAAAAGGTACATATTGCATCTTTTTTATTTAGAACCGAATAAGTTTGTATGGTATAGAGGGATTTGTTCTCGTAAACCACTTGTCATCTGGTTAATTTTCACGAAGGAAATGATAGCACATTATGAGGATACAAATAGCAACACCTTATTTAGCCAATTGATAAATCTCAAACAAGAGGGTTCAATGGCAGAGCACATTGAGGACTTCCAAAAATTGAATATAAAGGTAAATGATATTCTAAAGGATCATATGATTGATGTCTTCATAGGGACTCTAAAGGATAACATCCAACATGAGGTTTGTCTTTAGGAACCTGATTCATTGGAGAAGGCATTCAAGCTAGCAAGAAAAAATGAAAGCAAAATTATGGCAACAAGGAATCCTACCACTCACAACTTTAATATGTAAGTGCTGTTTCTCCTATCCTTCCACAACCTACAAGGTTGACACCACGACAATTGAAAGAAAAAAGAGCAAAATGGATTTGTTACAATTGTGATAGCAAATACACTAAAAGTCATAAGTGTGTTGAGAAGAAATTATTTTACATAGATTGTGAAGAAGAGGAAGAAAATGATCAAGAAGCGTCAAAAGAAGAGGATATACACCAGGAACCAACCCTAGAGAAAGAAGAAATGAATATGAACTTATCTTGTAATACATTGGCACTTTATGGATATCATACACCATCCATCACATCAACTTTAAGAGAAAATTCTAAGGTTCAAGCAGTGGAAGATCACATCAAGCATCAAAAAATTCTCCAACTCTTAAAGGATAACCTCACTTTGGCGCATAATCGAATGAAACAACATGCAAATCAACATCGCAGCGAAAGAAGTTTTGATGTAGGCGACTGGGTATTTTTACTGTTACAACCATACAAACAAATGTCCCTCAAGCAAGCTAAGAAGGATGATAAATTATCACCAAAGTACTACGGTCCTTACAAGGCGTCACAAAATATTGGTACTATGGCATATAAATTGGAGCTTCCTGCATCTTCCTGAGTGCACCTAGTTTTCCATGTTTCATGCTTAAAGAAGGTTATAGGTGACAAGCTCCCATTTCACACAATATTTCCAGAACTTAACATGGAAGGAAAAATCATATTGGAACCTCAAACAGTCATGGAAATAAGGACCCGAAATCTAAAAAATCGATCAATTTCAAAGTATCTCATCAAGTGGAAGAATTTACCCACTGAAGATTCCACGTGGGAGGATGATAATTTTATACAAAAGCATCCAGAACTGCTAAAGCATTGAGGACAACACTTTTTTTTGAGGAGAGGGGCATGTTAGGTCCCTATACTACTAGTGTAGCCCCTTATTGTTATTAGTGCAAACCCCTTATTGTATTGCTGTGTCCATGTAGTCCCCATATTATTATTATTGTGCAGCATAGAAGCCAACTATTGTTATTGTTGTGCCCTTACAATATTATTGTTATGTAGGCTCTGATTATATTGTGACCTCTTAGACTCATATATATAGAAAGGAGGTCTTGTCATTTGTATCATACAAGAATTGTTCATTTGTGTAATGTAAAGGAGGTTTCCCCCTCGAAGAGGCTAATTTTGAAGTCATTGATCTATCTCTTCTTCTATTTTGTGAGCTGGTTGCATAATAGATTGGCTGAAAGAAAGATTTGGGTCAGTCAACCTATGGTCAGGTGGTTCATGGAAGTCTCATACCTGCTTGGATTTTTCATTCATTAATAAGAGCTCTTTCTCCTTGGTATATCATGTGTAAATGTATTGACTTATATGTAGATTTTATGGTTGTTATATCCTTGTATTTTTGTTGGTTATATGTTGGTTATGAGTATGTTTTATGACATACTTGATGTATAGTTTCCATCATGTTTTGATTAGTGGTTGAAAGTACAATGAATATATGGCTTAATAGATGATAATGCAGCTATTGTGATAATGCAAAAATGTTTCTTTATGAAATTTAGATAAGTATGAGACCCCTATGCTCAGATATGTTGTTACGACCCGTAGAATGCATATTTGCGACATGTTTGACGAAATTCTTGTCATGGCTAGTAGAGGTCCAGTCAAGTCATTGATCAAGTGTTTGCATTAGTACCTTTGTTCCAATGTTGTTTATCATTCCTGAAAGTTTCATGAAGTTCTAGGCAGTGGCTTGAGTCTTGGCCTTGAAAAAGTGGCACAGAATTCGGGGTCACTGGCTCAGAACTCGCTGAAAAAGTCCACAACCATTGGCATGTCCTTGCTGTGGGAGCGACTAGAAGGCCTCAGTCGCATGCATGGTTTGTCATGGGAGTAGCTGGGGGTCCAGATCAGTGAAATGTCAAGTTGCCTTAGGGGTTGGTCACCTGGAAGGGTTGGTTGACTCCTGAAGGTTTTGTAGCATGTGTGGAAGGTCAAATTGGTTTGGTTTTGTCGGTTCCACTTCATTAACTGTACATGGGGAGTTGAATCACATCATAGTAGCCTCTCGTCACATGTTTACCCCAACGAACTGGTTAACTTGGGTAAATGTGGGAGGAGGGTGTTACAATTATTATGTATAGACTTTTATCAACCATTTGAATTATCCAAATGAATTAATTATGTGTAAAACTGAATTCAACTGACAACCAATACCTTCAATTGTGAACTATAATGTTTCCACATTAACATTATTGTAAAATATGTTATCCTTAGTGTTATAGTTGTCACTTTTCCACTTTTACCTTATCACTTGAAAATTTGATATAATATCTGGTAATGGAGGGTGAAGGGCAATTACTTCTATTGTAATTTAACTTTACTATGTTTTGATTTTTTTATTAATTTTAATTGAAATTTATTAAAATTAGAAATTTATTGTGAATGTTTTAAAAATTATTTTAGTGCATTAAATTTATTTATATAATTAAAAACACATGTTAAATAATACAAAATTACAATTTCATTAAAAATTACATCATTAAATTTTTAAAAACAAAATAAAAAACATAAAACAATTAAACTTCACCTTTTTCCTCTCCATTTATCATCATCACTAAAATTTAAAAAACAAAACCAAAACATTAAAAATTTAAAACCAATTAAATTTCACCTTTCCGTATTGGTTTCCCGTCATCATTACATTTTAAAAACAAAATCCCAAACATAAAAATTTTAAAATCAAAGTCAAAACACCAAAATATAAAATATTTAAAGCTCACCTTTCCCTTTTCATTTTCTCTCTTTGACCAAGTCGGATTTAAGTTCGGTCTAGATAAATGGCTACATATACCAATTTCCTATTATATCACATTGCCATTACTAATTTCCTGTGAAGAACAAGTGCAACACCCCACGTTATATGGACACTTAACTTGTTTACTGTTTTACTTATTACTTTTATTTATTGTTATGATTTTGTCATCATATGTTCGATAAGAACATTAAAGGACTATGGTTGAGTTGGCCAGAACAATTTACCAATAATACATAATAAAAATTAAAGTATTTTCAAGAACTAAAAAACAGTTGTTAACCTCCTGAGACAGTTAAGGTGGTTACCCACCTGTTTCCTCAAAATGAGATTTCGAGGAAGGCTTAGGGGGCTGGAGAATTAACGAGAGGAAATGATTAGATTGGTCAAAGGGCAGAGTGTTGCCATCGGAAAATTCCTTGAGCTGTGTGAAATAAACCAGTGGGAAATTTGGAGTACAGTTATGAGGGTATGTGACTTGATGCTGGACAGACAGTCCCGATGCTTCAAGATGCCCAGACTGAGACAGACCTTATAAATATTGTTTTGAGGATGAAGAGCTTGGGGGAGAGTCTGGACGTAATTTCCAGACTCACGACTGGGTGGTGAGATCTTCTCGAAGTGAAACCACTGATTGCAAGACTGTGAACAGATAAGTACTTAAATCTTTCTTGTGTCTCAATTATTATTAAAGTTGGTAATTCTTTATGCTGTTAGGTTACTGTAATCAGATGAAATGAGGATTACAAATACTGTTGTTAATTCATTCTATGATTGGGCAACAGATGTTTCTTCTTTTCGTGACCCAAATTAAAATTGATATGTCTATGTACTTGAAAATAAAGGTTTAATTACTACATTGTGTGGGCACTTGTTAAAATTTAGACAACGAATAGAATATGTGAAGAAAACTCAGAAAGCTCCAGATTAGCCACACAGAACAAGTATCTGCATAAATGGAGAAAGAAAAGAATGAACGAGCCCTGAACCGTAGAGTTAAGAGCAATCTTGAACTCTTCCCCTAATCATTGCCTAAACACTACTGTGAAACTGAAATGCTTTACATGCATACATAATCAAACAGAAAGAAGCTTGCTCCTGCACCCAATATATGGAATTTAATTAAATACGCATACACGGACCTAGTAACTATAAAATGCCATTCTACATTAATACTGAGGAAAAGATAATCGAAGATTTCATATAACATTTCAAATAGAACATTTGAAACATGGGAATGGTAATAATTGTTAACCAAGACAACACAACAAATGTTATACATTAAGTCATTTCTTTTTCGAACTCAAACCCTTGTCCTTAACGCAAGGACTGTCTCAATGAAAAATGTACAGAAATTATGAATGCAGGAAAACTTTAGAACCTGGGCAGATCAAACTAGTCCTAGGAATTAAAAGAGAAAACATCAACCCTAACTGCAATCTGTTCCCGTAAGGAATGTCGGAAAATAATCATTCAAGAACTAATATAAATATATAGCTATATCATTCTATCTATAAGAGAAGAACTTCAATAATTATGCCAACAATATGTTGTTTAATGTTTCATATAAAAAATAAATTGGGTCACCCATTTGGGTCCTAGTTGAGGAAGCTATCAAAACAAAATAACCAGAAATCCGTGGTAATGCTACAACTAGCCACATGCTAAGTCGATAAGCAACCCGAGTGGCTTTTCTATTGGTAAAATCCCTTCAGGGTTTAGTGATAACCGACCTGAATGGTAGAAAAGAAAAGAATATAAGAAAGCGTTGCTCCGGAGGTCCGAACCATCAAGAGAGAAGGTTCTGGGAGAACGCATACCTGCAACTAGAACATGAAACTTGGTTAGGAGGAACTTCACTACTTATTATTTCTGAATGTTAAAAGAAACCAAAATGATTAACCTTAGAATACCTGTGACGTGGCCCTGGAGCTGCAATGCTCACCTACATAGTTAATCAAGATCTTGGGGTTAGATTCACAGTCTTTTTCCCTCTGGCGAAAGGACAGAACCCGATGTTCTGATAGTAATCACAAGCAATACCTGGGAAATAAAATCTACCTCCAAACTCGTCTCCATCCAAAGATGAGGAGCCGACGATAGTAGGAACCACCTACATAGTCCAAGAAATAATTTGGGTACTCATACTTGCGCTTTTGGAAAAAAATTGAGCAAGGAAACCTTAATCTTGAGAAAGATAGAGCATAACTTACCCAAGGGATGGTGCGTGTAGCAGCCTGCATAAGAGTGAGGTTTTGGTAAACAAAAACCCTCATCACCATAAAGAAAAAAATCATCCTGTTGCAAAGAAAACCAAACCTGAAAGCGAAAAGGCCAAATTACTTCGACTGCGGCGCATAGCAGGGGAGTTGGTTACCACAACAAACCCTTGTTGCTGCGGACCATTGAATTCACAAGGATTGATCGAACAACATAGGAAGTACCAAGTGTCCCGGGTCATATGACATTTCTCGAATCGAGTACAAATATTAAATTGATATTGGGTATTGTGTACTGTGCATCAGAGGGAATTAAATAACTCGAGATTTACCTACCAGATACCATAAAGCAAATCTTAATAATGTCATATCAAACCGTATTTACGCAGGTCGTATTGAATGCATAGTGGTAAATTTGAAATTTGTTTTTTTTGTTTGTATTTGGGTAAATAGTTTATTTAGAAATGTCTGTTAAAAGTGGTATCAGAGCCCGGTTTATGACACTAAGGCTTCTAGGATATATACAAATACAATATACGTAAAAAAAAAAAAAAAACTAAGTGGGTGTGAATTATTGAACACGGAGATAAAGACAAAGAGAGAGAAGAAGGGCAAAGAGCCAAAAGAACAGAATGCAGAGGGGTTCCAGACCACCGAACCAACCAGGTGCGACATATGTAGGGGCCAACCCTGATATGTGGATATAGTTGGGAGAGGAATCTCGTCAGGCCAATGCGTCCCTACTTGAAACCGTTCAGCAATTACGTGCTGAGATGACTAACTTGAGGACGGATAATGAGTGATTATGACAAGAACAAGAAAGAATTCTAGGACCTTTAGTTTCCCAGGATTAATGCTTCACTTGACGACCATCAAGTAGAATACCGACCCACCATGATTAAGTATGAAGGTATGATCACTAATCAACTTGTCTCTATTTTGTTTGATCTGGGTGCTAGCTTAAGCTATGTTAGTCCTAAGATTGTAGAGGGATGCAAACTGCAAAGTAGTAAATTTCAAAAACCCTGGTTAGTCTAATTAGCCACAGGGGAAAAGCGAAGGGTAGTTGCAAAAACAGAACATTGTCCTGTAGATATTTCAGGACAACAGATTTATGTTAATTTAAATATATTCCCATTGGGATCATACGATGTACTAATATGGATGGATTGGTTGGAAGGACATTGGTCCTTAGTAGATTGTAAGGGAAAATATGTTACCTTACTGAATCGAGGCAAAGGAAGGAAATTCAAGGAATTAAGAAAAATATTAAGTTACGTCCTATTACTGCTAACCAGCTGGGAAAATGCATTAGGAAAGGTTGTCAAATTTATGTTGTACATGTAGGATATACAAATTCCAAGAGAAAAATGACTTCTCTGGAATATATTCCTGTCATTTAAGAATTTGTTGACGTGTTTCATGAATCCATACCTAGGTTACCACCCAAGCAGGAAATCGATTTTACAATTGAGCTGATTCTAGGTGAAATTCCTATTTCCAGAACTCCTTATCGTATGAGTATAATTGAATTAACTATAGATTTTTCCCACCTGTAGATCACCTGGTAATGCAATGTACTAAAGCAAAACACTTGATCTACTTCTACAAACAATTTAGCGGAAGCTTAATTGAACATGAGCAACATCAATAAGAACACATATCACTGATAAGAAGGAATCAATCACACATAACATAGAATAATTTACCCAGGGAAAGCACCAGCCTAAAACCCCAACTTTGTATTATCAATCAAGTGGAAATCCTCAACAACATACAAAAAGAATTAGCTCAAAAGCTATCCTGCTCTCTCTGTACTCTGATGATGTAGCTCATGGACTATCTAGGCCTATATATATAGGCTCCACAAGTCCTCCAAGCTCCTATTTCCTTGCACAGTTTTGATTGGGGTCCAATGACATAACATATGTGAATTGACTACATCATACCTGCTGTAACCTCAGGTCCAACTACGCAATCCATAAGGAATAATATTCCTTCTGCATGCAAGGAATATCCTAGCAACTGATAGTACACTATCCCTCCATTTGATCTCAACTAGGTCTCTGTCTAAACTGACATGCATGAGTTATCCATGAGTGAATCTTCAATTATCTGAAAATACCAGTTGTTACATGCATGCAAGCATTAACAAACTAAATCTCATTAATTTAACAACTTGTTAAATTAATCTAATTGGACTTGACTCAGTTAACTGAGCCAACTAATTACAACTCATCCTCATCCTTTCACTGATGGTTAAATCCCTCAATCAAAGGAGAAACTGTTGCATGTCCTCACATAGACTTCAAGCTCATAATTCCTTAACTAATTAACTAAAATTGAATTAATTAATTAATTTACAAACTGTTGTTAATATCAAATTCGAATTTTACTTCCTATTTCTAGTCCAGGGACTGACTAAAATAGGAATCCACACTGAACTGCTAAAAATAGAACTTCTATTTTTAGCACTTCCATTTTTCATTCCCTGTTGCCCAACCCAGCGCTGATGCCCAAACTGCTATTTTTAGCAGTGCTATTTTTAGCACTTCTATTTTTAGCAATTTCTTGTTGCCATTTTCAACATTAACAGAACTCAAAATGCAGCTGCAGGAACTGCTTGATAAAGGATATATCTGCCCTAGTGTGTCTCCCTGGGGAGCTCCCATATTATTTGTACAGAAGAAGGACAGAACTCTAAGAGGAACTGCTTGATAAAGGATATATCCACCCTAGTGTGTCTCCCTGGGGAGCTCCTGTATTGTTCGTACGGAAGAAGGATGGAACTCTAAGATTATGTATTGATTATTGTCAGTTGAATAAACTGACTATCAAAAATAAATACCCTTTACCTCGAATTGACGATTTATTCGATCAAGTTCAGGGAGCAAGTGTGTTCTCCAAGATCAACTTAAGATCCGAGTATCATCAAATAAGGATTAAGGAAGAAGACATTTGTAAAACTTCTTTTCGAACTCGTTATGGTCATTATGAGTTCGTAGTGTTACCTTTCGGTCTTACGAATTCCCCATAAACTTTTATGAGTCTGATGAATGGTATTTTTCAGCCATACTTAGATAAGTTTGTGTTGATTTTCATTGATGATATATTGATTTACTCTAAGAATCAGGTGGAACATGAAAATCATTTGAGAATTGTATTGCAAACCTTACGGGACAATCAAATGTATGCTAAGTATAACAAGTGTGACTTTTAAAAAGTTTAAATACAATATCTCAGTCGTGTCATATCAACAGAAGGTATAGCGGTAGACTCGAAGAAAATTAAGACCATTATGGAGTGGGCCACCCCGAAGAATGTTGTTGATATTAGGTCCTTCTTGGGCCTAGCTGGGTACTACTGTCGGTTCATTGAAGGATTTTCAAAAATTTCTTTTCCCATGACTTCATTACAAAAGAAGGGAAGAAATTTCTAGTGGACAGTTGAATGCCAACAAAGCTTTGAGCAATTAAAACATCTACTTACTACGACACTTGTATTAAAGGTGGCAGATCTAGAGAAATATTTTGTTGTATGCACAAATGCTAGCAAGGAAGGTGTTGGCGGAGTATTAACGCAAGAGGGAAAGGTTATAGCTTATGAATCCCACAAGTTGAAGGAATATGAACAACGATACTCTGCTTATGATCTTGAATTAACAGCAGTAGTGCACGCACTAAAAATGTGGCAACACTAGTTACTAGAGAAGAAATTTTTGTTATTAACAAATCATAGTGGTCTTACAAATTTAGTTAACTAATCTAATTTAAATTCCCGTCAAGCCAGGTGGACAACCCTTTTAAGCGAATTTGACTTTGAAATAAGACACCTTAAAGGAAAGGAAAATCGGGTTGCCGATGTATTAAGCAGAAAGTTGCACTGTATTTATGAAATACAATTCAACCAAGCAAAGTCAAATCTCCCTGATATGATTAAGGAAGCATCTCTTAAAGACCCAGAATGTACCTTCCTTTGGCAGCAAGCAATTAATGCCCAACATAAAGGGGAGAAATCTAAATATGGAGTAAATTTGGATAAAATGTTAACTTTCAGAAATCGAGTTTATATTCCTAATCAGAATTCTATTAAATAATTTTTATTGGATGAATTTCACAAGAAACCATATGATGCCCACCCGGGATACCAGAAACTACTTTCAACTATCAAGAAAGGTTATTTCTGTCTGGGTTTAAAAAAAGATATTAGTGAATATTTGGCTAAATGTTTGGAATGTCAGTTAGTAAAAGCAAAACATCAACATCCTGCTGAACTACTGCAACCACTACCTATCCCTGAGTGCAAATGGGAGGTGATTACTTTGAATTTTATCACAGGTTTGCCCCGAACTAAGAAGCAACATGACTCAATTATGGTGGTGGTTGATAAGCTAAGCAAAACCGCTCATTTTATACTGGTAAAATCCACTTACAAGACTATTGAAATTGTAAATATTTTTATGAGAGATTTTTAGATTGCATGGAATACCTAAGGTGGAAATATTCGACAGGGATGTGAAATTTACATCCACATTTTGGAAGACCCTTTTCTTTGGATTGGGCACACAAATCCAATTCAGTACTTCTTACCACCCTCAGACGGATGGTCAGACTGAACGGGTGAATCAAGTTTTAAAGGATATGTTAAGAATATTTGTGATGCAGCAGCCGCATAAGTGGGAAGATTACATCCACTTAGTAGAGTTTTCTTATAATAAAAAATACCACGAGTCATTGAGAATGAGTCCCTTTGAAGCATTGTACGAAAAAAGGTGTAGGGTACACATAGATTGGAATAGTCCTGTCAATAGATTAACATTGGGTCCTAATATGCTAGCCGAGATGGAGCAAACAGTTAAAAAGATTTGTCAGAACTTAAAAGCCGCCCAAGACAAACAGAAAGTTTATGCGGACAAAAGGAGAACCTATAAAGAATTCCAGGTGGGAGATCACGTGTACTTGTGAGTCAAGTCAAGGAAAAGTACCTTGTTGTTGAAGGGTTGTGCTAAGTTAGCACCCCGATATTGTGGTCCTTTTCAAGTATTGGAACAGATTGGACCTGTAGCGTATAATCTCGCATTACCAAGCCATATTCAGGTTCACAATGTTTTCCATGTCTCCTTGTTAAAAAAATATGTGTACAATCCTCAACATATTATTAACTGAGAAAATGTGCAGGTAAATTAGTTAATGAAATATTAGTATATAATTTCTTAATAAATTGAATTTCTTATGACAGTCTGTGAAAATGTGCAGGTCGAACTGGAAGGAGAATTTCTAGCAGAACCTCTTCGTATTCTTGAATGGAGAGAAACAACCTTGCGGAAACGAGCCATCACCCAGGTTAAAGTGTAGTGGAAGCACTTTGGCCCGGAAGAAGCCACCTGGGAAGAAGAGGATTTCATGTGGAAAGCTTATCTTGCACTATTTTTGTAAATCAAAGAGAACATCAGGGACGATGTTCCTCATAAGGGGGGAAATATGTAACACCCCATGTTATATGGACACTTAACTTGTTTATTGTTTTACTTATTACTTTTATTTACTGTTATGATTTTGTCATCATATGTTCAATAAGAACATTAAAGGACTATGGTTGAGTTGGTCAGAACAATTTACCAATAATACATAATAAGAATTAAAGTATTTTCAAGAACTGAAAAACAATTGTTAACCTCCTGAGATAGTTAAGGTGGTTACCCACCTGTTTCCTCAAAAGAAGAATTCGAGGAAGGCTTAGGGGGATGGAGAAATAACGAGAGGAAAGGATTAGATTGGTCAAAGGGCAGAGTGCTGCGATCAGAAAATTCCTTGAGTTGGGTGAAATAAACCAGTGGGAAATCTGGAGTACAGTTATGAGGGTATGTGATTTGATGCTGGACATGCAACCTTGATGCTTCAAGATACTTAGACTGAGACAGACCTTATAAACACTGTTTGGAGGAGGAAGAGCTCAGGGGAAAGTTTGGACGTAATTGTCAGACTCACGACTGGGTGGTGAGATATTCCTGAAGAGAAACTACTGACTGCGAGACAGTGAACAGATAAGTACTTAAATCTTTCTTATGTCTCAATTATTATTAAAGATGGTATTTCTTTGCGCTGTTAGGTTACTGTAATCAGATGAAATGAGGATTACAAAGGCTGTTGTTAATTCAATCTATGCTTGGGCAATAGATGTTTCTTCTTTTCGTGACCCATATTAAAATTGATAAGTTTATGTACTTGAAAATGAAGGTTTAATTACTACACTATGTGGGCACTTATTAAAATTTAGACAACGAATAGAAGATGTGACTAAAACTAAGAAAGTTCCAGATTAGCCACACAGAACAAGTATCTGTATAAACGGAAAAAGCAAAGAATCGGCGAGCCCTTGACTGTAGAATTAAGAGAAATCCTAACCTCTTCCCCTAATAATTGCCTAAACACGACTGTGAAATCGGCAGACTTTACATGCATAGATAATCAAACAGAAAGACGCTTGCTTCTGCACCAAGTATATGGAATTGAATTAAATACTCATGCACAAACCTGGTAAAGATAAAATGCCATTCTACATTAATACTGAGGAAAAGATAATCAAAGATATCATATAACATTTCAAATAGAACATTTGAAACCGGGGAATGGTAATAATTGTTAATCAAGCCAACACAACAAATGTTATACATCAAGTCATTTATTTTCCGAACTCAAACCCTTGTCCTTCACGCAAGGACTGTCTCCATGAAAATGTACAGAAATTATGAATGTAGGACAGCTTTAGGACCTGGGCAGATCAAACTGGTCCCAAGAATTAAAAGAGCAAACATCAACGCTAACTGTGACCTATTCCCATAAGGAATGTCAGAAAATAACCATTTAAGAACTGATATAAATATATAGTTGTAGCATTCTATGTACAAAAGAAGAACTTCAATAATTACACCAACAATACGTTGTTTAATGTTTCATATCAAAAAGAAATTGGGTCACCCATTTGGCTCCCAGTTGAGGAAGCTATCAAGAAAAAATAACCAGAAATATGTGGCAATGCTACAACTAGCCACATGCTAAGTCGATAAGCAATCGGAGTGGCTTGTCTATTGGTAAAATCCCTTGAGGGATTAGCAATAACCGACCTGAATGGCAGAAAACAAAAGAAGATAAGAAAACAATGCTCCAGAGGCCCGAATCGTCAAGAGAGAAGGTTTTGGGAGAACACGTACCTGCAACCAGAGCATGAAACTTGGTTAGGAGGAACTTAATTGATTATTATTTCTGAATGTTAAAATAAACCAGAATGATTAACCTTAGAATACCTGTGATGTGGCCCTGGGAGCTGTAATACTCATCTGCATAGTTAAACAAGATCTTGGAGTTAGATTCACAGTCTTTTTCCCTCTGGTGAAAAGACAGAACCTGATGTTTTGATAGTAATCACAATCAATACCTGGGAAAGAACATCTACTTCCAAACTCATCTCCATCCAAGGATGAGGAGCCGACGTTAGCAAGAACCACCGGCACAGTCCAATAAACAATTTGGGTACTCATACTTGCACTTTTGGAAAAACATCGAGGAAGGAAACCTTAATCTTGAGAAAGATAAAGCATAGCTTACCCAAGGGATGGTGTGTGTAGCAGCCTACAGAAGAGTGAGGTTTTGGTAAACAAAAACTCTCATCACCATGGAGAAAAATTCATCCTGTTATAGAGCAACCAAACCTGAAAGCGAAAAACCCAAATGACTTCGACCACAGAGCATGCGAGTTGGTTACCACAACAAACCCTCGTTGCTGCGGACCCTTGAATTCACAAGGAACTATCACACATCGCAGGAGGTGCCAAGTGTCCAAAAACCTCGAGGTTTACCTACCATATACAATAAATCAAATCTTAATAATGTCATATCAAACCGTATTTAAGCAAGTCGTATTAATTGCATAGTGGTAAATTTGAAATTTGTTTGTTTGTTTGTATGTATATGGGTAAATACTTTATTTAGAAATGTCTTTACAACAAGAGTTCAAAATCGTGGAGTAAATGCATTTGGATTCTACCCAACACACTTTTGTCTGGGATGTTTGTTTGATTCCATATTGTGGAAGCGATTAATATTAAGTGCCACTTGAGCTCTTTGTGGAAAGTTTGCTTTGCATTGAGGATTTTATCTCTACACGTTTATTTTTAATTTCGCCAAAGGTTTCTTTAAATGGGAAGTTACTCTAAGGAATTTCGTCGTCTGTCTAGGCTTATAAAAATATGCCAGGTATCCACATAATCCGGTAGCGGCGTTTAACGATGGTGTGAGTGGTTGGTCCTCACTCCGCTCCGCCAAGGCCGCGAGCCTCTTTATCGCTCAAACGCCACCGTTGACAATACCCAGGGCCGCTGGTTGGACGGTGTTCATGTCTCCACTTCTTTATCCTGCATCCCTGGGTTTTCGTCTCCGACATTCAGCCTCTTCACTCTCGCAATGCAGCTCGAGAACAGCCTCAGAGGTGAACGGAGCCACTTCTTCATCCCCGCCGATTCACAGCTCTGGACACCGGTGGGAAGCGCCATGTCATCTCCTTGCCACACGCCCACCACAGGCGGCGCCGTTGTTAGAGTGGCGGGGGCGGACGAGTTCTAGTTTGATTGCACTAGCGTGAAGCCATGGCAAGGATAGCGGATACACGAAGAATGCGGCGAAGATATGGATATCTCTAAAATATGTGTTCAGTCGCTCTTTCTGCCACAGTTGCGATGTATTAGTGGCACGATGGATTCCAAGTTTGGACTAGATTTTAATTTCATAGATTGAGGGTTTGTATAGAAATTGGGAATGTTTATGGTGAAGTTTCCTAAGAAAAAAGTTAAATATAGTAGATGTAAGTAATTTATCTCATAAACTATCTTCAATTTTATATATATATATATTTTCTCTTTGAAAATACTGTCCGCTTTGCGAATCGATTGAGACCCAGTTGGGGATTTTGCGGGTGTTGCTAATTGCATAAATGAAATTTGATGATTTAAAGCTTTTACTGGCGAATTTGAAGCCCTAACTTCATCTTTTAAGGTAAAGCTTATTCTTTCTCAACTTTCATTTCCTTTTACATTGTTATTCTTTATCCATTTTTCATTTCCCTTTACATTGTTCTCTGCCAGGTTTCAGGGTCGAGTTCTGTGTAGGAGCTGTCATGTTTTTGCGTGTAAATCGGCTTTTTAGATGACTTTAGTCTTTTCTTTCAGGCGGAAGTTGAGGTCGGGTTACAGTTTGTGACACTTGTGGTTGTATTGCTTTGCTTCCGCACTATCTACCTTATCCGAGACTACTTATTTTTCCCTTTAGTTTGCTTCTCTTTTGGAATTTCTGGCACGTATTTTATCTTTTCTGTTGAGTCGTGTTAAATTTGCGTTGGTACAGTTTATTTTCAGTGAACAAGGATTGATTTGAAGAATCAAGGGATTTGTAGTGAAATAGAGCTTGTTGAAAGTTGGCTGGGATTATTTAACCGAGTTCAGGTTAGATATTTAGGATTTTCAGCCATCATGATGAACAGTGTCTGTATCATTCTTTAGCATAATAATTTCAGATGATCTTTGCCATTAATGAATCTTATTGTAAGTTTACTAATTTAATTAATTTTCAGTTCCAATGCACTTCAATATATTTATTTTTGATAAATACCCAAGTGTTTTGAACAATTTTAGATATCCTTGAGCGGTAAAGTGATTTTAAATTAATTTATACAAATTAAGTTTTCAGTTTTTGTGCCCTGTGAATAGAACTATTTGGAGTCGTCTATATGGGACATTTTTAAAAAAGTTTTTGGTTTTTTACAGAGATTTATTCGAATCATAAATTTCATTTGTGAATTTTTCACCTTTAAAATATTTTTAAGGGTTTTTAAAGTGTTAAGTTGTGAAAAAATAAATTAAAATAACATAAATTAAAATTTCACCATAATTTTTTTACCAAATTTTAACAAAAATCTAAAAAATAATACAAATTAAAATTTCACCACAATTTTCTCGACCAAATTTTAATTAAAAATCTAAAAAAAATAAAAAGAAACCTAATTTATAAAAACCACTTAACTCTCAATTAATTGATAAATTCACGAGTGTTTTGAAAATCTTTAATCATTTTTAACCATAATAAAAAAATAGAAAAGAAACCTTGTATATAAAAACTACTTAACTCTCAACTATTTGATAAATTCACGTGTCCTGAGAATTTTTAATCATTTTTAACCATAAAGAAGCGATAGGATTTTAGCGAAAACGGAAGAAGAGTCCATTTCAAATAAAGTACTATTTCAACGTGTTTATACGGTCATCACTTATATGATTTTGAATGAGCTACAGATGTGTTGTGATTACCGTGCACTGAACAAGCAGACGGTAAGGAACATATATTCTTTGCCATTAGCTGCTGATTGCTTTGACAAGCTTGCGAAAGTCTGAGTGTTTTCCAAGCTGGACTTGAGGCATGGGTATTATCAGGTGTGGATTGCTGAAGGAGACAAGAAGAAGACCACGATAGTAACAAGGTATGGAAGCTTTGAGTTCCTTATTATGCCATTCGGGTTGTGTAATGCTCCTAACGTTTTACACTTTGATGAATGATGTCCTACGACCATACTTGGATTCATTCGTAGTAGTGTACTTGGACGATATAGTGGTGTACAATGACAACATGGAGGATCATAAGAAGCACTTGGCGATGGTGTTCGAGGCATTAAGGGCAAATCAGTTGTTCTTGAAGAAGTCTAAGTGTGTGTTCGCTCAGACTGAGATTCCGTTCCTTGGGCATATAGTTGGTCAAGGGTACATACGGATGGAGCCGAGCAGAGTGAAGGCGATCGAGCACTGGGTTGAACCGAAGAATGTTCATGAGATGAGGGTGTTTTTGGGCATGACCAACTACCAATGGAAGTTTGTAGAGGGGTACTCCAAGGTAACATCATCACTGACAGACCTATTAAAGAAAGACAAGAGGTGGAGTTGGACGGATAAATTTCAAAAGGCATTTGATGACTTGAAGAGGAGGATGGTTACAATACCGATATTGAAGTTGCTTAACTTCGAGAGACCATTTGAGGTACACACTAATGCTTCATATTTTGCCATAGGAGGGGTTCTTATGCAGGATGGGCATCGGGTGGCGTATGAGAGTCGGAAGTTGTAGGATAGAGAACGAAGGTATCCAGTTCATGAGAAGGAGATGACTGCAATCATTCACTGTCTTCATGTGTGGAGGCATTACCTGATTGGGAAGCCGTTTGGTGTCAAGACTGACAAAGTTGCAGCAAGTTATTTTGCATCACAACCGAAGCTTTTTGCAAAGCAAGCTCGTTGGCAGGACTTCCTGGCAGAATTCGACATGACTATCGAGTATAGACCGGCAAGACACAATGCGGTAGCAGATGCCCTTAGCAGGAAGGGACAACTTGCAACATTGGAAGGTGAAGACCAGGCAGAAAGGAGTAGGAGTCGAATTCAGATGTCAAAAGAGATGCAGAATAAGCTCAAGGAAAGTGTTGAAACCGATACTTTGGCACAAAATATAGTGAAGCAGATAAAGGAGGGGAAGACACGAAAGTTCTTTCTACGAGATGGGTTCTTGTTCTTTGGAAACCGACTCTATGTTCCAAAGTCATTTGGAATCAGGAGACACCTTTTGAAGGAGTGCCACGACTCACCGTGGGCTGGCCACCCAGGGCAGCGTCGTTCTTTGGCATTGTTGGAGAGAGGATTCTTTTGGGAGAAGATGCGAGAGGATGTAGAGGAGTATGTACATACGTGCATCATTTGTCAGCAGGACAAATCAGATAATCAAAGGCAAGGAGGACTGTTGCAGCCTTTACCGATTCCTGAGAGGCCATGGATGAGTGTCTCGATGGACTTCATTTCTCAGTTGCCATAGGTTCAGGGGTATAATGGGATTATGGTCGTGGTTGATCGGTTTTCCAAGTATGTTGTCTTTGTTCCAACAAAGATGCCTTATGGAGCGGAGCGGACTGCGGAGTTGTTCTTTAAGAATATAGTGAAGTATTGGGGGATGCCATTAAGCATCGTGTCGGATTGGGATCCGCGTTTTACAGGTAGATTTTGGACCACATTGTTCAAGTTAGTCACGACAGAGTTGTTGATGAGTTCGAGTTACCATCCGCAGACAGATGGACAAACCGAGAGGATCAACGCATTGCTAGAGGATTACTTGAGACATTATGTGACGGCTGATCAGAAGAATTGGCCTGAACTCTTGGATGTTGCTCAGTTTAGCTACAACATTCAAAAGAGTTCTGCGACGGGGTACAGTCCATTTGAGTTGGTAAATGGACAGATGCCAGTCACACCGCATACCGTAGTGACAGGAGGTTTGTTGAGGAGTCCTCATGCGAAGAAGTTCATGAAGGCTTGGGATGAGACCTTGGAGTTGGCACGGTTACGGTTGCACGACGCTGTAAGGAGAATGAAGAAATGGGCTGGTAGAGGAAGACGAGATGTACACTTCAGTATAAGAGATATGGTGTTTCTCAGGATTATTGGGGAGCAGTTTCAGCCACCTAAGGGGACTGCAAGCAAACTGACACGGAAGTATGAGGGACCATTCCAAGTGAAGAAGAGAATGGGGGAAGTTGCTTATGAGCTGAAGCTTCCGCACCATATGCACATGAAGCATCCGGTTTTTCACATGAGTCAGTTGAAGAGATGCAGACTTGATGTTGATCATCCAAAGAGAGCTGAACCACCGAGAGGACTAGTCGGGATTGTGGACAAACCAGATTTGGAGTTGGAGAAGATTTTGAGATTCAGAACTACATGAATTGGTTGCCACATGAAACGGGAATTTCTTGTCAGATGGAAGAATGCACCGGAGGAGGAAAGTTGGGAATCGGAGGACTCACTTTGGAGATGGATGAAGAAGATTGAGAAGCATGACAGGAAGCTATTGAGGAGGTCCGGATTGTCGAGGGCGACAACGATTTCGAGTGGGGGAGGATGTAAAGCCCTGCTGTTGGCTAACCAACCGGGTGTGCCCTATCACCATGCAAAGTAGCCAAAGTCATGAACAAATGCGAAGGAGCAACCAAGGATGAGGCGTTATGTCATATGCGTGGGCAGGTTGGTGTTCCACATTTATATGGGCGAGTTGGGTAACTCGCACCACAAGCCGACCAAGGAGCGAAAGCAAACAGAGGGCGAGTTGGTGGGTGGTCCCGCGCCATGGGTGGGCCAACCACACGAAGGCGTTTAATGTTTACATAGACGCGGCCGTTGGAGAAGGATGGAGGGTCGGCCGAGGGCGCGACCTCCACGCGTAGACATCGTATATATATGCGATGGAAGTTTGGAATTTGGACATTGCACTTCAGTCTTCGATCATCAATCGAAGGTGCGAGCGAGGGAGGTATAGCCGCAGCGAGACGCAGGTTATGCGCCTGCCCGCCGGGCATGGTTATACAAGTCTTGGCATGAAGGTTGTTTGGTTGAAGGCGCGGGTGGTGGGCGTGTGAGGGCGCTCACCTGCCGAGTTCTTGAACGGGTTTTGGTTGCATCTCGGGTGAGGGTCATGCACGGGCGCGCCCGCCCGCCTTGACAAAGAACTTGTGTGTTATATAGAGGGTGAGACCACCGTGTGGTCGTCCACGGGTGGGCGCCGGACTTTGTAACGCTGGTGGAGTCTAGCTCCTGGTCATTGTAAAAATTCTCACACTTATATAATAAAAGATTGTTCTTACATGTGATGTGTTCTCCTGCTATTCTATATCGCTGATGTTATAATGTTAATGGATTCCGCACATTAATGTTATGTTATTCATGAATGAAGATGTATGTTAGGGCGTAGTTTGTAAAATAAGATAACAATGGAACATGTTAATTACTTAGGTGGTGCCGCACTCGGCGAATTTAACAAAAAAAGAATTGGGGGCGTGACAGGGTGTATGATAAAGGCCTGCGCAATCTCAAAAGGAAGAGATCGTATGATTCTCAAACTCAAAGGAAGAAACCAAGATACGAGCCCATCACCATTCAAAAGTGGAGAGAAGCTTTATCATGCGTTGCAGATATAAGTGGTTTAGAGCTAGATGGGTGTAACGGGTGAGAATTCTAAATTTCTGACCATTCTAGTCCGAGAATGGCTTTATGTTTATCGATTGGATCTTGATTATATACAATCCCCAGAGAATTATAGATAGATAGTTTTGTTATGCTTTTTCACCAGTTTTATTCATTGATTAGTTGAATCGAGATTATATGTAGAAATATCTTAATTTGCCCCTGGATTGCACCAGTGTTTTTTACTGTAATGAGAGGATATAAATATCAGAATTAAATTAAAACATTCCTTACTTGAAATAGTGCATTAGAGCTCTGAAGCATTTGTAAGTCTCCTCTATTACAATGAAGATTAAAAACACAGGATAGAAACAACCAGAATGAGCACCAGCCCAATTCAATCTCACCAATCAAGATCTACTTGATGTCTCATCAATGAAAAAATTGTCAAAAACTTTGTAGCAAACACAAAAAAAACCCAGAAAGGAAGTACAATTTGGAACCCAATAACAACAGTAACATGGGTTTTGTTTTCTTATGGCCCGCATTTGCCCTCAGACGCCACACCCAACATCAAGAACCTAGTGCCCGGGCTTCATGCTCAGTAGTCGTGTCTCCTCCTCGTGGGATTTCCCCGGCAACTCCCTTCCGAAAATGGAGCGAGTGGAAACACCAGGTGTAACTGTGTAAATAACTTGTACGGTGCACAACCTACATAAAAAAGTAGACAACTTTCACTGTGAACAGGTTAGATAAACAAAAAAAAAGCAGAATAAAATGTGAGGTGAATAGATTTAAAAGAAATGTCTATAGGTTTAAGTACGGATTGATAATTTTATTATGATCTTCACCAATTATATTGATTGATTAGGAAAATCGAGATTGTGTAAGATGTCTCTCACCAATTATACAAATACTGGCTACATTTATTTTTAAAATGGCCCAATATACAGATAATTTCAACATGTAATTAGTTGGATCAGCTTTTTTTGTGTCCTTTTAAAATATTTTTATATTGAACCTGCAACGTAATCATTTTTATTTTTCTGGGTGTTCTAAAACATTTGTTTTATCTTGTCTTGAATACTTAGGGACGAAGGGGGGCTGGCCAACAAGGTCATCCTATGGGTGGAGAAAAGGGTGAGAAAAACCCCTTTCCATATGGCCACATATCCTATTGGTTTGGATGAATTACTAGAAGAGTTTGAAAGAACAGTACCGCAAGAGCAGTAATCCCCAGGGGAGGCCAAGGTTGTGGGGATTGTGGGGTTGGGTGGAATTGGGAAGACGAATCAGAGAGCACAGACTCAAACACATAAACATAGAACTTAGAAATTAGAACTTGCCTTCATTTGCTGATTGAACAATTATTTATACATGAGAGAGATCTTTTTGGAGTTCGATGGGGCGGTGGCTTCTTCAGGAAGCTTGCCCATTTGTCAATGAATTCTAGAAACTCCATTTAAAACATCCGCTGTGTTATCACCCTAAAATCTTTGTCTCTAAGCTTTGGTAAGTTGCCTTGTTTCTAAGCATAGTCTTATAAGTTTTGAGTCAGCTCATCACAATAAGTGTCATTCTCATTTACAAACCCTTCTTTTAGTCATGGTGTTAAAGGGTCTCTAGGTCATTTCATGCTTTAAGAGTTAGGTCATAAAGTTAGAAGTCTTTCAAGGTCATATCTCTTTTCCATCAAAGTTTGACAGCCTCATTCCATGTCCTAGAAGCCTCACCATGAGTTTGGAAGTCATATCTCACATCACTTTGGAGAAATTTTCAAACTAGCTTTGAAATCACTGAACTAGGCGTTTTCGTAGCGCGCTACGAAACCCCTGTAGCAGCCTATTTTAGCAGAAAAACTCTGTTTTCTGTTTTTCTGCTTTTACTAGTCAATTTCCAAAAGCTTTCCTGAGCAGCTGAGAACTTAATTTTGCAAACTGAAAGAGGCTTTTCTTCCTAACATGCTGCACTACAAAAACCTCTTTCAGTTTCTTCAAATTCGTTCTGAGGTGGGAGGAATTTATGGTTAAACTTGCGCTACGAAACTGCTGAAAGTCAAGCTTTGTCTACTGGTTTTAGCAGTCTTTTTCAAGATCAGTTTCTGGTCACATGAAAGGGTATTTTGGAATTATGAAGGAGGTTTATCTTCATCAACTCTCCTACTACAATAACCTATCTCAATTTCTTCATAAGTGTTTTCAGTTGGGAGATAATAAGCTTTCTTTGAAACCCTAATTTCAGAAAACGGATTTTTCAAGGACAGTTTCTGGACAGCTGGAGTAATGTTTTAAAAAACCAGGAGAGGTTTTTGTTCTAGACAACATGGGCTACAAAAACCTCCTTCAATTTCGTAAAATGTGTCATGGATGAAGAGATAAAGGCTCTGTCCCACGTGCCATTTTCAGGGATCCTAAACCTAAAAACAAGGAAACATGTTCCCTAATTTCTAGGGTTTGTCTTCAGCAGTCAGATGACCACGTGGGAGGCTTCATCAAATTCGACTTCTTGAGGTTGCAAGGTGTCAAAGAATGTTTTAAATGTTTAGATAAGTTTGTTGTAATCATAATAAGGAGTTACACTCCTAGTTGTATTAGGTCTCTAGGACTACTAGTTAGTTGTCAAATGCATTTAAAGTCTTGTTTTATGGTTAGAATAGGTGTCACTGATGGTAAATTCGAATTCCCCTCATGATGGAGGAAGGAATCCAAGCATGTAAAGAGCTCTATATATAGAAGAACATCTGATGTACAAAGGGTTGGAAATTTCATGTAAAAGCTTGTATTTGGCCTAGGTATGACTCATTTTCAATAATACATGCTTGACTTTGCTTCTCAGGATTCATGAAGGGTTTTTCATGTTTAGAATATGTGATGTTGTCCTTTTTCTTAATTCTTACAGTGGTATGGATGTATAATCACTCAGAATTCACTGAATGTGCTCTGACTTCCTGTATACATGCATAAACTGTGTGTCCCATATGAGTTTATGTTTTGAATATTTAAACGCTGAATGCCCTGACTTCCATGTAAGGTTGAGTTCATTGTTATATTGAGGTGTTGTTGACTCCATAAGCCCAATGTATAGTTTTGTTTAATGTGTTTCCACCATTCATATTTTTTACAGTTGTTCTATAAGAGTTAGCCATCTTATCTTTATCAAAATCATTAACCTTTGAGAGAGCCCTCTTAGGTTGAGGAGGCTAAGCCTCAGCCAAAAGTTGGTTTGAAATAGTTACATAAGGTCTTCCTGATCAGCAGCCTATTAGGGGCATGATTTTGTGATAACACGCTGAATTCTAGCCATTGTAATAATGTGGGTAGTTGGAATTAGTTCCTTCCAACACTCCCCCTTAATTCCAACCATATAACAAATATATAAGACACTATTAAACATATTCTTAATTAATATGCCTGTTGGTCTAAGTCTCAGCTAGGCTTACAATATAATCTTGATTTTCTACAACACATAACTTCTACAAAATTCAAATTTTGTCTTTCCAAGAGGCTTAGTGAATATGTCAGCTACATTCTCATTTGTATTACAGTACATTAGAGAAATTTCTTTTGATTAGACCTTTTCTCTTACAAAATGATATTGTGTGTCTATATGCTTTGACCTTGCATGATATACAGGATTGTTCCCGAGTTTGATGGTGCTTTGATTGTCACCTTTGATCACTGTAGGTTTTTGTTGACCTTCACCAACATCTTCAAGTATTCTTCTGAGCCATATAGCTTCACAGGTGCTACTACATAATGCTTTATATTCTGCTTCAGTTGATGACAAGGAAACTGTTGACTGTTTCTTGCTGCTCCATGATATGGCTCCTGATCCTATGTTGAAGATGTATCCAGTGGTGGATTTCCTGTCATCTGGATTTCCAGCCCAATCAGAATCAAAATGACCTGTCAATTCAACATTACAAACATTAGTATATTCAATACCAAAATTGATAGTTCCCTTTAAATATCGAAGGACCCTTTTTGTGGCTATCCAATGGCTTTCATGAGGCTTAGCCATGAATTGACTAAGTATTCTTACTGCATAAGCAATGTCTGGTCTGGTGGTAGTGAGATAATTCAGACTTCCCACTAATTGTCGATACATTGTTCCATTCACCTCTTTTGTTCCATCATCACTTCTTAATTTGATATTTTGTTCTAATGGAGTACTCACTGCTTTACATTCATACATATGAAATCTCTTTAGTACATTTGTATATTTGCTTTGTGTGATTATGGTTCTTCCATCATTTCTCCATACTTCAAGACCTAGAGAATAGTGCATTTCACCAAGATCCTTCATCTCGAATTCCCGTGACAACTTTATTTTTATATATGTGATTAATTTATTAGCACTCCCTATTATTATTAGATCATCAACATATATAGAAAGTAATACTATATCCCCATTTCTATCTGTCTTGACATACAAATTAGGATCATTTTTACTCCTTTTAAATCCTTGCTGGAAGAAGAATTTGTCGATTTTCTCATACCAATATCTAGGGGCCTGTTTTAGTCCATATAAGGCCTTTTTTAACTTGCATACAAGATGTTCTTGACCCTTCTTTATAAATCCTTGTGGTTGAACAAGATAAATTTCTTCCTTTAAGTCACCATTTAGAAACGCTGACTTTACATCTAATTGATGTAGCTTCCAATCATATTTAGTTGCCAATGCTATCATTATTCTGATTGTATTCATTTTTGCAACCGGAGCAAAGGTATCTTCATAATCTATACCTTCTTTTTGTGAATAACCTTTTGCAACCAATCTTGCCTTATACTTGTCTATACTACCATCTGCATTAAATTTTGTCTTATACAACCATTTTGATCCTATGGGAACTTTATTTGCAAGTAATTTTGTTAATTCCCAAGTTTCATTTTTCATTATAGAATCATATTCTTCTTTCATAGCTTCCATCCATTCTTTATGATTTTTAGCTTGTTCATAATTTAAGGGCTCAAAAACAGCCATTACTTGAGACATGAAGACATAATCTTTATACCTGATGGGGGCTTGAATCTGTCGTGTTGACCTTCTTAGAGGTTCATTACTTTGTGGAGTGCCTTCTCCTTTTCTTCTCTATGGAGTGCCTTTATCACTTCTTTGTGGACTTTGATCCCTTGATGGGTCTTTTGGAATGTCCATGTGTTCTAGTTCTTGGGTTGATTCCTCAACTTCTTCTTCCTTAAAGTTTTCATAAGAAGACTTCCTTGTATTATGTTCATCTTCATTTATTTGTTTATCTACATGCTCATGAAATATAACATCTCTACTTGCAAAGACCTTGTGAGTACTTGGATCATACATTTTATATGCTTTTTGATCAGTGCAATATCCAATAAAAATACATTTGATGGTTTTGGCATCTAACTTTCTCCTATTCTCTTTAGGAATATGAGCAAAGGCCTTGCATCCAAATATCCTTAAATGACTAACTTTGGGTTTAAAACCATAATATGCTTCAAATGGTGTTTTGTGCTCAAGATACTTAGTAGGGCTTCTATTTTTAAGATATACAACTGTATTAATGGCTTCAGCCCAAAAACTATTAGATAGTCCTTTACTTTTTATCATACTTCGAGCACATTTAACTAATGTTCTATTCTTTCTTTCAGCTACTCTGTTTTGTTGAGGTGTATGTGGCACTGTAAATTATTGCATAATTCCATTTTGTTTGCAATATTTGATAAAAATTCCTGAAGTGTATTCACCACCTTTATCTGATCGAAGAATTTTAATGTTCTTTCATATTTTCTTTTCAACCATATTCTTGAATTCTTTAAAGTATTCAAACACGTCACTTTTGTTTCTTATAAAGTATACCCAGGTGTATCTAGTGCTATCATCAATAAATATAAGGAAGTAATATGCTCCACCAAGTGACTTAGTTTGCATTGGACCACATACATTAGTATGCACCAGTTCAAGTATTTCACGTTTTCTTCTATTTTCATGCATAGGAAATTCTTCCCTATGTTGTTTTCCTAGTGCACAACCTTTACATTCAAAGTGTTCACCCTTAATAATTGGAAGACCTTTTACCATCAATTTCCTTTGTAGTAACATTAGGTCATTATGATTTAAGTGCCCATACCTTTGATGCCAAAGCTCTGTAGTTGACATCCCTGTTGATGCCAAAGCTTGATGCCCATTCTTTATTACATCCAACTTGTATAAGCCTCCAACTCCCATTCCTTTTGCAACAACCTTGTAGTTGTCCTGCACATCCTTTACCAAACAATGTGATTTCACAAATTCAACTTTTAAATGTTGATCTGTGATAGTAGACACTGATATTAAGTTCTTCTTTAATCCAGGAACATACACCACATTTTGAATTTGTTTTTCTTGTCCATTAGGCATCATAACACTTATATTACCATATCCTTTAATTTCATGTGATCTATTATTTCCTAAATAGATGTGTCCACCCTTATTAATCTCATGATAAGTATCAAACCAATCTTTTTTGCATGACATATGGATTGATGCACCAGAATCTATAAACCAAGCATTATTATCATCAGTTTCTACTGATAAAGCAGCATTGGACACAAACAATTTAAGATTGCTAACATTTTGACTAATTGCTTCATCAACATAATTTCCTAAATGCCTTCTTTGTTTAAATTGATCAGACCTCCTTTTTATGCAATTCTTAGCAAAATGATCAGGTTTTCCACAGTGATAACACACATCATCTCTACTGGATTTGGCATTTGTCCTTGGTAAAGGGGTACCTTGAAATGATTTTACCTGTGGCTTTTTGCCTTTATTTTTCTCCCACTGTTTACCTTTGAAGGACTTCTTCCCTTTGGCCATCAATGCTAAATCTGAATTAGGAGAATTCTGTTTAATGCTTCTTCTCCGCTCTTCTTCCTGCATAAGTATACCTGCCAACTCATCAAAAGTAGGAGCCTTCTCTCTAGCTGAAAGACCAGTTATAAACATTTGATATTCATCAAGCATTCCACTTAATGTCACAGTAACCAAGTCTGTACTAGACACTGATTCACCAATGTCACCTAGTTTATCTTTTAGATCTTTAATTCTAGAAATGAAATCACTAACACTTTCATTTTCTTCCATCTTAATTGAAAGAAGCTTACTCTTTAAATATAATATTCGATTTGTAGTCTTCGTCTCATACAAATTTTTGAGAGTGTCCCATGTCTCCTTGGATGTTTTGCACTCTCTAATGTGTAGAATAATGTTGTTCAACCGTCATCCGCAAAAGCACCTTTTCTTTGTTTTCTGATCGCTCCCAATCTTGAATTGCAACATCTGTGGCTTGAGGGGACACTGGCTTAACTTCAGCTCCAGACACAATCACCCATGTATTGTTGCCTTCCATCAAAGTCTGTGACTTAAACTTCCAATTTGCATAATTTTCACCATCTAACTTGTTAGAGTCAGATATATAAGATTCAGCGAATATATTAGTCATCCTTAAATACCGATCACCAAGATACAATTTTTTTTACAAATATAAACCCTCAAGAATAAAATTTAATCAATATGTGGCTGCCTTTCTTTCTTATCCTTGACCACTGGTTTTAGCTTTACAATTACCATGTGCAAAATAGACACACCTTACAAGAACTTGTTAGAAATCCGAGTTTTATCCCGCTGTTCCTCTTCTAATATCAAATCAGGATTATGGAAAAGACTAATTTCATTCCTTAAATTGCCTCATACATGACAGCAAACGATACTATAAAAATCAACACAGTTACTGCAATGAGTCTGAGCGATTTTATGCGACTTGAAAAGGGTAGGTAATTTTGTATTATTCTACTCCAGTACTGCACTTTGCTAAGGAGACGAAATTACTTATGAGAAATAACATTAATAAAACTGAATGAAACTCGCACAAAAAAAAATAGTTAAACACAAAACTTCAAATGGGCGCTTGTCCTTCTTGACAGCCCTTGATGTTGCAAACGCAGCTCAGCGAACAACTATACTTTTAGAAGGATTCACAAAAGCAGGAAGAAAATAACATACACATCAATATTTCAACCAGAGATACGTGTTACCTCGAGACAATGGACATACAACACTCTGCTCCGCAGTAGTCTACACACCAACAGACCAAATCGCTGTCTCACAACTCAACCAACGCTCTTTCAACAACGCTCTAATGAATTTCTCTGTCCAGTCGCTCCAGCTTACACCACCGAGCCCTCCTTTGCACGGCTCACCAACACCGAGCTCACAGCTCTTTACCAGCACTCAACCTCACACCTACTCTGATACCAAATCAGAGAGCACAGACTCAAACACATAAACACAGAACTTAGAACTTAGAACTTGCTTTCATTTGCTGATTGAACAGTTATTTATACATGACATAGATCTTTTTGGAGTTCGATGGGGCGGTGGCTTCTTCAAGAAGCTTGCCCATTTGTTAATGAATTCTAGAAACTCCATTTAAAACATCTGCTGAATTCTAGCCACTGTAATAATGTGGGTAGTTGGAATTAGTTCCTTCCAACAAAATGACCCTCGCAAAAGCATTCTTTAACAGCAAGAGGTCAGAGTACGATCGATGTTCTTTTCTGTTGGATGTGAGAGAAGCTTCTTTAATCGAGATGCAGAAAAAACTTGTGAAGTACTTGATTCCGTTGGATCCGAAAATAGACAATATTGCTGATGGTATGGGGCAACTTTCACGTTATCTGTACGGTTGTCAAGGTCTTATAGTTTTAGACGATGTAGATAATGTTGAGCAGCTGGATGCATTGTTTTCACCCATAAAGGCCGTCCTTCGTTCTGATAGCTTGATTTTACTTACATCCTGCAATAAAAATATTCTTTCAGGAATCAAAGAGCCAACCATCTACGAGGTAAGACGCCTTAATGCACAAAAATCTCAAGAGCTTTTTTGCTGGCATGCATTCCACCAGCCTCGTCCCGTTGTCGGATTTGAAGAAATGGTTGGAGAGTTTTTGTATGAATGCAAGGGATTGCCCTTATCTCTCAAAGTGTTTGGTGCACTACTTTATGGAAAAGATGACTTGAAGTATTGGAAACAGCAATTGTGCAAAATATCCAAAGTACTTCCCGCGGATATTCAAAACCGGCTCAAAATCAGCTATGACAGTCTCGATCATCAGGACAAACAGATATTCTTAGACATCGCCTGTTTCTTGTTAGGAGAGAACAGGGATACAGCCATCAGAATATTGGAGGGATCGGGTTGGGAAGGATCACTGGGTCTTGTGAACCTCGAAAATAGGTGCCTTGTCGAGATAGACAATAAAAAGCGTTTAAGAATGCACCATCATCTGAGAGACCTCGGCAGATTTTTGGCGAACAAAGAACCCCCTGGATGTCCTCGGCGACTTTGGCCTGGCAGCCTTTCTCACAACGTGTTCCTCATATCATCTGTACATGTCTCACTCTCTAACTTTATGCTTGTGTGCTCTGATTTATTTTTGAGGTGTCTCTTTCAGTATCTGAGTATATAAAAACACATTTTCACAGTTCATTCTTATATTCGAAATTCTGGATTTAAATTGTATATACCAAACCAAAATTAAGTAAGATTATTAAATTTTTTCTATACTTTAGACTCTGGAGTGTCCACTCCGCACCATTCATAGTGTTTCTAGTTTAATTCCACAAATTCTACTATAATATATAGGTTTTCAAAATTTTGATGTGTTAAACTTGCAAAGGTGCCAATCTTGTTTCTAATAGTTTTCATTAACACAATTTAGGTGCGTGGAGTTAGCATTTCGGAACAAATATCTCGCCAATATGAGGGGTTCAGCGATCGTTCTGTCGATATGTCCGCGCTGCAGTTGCTGAGTGCCGAAGGTGACTGTTTGGGAAGCATATCCAATATGGTGGAACAGTCCGACCTTAAATGGCTCCGCTGGGATCGCTGTCCGTACCGCTCGCTACCTCATTGGATTCCATTAAGGAATTTAAGAGTTTTAGAAGTTGCCGGTGGGCAATTGGAAACATTGTGGACGGATACAAGTAAGGTAGGTTTCTGCAAAAAGTTATTTTAGAAAATTTGTGTTGATTTTTCACCGTTGGACCTGGATTAATTTTCCTTGACTGAATTGCAGGCCCCATTGCAGTTGAGGGAGTTAAAAATTGGTACCCTTTTACGCTTTCCAAGGTCTATAGGGCAGTTGAAGCACCTGGAAAAGATTGAACTGGAAGACGTTATCCCAACATTGCCTGAAGAATTCTTCGATCTCCGCTCCTTGAAACATTTGAAGGTCAGTACAAGAATGGAGCGTTTTCCAGATTCTATGGGGAAGTTAACGAATCTTCAGCTTCTTGACTTGTCTCATAGCATGGATTTGCAATCGCTGCCACCTTCCTTTGGCAATCTAACGGAACTTCAACATATTAACTTGAATGGTTGTTCGAGTTTGCAATGGCTGCCACAGTCTTTTGGGAATTTAAGTAGACTCAAACATCTCTGTTTGGCAGGATGCTCCAAGTTGACCCTCTCCAGTGAAACACTTGGAAAAATCAGCGCTCTTGAAAGCTTAGACTTTTCACTTTGTTACAAGATGGAAGTATTGCCTCCCCAAGTCACACATCAGCCGTTCCTAGAAGAAATAAGTTTGTCTATGACAATGTTAAAGGAATTGCCGAGTGATATTGGGAACCTAATCAATTTGGAAGTTCTGAAATTAGATTGCCCTTTGTTGGAAACGCTGCCCCCTTCGCTAGGTAACCTAAGGAGGTTAAAGGAACTGTATTTTGATTTCTGCCCCAAACTAAAATGTTTGCCAGACTCTGTTGCAAGGTTGAATGAGTTGGCAATATTGGTAATAAATTGCGCAGTAATAGAGTATTTACCAGTAGGCGTTATGGGGTTAAATAATCTTGAAAGTTTGAGCGTAAAAAACTGCCCGCTGCTCGAGATGCCGTTTTTCAGTGTTGAAGATGTTGAAGGAAGAAAAGAGGCATATTCCATTGACAAGGGCTTGCTTGGACTCAAACACCTAAACCTGCAGGGGACGAAAATAAAGAAATTATCCTTTCCTCAAGGTGTTTGCCCAGACCTTCACCATCTCAACATCAGCTGTTGTTTGCAATTGGAGGAGATTGGAGTACTGCCCATAACATTAATTTCACTCAACTTGAATGGTTGTACTGCATTAAAGAAAATAACAGGGCTGTGTGGTCTTGTTAAGCTTCGACGCATGGACATCCAACAGTGTCATCAAGTAGAGGAGTTACCAGGTCTTCAAACGTTGATATCTTTGGAGGAGTTGCGGGTATCAGGTTGTTCCAGGCTGAAAAGCATACGGGGTTTGGCACGGTGCACAAATCTTCGCATACCAAGTTCTGATGATCCTAGTGAATGCGATTGTACAGAAAAGAATTTGTTCGAAGATTTGAGGTTGTTGAAAAAGGAGTTGCGTGCCGGCTCTGCTGTCC
This sequence comes from Pinus tabuliformis, assembly GCA_031772625.1. Taxonomy (NCBI): domain Eukaryota; kingdom Viridiplantae; phylum Streptophyta; class Pinopsida; order Pinales; family Pinaceae; genus Pinus; species Pinus tabuliformis. Next base: position 761,550,533 of record CM062807.1, on the reverse strand, counting down.
CAAACTTTCCCAAATTTGAAGATGAGGAGATTGCAGATCTGCGTTGTTGACATTGGAGCTACCAGATTCAGAGCAAAAACTTGCCAAGACAAGTTCTCCAAGAACAAGGCGTTTGAGGTCCGGTGATCCCTGACCACCCAGAATATCAACTATTAAGATCAATGCCAGTCACAGTATGCTGTACACATGGTTTTTTTCTTGTGAACTATATTATAATGAAAGTCCAAATTTTTTTTGGCGAAGTTTCTTCTTAAGTTTGTAACGTGTGTAGTAGTTCTCAGAGCATATATAGTCTTCCCTGGTATTGGACCACACGACCTGTAGGGACCAATCCTCCCTGGACCACATCCTTGGGCCTTTCTTGCGTTGCTTACGTGTGGGAAAATGAATGTCCTGATGCTTGAACGGATACTAAAGGGATACATTATTAATACAGCCAGGGATATCTTGCTACTGAGCGATGGTGGATATCCTTGCAAGGATTACAAGCTTGGTTCAGTTGCATTCTAACCGTTTTTTGGGGGAAATGCCTGTAGGTTTTATTAATGCAAAGCACTTTTAGGAGCTTTTTCTGAATACTAATTAGCGTATTAGTCAATATATAATCCCCGAGGATTGAAGTGTCTTCAATATCCTGACACATAGTCTGGATGAAAATTTGGAAACCCAGGAGAAAATTTGAGTGCACCATATAAACTATAATGCAATTCTGCCAGGTATATTCCACAAACTAAGTACATTGGTTGTTCAGTATAAAGCCAGGTTAATGATACATATTATAAAACAAATGTATTAAGAGAAAAAGTAATTTCACCTCCAAATTATGTATCAAAGAGGTATCTTCATTTGACTGCATTCAGATCCTTATATTACTCAAAGAACCATTGTTCCTTGAGGCTTGAACTCAACCTATTCTGAGTTGAAGTACTCTTTAGAAAGAGTATGTTCCTTATGATATTACGTGTGCCTGCTTATCAGATGAACCATTCATTTTTGAGAATTGCATGTTTAAGGTGAAAATCCTTCCCCGCGAACCACGACGTAGTGTAAAACTAGAATACGATAGCGTGTTCATTACTTAGCATCAATTCTGCAAATCCAAATGCTGCAGCTGCAATAACTAATCAGTATCGTGAAGCAGAGGCCTTATCAAATTGTTACTTAAAGAAAAAATGTTGATAAGCCCATGCGTTATCTTCAAACCGCTATGAAACATTATGAGATTCACAATCAACGCTGGCAGTTTCAAGGGGACGTTTGTTGTAGCATAGGTTCAAGTTCAACAGCAATGTTCTCCAACACATTTCCAGTTATTTAGGTGGCCTACATGACCTACCAAGGTTCAAGTACCTTTCAATAATTTTGTATTTTTTGCCTTGATAACCACAATTGCATTCAGGTGAATTTCAATTCTACCATTCGTATCCCCCATAGCTGGAGAAGTGGGTTAGGCAAAACAAATTCAAGATATTGTGAGCTGAGCAATTGTTTAAACAAAATTGAAAATAGAAAATCATGAAATCAGGGATGTGAAACTTGCGTTCATCACTTATGTCTTTTCTTCTCTTTATCCCGATTCCACCATAGAATCCCCTTGCAACTCTGGCCCGAGGCTTAAATTTACAGCGCCTAATCTATCTAGAATTATTGGTAAATGTTAATTCTCCCGGGGTTCCAACTTCCAAACACCAATTTTCGAAGTGATGAGTAGATCACTAGTAAGAAGCAATCTTTTTCCCTCCCACTCTGGAAACAAATCACCGCCGAATTCCTCTGCACTCTAGCCTTTCCTCACGATCAAGTCCAAAATCAATCTCAAGAAAACGATTTCTACTTTCTGGGAAGATTCAAGTCCTGTTGTGATCAATTGCCATGTAGAAGCATCTAACATACTATTTAAATAAGGAAAATTCGGCCGCTTTACTCTTCTCCATGTGAAAATAGGAACATTCAGCATAATCAAAAAATTTAGACTAAACGAACAAAAAATTAAGTAACCACATGATGTAAATCGTAAGGCACACGTGCTAAACAAAGGTAAGCTAATTGAATCCCACGCTGACCGATTTCCTATTGCTATTTTCACAAAAGCATCACACAACGACCACAACTATCTTCTCCAAAACCGAACGGAACCCCTTGTACTAAATGTGATAGTTACGATAATTAAGAAGTGTAGTTGTTGGACGGGCTTTGTCACGCCCCCAAGCTTACGGTGGTCTTTCAACCGTGCCGGCGAGGTGTGGCACCACCAAATACTTTTTTTTTTAACAATACTCGTGCACATGGACTACGCCTAATTCACTTGTCCTTACTTAGTTTGTGTTTCGCAACCAAGTAAAATACATTTATCCTTTATACTTAATGAAGCCCATTCTCATTCATTATCCATATGCAATTAACCAAGAACATCAACAATTGCAAACAAGTATAAAGGGAGGAGCAACTCCCGAACAGTTTGCCCAACAATAATATATTATAACAATTCTTCAATAATACATCATCAAGTATACTTGGCAAAACTCCAAGTCTATACTTAGAATAATTTACAACCAAGGCATAGACAGCCTTTACAATTCATGTGCCAACCTCATACGGTAGGAGGGTGCTCACCCGAGACACCAAGAACTCCACCTCTAAGTTCTGCACAAAACCACCTCAAAACCGTACCTCATCACCTACACCTGACTCCCGGTAAAACTGCGCACTTCCTCCTTAGAGCGCATGAGCTATGCGCATCTCCAACTGTTTCTGCGCCCTTTTTACCCCTTGTCCAATGTGTAGAAGAGAGATGCGAAGTTCGCTGTCCAAATGAGCTCTTGCGTGCATCAATATATACACAAGTCTGCCATAAGGTGAGGGTGTGTACAGCCTTAAGGCCGACCCCCTAAAACATGTCATAACGTCCATACAACACCAAAGTGTATGTCGGCCTTTGCCATCGTGCAAAGCCTTTCCAACCAAGGTATAAACCTTTCGCTCCATTCATTATTTCGCTAAGTGTCGTGCGCTCTCATGTGTATCGTCGCACTTTACCGTCACATATGTTCGGAGGTTCGTCGCACTTTGTCGCATAAGGAGTGCCCGCCCGTCGCATGTCCGCCCGCTCGTCGCACCCGTGTGCGTCTGCCGTGCCGCGCGCCCGTCTCTCGTCTGCCCGAGTTGCGAAGACCTTACATCCTCCTCCACCTGAAATTGTTGTCGTCCTCGACAACATACCATCTCGGTAGCTCTCCACCAAGATCATCATCAACCATGATGTCGACTCCTCCATATAAGGCAAACATCCCTGCAACATATATAAAGCTCCATCTCCATCATGTCTCACCTTAGCAACCGTCTGTCACCAAGATACTCCATACTAATGTATGTCATATATCAGATGTCCATGATCATCGACCACCCTATCACAATCTCCTCATGCTGCTCTCTATCACGAAAGGTTGATCCCTCCAACTCAAGCTACATGTCCACCGCAACAATGTGTCAACTCCATCATATCATCATTACCATGTGCAAAACTGCCCATGTTATGTCAACAAGTGCTAACACACCTCAACCATGTGTCAACATCTCATCTCAACAATATATCAATAGTCATCTCGATCCATATGTCATCATGTGAACATCTGTCATGATACTCCAGCATAATGCCAACACATCTCTGTACACTTCGCGACCCCATGTCTGAACTAGTTGGGTAGCTAATCCAACCATCACGCCCAATCCATGAGAGTGAACATCCTCATGTCCTCATCAACTGTTCCTCAAACATCTGCCACATCCTCGACTCATCAAGAATCCATAATCCACAATCCATGCTTAGGTCCATGGAAACTCCATCCATCTGCAACATGTCATGATGCTTGATGCCAAGCCATCCCTGCATCATCAATCATACCTGCTCAACATGTTTAAGGACTCACTGCCATGAGCAGCTAAAAATGAGCCCCATCTTCTTCTTCCATCTAAGAAGATGTAGAGGGAGTAGAGCCTGAAGGCTTTCCCTCACTAATCAACTCAATCCATCTATCAGGATCCTCAACCTCCATCCTTTGTAGATATGCTTCCCGGTCTTCCTTCTGGACATTCGGTCTCACATACACCTCATCAACATCATCATCATCATCTTCTTCCAACTCTAGCCTTCTTGACAAATCCAAGATGCTATCTGAAAGTGATCTAATGACCAATGACTGCTCCACAAGCTTTGCCTCAATAGTGGACAACCGCTTGTTCACCTTCTCCTTATCCTCCATTTGCATCACTCCCAATTTACAATCAGTCTTTTTCACACCAATGGTTGGAACACCAATGGGTACATCTTCCCTTCCATCATAAATGTAGAGCTTTCTCAAATGTGGTACAACCATAGCCTCAAATTGTTTCATGAATTCCATCCCTAATACAGCTTCATAGTCATCAATCCGCACTATAGTGAAGTCCACCTTCCCAGTCCATTCACCAAGTGTAGTGTCCACCTTCTCAGCTATACCAAGAATCTCCATAGGAGGAGAATTCATTGTTTTCATTTGTGCCTTTACCGGTACAAACTCCAGCCCAATTCTTCTCGCAGTATCTTCACTCATGAAGTTGTGAGAAGCCCCACTATCCACCATAGTGAGTATATCAGCACCTCCAACCTTCATCTGAACATACTCCAATCTGTTCCTTTCAGGATCTCTCCTAGAGACCACTTCCGTAGTAGCAGAAGCACCAAGTATCTGCATCATCCCCACAGAAGCACCTTCATTCTTTCCATCAGATTGTGCAATAGCAGCCACCTTTGGTTTAGAAGGACAATTCTTCACCGTATGTGGACCAGCACAAATCCAACACTTCAAAGGTTTCTTTGCCTTCGAACTATCATCTAATTTCGAAGCATCTTCCTTCTTCTTATCTTTCGGTTTTTCAAACTTCTTCTTCCTATCATCAGAAGTCTCATCATAATGTTCCACCAACCTGTCAACAGCAGCAAAAGCTTCTTCAAGTGTCCTAATCTTCTGCCTCTTCACTTCATTGCGTGCCCAAGGCTTCAATCCAATAACGAAGTTGAACACCTTGTCCCTCTCCGCCATGTCAGGAAGTTCCAGAGCTGCACTTGCAAACTCCCGCTGATATGCTTGTAGGCTTCCGGTTTGTTTTATGTACTTAATCTTCATCCTTGCTTCCCATGTTTCATCCTGAGGACTGAAATGAGTCTGCAAAGCTTTCTTCATAATCCCACGAAGTAATGTCATCAGCACTACCATTGGCAATCTGATCTAACCTTCTTCGCCACCACATCTTAGCATCCTTTGTTAAGAACTGAGCAGCTACCTTGACCTTTGTCTCATCATCAGATAGACCCAATTGTTCCAAGTATTGCTCCATGTCCCATAGAAAGTTGCCAAGAGTCTTTGCATTCCTTGTGCCATCATAAGATTCTGGTTCTTTGACCTTCACATGAGGTACTCCTCCACCTGAATTGTGCCTCACTGCCTTCTTCAACACCGCTATCTCATCATTGGCTGTGTCAAGAGTTTTCCTCAAGTTCACGATCTCTGCAAGACCTTGATCCCTTGATTCCTCAACCTCTTTGACCCTTACTTCAAGTTGTGTACACATAAGATCAGTGTACTCATACTGTGCTCGGAGTTCATCATGTTGTGTTCGGAGTTCTTCAAGCTCTTCCTTGGTCTTCAAGTTGGTCTCTTGCTCTTTAGCAAGCAAGTCCATCTTCTTATCCCAAGAAGTCTCCAAAGCCTCCATCTTTTCAATCACCTTTTCAATGAACCCAAGAGTAGTATCCTTCATCATATGACTAGACCCAGCCTGAGAATCAGTTGCCATCTCTAACAACTTCTTACTCTTTTGCAATCTAGTTTTGACCATTCAACAGCTTCACCAAGTCACCTGCGATTAGAACAAACCCTTGTTCCACTTCGTGTGAAACGGTTTCCTTCACCTGCAGTACCTGTCAAGTTTCCAAGTGTACCCACACTTGCACTTTGTCACGAGCAACCCTGCTCTATCACCAGCTCCAACCGAGCTCTGATACAAACTTCACTTTGGTGAAGTTGTGTAGCAGCTTCAACCTTCAATACCCGGATCAGCTGCTCTGATACCAACTGTCACGCCCCCAAGCCTACGGTGGTCTTTCAACCGTGCCGGCGAGAACACTTTCTTTTTAACAATACTCGTGCACATGGACTACGCCTAATTCACTTGTCCTTACTTAGTTTGTGTTTCACAACCAAGTAAAATACATTTATCCTTTATACTTAATGAAGCCCATACTCATTCATTATCCATATGCAATTAACCAAGAACATCAACAATTGCAAACAAGTATAAAGGGAGGGGCAACTCCCGAACAGTCTGCCCAACAATAATATATTATAACAGTTCTTCAATAATACATCATCAAGTATACTTGGCAAAACTCCAAGTCTATACTTAGAATAATTTACAACCAAGGCATAGACAGCCTTTACAATACATGTGCCAACCTCATACGGTAGGAGGGTGCTCACCCGAGACACCAAGAACTCCACCTCTAAGTTCTGCACAAAACCACCTCAAAACCGTACCTCATCACCTACACCTGACTCCCGGTAAAACTGCGCACTTCCTCCTTAGAGCGCATGAGCTATGCGCACTCCAATTTCTGCGCCTTCTTTTACCCCTGTCCAATGCGTAGAAGAGATGCGAAGTGCTTGAGTGCTGTCCAAATGAGCTCTGCGTCCACCAATATATACGCAAGCTGCCATAAGGTAAGGGTGTGTCCAGCCTTAAGGCCGACCCCCTAAAACATGTCATAACGCCCATACAACACCAAAGTGTATGTCGGCCTTTGCCATCGTGCAAAGCCTTTCCAACCAAGGTATAAACCTTTCGCTCCATTCATTATTTCGCTAAGTGTCGTGCGCTCTCATGTGTATCGTCGCACTTTACCGTCGCATATGTTTCGGAGGTTCGTCGCACTTCGTCGCATAAGGAGCGCCCGCCCGTCGCATGTCCGCCCGCTCGTCGCACCGATGTGCGCCCGCCGTGCCCGCGCGCCCGTCGCTCGTCTGCCCGAGTTGCGAAGACCTTATAGGCTTGGGTGAGCTCTAGCTCTATTCTCTGGGCATTCAGACCACAGACAAGTTATATTTTGTAGCTGTCGAATGCTGAGGTAGGTTTGTGGTTTAGATGCCATTCTTGAGGTTTGTGCCTTACAAATGGTAGACAAATAAGGAAAAGAGTTTGTGGTTTATGCCTTACAAAGGGTAGACAAATAAGGAAAAGAGTTTGTGGTTTAGATGCCATTCTTGAGGTTTATGCCTTATAAATGGTAGACCAATAAGGAAAATAGCAGTTTATCGAGGCTACAAATTTGTCTAAAAAATAATGGTTTTATTTTCGCTAAAATCTGATAGAAAATTTGGGAAATCTGAATTACAACTATCAAATTTCAAGATTTTAAATGCTCATAAGATTTTTGATAGTGTTGAATCCATTTCCACCATTAAAAACAATTAAAACACTCTTATAATATTTATTTTTGGAAGAAAAAAAAATACAAAATTCCAGCTAAAATTTTAAATGCTCAAAAGATTTTTGATAGTGTTGAATCCATTTCCACCATTAACAACAATTAAAACACTCCTATAAAATTATTTTTGGAAAAAAAAATACAAAATTCCAGCTAAAAGTAACTTTCTGACTCCGCACACAACACAGGAAGGAAAACCCAGTGTCCGAAGGCGTTCTTTAAGGCGACGGATCCCCGCCGACCTTTGTCCTCTGTTGAAGGCCACTCACAACAAGCCATGTGTCTTGCAAAAGTATGCCAGGAAATTTCTTCTTCCTTAGCGTGGTTGCCTCGACTAGGTCAAGCAGTTGCACCATGCGGATTTGGGAGCTACACAAGCTGATATGTCCAACAAGTGGACAATGGACAGTAAACGCCGAATTCAATGGATGGGCATTGCCCAGTGGGAAATTTTGATGCGAGGACGTGGCTTAAGAGTTGCATCATTACTTACGACAGCTCCCTGGTCGCCAATCCACATCGGAGTCTAACCGTTCCCTCTTGGTAAACGGCATGGTCCGTTACCCCGCCGACGTTTGTGTAAAAAGAAGAAGAAGAATTGGTGCTGGAGAATTCCATGCCAGTGCCAAGGCAACAAGACTCTCTGTTGTCGGCATTCGAGGCTAGTAAATTAATGATAAATTATAAAATAAGTCTACTACCTCGCTATATATATATATATTTATATTTGACTACTAAAGTCTATAGTCTATATAAGTGTACATATTCTATTTCTTTTTGAATTTAAACTTGTAAATTTTTATATGAAAGCATTTGAATTTAAACTTGTAAACTTTTATATGAAAGCACATGTCCTTAATTGTTAGGGCCAATTAGGTTATATTATATTATTTTGATAATTTAAAAAAAAAATAAAGAATAAATGTCTTCTATAATTTTAAAATAAATGAATTTGGTTTTATCATTAATTTTTCATATTGATTTAAAGGTTAAGTGCATAAGGGAAACTCCATGATCTCGAAGGTAATACAATAATTTATTATGCTTGCGGCTTGCAAATGTCTCTAATAATCTCATCGAGGCTTATTCATTGTGTCAAGGCCTCTCCATTGCAAAGGAAGGAGGTATCGAATCAATGATAGTTGTAGGGGATTTTATATTGGTAATCAAAGCAATGACCAATCAAGCTAACCTTGCGGGGAACAAATTCAATTCCCTCATTTTTTAAATCAAGTGCTCTCTTCCTGAATTTGACTGAGTCATATTTTACCACAACAAAAGAGAATTGAATAATGAAGCAATGCATTGGCCAAAAGTGTCATCCTCCCTCGGCCTTGGTGACTTAATAAAAATTGGGACCCAAGGCTATAGCCTAATCCTTCGACTAATTAGTACAAGATTTCAAGCCTCATTCATGGTTAATGAATATAGAGGATTGAATCCCCGCATGAAATACACGACAATGTCAACTCTTCAACTCACTTAGTGTTGCTCATTAGTAGAATTGTTATGGCATTTATGGAAATGGGCATCTATGAATGAGTTTAGCGAAGAGATAGGGGTAACTTCGACACATGGGAGCAAGAATATTGAGCCTTTGGTTGACCTATGCAAAGGCTTTTGCAAAAGGAAACACTAGATCGCGCTAGTCCCCTTGTGTGGCTAAATCAAATCCTTTTTGGTCATTCATATCATACATCAAGTTGAGAAAAATTATCTTTATTTGGCGTTTGAATGATACACAGATTTATGACACCTTTCCAATGTCTTTATTGAATAATTATGTGTGAAATATTTATCCAATGTAGACATGGATAACTTTGATCTAAGGGATGTTCACAAGGTCCACTGTAAACATGAAGAAAAAATCAAGCCAATAGCAATTCGTTAATGATTATTTCTTCTAAACACATAAAGCTTAAGTAGGCCAGTGCCACACCTAATGCAAACATCATGAATCTTCTCCTTTTAGAAAACTGACTCTCTAGGAGTTGAGTACAATAGACTTCTCTCCATGGTTTTCTCTAAGTGAATGAATACTCTTTATTTAGCCTCTATCAACCTTGGCATTGGGAACTACATATAGGTGAATATATTTATCAAAATTGTGACCCAATGGAAATTGAATTACGTACACTTCCCTGAGTTTCTTGATTTCAATGAAGAATTTAAGGTTCTACAAGTGCAAGGGAGTAAATTAAAAACATTATGGGAAAAGGAATCATAGGTAATTAATGATTTGTTGAATTAAAGTTCATGTGTTTTAGCTATTGACATATTGATATTGTAGCACAGGTCTCCAATCTATTCTCAATATTTTCTTTTGATAAGAACTATAACCCATTTGTAATTTTCTTGCAGTTCACACATGTGAACATTTTGAAGGAACCTTCAGAGTTGTGGGAGTTGGAGATTCACGCTCCCCTCTCGAGCATTCTAAAGTCTATAGGGAAGCTGAAGCACTTACAACATATCATGATTGGTCTTGCTACTGAATATTCATTCAAGGAGGACAAGGTAAATGTGACAAAATTGCCATAAATCTTGTCTTATGCTGACATTAAGAGCATTGGACTTAAGAAGATGCTAAAAAAGGAAGGCATTGCTTGAGTGCTTTGGTAAATTAACCAATCTCCAACACATAATCTTGAAAAAGTGCAATAAATTTGATATGTTGTTAGATTCTTTTGGTAAATTAAGCAATCTCCAACAAATTGAGTTGTTTGATTACCAAGCTTTGAAGGATTTATCAGATTCCTTTAGCAAGTTAAACAACATACAATAGATTCAACTTGATTATGTGCCAAGCTTTCGAGAGCCTACCATATTCCTCTAGTAATTTAACCAAACTCCAACAAGTTTAGCTATCTAATTTCCCAATTTTAAAGAGGCCACTAGAATCTTTTGTAACTTAACCAACTTCCTACAGTTCAAGTTGTCCTAGTGTCCTACTTTGGAATGGTTGTCAAATTCCTTTTGTAAATTAATTGAACTCCAACATCCTGATTTGGAGTCTTGCACTAATTTAACCATGTCAAGTGAAACACTAGGAAATATAAGCATGCTTGAGTACATAAATCTCTTTAACTGTAGGAAAATTGTAGTGTTCCCTCTGCAGGTGGTGCATCAGAGGTCGCTTAAAATGTTATACATGACAGATACAAATTTAAAAGAATTTCCAAGTGTAATTGTGATTTTGAAGTTTGGATGTAGTCCCTTTATTGAACACATTGCCATACATAACTTAAATAACTTGAAGAAATTGTAGCTCTATGTATGTAAGGAATTGAAATGTTTGTCGGCTTCGCTAGGTGACTTAAATAACTTGAAGGAATTGCAACTTCATAAATGTAAGGAATTGAAATGTTTGTTGCATTCTCTGGACTATTGGCCTAGTTGACTAAGTTGAGGGTATTTGATCGTCCATTGATACATGAATTTCCATTTGAAGGGGTGAAAGGAGAAAGAGAAACATTGAGTGATTTATACTCTTCCATTCACAATTGCATACTTCCATGACTCCAATTGTTAGAGGTTGCAAGGACTAATCTGAAAGGGAGCAGATTAGTAATGCTGTGCTAATTCCCCATTCAAAATAAAACCCAAAATGCTTATTATTTGCTTATCAAGTGCTTAAGGATTCACTGTTTTTGCTAAATTAACTGATTCCCATGAGGGTTTCTTATGTAAATGTTATAAACAATTTAACATAAAACATATGCTGAACAACAACAAATTAACAGCAAAGAACATCAAAATACAACACACAACACAAATATTTGATGAGAAGTTCACCCCTCCTAGGCTACGTCTCCTTGGTCTAGCTCAATGCTTAGGCCTCTCTATTATGCTCAAAATTATAATAAAAGTGTGTTTACAATGTTCAAATGCCTCCGAAACCTGTCTCAATGAGTTCAGAATCGCCAAAACTGCTAGCAATGACTCTTTTTTCCTCTAATTTGGATAAGAACTGAAGAATTTATGACCTCTCCTAGTTCTCCCACAATTTGCTCCTCCAAATCTGGCTAGCTGCCAGTTAAATTCATTATCTGGAGCTAATTCTGGCAGTTCCGCTGAAATTGGTGGTCCCGCCAACTTCCCTGCCTATCTCGCAGTTAAGGCCGAGTGGTCACATACAAAGTGGCCGGTCCGGCGGAAAAGGTGACGGTTTCGCAGCTCTGTCGCAAATTGTAATCAGCTTTGTGGGGAGTGATTCTTATATTCAGGACTTAACGCATTACGACATGCGATCTGGTGGATCTGACAACTTATAAACTACAACTCTGAAATGATATTGCATCTGCAAATCGCATCGGCTGAGTCCCTCGGTAACTTATATATTGGCGGGGTATTGGTGCGATATGCGGTTATCGTAAATCGCAACCTGACTCTACGATTGCGATGTATCGCATCATAACCCTGACTACTCCGGGGGCCGATTTCCTTAACATTCTGCAATGTGCGATTGCGATATCGTAAATCGCAAATCGCCATTGCTCCAGGGGCCGATTCTTAAGATGTGACCACTGTTTTTTCTCCGATATGTGGGACCAAATGGCAACTTGGCGCTTCCCCATTCGCTGAAGATCTTGCCACGTCATTAATCCTACCATGTGTCCAAGTCAAACCTAAACTTTGACTTGCTCTAACTTCTGCATAAGAGCTCAGATTTGAGTGTCGTTTGCACCATTGGAATTAGAATAATGAGCTCTTCAATCTGAAGCTAAGCTTATCAAGATTCTGACACTTTTATTTTTGAGCATAATTTTGAGGACCTGATCACCCCTCCCCATTGAAAGCCTTTTGGACCCCAAAAGGATCACTTTCAATTGTTCAACAGGTGAGGGTATAGTTCCCTCACCTTTCCAACATCTATCCATTTGGATTTTAAAGGAATTGTACCTTTGAGCCTCATTCGAAGATAATCAATACTTGTCCTTGTTCTTCTGTCAAGTATAGTGTCTTACTGAAGCACATCAAGGAATTCTGGAGAAAACTCTTCAATTGATGGATCCTGTACACTTTCTCCTTGATCTCCAATAAAATGAGGCTCATACTATCTCAAATTTTCAACATTAACAATGGAATAAATTTGCATATATGAAGGCAAATCAAGCTTGAAAGCATTATTACCAATCTTTTCCAGAATTTTAAATGGACCATAATGAATTGGTTTCAACTTTTTACCTTCACCTTGAAGCCTTTCCTTTCTAATGTAAAGCCAAACTTCATCACCTACTTGAAACTGATGATCCACACGATGCTTATCATGCCTTGACTCTTTTCTAGTTGTTCTTGAACTATTTGGTGAATCAATTGAATTTGCTCAATGAATTTCTTTGCTCTGTCTATGTCACTATGTCCATCTATAACTACATATTTCTCAAAGATGAATCCAAAGGCGATTTAGGTAAATAACCAAGACATGCCTAAAAAGGTGATGTTAGATTAGAAGAGTGTTTTGCTCGGTTGTAAGCATGTTGAATATAATGCAATTGTTCATCCCACAAATTAGGATGTTCGCTGCAATATCCTCTTAGCGAATGAATAACTGTCCTGTTAACCACTTCAGTTTGACCATCTATTTGTGGATGGAAGGTTGTACTTTTCTTCAACTTGGTGTCCATCAAGTTCCATAAATTTGACCAAAAATTCCCAACAAATCTGGAATCACAATCACTTACAATAGAAGTAGGTAATCCAAAATGAACCCATACGTTTTGAAAGAAACGTTGAGCTGTTTGTTCAGCTGTATTTTTTTTTTTTTACAAGGCATTAATATGCACATCTAGTTGAACCTATCCACAACTACGTACAAATAATCATGACCTTTTCTTGATAAGGGAAGACCTCCTACAAAATCCATACACACACTCTTCCATGGACGTGAGGGCAATGGAAGTGGTGTGTATAATCCTAGTTTCCTATTACTAGGCTTACTGACTGCACACAATGAACAACCTCTGATAAAATGTGACACACTTTCAAGCATATGAGGCCAGTAAAAATACCTCTAAAGATTTGCCACTGTTTTACTTACACCGAAATGTCCAACAATAAGAGAAGTGTGCGCTTCCCTTGTGACATTTACTCTCTCTCCCTGTGGAACACAAAGTTTTCCCAAATGATACAACAGATTATCATGTACATGGTAGTCTAATTCCTCAACTTGGTGGCCTTGACTCAAGTTTGAATATACCTCTTGAAAGTCAACATCATGTGCGTATTGTTCAACATAACTTTCAGGCAAAACATAATGATTCTTGAGTAAAATGGCTACATTAACAACCGGTCTAGAAAGAATATCAACAACTCTGTTATAAATACCTTTCTTGTACCTGATTACCAAGTGGAATTGCTGTAAGAATCCCATCCAACAAAAGTGCCTTGGTTGCTGCAATTTTGTTTGAGATTGAAGATATTGCAAAGGTTGATGATCGGTGTGAATAATGGTTTCTTTTCCCATTAAGTAATGCTTCCATTTTTTCACACTTTGCACCAATGCGTAAAGCTCTTTATCATATGTAGGATAGTTAATAAAAACACCATTAAAAATATTAGAATGAAATGAAATGGGCTTACCATGCTGTAAAAGAACTGCACCCATGGTGTAGTCACTTGCATATGTTTGTATTTCCAATGGTTGTTTCAAATCCGGTAATGCTAAAATTGTGGCTGAACTGATCTTTTGTTTTAAAGCATCAAATTACTTTTTCTGTTTGCCTCCCCATTGGAAGACAACCTTCACGCTGGTCAAAGCATGTAGTGGAGCTGCTATGGAAGAGAAATTAGCAATGAACTTCCTCCAGTACTGCGTTGCTCCCAGAAAACTCCTTACTTCTGTGACTGATTTGGGTATTGGCCAATTCACAATGACCGAAACTTTAGAGGGGTCAATCTTCAACTCACCTCCTCCAACTATGTGGCCCAAATACACTAAGGAAGTTTTCCCGAATTCACATTTAGACATCTTCAGAAATAACTGTTCTTTTTTTAAGACATCCAACACTTTCCTCACATGCTTGACATGCTCTTATCGTGATTTGTTGAATATCAAAATATCATCTAAATAGACAATTACAAACTCATCAAGAAAGGATCTTAAAACATCATTCATAACTCTCATGAATGTAGTTGGAGCGTTGCAAAGACCGAAAGGCATAACCAACCACTCAAACAATCCCTATTTGGTTTTAAAAGCAGTCTTCCAAATATCCTCCTCAACTATTCTAACTTGATGATATCCACTTCTCAAGTCTAATTTAGTGAAATATTTTGCATTCTTCAACTGATCTAGCAAATCATTTATTCTGGGCAGTGGGTATCGATTCTTTATGGTAATTTTATTCAAAGATCGATAATCTACACACATGTGCCAGGTTCCATCTTTCTTGGGTACCAAAACAATTGGTGAACCACATGGTGAAGTAGAGGGATGAATTACAACTTTATCTAACAATTCCTGGACTTGTTTCTTAATTTCTAAACTTTCCAGAATTGACATTCGATACATACCGATATTTGGGAGTGGACAGTCTTGTTGTAGCTGAATTTCGTGCTGAATTCCCCTTTTTGGTGGCAATCCCTTTGGTTCTTGAAACATATCTCCATATTGATTAACCACATCAACCAATTCGGCTTTCATCTTCACGTCACAACCTGCAAAGGATTCACGCTCCGTGTCATTCTTCTGCTTGATCATAAGGAGCACAAGATTCTTGCTAGAATTGACCAATCGCTTCATTTTCCCTGCGCTTGCTAAAGACAAATTAAGCTTTCTACGATGGGCTCTCACAATATACTCCACTCCATATTTGAACAAATGATATTTGTTCTCAAATCTATGGAAAATGTCTTTACGGGATACAGGCTTCCCAACACAATTCCAGAAATATCCAACGACATTACATCTAATTCAACTTCGTCAACGAAATTGGCAGTAATAGAAAACCTAAAAACACATTTCCTTGTGACTTGAAGATTTGCTTCCTTGGTTATCCAACCCAATAGATACGATTTATGATGAGGCATGGTTTGCAGATTCAACTTCTTGACCAAGTCTACAGAAATTAAATTTCCCTGGGATCCACTGTCAAACAATATATCAATATTGGTGTGTTTGGAAATAACTTTGATATGGAACAACTCAATTCTGTTTTCTTCATTTGAATCATTTTTGGATTTATTTTTTGCGCTGGTGCTTGCCATGGCTTCCTCTTTGCTTGTTTTGGCCACAACTTTTCCTTTAGTGACTGTGGCTGCAATCTTTGTTTCATCACCTGAGTCGGAACCCAAGTGTTGTAGGGAAAAGTATCTGACTCGGATGACCCTATCCCACTCTAAGGGTGATAGTTCCTTAGCAACAACTGTAAAACAAACTACTTAAGGTTTACTTCTTTATGAAAGCAAAAGAGAATGGAGAAAAGCACTAACCGTTGCCTTGCGCTTAATGTCGAATCCAAACTCTTCTCTTTGGCCGCTTGCTCCTAGCTCCTTGTTCTTTTGCTTGCCCAGCTACAATGAGATCCTGCAAAATAACAAAGAAGGAAACTACAAGAGGCATGCAATCATAACTGGTTCATGGATTAGTGTAAACCAAACATGCAATCATCACAATATATCATTGAAACAAGAGCACATAGAAGAACCTCAATAGCTTTTATTAATGAAGAAGTAAAGGTTCTGAGAGTATTACAACCATTGAAGGCTCCAACCCAGCAACACCTCCCAGCAGAAAGAATTTCTCCTCTTCACCTCTCTCAAACAATCACCCAATAGTTCTATAGTAAAACCAACAGCATATCATTACTTTGCACAAAATTCCAGCCTCCTGAGCTCATAGGAGAGAGCTCAATATATAGATGAATTGAGAAAGGATGAGTCAGCTTGCAACTGATGTGTAGCTGCCTTGTGTCCTCTCTCTCTTCAGTTAATCTTTAGTTGATCTTCAGTTCTTGAGTCCACTTGGAGAACCTTGCTTCCACTTGGAGAAACAGAGCCTCTGACTCATCACAAGGTGAAATACCTGATCCAAGTGTCATTTTTGGAAGATTCCAGAGCAATGACTCAGTGTGCCACTTGTCCCATCTCGCTCAGCGCAGGTGGCCTTTGTTCCACTTGCTTTGCAACGCAGGTACACCATGGAGCAACTGAGTTTCAGCGCAGAAACCTAGTGGAGCACCTGCTTTGATTTCAGGATTGCTTGTTTTTGAGTGTTTTTAGGTGGAGAACTGATCTGAGAGCTGTTGGTTTGCTGACCTTGTTCCTCTAGGGGTAGGAACATCATGTTTAGGGAACTTTGGATCCCTTGGATTATTGACAATTCATGCTTGTTGCTGTAAGGCACAAATTTGTCTATAACAGATGCCCCCTAAAGTATGAGGTCGTTTATCGGGTGAAATGCTTTATTGAGAGGATCCGAAGTTCATTCAATCTGCTGAGAAGTGTCCTGTAATAAGATACAATACGATACATTATTTTTCATACATTTTCATGATCTAGCTGAGGCGGGCATTCCCATGCTCAGCTTTATAAATACATTTTGGTACATAGAACAGACGATCGTCTGATTGTAGACTGATAATTCTCTGCTGAAATTATCATCCTTTGAGAAGGATGATCATCTGCTACAATAATGTACATATCAAATGTCTTTATATCCTGAATATATATCGCAGCCCGGATGGATGAAACTAGATCTGGGGTCTTCAATCTCTTTCGATCTTCACTCGATGTACAAGTCGATCCATGTGAGAATTTATCGAAGTCGAACATGGAAAGACATCGCTTGATTACCGGCCAATGATGTAAACCGTTAACAAGCGCGAGAGGAATCACCGATAAGGATGATGACCCTCAAGGTACGGCAGTACAATTCACATGGTGGGAATAAAGGACTTGGCGTCGACCACCATGCAAAATCCTCTGGTCGAAGGTCATTGATGTATACCTGTCGCCGGAAGTGAGAAACTTGCCATTGAGGCATGCAAGCTTCAAAGTACTGAAGGGGTTGTTCCTAGATCAACTCCTTGGATAATGAGCTGATGTCGACAAGGAGCGATCCGTCAAAGGAGGGCCTTAATGAATCCCACATCAGTGACACGGAACGGAGCTAGTGATTGTGATGAGGTGAAAACAAACTGTGATGTATGATTCAGGGTGGCGGTCATGAAGTGGATGAAGGATAATGTATGGCAGTGGGTGGGACACGGTTGACTCTTTGCAGAACCACATCTCTTGAACATATAACGACACTGATGTGATGGATCGGTAGCATTACCCCAATTGTGGATGGTGTGGCGAGGACCATGGTTATGAGACCGGTGAATGAAACAACCCAACCCGATGTGATACGGAGGACAAAGTGTCATGTTCAAGAGTGACTTGCTACCATTAATGCTGTGAGGTTCTCCCAATTTTTCCCCAGTCATTGCTGACCAGTACCTCTTTATTTTTGTCAAGCTTGAGGAGGATAACATATGCTTGTTCTATAACCTGCCCTTCGGGCAAGCCCATCGCTATGTTTTAACGAGCCTAGCGATAGGGAAACTCGTTCTCGTCTAAAGACAAGTTTGTCGCTATTTAATCATTTTAACGAGTCTAACGACAAGGAAAACTCGGTCCTTTTCATTTTTAGAGAGTCTGAAAAGGTACGGAAAGTTAACTCCAAAATTCCTTTTTCGTCTTCTAATCCCTTAAGTCCGAAAAAGTATAAAACAATACAGAAGGGATGAATTTTCGATTGTTTTAACGAGCCGAACAAAACAAGCGCTCGATCTTTTTGTGCAATAATCCCTCAGGTCCAAAAAGATTAAAATCTAGAGGAGGGATAGCTTTCCGGTCGCTTTAACGAGCTGGAAGGCCAAAACTCGGCAATCTTTTCATATTTTACGAGTCAGTGAAAAGAGCTTAAAGACGACTCGTCTTTCGAGGAACGAGTGATTAACAGGGCAGCAGCAGATTCCAGGTACAGGTTGGAATATTCCAATCACGGCAGTGTCACAAGGATGGCTTAGTGAAATCACTCTTCGCAGCTGTTCCTCAAAATGGTTAAACAAACATATGGAGATGAACGATTGGCCAAATGAACGGATGGAGGTGAGACTGCAAGAACACGACCAAGGGCTTTAATATGGCTGTCAAAGGTTACATTCACCAAGGTTATTTACTGGTTCATTTTTTCTGGGTGAGCTTGAACTCTAGGGGAAGATTGCTCACAACTTATGTTTATTTTTTAACGAGCATGAACTATGCGCTAAAACTGCTCAGATCTTGCATTTATTTTTTAACGAGCATGAACTGTGTGCTAAAACTGCTCGAACATACCAGTCATAATACAAGAAACGCCTCAGGTGAGGTAGTCATATTTAAGGAGCTATACCTCACTAGTTACTCCAATTTGGCAAGTTTTAACTTTCGCCCCACATCCTTTCTTTATGCAAGCTGGAAACGGCTAATCCTACGAGTTTAACGGGTTAGACCTACAGGTTTAAAGGGAGGACCTAAAAATTTAAAAAATAAATAGTCGTCCCATGCTTGCACTCCAAAAGGTTTGCATGCCCCTAGGTATAAAGTATAATTTCGAGGCGCTGCCTCTTACTTATTATCCGAAAAATGGTTTTGCTTGCTGCCGCAAACTAAACTCTCTTTTCGGCGGTGTCTATCATTAGGTTGCTAAGGATGGTGATTACTTGTTGCAGCAATTTCATCTCTTTCTTTGAAGACTGCCCCTACTTATCCTTCAAAACATATTGTTTTAATGGGTGAGGCTTGACATTCAAAGATGGTGGCTACTTGCTGCCACAAATGGATCTCCTCCTTAGGAGAGCCTACTTTTTTAGACAAAGGGAGACGATCTTTTCGCTCACAAAACTTTGACAAAAGAATCTTATTCTAGAACAACCCTCTCTTCCTTCTTTCGGACGGGGTACGGACTAGTCATATTCTTCTGCGGAAATCAACTTTATACCCAAGGTTTCCTCTGCCCAAGGCAGGCCAGGGTGCATGCCCCCTGGGTCCCAGTTATATCTTTCCGAATCACTCGCATTTATCGGGAAGTAGAACCGGGGGTGGAGGCATTTCTTGAGTGAATAAGCCGTTTAGGGATGGTATTTGACTATTTGCGATGCGTGATCCTGGAAATGAAAGTTGGTCTACGAGCTTGACCATTCTTCCTTCGTGCGGAAAACACATGACTCTAAAGAGCGAGGACACTATTGCCTCCATGCAATATATATAGTCTCGTCCAAGGAGTAAGTTATAAACCAAGGGTCCCTGGACGACCATGATGTTCATATGAACTGTCTTCCCCTTCAATGTAATGGGAACATTGGGGAGAATCCCTAACGGGTGACTGGTTCCTTTATCAAAACCTGATAGATTTCTCATCTCAGGTAAAAGCGCCGGGGAACCCAGTGCTTTCCAAGCAATAGAGGAAAGGATACTCACAGATGCCCCTTCATCAATGATGGTTCCAGCCATTACCATTCTATAGATTTGGACAATGATTCTGAATGGTATACTGGCTGGTAACCGGGGTCTGCCTAGTTGGTTCCAATCAAAGGATACAACCAGGTTGCTTGGTGGTGGGACCGAATACACGGCCGGATACGACCCTGACGATGTTCCTTCCTGCGATAAAGGAATGGGCGCATTGCCCTGATGCTCATCAGAGTCTGTGTTGATGAAAAGAATCTGGACGGTGTCATCCTTATTCTCTTCAGTGGGGGTGTCATTTGAAGATGAATCTTCAACGACGGTGTCATTTGAGGATGAAACCTCCGAAGGAAGAACCGGGTCAACTGCCGTTTCGACCTTTAGACTTTCGTCTGGTCTGGATTCAGTTGGTTCATTCTCAATGACTGACACTTCAGCTGACCACTTGAGCGGGCCAGCTGGATTTTCAACTATTGAGGGATTAGGCACGAGTTTTTGGTATCCAGGAGGAAGTCGTAACGGTGATACCGGACGATCTTCCAAAACTCTTTTCGCCTCATCTAAGAATGGACATCGGTGGATGGCGTGATCGCCTTCACACAACATACAGGGTGATCTTGGTCTCCCTTTTCGTCCTTCACTCTCGCTAGTTGACGGATTGCAATCAACATGACTACCAGAGGTTGATGCTACCGGATTGTGCAACCTGGGGGACCAGTCCCTTAGTATCCGGGGAATACAAGGACAATCATGGTGGAAGTGGGTCCCTTTGCAAATGACACATGGCGATTTAGGCCCGGTCGGTGCAGTGTGTGGATTTTTGTCAGCTGTCTTTTGCTTGCCCCCAGTCGCCTTCGCCATAGGCCCCTTCTGCTTCTTTTCTTTCTTCTCCATGGGAGGCTGACTTTTGCCGGCTCTACCTTGTGAAGATGAAGGATCAGAGGAAGAATTGTAAGAAGTGGAAGGCTGGTGGGTAGTTTTAGACTGGTCTGACTGTTGATTCGACTGCTCAGGATTAGTGGCGATTTGAACTACATTAGTTGAAAAGAGCCATACAGGTAGGCCAATTGTCAATCCTAGAAGTGACAATGTGGCCATATGAGGCGCACCAACATCTCCCCAAGAGGAGAAGGGATTTGGACTTCCACCAAGGTTACTTCCTTGGTTGGTGGGCTCCATACTTTTCAACTGAAAGATCAACGTGGGAATAACAGGTGATTATGTTCCGTTTAAAATAAATTTTATTAACGACGCTTTTAGACACAAACTTGCTTTTTCATGTTTTAAGAGTCGAGAAAAAGCTAAAGATGACTCTAGTCTCCTTCGATGTATTAACGAGCCCGAAGTGACAAATGCTCGGATGGACTTTTTCAGTTATAGAGTTTGAAAAAGGCCAAAAGAAACTGCTCTGGAGTTCTAGGCAGAGGGTGTGCCAAACTTTTCGCGAAACCACAGAATACGCTTTACGGTACGGATGGTCGATCTTCGTGAATGCTGTGTTCACTGCATCGCGATCAGTAGGGCGGCCGACACGGCTTCCTATGGATAAAGGATAATTGCCTATAGGGGTCTCCCAATATATACACGACGGTACGTGGGAGCACAAGTCCGTATTAGTGCCACCGACTCTGAGGAGGAATCACCCACCTTCGTAGAGATCGATAGTCACTATGTTTAACGACGCCGGAACACGTCTCTACCTAGACCTCTATTTGTTTGCGTTATGTTACAAAGCGTTGTTATGTAAATTGGATTTATTTTAATGTTGATCTTGCTTAGCAGTTTGCCTTTAAGGATCACCACGAGATGTATGTAACAAATTCCTGAATGTAGTCTAAGATGAGAAGTAAACTTTTCAATCTTTCAACTTTGAAAACCTTAACTACTGAGGGAAAAGAAAGGCAAATCTTTTCACACAGATCATAGAGCACACACTAAATGAAAATTTTTCCTAAATCGTCAAGCAAACAGTCAAATGCAAAATGCACAATGCATGTATTTTCTTTTCCCTTTCTTAATGTGGATGGGTTACAAAAAGAAAGTTGTTATATAACTTTGATTTCGATTTAAAGCGAAAGTAAACAAGCTTGTCCAAAATCAAAAGACACCTTAAGATTCACTTGCTTAATCACTGGAAATACATGAAATCAAACCATAATGACGAAAGTAAAATGACTAATCAGCTATGGACAACAAACAAGCTAACTCTTTAGACCAGCAAAATGCCTAACACAGGTTCAGATCTAAGAGGCCAAAGCAAGACTAGTTCACTTTCGTTATGGGAAATTGTAAATGATGTAAGAAATACCAAAGAACAAGAACAATTTCATTATATAACAGAGGTGGAATGATGGCAAGTAAGGTTGGTTTCAGAACAGGTACAAGACTGGTAACTGGCAGCCAAATCTATAGTGAAAACAGGCAAGAAAAAGGGAGGAAACCCCAAATGCACTAGGCAAATTTGGGCCAACGCAGGTGCTGCACAGCCAGTCTGGCTCTCAGCGCAGGTAGCCCCTTCGGGACCTGCGTTGCAAAGCAGGTAGCCTGTGTACTACCTGCTTTGGAAAACGAAAGTTGCGTTTTCACAGTTTCCGGGTCATAATTTTCTCAAAAATGCACAGTTTTTGCTCAAATTAGAAGCAATCAGTCAAGCACACTCAAAGGGATGATTAGGAAGATGAAAAGCTATCACTAAGAGCTTACAAGGATCCTTGTAGATCAGCTCTTCAAATCATGAACTTGCTCAGAAATGAGCCAGAGTAGCTGCCCTCTACTTCGCTTTTGATATAGTCAAAAGCTTTTCGATTTGGTACTCTCTTGTTCAGGAAATGAATAGCAAAATACTACAAACACAATCAAACGGATACGATCCCCAGCGGAGTTGCCAGTTTGTTGTAGGGAAAAGTATCCGACTCGGATGACCCTATCCCACTCTAAGGGTGATAGTTCCTTAGCAACAACTGTAAAACAAACTACTTAAGGTTTACTTCTTTATGAAAGCAAAAGAGAATGGAGAAAAGCACTAACCGTTGCCTTGCGCTTAATGTCGAATCCAAACTCTTCTCTTTGGCCGCTTGCTCCTAGCTCCTTGTTCTTTTGCTTGCCCAGCTACAATGAGATCCTGCAAAATAACAAAGAAGGAAACTACAAGAGGCATGCAATCATAACTGGTTCATGGATTAGTGTAAACCAAACATGCAATCATCACAATATATCATTGAAACAAGAGCACATAGAAGAACCTCAATAGCTTTTATTAATGAAGAAGTAAAGGTTCTGAGAGTATTACAACCATTGAAGGCTCCAACCCAGCAACACCTCCCAGCAGAAAGAATTTCTCCTCTTCACCTCTCTCAAACAATCACCCAATAGTTCTATAGTAAAACCAACAGCATATCATTACTTTGCACAAAATTCCAGCCTCCTGAGCTCATAGGAGAGAGCTCAATATATAGATGAATTGAGAAAGGATGAGTCAGCTTGCAACTGATGTGTAGCTGCCTTGTGTCCTCTCTCTCTTCAGTTAATCTTTAGTTGATCTTCAGTTCTTGAGTCCACTTGGAGAACCTTGCTTCCACTTGGAGAAACAGAGCCTCTGACTCATCACAAGGTGAAATACCTGATCCAAGTGTCATTTTTGGAAGATTCCAGAGCAATGACTCAGTGTGCCACTTGTCCCATCTCGCTCAGCGCAGGTGGCCTTTGTTCCACTTGCTTTGCAACGCAGGTACACCATGGAGCAACTGAGTTTCAGCGCAGAAACCTAGTGGAGCACCTGCTTTGATTTCAGGATTGCTTGTTTTTGAGTGTTTTTAGGTGGAGAACTGATCTGAGAGCTGTTGGTTTGCTGACCTTGTTCCTCTAGGGGTAGGAACATCATGTTTAGGGAACTTTGGATCCCTTGGATTATTGACAATTCATGCTTGTTGCTGTAAGGCACAAATTTGTCTATAACACCAAGTCTTGTTGTACAACATCATTTGTCTTTCGTTTCCCTTTATTGTTAAATTTCTTCGGTTTTAATTCAAGATGAAGCTTCCAGCAATGCTCTTCATCATGACCCTCTTTGAAACAATTCTTTCACACGGGTTTCTCCCCTTCTTTCTTAACAGGAGCATTTTTCTTCTGCTTTCCTTTAGATTTCTTTCCTTTTTCACCACTCTGGAATGGCTTCTTCTTGTACATTTTTCCCTCTTGCTTCGAGGTTTGCAGCTTAAACACAGACCTCATCAAGGTTCGTGGGATTAAACGTAACAATGGTGCGTCGAAGATAGCTATGAAAACCTCCTATGTATTTAAGCAAAGTATCTTGTGACTTCAAGTCTACTCCTAGCATAAGAGATCTTCACCTAAACTACTGAGTATACTCTTGCACATTTTGACCTTTGAACTGTCTAAAATTTTTCCAATTCATGATAGATTTTTTCATATGAGTTAAAGGATAGAATTGTCTTTTTATAGCAGCAATGAAATCAAACCAAGTAATAGAGATCTTACCAGGTTTTTTGATCTCGTCTTGAGTCCTTTCTTCCCATCAAATGAGTGTTTCACCCTCCATTCTCAATGAAGCCAATTGAATTTTGATGTCATCATCTTGAAGGTTCTGAATTCTATAATACACCTCCAACTGACACATCCAATTATCAAGCTTCTCTGCATTCACTTCACCATTATACATGGGCAACTCGAATTTAACATCTAGTTTACGTAGCGGTATTAGTGGAAGAGTGTGAAGATACTTGTGAAGAAGAAGATGAAGAAGATGGTGGAGTGGGTGGAGGTTTGTCTCCATTCCCATTACCTCCTCCTGAAGAGCCTTCTCCTTTGGGAGGTTTGGAAATTTCTCCTTGCAGCCTGCTATTCCTCTCTTCATAGAGGACCTTCACCATCTCTATCATATCAAAGAAAGCCTTTTTGAATGCTCTTTCAGCATCGATCATGGTAGGTTCTCCTTCATGAGACATGGTCTTTGAAGACTCAACTACAACTTCTACAACTTGAGGATGTACTGCTGTAGAAGACTTTGGAAACCTTGCTCTTCTTCCACTTGAGCCAACTACAGGGCTTTCAACTAGCTTCCCTTCTCCTCTTTTGAGTTTTCACCTTGTTAGCATGACACAAAACTAACAAACAATACTCTTTCTTTGGACAAGAAAATATAGTAAGCAAAAACCAGGGCTCTGATACCAACTTGATCTGAAATGGAGCAGATTAGTAATGTTGTGCTAATTCCCCATTCAGAATAAAACCCAAGATGCTCATAATTTGCTTATCAAGTGCTTAAGGATTCACTACTTTTGCTAAATTAACTGATTCCCATGAGGGTTTCTTATGTAAATGTTATAAACAATTTAACATAAAACATATGCTGAACAACATCAAATTAACAGTAAAGAACATCAAAATACAACACACAACAAAGATATTTGATGAGGAGTTCACCCCTCCTGGGCTATGTTTCCTTGGTCCAGCTTCCAATGCTTGGGCCTTTCTATTATGCTCAAAATTATAACAGAAGTGTGCTTACAATGCTCAAATGCCTCTGAAACCTGTCTCAATGAGTTCAGAATAGCTAAAACTGCTAGAAATGACTCTTTTTGCCCCTAATTTGGATAAGAACTAAAGAATTTATGACCTCTCCCAGTTCTCCCACAATTTTCTCCTCCAAATCTGGCTAACTTCCAGTTAAATTCATTATCAGGAGCTAATTCTGGCAGTTCCGCGGAAATTGGTGGTCCCGCCAACTTCCTCGCCTATCTCGCGGTTAAGGCTGAGTGGTCACATACAAAGTGGTTGGTTCGGCGTAAAAGGCGACAGTTCTGAAACTTTGTCACAAATCGCAATAGACTTTGCTGGGGTTGATTCTTATATTTAGGACTTAACACATTATGATATGCGATCTGGCGATCTGGTGGATCCGACAAGTTATAAACTACAACTCAGAAATGATATCGTGTCCGCAAATCGCATCGGCGGAGTCCCTCGGTAACATATATATTGATGGGGTATTAGTGCGATATGTGATTGCAATTATCGCAAATCGCAACCCGACTCTGTGATTGCGATATATCGCATCGCAACCCTGACTGCTCCGGGGGCCGATTTCCTTAACATTCTGCGATGTGCGATTGCGATATCGCAAATCGCAAATCGACACTGCTGGGGGCCGATTCTTAAGCCGCGACCACTGTTTTTTCCCCGATATGTGATATGTGGGACCCAATGGCAACTTGCCACTTGGAGCTTCTCCATTCACTGAAGGGCCTGCCATGTCATCCAATCCTGCCACGTGTCCAAGTCAAACCTGAACTTTGACTTGCTCTAACTTCTACATATGAGCTCGGATTTGAGTGTCGTTCACACCGTTGGAATCATAATAAATATTTCTTCGATCTAAATCTAAGTTTATAAATATTCTGACACTTTTATTTTTGAGCATAACTTTGAGCACCTGATCAGAGACAGGGATATTGAAGGTATCATTTGCCAAAGGTGTTTGATTCAACCTTCACAATCTTACGATGTCTTATTGTAATAATGTGGAGGAGGTCAGAGCATTGCTAGCTACACTCGTAGATTTATCATTTAGGGTTTGTGATAATTTGACAAAAATACATACTCTATGTCGTCTTCCAACACTTCAAAAGCTGGCAATTGTTTGTTGCAAGAAATTGGAGGGGTTCCACGCATTGAATGATTGTTATCTTTGAGGTATTTCAACACAAGTGGGTGTGTGAGGTTGAAGAGCATACAGGGATTGGGGTAGCTTCCATTACTTCAACAACTATAATGCTTGCCTTATGAAGATTGACATTACCAAGGATTTTGATAAAGACGATTGGGAATTTCTTAGACTGATTCT
Organism: Pinus tabuliformis; assembly: GCA_031772625.1. Classification (NCBI taxonomy): domain Eukaryota; kingdom Viridiplantae; phylum Streptophyta; class Pinopsida; order Pinales; family Pinaceae; genus Pinus; species Pinus tabuliformis. The sequence continues at coordinate 761,523,717 of CM062807.1, read as the reverse complement.
TTATAAAATTGGTCTCAATGTCTGCAATGCTAATTAGATTTTGGCTTGTGTATCTTCTGCCAATTTTGCAGTGATTATAAATGGCCTCCATACTGATTTTTTCAAAGAAAACTGGGGATTAAGGCAAGGATGCGCTTTATCCCCAATTTTGTTTATTCTTATTATTGAAAATCTCAGTAGGAAAATCAAGGACACCAAGGACAGAGGCTTGATCATGGGCATCAATATGACTAGACAGATCAGTATTACCCATTTGATTTTTGCTGATGATCTCCTGCTTGGTGGAGAGTCTTCTATCACTAAATGGTCACAATTTCATCATATATTATCTTCTTTCGGATTTGCTTTAGGCCTCATCAAGAACTCACATAAATATGAAGTGATTTCTTCACAAGTGACTGGGGGTGAGATCGATAAGATTTGTGGTTTATTTGAGATATCTACATAGACAGTGGACTCCGACTTTCAATATTTGGGTTTCCAAATAAAACTGAATCAGTACAAAATCATTAACTGGAGTTGGATCATAAAAAAAATCGATCTCAAATTAAAACACTGGACATTCAGGTGGCTCTCCATCGAGGGTAGGCTCATTCTTATCAAAGCTATACTTCAGTCTTTATCTGTATATTGGATGCATCTCTATATACTGCCAATGGAGATCATACATAAAATTGATGCAATATTGGCTAGATTTCTATGGTCTAGTAAAGAGAAATCATGCAAGATTCATCTCGCTAGATTGTCTCTTTTAACCAAAGTTGTTGATCCAAGGGGGTAGGGTATCCTGGATACTTTATCTTTTAATAGGGATCTCATATGAAAAAGTCTGTGGAGAGGACTATTGGGTAGGGGTATATGGTCTCAGATCATCAGAGGTAAATATTTGGACTATCACGACTATGAAGACTACATTAAAGGTGGGGCAAAAATCCCTGTCTCATCCTCATACATCTAGCACAGTATGATGAGACATAGACATTGGCTATTTGTGGGGTTTTGCTGGGAGGTTAGTAATGGCAGTAGGATCGAGGTTGAACTGGACACTGTATGTGGTTTCCAAGGGGTACATATGCTATCTGTCCCTCTCCCTCAACACTTGCATGACAAAGGTATTTATCTTTTATCTCATGTCGCTTCTTTTCGAGCTCACTCTCCATATTTATAGAATTAGCTTTAGGCAGAAGACATTGATCTGTCTGGTCTTTTGGCTACAAAGTGGACTCTTTATATTAGAAAGATTGAGGCTGTAGACATTTTTATTTTAGATAAGATGGATGAGATGAGATGGGTTGGACAAGTACACAAGTACTAGATTGCGACCAACGACATTTACAAATCCATTTCCATCCCAATTAATTCTAATGTGGAGCTATCCTGGTATCACAAATCTTGGAAATGGAATTTCCCCTTGAAGCTCAAATGTTTTAGATGGTTGGTCTTGAATGACAAAGTACTCACCTGGAATAATTTAGCTCGCAGAGGTTTCATTGGACCAAGTATCTGTATGTTGTGCAAGAAAAATTACGAAGATGTTGAACATCTCTTTTTGAACTACCTGATTGCCACTGAAATTTGGTTTTCAGTCCTTAATGTGCTTCAGATTGACGAGGATTGGAAGCATATTTCATTGTTGGCATGTTTTAAGCATTGGTTTCAGTCACAACAAGTATTTGGTTCTCTGCCTTTCTTCATCATTTGGGGCATATGGCGCTGCAGGAACCTTAAGATATTTGAAGACAAACAAACTGATATTAGATACTTTGTCATGGGGATTGTGTCTTATTTTTTAGAGTCAGGACCATGAATCATATTAAAAAATCTAGACATGTCATTTTTCAGGACATCTGGAATGAGTATCCGATGGGATTCTTCAATTGGGCTTGTAAATATGGACTATGCAGATGTGGTGTACTCATTGCTACTGAACCTGGCAAGTATTATCACTTTTGGTGGGAGGGTGGTACCGGTTCCAACAACAGGGCATAAATCATCGCATTATGGGGGCTTCTATTCGTTGTTGGCTGGATCAACATTACCACCTTACATATTTTTGGGGACTCTAAAGGATGGATAGATTGGATCAAGGGATTGTCATGTTTCCAACCTCCCCTTCTGGCTTATTGGATGAAGCACATTCATATCCTGATAAGAGCATTCCAACACATTGATTTTAATCATATATACAAGGAGTAGAACATCATCGCTGACTTACTCTCCAAAAGAGGCATTTCAACATCCCCTGGAGTCATACATTATGCTGCATACAACTGAGATTCCATATTTGACCTTGGAATTATTCCTACTTCTTAGATATGATTATTATAAGATATTTGATATATTTCTATTTTGTCTTTTTGTAACTAAGCATGTACTGAACAATGGGTGAACTACTGTGGATGATAGTATAACAGCCCTACCTTATGTCTTTTTCTATTTGGGTATTTTGTTGTTCAGTTTGGATGTATATCGTGGGGCAAAACTGAGTAATTTATGTAATTGTACTTTCTTTACTTAATATTAAAGAAGGCATTTTTTTCGACTGAAAAAAAAAAGAAAAAAAACTTCAACGACTATCCAGTAATGGGTGTTCCAAATTAGAAGAGGTGGAAGGCATCGAACATTGTATTTTGTTGTAGAATTTGTATGTTGGAGATTGTCCCAAATTACAACAAATAGTTTCAAACATGTCAAGTTTTATATGGTGTTTAATTACACAGAAGTCAATTTTTAAGGGAGAGGTTCTATTCGGGCCTTCATCATTTGTCCATATCCATCTGGAGTTTGTCACATGTCCCACCCGTCTGTCATAACAGGCACTTGCATTCTTACAATTTGCGAGATGTGTACTTCATTCTGCCACAACAATAAATGGATATCATGAAAATAATTTCAACTTTAAACCTGTTTTCGAATAGAGGAATCCTTATTTCATCCATTACTTGTTGTATAAATTATATTTTAACTTTATTGATTGTATATATGCGTTTGGAATAAACCATTTGATTCTCCCTTTCCCATTTCATATCACCAACATTTCTTTAATTAAGTAAAGAAAGTAAAGAAATTCCTTGACTTAAAATCTAATTTCTACATTTAATTATGTATGAAATGATTCCTATAATTATGCCTTTTTCATTTGATATAGTACTCATTTTTAAATTAAATAAAGAAAATATTTCAAACACATGTCATGATTAATCTATTTAAAATGGTGAGTTGTGTTTATGTATTTCCTTGAAGTTGGTAAACGACTACCCATTTGATTTTTGGAAAAGAAAATGTAAGAAAAGTTGCATATGAGTTATATGAATGCTTTTTTTGTAAGGAAAATATATAAAGGTATTTTGGATGTTTGAAATTGTATTATTATTTTTAAAAACATCAACAAATTAAATGAGCAAAATTTATTATGCTAAACGCATTTTCTAAGGGAGATATTTATTGAGCTTCATCATCTATCCATAACTAGTTGGAATCCACTTTATGTCCAACCACCATCTATCAAACCATCCACCTATCTTCTTTCCATTCATGGGCCAAACAAATTCACACTTTGATTATGTACTCAAATCCACACCTTTGCAAATATATGTGTTTTAGAGATAGCTCAATTGTTTCTAAAAATAATTTTTTGTCCTTTCCAACATTGATGTACCATCATTTGACTTGTTAAGGGGTTATGAAGTTGAAAGAAAGGAGGTTGACATAGTTTGTTTTAATTTCTTGCAAGAGGGCCTTCTCCACCATGTGTAGAGAAAGGTTGAAAAAGGTACAATCTCCCCTCATCTTCAAAGTGGTTTTGTCATAAACCAAGGCCACTTCTTACATTGTCTCTAAATTTCCCAGCCACATCCCCCATGGATTCCTCTCCACCCCTTTATAGTGTGCCTTTGTAGGCAAGAAATTTGTTTGCCTCTCTTTTTGAATCTTTGGTAGTTCAACAATCATTTACTAGGACTAGAAACATCTTTGATTAACATCTTCTTTCCATGCTCAATCATCATCAAAGGCTTAAGAGCCTTTAGAAGTTCTTGTTGAATTCATGTGTACTATTACAACTTCCAAACAATCAACATACATTCATGCCAATGCTCTCTTCCATTTCATTAAGGTTCCATCTGATTTGGGCATAAGATTTTCCCCATTACTATTATTTTCTTCATAAGTTAGGGACTTCATTGGGTACGCTACCCTTATGACCTTCGATGGTGGATGTTATTTCATTAGTTTTCTCTTTATTTGCATGTTGATGTAATGATTCATGGTCATGGCCATTTTATGTTTGGCATGCCATAGAGCATTGAATAGAAATGGATGGATCAAATGGATCAAATTTCACAAATCAAGGGCCCTAAATTGCTACATGTTTATCCAAGTATTTAATGTGGATTCGGTGTGACCTATCTATCTACAACCTATTCGTCATGGTTTGGGATTACAATTTGTAAGTTGGAAGTAAGAATAGATCATTGACAATACCACCAACTAGAGTAACATTGCTAGAAACAACATATATGTAACTGATAGCAAGACAAGAATCCCCATTTAAAACAAATAGAAGCATCAACATTTTGAATCCTCAATTTGGTAATTTGTGGTTTTAGATTTATGCATGGTATGGACTTAAGGGGCAATAGGCCAAGAGGTGAAGGTGGCTTAGGAGTAGGAGCTATAACAACCGAAGGTGATTCAGGTTGAGAAATATCAGACTCGGGTTCTTCCACTTCTGGTTCAGTTAGTTGAGTGTTTGAAACTTCACCAATATCAGCTTCAGTTTGAACTACTTCGGTAATATCTGGGCCAGAATGAACTAAACATGATTCTACTTCTTGCGTCAGATTCACTTTAGTTTCTATTGTTTGAGATTGTAAAACTCTAGATGTTTCAGGTTGTTCTGAGGTTCTAGATCATGTTTATTTTGGCCTTTCAGTTTTTATCTTTTCCAATTGACTAGGTGCAAACTCAAGGGGTTTACCCTGCATTCTACGTGACTAGCTTGGTGATTCAGTCAGGATGGAATTTTAATCACAAAATCAAACAATATTCACAATCCAATCCTAAGGTCTCTAAAAAGTAAAACAAACAATTAACACATGCTAAAAAATCTAAGGATTCAAACCATGCAAACAAGATTTTCACAGCGAAATCACTAGTTGGTGATGAAACCCAATGTCGCAAAGATCAAAGTGAAAAGTGGCTATAGATAGAGTGGGTGGAACTAGTTACGCTGACAACCTGCTTAATGTACACGATCCGGTGCAAGTAAACTTCATTTATGCCATCTCGAATGAAGAATACCCTCCAGAAATTTCCAAGTGAGTCTAGCCAACGTCTGTTCTAGGTACAACAGAGACTTCCCCTTTGCCGTCACCTCAGGTAAAATCCATAAGATTATGGTCTCTAGATTCTAAGGTTACCACATAAAACAATTTAACCTAGGGGTCCAGTCACAGATCAGACGTACACGCAAGGGCAGAGTAACAAAGCTCAATCCCCTTGAAAGTTCCTCAACATGGTTAATCTAAGGTTTACTTCCAAGTGACTCCCAAGTACCTTTCGACACCATTTTTAGTACTTGTAAATCACTCTACTGTAGCCAATGAAGCGAGGCCGATCACTTTATTGGGCCCGATATGATCTCATTCCTGAATCCTTTGTAAGGGAAGATTCTTGGAGAAAAATTGTAGTAAATGGATTTTTCTCCCTATCACAAGATGCTAATGTTTGTTTGCAACTTTGGAAAGTTAACTCACTTCCCTATTCCAAAGCCCTACAACCTGATCTACTGTAGGTGGAAAATAGCCCTAAAAATAAAAGTTTCTAGAACGATTTTATTAGTGTTGATTTTAAGAGTTGTTATTTACTCAAAGGAAATGGATTTGGAACTGATGGAATTATGACTTGACGCAAACCCTAATGCAATCAAAAACGAAAATGTAACCTTTTTGTTTCGATGAATTTCTATCTGAAGTAAGGAAAAAAAAAATCAAAAATTTCAATGGAAATGTAAACAAAAACTCTAAATCCAACTATGTCCCTTTTCCTAAAATGCAGATATCCAATTTCGAGTTACCCAAATATTGAAATTTACTTCAAAATTTCACTTTGCCCAATAACTGAAGAAATCAAGCAATTCCTCTTTAAACATACAATGACTTGGAAATTCGAAAAATGAAAGAAGAAAATAATGAACACTAAAATGAATTTTCCCAAATTGAATACTATGAATTCACTTGCAGTAAAGAGTATAGTTCATGAACACTTTCAGCAACAGAAGGAAATTGACTTTTCGTTTCAGAACTAGTATAAAAAGTATTTTTCTCAAACAATACCTAATCATGTAAATTATTGCTTTTCATACGCAAAACAATCTTTCACAAAAGAGAAAATTGAACTCAAGTCCTAATTTGTTCGAAAGAAGAAAGATAGATAGACAACAAGGCAAAACCAACTTATCTCTCTTTTGATATATCGACCATTCACCATATAAGACTTTACCCTAATTTGCAAAAACAAGATAATCACAAGAAAATCCTTTCACAACATTCAGCCAAATTGAAAAAGACTAAAAAATGTGTAGACAGGTGTAACTAAACAGGAAAAACTAAAAATTGTAGACTTGATGAGGATAAAACTGAAATTTTCAAAAATTCCAGGTATGTGTGTAGGTCATAGAGGAAACTAGTGCGCATACCCACTGTTGCAGAAAGAAAAGTGCGCACAATGGGGAATTTTGGAAAAAATAAAAAACAAGTCAAATAAAACCCAAAATTCAGATTTTAAAGATTTCCAAACACTCAAAGAAGGCTTCTACAAAATGTTCAAAAGGCCAAACAAGAAAAATAATGAAGAGTGATACGAATCCCCAGTGGAGTTACCAATTTGTTATCTGGACTTATCGCTCTTGTGGACAAGAGCCATCTCCCTAGGCATCAAAGAAATCTAGTAACAAATAACTAGGAATTGCTACTTTTCTATAGACTATGATTGACTGAAACAAATACTATGATAGAGGCCACTTACTGTTTAATCAAAATGATTGATGAAGTCCCCTTCAAAGCTTTCAATCATCTGCTTATCCTTGATGATTTAGAGATCTTCCCATCGCTCCCCATAGCTTCTCCATGATGTCCTAAAGGAGATCTGAATAGAAAGAAACATACACGAGATCAAAGCATCCAGTGTATAGCATAAGAGATAAATGAACTAATTAACCTAATCATGTATTATAAATTGATCAATATGCAATCACAATATATGTAGATGGTCAAGGAATCCTACAAATTGTATCAACGAAGATATAATTGAGAAATAACAACTGCCTTTATATTAATAAAATGGAGAATAGTCTTACAACCTTGAAGCCTTGATGTTGCAAGTCCCTTCCCACAATCTCCAACCCTCTCCTTGAATGAATAGCCTTCCAACCTTATTCCTGTAGCATAAGCCTACTTCCAACAATACTTCTCAATCCTCAGGCACAGGTTTAGCTTTATAGGCCAAGGAGGAGGAGTTTGGGATCCATTTTCCAAGGGATGAAATCCACTAATGGTGGGATAGGGGTTCCACAAAGAGAGGGATTAACTCCATGATGGGAGGGATCACGGTTGAATACGCATCCATTCGAAGCTTGTTATTTGTGATATATACAACTAACAATTCTTCTAGACTTTACTTTTTATTTTTACATTCGTTAAGTCATGTGCATAGGTCATAGTGTAAGATAGAGCTCAATTATGCGCAATTTCTAATGGACTCTTCACCGTATGCACAAATATTGACTAGGGAATTGCACAGGAAGCCAAACATAGGGTTTTGAATCATGGGATCCAGGAATTTCACTTTCTTTCGAATGGTTTGGGTTCTAGCCTTGCAAGGGGATGCTTTGGAACACATTTACAGATAGCAAAATATCTAAACCGATGGTCATTTTCCTAATCAACAAAATGACGTGTAACACAAACTGTCCCAAATTTGAAGTTGCAGAGACTGCAGATTTTCATTGTTAACATTGGAGCTACTAGATTTAGAGAAAAAACTCGCCAGGCAAGTTCTCCAAAAACAAGGCGTTTGAGGTAGCTAATCCCGAGACCACCCAGGATATCAACTATTAAGATCAATGTTAGTCACAATATATTGTACACATGGCTATTCTCCCGTGAACTATATTACAATGAAAGTCAAAATTTCCTTTTTGGTGAAGTTTCTTCCCGAGTTTGTAAAACACATGAGTTTTCTTTTAGTGAGCTGCGTTTTTTCTCATCAATGAAATAAATTTACGGTGTGGCCAAGCAGTTTACCTGATTAAATAAAAATCACAAGACTTTCCGCATGTACATCTCGAGATGGTGCTCAAAACAACAGTATTCATTTTTTTTTTTTTTTTATTTAGTGCCCATTCTTATGTCGCTTGCGTTTGGAAAAATGGATGCGTTGATGCTCAAAGGGATACTAAAGGGATACATTAGTAATACAACAAGAGATATCTTGCAGCTGAGCGATGGTCTGGATATACTTGCAGGCATTAGAAGCTTCGTCCAGTTGCATTTTAACCATTTTTGGGGGGGAATTCCTGTAGGTTTTCTTAATGAAAGCACTACTAATTAGCGTATTAGTCAATATATAATCCTCGGGGACTGAAGTGTCTTAAACATCCTAACACATAGTCTGGATGAAAATTTAGAAACGCCAGAGAAAATTTGAATGCACCATATAAACTATAATTTAATTCTGCCAAGTATATTCCACAAATTAAGTACATTGGTTGTTCAGTCTAAAGCCAGGTTAATGATATATATTATAAAACTTATATGTCAAGAGAAAATCAATTTCACCTCCAAATTATGTATCAAAGAGGTATCTTCATTTGACTCCATACAGATCCTTATATTACTCAAAGAATCATTGTTCCTTAAGGCTTGAACTCAACCTATTCTGAGTTAAAGCAATCTTAGAAAGAATATGTTCCTTAGGATAGTAAGTGTACCTGCTTATGAGATGAAACATTCATTTTTAAGAATTGCATATTTAAAGTGAAGACCCTTCCCCATGAACCACCTCTACGTTGGAGTATAATCATTGTAAAACTAGAATAAGATAGTATATTCACTACTTAGCATCAATTCTACAAATCTAAATGTTGTAGCTGCAATAACTCATTAGTATCCTGAAGTAGAGGCCTTATCAAATTTAGTATAGAAAAAATGTTGATAAGCCCATGCATTATCTTCAAACTGCTATAAAACATTATGAGATTCACAATCAACGTTGGCAGTACCTTGGGGACGTTTATTATAGCACATGTTCAAGTTCAACAACAATGTTATCCAACACATTTCCAGTTGTTTAGGTGGCCTACATGGTCTACCAAGGTTCAAGTACGTTTCAATACTTTTTCATGTTTGCCTTGACAACAACAATTGCATCTAGGTGAATTTCAATTCTACCATTGGGATGTCCCATAGCTGGAGAAGTTGAATCATAGTCAACTGAAAGATGTCATGGTCTTAAGAAGTATTTGGATTATGAGTGGGTTAAGCAAAAAAAATTCAAGATATTGTAAGTTTAGCAAATGTTTAAACAAAATAGAAAATATAAAATCATGAAACCAGGGATGAGAAACTTGGATTCATCACTTCTGATTTTTCTTCTCTTTATCTCGATTCCATCATAAAACCCTCTTGTAACTCTGGCCCAAGGCTTAAATTTACAATGCCTAATCTATCTAGAATTATTAGTAAAGGTTAATTCTCATGGGGTTACAACTTACAAACACCATTTTTTGAAGTGATGAGTAGATCACTAGTAAGAAAGCAATATTTTTCCCTCCCACTATGAAAATAAATCACAATTGAATTTCTCTGCAGTCCCCTTCCTCATGATCAAGGCCAAAGTCAATCTAGAAAAAAAAATTTCTACTTTTAGGGAAGATTCAAGTCATGTAGAAGCATCTAATAGACCATTTGAAAAAGGAAAATTCGCTCTGCTTCTACTCTTCTCCCTGTGAAAATAGGAACATTCAACATAATCACAAAAATTAGCCTTTAAGTTTCTTGATTGATCAAACCCTTATATTTGTTTTGCAAGACTAGTTGTACAAAAAATAATTGACCACATGATGTAAATTGTAATCCTACACATGCTAAACAAAGGTAAGCTAAACAAATCACATGCTACTTGATTGCCTATTGCTATTTTCATAAAATCATCACACAATGACCACAACTACCTTCTCCATAACCAAATGTAACCCCTCTGTACTAAATGCGATAGTTATGATAATTAAGAAGTGTAGTTGTTGGATGGGCTCGAGTGAGTTCTAGCACTATTCTTTGTACATTTAGACCACAAACAAGTTATATTGTCGATGCTAATGTTGAGGTTTGTGGTTTACAGATGATAGATATCATTGTTGAGAAGATTTGTGGCTTACAAATGGTAAATTCCTTTTTCTTAGACAAATAAGGAAAACCCATTGCCTCTATATTATTTATTGATTTTCTTATGTATTCTGTATCTTTTTCAATATCAACAAAGAAATGTATAAGGAGCAACTTATTCTTCACTTACCTCCTTTCATGAGAGTAGTAAAATCAAAATACTCTTCTATGTAACTCTAACCATTAGACATTGTGAAAGTGAAATCTAAATACTACATGGAAAACCTAGAATAGGTAGATATGTTAAGGATGATCTTGTCAACCTATTGTATTTGCAAACTACAAAATTACCAAATTATTCACACCCTTATTTGAGCCTTCACATGAATACCAATATGAGTCTTAATCTTATATACAAAATACCAATCAGGTACTTTACCATTAAACCTTAGATTTTACTATTGGTTCTTGCTTCCTATTATTCATGAATATTTATGAGCTCCATGTATATGAAATTACATATCATTATTGTTTTACCACTTACAAAAATTCCCACATATAAGTTCACAAAGGAGATAATAAGCAATTTGGCCTCAATCATCATCCATTCTTCTTTTCCATGAATTTTGAATATAAATTAAACATCTTCCCAACTTTCTAATAGAGATATAACACATCAACCGAAAAGGAACCTTAAATTGTTAAATTTGTACTAACCTAGTTGTTTTGTATTAACATATTCTCTTTCTAACTGATAATGAAACCCAAAGAAATTCGATAATCCAAATTAGAAAGTTACTAAGGCAATAAACTACAATTTTTGTCTATCTATGCTATACGTTGTGTTGGCTAAGGCTTACATCAGTGTAGTCATGAAATCCCACTTGATGTCCTACCATATCTATGTATTCATGGCCACTCTACTTAGAGAGAAAGCCCTCAATCTCCTTTGTAAGGTAGTGGACAACTCTTATATTAAGAGAACTAATCTAGAAACATGATGCAGGGTGTTTGTTTATGATGTAAAATACTATTAAATCACTATGTTAAATGTTTTACATGTGTACTCTAATATATTGGCTCTAGACTTATTATGAAAAAAAATTGCCACACATATGACGCTAGGGAATTCTTTGATGAAGTGTAAGTTGAGGGTATTAAAACCAACTCAGACACAATGCGTAGTGTTTTGCTTGTGTGTCACTTTATGGGATTTAGAATGAGATAAGTGAATCCACGGTTATGCAAAAAAAAAAAAATACAAATTTGATACTTACCTAGTGCTTTTCCTCTTACACTCCTCATAAGTGGTAGTCTAACTAGTGCCATTTCTTAGAACACTAATTTGACAAATTTGCATACAATTTTACCAATGTTTTAAAGAACTTACTTTATTGATTACCCCTATTTGCACCAAATATTCTTCTTAATCTATATCAAATTCCACTATGTCAAATTCCACTATCCAATATATGAAGAGACATGTTCTTCTCATGAATCATGGGCATACTTCAAAGATCATCTCTCTACGTTCCCTTCAAGAAAATGCTACTATAAAGAAGACTCTTATGCAAAAAAAAAATAATGATTTCTTTTGCTTGTTTCCTAGTTTTTTGAAATTCACCATGTTCAATGTCCCACAAGTATATGTTGATTTATAAGCTCTAAAACAAGATAAATAAATCTAAATCTATGGTTATTCAGAAAGAATGGCCACTCCCACAAAGCCTTGTCATTCTTCAATTAAATGCAAGTTGAGGGCTTAAAACCCTAAGTTAGGTCTTGAAACACCATTGTCTCGTATAAAATCATCGTTTTCATTACTCGTCTTGATTTCTTCTTTCTTATCTCTAGGACTAATGAGACGTTCGAAGCAACGTCCTATGCGGGGGAAAATATTATTGCCAATTAATTCATGTTTACCTAAACATTTATATGCATTTGAGTAAAAATATGATTCATATGAATTGTTGCGAGAGTCATAGAAATAATATAAATAATAATTATATTTTTATTTATAAATATATATATATATAAATTATATTTGAAACAAAATATAATATTAAAATAATTATTTAATTAATTAAAATTTAATTATATAAATAGGTGTATATTTTAGAATCTGATTTAAAATAAATTTAATATTATATTATATAAATAATAGTTATATTTTGATTTATGAAAATAATATTTGAAACATAAAATTATGTTTTAATATAGAATCGAAATATTTTAATTATGGCTCATATAATATTAATATATATATATATATATATATGAGTATTTATATTAATAAAAGTTGGAATTGGGACTAGAACCCTCACATAAGTTTTTAGATAAAATATTTCTGATTTCGTGAAACCATACAAATGTTTACTGGCACTAAGGTTGTAAAACATTCTTAAACATAAAATATGACAACTATAAACTCTATAGAAAGACCCAAGAATATAAAAAAAAATCATAATATCATAATGGACCATAGAATTGAATAACATCAAATCACGCCCAGCAAGACACCACCTTGATACTCGAATTGTGAACCTCAACAGTGACCTTGACCAACAACATCAAACCTCCTGGAGCAACGAGTTCTCTTCCTTTCCACGACATCTCTCAAACCAAGACCTCCCAACACCTATCACTCATTAACATTGTTGGAGACTTCCCATGCATACACATTAACATTAAGGAATGAACCTCCTCTCGCAAGATTTCAATAAAATTCTCCATATCTTAGTGGTGTCTTAATAGGTTTTCCTTTGAGAAGAGTTGAAAGGGGCTCCTCTGCCTATCAACCATGTCTTCCAATTTCTAAATAGAATCCAACAATGCTTGAAAAGCGTCCAAAACCCTCTTAAGCACCATTCTTGCATTAACGTTCTCCGGAGAAGCAGGGTTATTTGCATCTTTGAATAAGGACCCAACACCCAACTCTTTAACACTTTGTTGCTAGCTCTTCCCAGTTCTGGACCTGAATGAAACATTTGAACAAGTTGAGAGGCCAATAAGTTTAATACATAACCCAAACTGACACCTTGCCAAGAGTTGGATTGCAACACAGATTCCATAGTCATCTTGAAAACCTCACCAGGAGATAAAATCGACGCCGGTGGGATGTCCCAAGATAACTGAATTAAATCCATATCCTTTCACAATAGATTAAGCACCGTGGTCGAGGAGATTTGCAATAGATCCCATCAAGAGAAACAAAAAGAGACAATACACCCAAAGAGGAAGACAAAGAAAGATATTCTCCACTTGGTGATTATGTTAAGACATCAGGGATATTCCATGTAGATTCGTGGTCGGAAAAGGAGGGGTTGTCGAACCTGAGACGCTTTCACTTTTGGAGATGGTATGAAGAAATGAAGAGGGTCGACCACTTCTTGTATGAATAAAATTTATCTCTGATTTCCAATTTAATTAAGATATGATTGCTACTGGGGATTTCAAGCATGCTTGATGAGTGGAGTGTTATGAGAGGATCCACTCCCTAATTAAACTGGTTTCATCTTAGCAAATCCAACATATCCAAGGGATTGAGAAGTTGTCAAGCCTATGATCCAATTCTATTATGTCCTAGCCTAGTGTGACACCTTTTTTAGCCAACACATCAACCTCATAATTCAGATGTTTGTACACGTGGAAGAATTCCAATTGATCAAACTAGTAGGTGGAGGTGATAATCCTTTAAGTAAGGGGAGAGGACTCTGAACAAATCACCTTATTGGCCTTAGTCAGTTGTCCAATGAATAACATGGAGTCTCCAAAGACTAAAAGTCTGGAAATTTTATGATCATTAGTTATTCCCAATCCTTTCCATAATGTTATATGCTCTGTATGGTTATTTGTCACTAGACTGAGACCCCAAGCGAACTAGGAAACCATTTTTCCATCAGGGAAAAATAGAACCCATCCCACTCTTTCCTCTCCTAGATTGCCTCTCAAAGCCCCATTGAAAAAATGAAAAAGATGAGATTTTTCCAATCTCCATTTGCTAAAATATTACTAACTAAGCTTGATGCAAGGGACCTTATTACTTATAGGACGAAGCATATATTTGATGGGGGGGATGAAATCCAGTCCTACCTTTATCCAATCATGTTCCTCTTGATTCAAGTCATCAATCTCTTTTGTGTTAAAGCCCCTAGAAGAAATAGCCTCAAAGAGCATGGAGGATGCTTCGAAGGTGACCAACTAAGGGGATAAAATATCGTTTTTGAAAACAAATTTGTTCTTGACGATCCAGATAGACCAACATAAGTAATTTGGAAGGCCTTCCCATCAACGAATTGATAATGAGGAGGCTTTCCCGCACCAAAGATATTCAGATCTCCGTTGAAAAAACATTTCCTCCCATGATCTAGGGATAAACATAATAGGAGGCACTATAGCAAACACCAGTCGCTAGACCTCCAAGGAAAAAGGGTATAAGAGCCAAAATAGATGTGGAATGTTTTCCTCGGCATTAGGGCATAGAGCACATCTTGATAGGCCATGGATATTCATCTTTCTAAGATTATTAGTGGTGAGGATTCTTTTGATGAACAAGGGACCAATAGAAGTTGTTGACCTTTGGGATACCATCATTACTCCAAATTTGTGTCCACAATCTGCACTAGGGGTTGAGGTAGCCACTTAATTAAATGGGAATACCCAATGCTGACAGAGTATTTATATTTAGGGCTTATGTTCCATGTACGTCAATGCCTCAAAGAGACAGATATATGAGCCATACCTATTAACATGAAAATTAAACTATCTTATTGCATTCCTAGATGAGGAGGGGTCTTGGCCCTGAGCTAGCATTTTAAACGTCCCTGTTCATACCAAATTGAAATATATTTCAATTTGAAAAATCCCTTCTCTTGAATACATATTTCCAAATATCTGAGTTCTTCAAGAGCTCCAAGAGGACCAGTAGGGGAGATTTATTTTTCTAAAGATTGATACAGGCGCTATTCCTGACATACCAATCGAGATGATAAATGATGATAGGGGCAACTACTTGCATAGTCTCCATATTTTATAACCAAGCCCAGACCAATTTATTGTCTCTTCCCTTAACAAATGAATTTTATTGAAATATTTTCGCACGGAAGCCATTTTCTACCATTCCTTTGTATTTGATATTAACCTCCAGATGATTTTTGTGCCAAGAGCAAGGTTCACGTAGAGAGTTTCTTTCATAGTTAGGCCACCATTTTCCTTTGGGACGCGCACGATGTTCTAATGGATCAAATGAAATTTATTTTCATTGTTTACCTCCTTGCCATAAAAATTTATGGATTAAAACATTCATTTGTGTGGCCACTAATCTAGGAGCTAATAAATCTGAGCAAAGGTATAAAGGAAGGGAGGATACAACATATTTTACCAGGATCACCCGACCAATAATGGTTAGCCATTGAGATCCCTCGGCCTAGGTTTTCTTCTTGAATTTGTTTAGAGTATCATTCCAACTGTCCAGGTTTGAGGCGGCCAATGAAATTGGAATTTCGAGATACTTGAAATATTGCCACTCTGTCCCCAAAGAAAAGTCAAGCACCCTAGATATCTCTTGAAGTGCATAAGTAGAGTTATTCCATTCGAATGGTAGGCACTTATTTTTGTCAATGAGGCAACCTAAAAGATCCAAATATTTGTCAAGTATCTATTAAAATCTAATAACAGTTTGCTTTGAGGCACCACTCAATAAGAGGGTGTCATCAGAAAACTGAGAGTGATTAACATCTTTGATGTTCCTAACAATGCTTAAACCCTTTAACCTTCCATCAATTCTCGCGAGCTCCAAATTTATACTAAGGCTTTCAGCCACAAGGATGTATAGGAGAGGGGAGATGGGACAACCTTGGTCTTAATCTCCTTGAAGTTGGAAAGAAGTTGCAAGGGTGACCATTTATCATTGAAGCGATCTAGGGGTTGCTAATATAAGACCTTATCCAATTGACAAACTATCCATCGAACCCCAACTTTTCCATAGTAGAGAATAAGGAGTGGCGAACCCTATCAAAGGAATTTTCCATGTCGAGCTTTATAACCATGCTTAGTTCCCCACTTTTCTTGATAGAATGGATAACCTCTTGGACAAGGATGTCATTGTCCAAGATTTGTATATGTTTCAAGAAACCCCCCTGATTTTCCAAGATTATTACACGAAGAATATTCCTTAATCTTTTGGAAATTACTTTAGTCATAATCCTATAGGATTAGTTACACAAAGATATGGTTCTGAAACAAGAGAAGGAGGTAGGCTTTGATTCCTTTGGGATGAGGGATAAAAAGGAAGAGCTTGTATTCCCACCCAGCTTCCCTTTAACTCTAAAAGAATTCAACATTCTTAGAAGGTCTTTCTTAATATGGACCCAACATGATCGGAAGAAACTAATTGAAAAATTATCTGCGTTGGGGGATTTATCCAGATCAAGAGACCATATGGACTTTATTGCTACTTCCTCAATCGACTTCATGAGATGGAGGTTTTCTGAGTCGAAAACTATGGAAGGAAGACATGAAATAAAATATTGCACCGCACCAGAATCATCTTAGAATAGAGATTCTTAAAAAAAATGAAGGCTTCAATATTGATTTATGGGAAGGAAGATAACTTGGGCTAACCCTCCAAGGTGATCTCTTTGACCCTATTTTTGATCTCTCGAACTTTGACTAGCGTGTGGGTAAAGGAAGTGTTTTGGTTCCCTACACTTAACCAGAGGACTCTCAACTTTAAATGCCAATATTCCTCTTCTTGCATGTTGAGGAGGAAAATTTTCTTACTTATGTGCTTTTCTTTTTCAATAGATTCCTTTGTCATTGGACTAGTCTCCATCTGGGTTTGATGATTCTCTTGTTTCCTAATAAGATCTATTTTTTCTTGACCTGGAGGCGTAAAGTTGGATTTTACCCAGGTTTGAAGGACTCACTTCACCGTTTTCAACTTGGTCTCCCAAGAAAAAACAAGTGATCCTTTTACCGAGGTTGTCCAAGCTTTCTTTATTAATCTCGCAACTCCTTCTTTCTGAAGCCATTCAAGGTTGCAACGGAAAGCGATTAGACTAAGGTCCTTGGGAGGATTTATTCTTAGTTCAATGGGTTGATGATCATAATCCCCCCTTGCCAAAATTGAAGTAGAAAATTTTATTCCTTTGACTAACCAGTTGTTGTGAATAAGGAATCAATACAACCTAGGCGTGATGTGCTTAAGTCGACTTCACCTGTTGGACCAAATGTATTTTCCTTTTTCTAGGACAATATCGAGGTGGTCCCATTCATTGATTAGATATTCCATCCATCTTTCTCGAAAGGGATCTCTGACAATATTACCCCTGTGTTTCTTTGAAGTGAGGAGGACAATATCAAGGAGGTCCCATTCATTGATAAGATATTCCATCCATCTTTCTCGAAAGGGATCTCTGACAATATTACCTCTGTGTTTCTTTGAAGAGAGGAGGACAATATTGAAATCTCCACCATCTATGATATCAATATGTCATTGCTCTTCTTTGAGCATGAGTAAGGAATCCCAGAGTTCCCCCTTCTCAACATAGATAATCGGGTCATAGAAGTTAACAAAGGAGAAAATTCCTTTTATGTTATTGTCTTTTAGTCTGACTTCTACTCAGAATTTTTACTTAGAGATGGATTTTGAAATGAAACAAGAGTTCGACCAAAAGGTACTCAAGGCCTCTGAAGGCTCCACAAGAACATTGGGTGACACCAAAAATCTCTCTCCAAAACGACCTAGATTGGACTAGGATTTCTTCTTCAACCAACTTTGTTTCTTGTAAGAATAAAACTTGGGGGTTTCCCATTCTTATTCAGTCTTTAACTACCTGAGATTTAATGGGGTTTCCCAATCCCCATATATTCTAGGATATAACTTTCATTTTAATTTTGAGGTAGAAAACTTACCTCAGTGGATCTCGGGCTTTCGTGTTCTTTATTGCTCACATTTCTCAAGATTTCAGTGGAGGTTGGTTCCTTAACTTTATATTTTGTTCCACTTATGCCGGCTCATTAAAATATTTTTATGTTATTAATATATTTTTATTTTAAATATTACATGTTAGCTAAACATAGAATGAATTAGACATCATGTAATATCAATAATATTATTTTCACATGCTATCTCTCAACTCCATAATAAGTAATGAAGAAATTACATATTTCCTCATAGTAAAAAGTAATTATTATTATTATTTTAAACTTTCAATTACTTTATGTCTCTATATAAAGTTGATTTAAAATTAAGCTAAAAATTGAAGATTTTATTTATGGTTGACATTGATATTTTTTTAATTATTATTTTTGAATTTGTTAATGTAAATATTATTTTATTATTTTTAAAGTAATGTTATGTGACAATATTTCTGTGTTACACATGAATCGCTCCTGAGAGGTGGGAAACCCGTTCCAATGGTTCCGACGCTCCTGGGAGCTTTGGAACAGTATGAGAATGTTACCTGTGGAACAGTATGAAAACGTTACATTTTCAATGGGAACTTCAATGGAAGCTTGGGAAACTTCCAGGAGCTTTGAAGACAGGCTTTTTTGGAGTTCTCATGTTCCCCAGGGTTGGGGAATACAAAGCCTGTAGAGAAATATGTTGAACTGCCCACAAAACATGAGCCTATGTTGAAACCTTCGTAGGAAGAAAGGCCAAAGACATCTTTAACACCAATATCCTTAATTGAGAAACTGGAGCAATCTCTTGATGGGTTAAGGAAGCTTGTGGCACCTCGACGTAAGTGCAATATCTGGGATGTCAAGCTGATGAGTATTTCTTTTGTTGTTTATGTATATATATCGCAGAAGATTGTGTGTGCATATTGTATGTGGCAGTCAATGCTTAAACATTAGAGTTGTTTTTTTCTTGTAAGAATAACTAGAGAAACATGTTAGTTCTACTGATAATGAGTGTGTGCATATTGTATGTGGCAGTCAATGCTTAAACATTAGAGTTGTTTTTTCTTGTAAGAATAACTAGAGAAACATGTTAGTTCTACTGATAATGAGTGTGTGCATATTATATGTGGCAGTCAATGCTTAAACATTAGAGTTGTTTTTTCTCGTAAGAATAACTACAAAAACATGTCAGAGAACTGATAATGAACTTGACATTTTATATATATAAAAGGGATAAACTTAGAGAGAGACACCCAGAGAATATATTTATATATAATAGAGAATATATATTATTTATTTATATATCTAAATTGATTTTAATATTTGAGTATTTTGAATCAATATTAATTTTAATTATTATGTAAATTATATAATTAAAAAAAAAATTAGTTTTTTAATTTTTAATTTTTTATTATATAATATTACGGCTCCCGATTAGCTGCTTCCTGTAAATTTTGGAGAAACCTCTAGCCGTTTAGGAAACCCGTACCCAAGTTCCCAACGTTCCAGAAACTCATGCAACATAGCAATATTTCCTTCATATAGTGGTTGTAGAGAGACACACACAACAACAGTTATATCTATTATTTAAAATAAAGATAAGTATTTAAAACAAAGTTATGATTTAGTTAGTTTTTATAGTTTTTTAAAATCTTGGTAATGTGAGATTTATCATGAGGTAAGCGTCCTAACGTCTACTATGTATATATTAATGTAACTTCCCTGGTAAAAATTCCATGTAATAAAGTTAATAAAGGAAAAATAATAACCAAGGTCATGGGACACGTATTCCAAGTTGAGTGTTCGGCAAAACATCCTAGTGTGCGTGTTCATTTGGTTTATTATGGTTAAGGAAATTGGCAAAGGCAATGACAAAGGCTTTAGAAGGGCATGAGACATTAATTGAAATTTTATTTATGAAAATAATGGTAATTAGGAGAAAAGGAAGGTGAAAGGCCAGAGGTTGCATCCGAGGAGGAAAATGAAGGAAAATAATGGAAAATTGAAGAAAATAAAAGTCTTATTAATAAACAGGCTTCTGAGGATCAGTTGGTACCTTTTGTTAGTTCAGTTTTGGAGCTCTCTCTCTCTATTCTCTCTTTTTCACACTCTTGGACACTTAGAGCATTCTTGGAGCACTCTAGCATTGGATCAAGGAAAGAAAAGGAAGGACAAAGAAGGCAAAGGGAAGAAAATATCAAGCAAGGAAGGTAACATCAGGTAGCTATGGCGTGATTATTTGCAGGTATCGATTTGCATGTGTGATTTCCTTGCTATTTTTGGCATGCATGGTACATGCATGTGTGCATTTGGTTCTCTTGCTGTCATTGACAAGGGTTTTTCCAGATGTGACAATGTTCTTCAGCCTTACCTTGCCATTTCTAGATAGCTATGGTGTAATGGGTTCTCTTTTATTTGGTTAAGATGGATTGCTGGATGGTTTCGAGACTGAGTGAGGTGGTCTCTGAAAGAAAGAACACATGACATAGGAATCCCATGAACCGGACTGGGATTGCGGTAAATCCAAATTTTGTGTGCCTCGGTGGGCCTAGGAATCCTCAACTGATGAATGGCAGGATATACGGTAAAGCCTAGAGGTGTGTGCCCTCGATCAGGCCTAAGAATCCTTGACCGATGAATGAAGAGATATACGGTAAATCCTAGAGGGTGGAATCTTTGTTAGGCCTAGGAATCCTCGATCGTTGTATGAGGGGATATATGACGAAGCTTAGAGACTAGGAGACAAGAAAATTCCTCACGGTGTAGGAGGATAAATCTGTGGCATCCATGCTTGTTTAGGGCCTAATGATTTGGTGGGGATTGCGGTAAAGCTTATGGAAACCTTGTTTGGTTTGGTTTTGAGTCTCACATTCATGCTTGGAATATGGCACAAGGGTGATTGGATGAAAGAAAGATTTGGTTCATTCAATCTATGGTCAGGTGGTTCGTGGAAGTCTCATACTTGGTTGACTTTTTCATTCATTAATAAGAGCTCTTTCTCCTTGGTATATCATGTGTAAATGTGCCAACTTATATGTAGATTTTATGGTTGTTATATCCTTGTATTTTTGTTGGTTATATGTTGGTTATGAGTATGTTTTATGATAGACTTGATGTATAATTTCCATCGTGTTTTGATTAGTGGTTGAAAGTACAATGAATATATGGCCTAATAGATGATAATGCAGTTATTGTGATAAGGCAACAATGCTTCTTTATGAAATTCAGATAAGTATGAGACCCCTATGCTCAGATCTGTTGTTATGACCTGTAGAATGCATATTTGCGACATGTTTGACAAAATCCCTGTCATGGCTAGTAGGGGTCCAGTCAAGTAATTCATCAAGTGTTTGCATTAGTACCTTTGTTCCAATGTTATTGATCATTTCTGAAAGTTTCATGAAGTTATGGGCAGTGGACTATGTCCTGGTGGCACAAAATTCAGGGTCGCTGGCTCAAAACTAGCTAAAAAAGTCCATAGTCATTGGCATGCCCTTGTTGAGGGAGTGAATAGAAGGCCTCAATCGCATGCATGGCTTGTCATGGGAGGGGCTAAGGGTCTAGATCAGTGAAATGTCAAGTTGTCTTAGGGGTTGGTCACTTAGAACGGTTGGTTGGCCCCTGAAGGTTTTGTAGCATGCGTGGAAGGTTAGATTGGTTTGGTTTTATCGGTTCCACTTCCTTAACTGTACATGGGGAGTTAAATCAAATCATAGTAGCCTATCGTCACATGTTTACCCCAGCGTACCGGTTAACTTAGGTAAACGTGGGAGGAGGGTGTTACAATTAATATGTATAGACTTTTACTAACCATTTGAATGATATAAATGAATTAATTATGTGTAAAAATGAATTCAAGTGACAACCAATACCTTCAATTCCTTCAATTGCAAATTACAATGTTTCCACATTAACATTATTGTAAAATATATTATCCTTACCTTTAGTGTTATAATTGTCAATTTTCCACTTTTACCTTATCACTTGAAAATTTAATATAATATAGGGTAATAAGAGGCTAAAGAAAATTACTTCTATTATAATTTAACTTTTCTATGTTTTATTTTTTATTAATTTTAATTAAAATTTAAAATAAATTTATTAAAATTAAAAATTTTATTTGCAAAATTTTTAATTTAAATATTTAAATTTTAAAATTATTTTAATACATTCAATTTATTTATATATTTAAAAACACAAATTAAATAATAAAAAATTACATCCGAATTTTTAAAACAAATCAAAAACATAAAATAATTAAATGTTACATTTTGCTCTTCATTTGCCATCATCATTAAAATTTTTAAAACAAAACCAAAACATTAAAAATTTAAAACCAATTAAATTTCACCTTTCCCTCCTGGTTTCCTGTCATCATTTTTTATTTTTTTATTTTTTATTTTTTATTTTTTATTTTTTTATTTTTTTTAATTTTTTAATTTTATTTATTATTATTATTATTATTATTATTAATTTTTTTTTTCAGTAAGAAAAAAAAAGCTGTATTATATTCATATAAGATGAAAATTATACATCAATGGGGCAGATAGTGTATGCAAGATATCCATCATAGGCTGATAATATCTGGAAGATTACATCATAGGACAAATTTCAAATACATCATGGGCAGATAGTATATGGGAGACCATATGTCATATAGAAGCTGATGTCGAGACTACATTCCCTGAGGAAATGAGATCTATTGCCCCCATTTAGACTGAAAAGGACCAAAACTTCCCTAAAACTAGCATATATATAAAGATGTCTGCAAAATCCTCAGATATAGATGTTAGTAGAAGGATGGAACAACCAAAATATTTACAAGATTATCTTCGAACCTGAGGTAGAGAATCATATTAACAGGACTAAAAAGGTGCATTCAAATCTTACCAGAATTTGGAGAAGAAGAAAAAAAACTGTTAGTTTATACCAGGGAGACTAAACTCCACAATTTCATGCTGATTTTCTCCCACAGAGATTTGTACCTGCCATGCTTGTTCTGTAGTGGAGAGACCTGCTTTGGATAGAGAATCAGCATTTTTGTTGTATGCTCTTTGAATATGTTGAATGGAATAATCCTGGTGGGCATGCCAAATGTATCTTATTCTATGCAACCACCCCAAAAGATTGATGTTCTGAATGTGATGAACTGATTTCACATGGTCAATAATCAATTTAGAATCACCAAAAATATGTAGTCCAGGTATGCCAAGGAAGTCACAAAAGTAAAGGAGGCCAGCTAATGCCATAACTTCCGCCTTGTTGTTCGATCCTTTGCCACCATTCCAAAAGATTTTAATAGACTGGTCTACACATGGAATGATGTAAATTCCACAGGCACAAAAACCATTTGCTGCAGCTCCATCAAAATATGCACGGGGAAGAACGTCCAGGTTTGGACAGCGATGAAGTTGTTTCATTGATGAATGTAAGTTCTGTGGATTCTTAGAAGGAGGAAGATGTGCTATAACAGAGTCTATAATAAGAGCATTATTCACTTTGCTGTTATGAAATAAGGCTAGATTCCTGAATTTCTAGATGCACCATATTGTGACCAGGGGAATAGATCTTCCATCTTGTCTCAGATTACTCCACCACAGAAATGCCTCACGAATAGAAGAGAATGTTATCCTGTTCAAACCAAAGTGATCGGCCACTGTTTCCCAAATCTCAATAGCAATAGGACAGGTCAAAAAAAGATGATAGTTTGTTTCCACATTAGCTTTATATAAATGACAAATAGCTGGCCCTTGCCAATTTCTTTTTTGTAAATTGTCCCACGTTAAATTCTTGTTATAGAAGACCAACCAAGAAAATATAATCACTTTTGTAGGGCAGCGAGCTTTCCATAAAACAGAAGGGAAAATATTTTCAGCCTGAAACGCTAATTCCACCTGAAGCATAAGGTATGCATCTTTGACGTATACAGCTGATCTTTCCTTTGGACCGTTCCAAATAAGACAATCATCCTCCATAGATTTGAAGAAACCCCTTTGATTCATATATGATGTTATCTTGATCCATTGTGCAGCCAGCGAACCCTATAGTCCAATCATTTCTGCCGATTTCCATATGGGCAATGGGCCCACCCACTTATCAATAGTCTAGTCCCAAAAAATAATTCCCTTATTCTGCAGATAATTTAGCAGCTGCAAAGGAAAATAAAAACACGGACTCTCACCCACCAATCGATCTACTCCAATTATGATCTTTTTGCCTGAATGTAGATTCCATGCCAAATTCTTCAGAAAAAAGCCTTCAATCTTATGTATACTGCGCCATATGGCCGAGCCTTTGGGGGGACCAAAAGAACCCAATCTGTACCAAAACAGAATATCTCTATTATGCAGATACTTAGCTTTTATAATATTACTCCAAGTGCAGGAACCAAAAGTAGCTTTCCACAGTGATTTGCAAAGAAGAGCACAATTGAAAAGGCTGATATTCATAATGCCCCATCCGCCGAGACTTTTGGTTGGGTAATGTTATTGATCTTAGACAAATGAAATTTCCTATGTTTTTTATTAGCACCCCAAAAAAAATTAGCCATACTCCGATTCATTTTCTGGATGATTTTAGCTGGGATGTAATAGAGATGCGCCCAGTATGCTAAAATCTGGACCAGAACCAATTGTGATAAGATGTATCTGCCTGCCAGAGAGAGGCTTTTGTATTCCCAGCTCTCAATACGTTTGATAAATTTTTCATGCATCCACGTCCAATCTGAAGGAGAGTATCCGACAGGCTTGGGGTGAAAGCCCAGGTATTTCATGCCCGAGTGAAGGGGAGATACCTGAATATGAAAAAGATTAGAGAGATATATAGCCATTTCAGAGTTTATATCTTCCATGTAAAAGGATGACTTATCCTCATTGATACAAAGCCCTGTTGCTTTCCGGAAATTCATCCTAATAGTGTGCAAACAGTTCCAAGTATCCCTGCATAACATAGCCGCTAATAAGATATCATCGACAAATAAATTATGTGAAAAAGAGATGTTTCTGCAGATATCCATCGGCTTATAGGCCTTGTCTTTGATAGCCCCACGAATATGAAGACTGAGAGAATCCATAACTAATATAAAAAGAAGTGGGGACAAAGAACATCCTTGCCGGAGACCTCTGGCTGCCCGAAAAAAAGGGGTAGGGGTACCATTTACCAGAACCACAAAATTTACATTAGACACACATGCCATAATCCAATTCAAACAGTTGATATTGATGCCAATTTTGATGAGAAGGCATCTGAGGAGGCCCCAGTCTATACAATCATATGCCTTCCTGAGATCAATTTTTAAAAAAGCAGCCTCCATTTTCCGCATGTGCATAGAGTGTAGACTCTCCTGTGCGATGGCAACTGCTTCCATAAATTTCTGTCCTTCAGAAATCCATGCTGGTCTGGGGAGATATGTACAGAGAGAATTCCTTTCATCCTCACTGCAATAATTTTTGAAATTATCTTATATATGGTATTACAGAGTGAGATGGGTCTGTAATCCCTGAATGTGAGCGAAGCCTTCTTTTTAGGAATTAAAGCTATATATGTGGATGTGATCGATTTAGGAATAGAGCCCGATGTCCTAGATTCTTCCACCATCTCTAAAAGATCTGTTTTCATTATATCAAAGAAGTGGATGAAAAAATCAATGGTCCAACCGTCAGGACCCGGGCTTTTATCTTTTTGAAAAGATTTCATAATGTATAAGAGTTCCTCCTCCGTGACCGGGGCAAAAAGATGATCATTCTGCTCCATATTAAACATAGAGGGATATGGATCAATAGCCCATAATATATCTGGAAATTCACTACCCTCATTACTGCTATAAGCCCTTTGAAAATAATTAACAGCTTCTTTAGCTATGTCTTCCGGAGAAGAAACTAAGTTACCCATCTCATCTTGTATCTCCCAAATGGAATTAATATCTCTCCTTTTGTTCGCATGTCTATGAAAAAATTTAGTATTTCTATCTCCTTCTGCAAGCCATATGGCACGGCTTTTGAGTCGCCACGTAGCCTCTTCAATAGCCAACAGATGTTGTTTTTTTTCTCCAGGTCTCTAATCTTAGCTCGCAATTCAGCAGAGAGATTTTGTGAAATAAGCTGTTCAGAGAGAACGGCCAATTCGTCGTGGATCTTCTTGAGTTCTTTCCTATTAGATATAACCCTATTCCGTTGCCATTGCTTGACACAAGATCTTAGGCCTTTCAAACGGTCAATAAAAGATTCTGTCTTCCTGAAAGAATCAGCAGGAGAGTGGGATGTCCAAAATTCTTTAACTGTCAAATTAAATTGTTCATCCTCCAGCCAGACCCTATTAAATTTAAAAGGATATCCCTGTCTATAACCTGCCATATTCCATTTGATTGTTATAGGGCGATGATCTGATATAAAACTGGGGATATATGAAACATGTGGAAATCCCAGACGTCCGATCAATCTTTCATGAATGATAAACCGATCTAATCTCTTTGCTAGAAATGCTTCATTTATTCTCCCATTGTCCCACGTCGGTCCATTTTTGTGTGGAAGAACATCCACAAAATTATGAGTCAGCATGGCATCTCTAAGTCGGCAACCCACATGATCCTTCTTTCTACCGTTCCCCCAAACCTCCTCTGAACTCATAGTACAATTGAAGTCTCCCCCAATGATCAGAGAATCGATATCAAAAAATTCAGAAGACAAGAATTGGTCCCAAAATGGTAATCTATCTTTGTAAGGAGCATATATGTTGAGGATATGAAAATACCCTTTTAATCCTCTGATTTTTGCCAAGAGAAGAATGCCTGCAAAGCAACTAAATGCCAAAGCATTGATCCACCGTGGATCCCATAAAACAGTCAGCCCACCAGAGAGACCATGTGAATCAGTTGCAACGATATGCCAGGTGGGAAACATTCTTCGAAAATATAAAATTGAGGCTTGTCCATCGTGCATGGTTTCCTGAATGAGGATGATCTTGGAGTTCATTGATGTGAATAGATTTTTTAGTGCTAAATATTTCGGACCTGCACCAAGGCCTCTAATATTCATAGAAAAAATACTCATCATTTTTTGCATTCATCAGGCATACTTGCTCTAAGCGGCCTGTTACCAGCGAGGTCAACAATGGGAACATCAACCAAAGAAAATTCCCGAATATGCATATCAGTTCTACTCTTTCTACCCCTGAAATGCCGACTGCCCCTGTTCTGAGTCCTTCTAACAGTAATATTTGCTGCAGAATTAGGACTAATGCGAGGAGAGGAAGGATGTTGAGGTTTAGAAATAGTCAAGGCCCGGAGATTGAGAGAATCGCGCTTCAACAGGATATCCAGATTCTCATCAAATGAATTATGCGGAGAGGAAACAGGGGAATTATGTGGGGAATTGGATAATGCTGGCGCCTTGCCTTTGTCAACAGCCCCCGATAGAGGGACAACAGATGTGGAAGGAAAGGAAATAGGAGATGTTTGTAATATTCACACGTCCGAGTTAGCTATCTAATTTCCCAATTTTAAAGAGGCCACCAGAATCTTTTGTAACTTAACCAACTTCCTACAATTCAAGTTGTCCTAGTGTCCTACTTTGGAATGGTTGTCAAATTCCTTTTGTAAATTAATTGAACTCCAACATCCTGATTTGGAGTCTTGCACTAGTTTAACCATGTCAAATGAAACACTAGGAAATATAAGCATGCTTGAGTACATAAATCTCTCTAACTGTAGGAAAATTGTAGCGTTCCCTCTGCAGGTGGTGCATCAGAGGTCGCTTAAAATGTTATACATGACAGATACAAATTTAAAAGAATTTCCAAGTGTAATTGTGATTTTGCAATTTGGATGTAGTCCCTTTATTGAACACATTGCCATACATAACTTAAATAACTTGAAGAAATTGCAGCTCTATGTATGTAAGGAATTGAAATGTTTGTCGGCTTCGCTAGGTGACTTAAAGAACTTGAAGGAATTGCAACTTCATAAATGTAAGGAATTGAAATGTTTGTTGCATTCTCTAGACTATTGGCCTAGTTGACTAAGTTGAGGGTAATTGATCGTCCATTGATACATGAATTTCCATTTGAAGGGGTGAAAGGAGAAAGAGAAACATTGAGTGATTTGTACTCTTCCATTCACAATTGCATACTTCCATGACTCCAATTGTTAGAGGTTGCAAGGACTAATCTGAAATGGAGCAGATTAGTAATGTTGTGCTAATTCCCCTTTCAAAATAAAACCCAAAATGCTTATTATTTGCTTATCAAGTGCTTAAGAATTCACTGTTTTTGCTAAATTAACTGATTCCCATGAGGGTTTCTTATGTAAATGTTATAAACAATTTAACATAAAACATATGCTGAAAGCCTTTTGGACCCCAAAGGATCACTTTCAATTGTTCAACAGGTGAGGGTATAGTTCGCTCACCTTTTCAACCTCTATCCATTTGGATTTTGAAGGAATTGTACCTTTGAGCCTCACTCGAAGATAATCAATACTTGTCCTTGTTCCTCTGTCAAGTATAGTGTCTTACTGAAGCACATCAAGGAATTCTGGAGAAAACTCTTCAATTGATGGAATCTGTACACTTTCTCCTTGATCTCCAATAAAATGAGGCTCATACTATCTCAAATTTTCAACATTAACAACGGAATAAATTTTCATATATGAAGGCAAATCAAGCTTGAAAGCATTATTACCAATCTTTTCCAGAATTTTAAATGGACTATAACGGATTGGTTTCAGCTTTTTACCTTCACCTTGAAGCCTTTCCTTTCTAATGTAAAGCCAAACTTCATCACCTACTTGAAACTGATGATCGACACGGTGCTTATCATGCCTTGACTCTTTTCTAGTTGTTCTTGAACTGTTTGGTGAATCAATTGAACTTGCTCAATGAATTTCTTTGCTCTGTCTATGTCACTATGTCCATCTATAACTACATATTTCTCAAATATGAAATCCAAAGGCGATTTAGGTAAATAACCAAGACATGCCTCAAAAGGTGATGTTAGATTAGAAGAGTATTTTGCTCGGTTGTAAGCATGTTGAATATAATGCAATTGTTCACGCCACAAATTAGGATGTTTGCTGCAATATCCTCTTAACGAATGAATAACTGTCCTGTTAACCACTTCAGTTTGACCATCTACTTGTGGATGGAAGGTTGTACTTTTCTTCAACTTGGTGTCCATCAAGTTCCATAAATTTGACCAAAAATTCCCAACAAATCTGGAATCGCAATCACTTACAATAGAAGTAGGTAATCCAAAATGAACCCATACGTTTTGAAAGAAAAGTTGAGCTGTTTGTTCAGCTGTAATTTTTTTTTTTACAAGGCATTAATATGCACATCTGGTTGAACCTATCCACAACTACGTACAAATAATCATGACCTTTTCTTGATAAAGGGAGACCTCCTACAAAATCCATACACACACTCTTCCATGGACGTGAGGGCAATGGAAGTGGTGTGTATAATCCTAGTTTCCTATTACTAGGCTTACTGACTGCACACAATGAACAACCTTCGATAAAATACGACACACTTTCAAGCATATGAGGCCATTAAAAATACCTCTAAAGATTTGCCACTGTTTTACTTACACCGAAATGTCCAACAATAAGAGAATTGTGCACTTCCCTTGTGACATTTACTCTCTCTCCCTGTGGAACACAAAGTTTTCCCAAATGATACAAAAAATTATCATGTACATGGTAGTCTAATTCGTCAACTCTGTGGCCTTGACTCAAGATTGAATATACCTCTTGAAAGTTAACATTATGTGCGTATTGTTCAACATAACTTTTAGGCGAAACATAATGATTCATGAGTAAAATGACTACATTAACAACCGGTCTAGAAAGAATATCAACAACTTTGTTATAAATACCTTTCTTGTACCTAATTACCAAGTGGAATTGCTGTAAGAATCCCATCCAACAAAAGTGCCTTGATCGCTACAATTTTGTTTGAGAATGAAGATATTGCAAAGGTTGATGATCGGTGTGAATAATGGTTTCTTTTCCCATTAAGTAATGCTTCCATTTTTTCACACTTTGCACCAATGCGTAAAGCTCTTTATCATATGTAGGATAGCTAATAAAAACACCATTAAAAATATCCTCCTGAAGAGCCTTCTCCTTTGGGAGGTTTGGAAATTTCTCCTTGCAGCCTGCTATTCCTCTCTTCATAGAGGACCTTCACCATCTCTATCATATCAAAGAAATCATTTTCTGAATGCTCTTTCAGCATCGTTCTCCTTCATGAGACATGGTCTCTGAAGACTCAACTACAACTTCTACAACTTGAGGATGTACTGGTGTAGAAGACTTTGGAAACCTTGCTCTTCTTCCACTTGAGCCAACTACAAGGCTTTCAACTAGATTCCCTAGTTCTCCTCTTTTGAGTTTTAACCTTGTTAGCATGACACAAAACTAGCAAACAATACTCTTTCTTTGCACAAGAAAATATAGTAAGCAAAAATTAGTGCTCTGATACCAACTTGATCTGAAATGGAGCAGATTAGTAATGTTGTGCTAATTCCCCATTTAGAATAAAACCCAAGATGCTTATCATTTGCTTATCAAGTGCTTAAGGATTCACTATTTTTTCTTAATTAACTGATTCCCATGAGAGTTTCTTATGTAAATGTTATAAACAATTTAACATAAAACATATGCTGAACAACAACAAAATAACAGTAAAGAACATCAAAATACAACACACAACACAGATATTTGATGAGGAGTTCACCCCTCCTGGGCTATGTCTCCTTGGTCCAGCTTCCAATGCTTGGGCCTCTCTATTATGCTCAAAATTACAACAAAAGTGTGTTTACAATGCTCAAATGCCTCTGAAACCTGTCTCAATGAGTTCAGAATAGCCAAAACTACTAGAATTGACTCTTTTTGCACCTAATTTGGATAAGAACTGAAGAAGTTATGACCTCTCCCAGTTCTCCCACAATTTTCTCCTCCAAATCTGGCTAACTGCCAGTTAAATTCATTATCTGGAGCTAATTCTGGCAGTTCCGCCGAAATTGGTGGTCCCGCCAACTTCCTCGCCTATCTCGCGGTTAAGGCTGAGTGGTCACATACAAAGTGGTTGGTTCGGCGGAAAAGGCGACAGTTCTGAAACTCTGTCGCAAATCGCAATCGGCTTTGCTGGGGTTGATTCTTATATTCAAGACTTAACGCATTATGATATGCGATCTGGTGGATCCGACAAGTTATAAACTACAACTCTGAAATGATATCGTGTCCGCAAGTAATTTGGAAGGCCTTCCCATCAACGAATTGATAATGAGGAGGCTTTCCCGCACCAAAGATATTCAGATCTCCGTTGAAAAAACATTTCCTCCCATGATCTAGGGATAAACATAATAGGAGGCACTATAGCAAACACCAGTCGCTAGACCTCCAAGGAAAAAGGTAGAGCCAAAATAGTTGTGGTATGATTTCCTTGGCATTATAGCATAGAGCACATCTTGATAGGCCATGGATATTCATCTTTCTAAGATTATTAGTGGTGAGGATTCTTTTGATGAACTAGTGACCAACAGAAGGTGTTAACCTTTGGGATTCCATCTTTACTCCATATTTTTGTCCACAATCTGCACTAGGGGGTGAGAAAGTTTCTTAATTAAATGGGAATACCCAATGCTGACAGAGTATTTATATTTAGGGCTTATGTTCCATGTACGTCAATGCCTCAAAGAGACAGATATATGAGCCATACCTATTAACATGAAAATTAAACTATCTTATTGCATTCCTAGATGAGGAGGGGTCTTGGCCCTGAGCTAGCATTTTAAACGTCCCTGTTCATACCAAATTGAAATATATTTCAATTTGAAAAATCCCTTCTCTTGAATACATATTTCCAAATATCTGAGTTCTTCAAGAGCTCCAAGAGGACCAGTAGGGGAGATTTATTTTTCTAAAGATTGATACAGGCGCTATTCCTGACATACCAATCGAGATGATAAATGATGATAGGGGCAACTACTTGCATAGTCTCCATATTTTATAACCAAGCCCAGACCAATTTATTGTCTCTTCCCTTAACAAATGAATTTTATTGAAATATTTTCGCACGGAAGCCATTTTCTACCATTCCTTTGTATTTGATATTAACCTCCAGATGATTTTTGTGCCAAGAGCAAGGTTCACGTAGAGAGTTTCTTTCATAGTTAGGCCACCATTTTCCTTTGGGACGCGCACGATGTTCTAATGGATCAAATGAAATTTATTTTCATTGTTTACCTCCTTGCCATAAAAATTTATGGATTAAAACATTCATTTGTGTGGCCACTAATCTAGGAGCTAATAAATCTGAGCAAAGGTATAAAGGAAGGGAGGATACAACATATTTTACCAGGATCACCCGACCAATAATGGTTAGCCATTGAGATCCCTCGGCCTAGGTTTTCTTCTTGAATTTGTTTAGAGTATCATTCCAACTGTCCAGGTTTGAGGCGGCCAATGAAATTGGAATTTCGAGATACTTGAAATATTGCCACTCTGTCCCCAAAGAAAAGTCAAGCACCCTAGATATCTCTTGAAGTGCATAAGTAGAGTTATTCCATTCGAATGGTAGGCACTTATTTTTGTCAATGAGGCAACCTAAAAGATCCAAATATTTGTCAAGTATCTATTAAA
This sequence comes from Pinus tabuliformis, assembly GCA_031772625.1. Classification (NCBI taxonomy): domain Eukaryota; kingdom Viridiplantae; phylum Streptophyta; class Pinopsida; order Pinales; family Pinaceae; genus Pinus; species Pinus tabuliformis. The sequence continues at coordinate 761,490,789 of CM062807.1, read as the reverse complement.
ATCTAATAACAGTTTGCTTTGAGGCACCACTCAATAAGAGGGTGTCATCAGAAAACTAAGAGTGATTAACATCTTTGATGCTCCTAACAATGCTTAAACCCTTTAACCTTCCATCAATTCTCGCGAGCTCCAAATTTATACTAAGGCTTTCAGCCACAAGGATGTATAGGAGAGGGGAGATGGGACAACCTTGGTCTTAATCTCCTTGAAGTTGGAAAGAAGTTGCAAGGGTGACCATTTATCATTGAAGCGATCTAGGGGTTGCTAATACAAGACCTTATCCAATTGACAAACTATCCATCGAACCCCAACTTTTCCATAGTAGAGAATAAGGAGTGGCGAACCCTATCAAAGGAATTTTCCATGTCGAGCTTTATAACCATGCTTAGTTCCCCACTTTTCTTGATAGAATGGATAACCTCTTGGACAAGGATGTCATTGTCCAAGATTTGTATATGTTTCAAGAAACCCCCCTGATTTTCCAAGATTATTACACGAAGAATCTTCCTTAATCTTTTGGAAATTACTTTAGTCATAATCCTATAGGATTAGTTACACAAAGATATGGTTCTGAAACAAGAGAAGGAGGTAGGCTTTGATTCCTTTGGGATGAGGGATAAAAAGGAAGAGCTTGTATTCCCACCCAGCTTCCCTTTAACTCTAAAAGAATTCAACATTCTTAGAAGGTCTTTCTTAATATGGACCCAACATGATCGGAAGAAACTAATTGAAAAATTATCTGCGTTGGGGGATTTATCCAGATCAAGAGACCATATGGACTTTATTGCTACTTCCTCAATCGACTTCATGAGATGGAGGTTTTCTGAGTCGAAAACTATGGAAGGAAGACATGAAATAAAATATTGCACCGCACCAGAATCATCTTAGAATAGAGATTCTTAAAAAAAATGAAGGCTTCAATATTGATTTATGGGAAGGAAGATAACTTGGGCTGACCCTCCAGGGTGATCTCTTTGACCCTATTTTTGATCTCTCGAACTTTGACTAGCGTGTGGGTAAAGGAAGTGTTTTGGTTCCCTACACTTAACCAGAGGACTCTCAACTTTAAATGCCAATATTCCTCTTCTTGCATGTTGAGGAGGAAAATTTTCTTACTTATGTGCTTTTCTTTTTCAATAGATTCCTTTGTCATTGGACTAGTCTCCATCTGGGTTTGATGATTCTCTTGTTTCCTAATAAGATCTATTTTTTCTTGACCTGGAGGCGTAAAGTTGGATTTTACCCAGGTTTGAAGGACTCACTTCACCGTTTTCAACTTGGTCTCCCAAGAAAAAACAAGTGATCCTTTTACCGAGGTTGTCCAAGCTTTCTTTATTAATCTCGCAACTCCTTCTTTCTGAAGCCATTCAAGGTTGCAACGGAAAGCGATTAGACTAAGGTCCTTGGGAGGATTTATTCTTAGTTCAATGGGTTGATGATCATAATCCCCCCTTGCCAAAATTGAAGTAGAAAATTTTATTCCTTTGACTAACCAGTTGTTGTGAATAAGGAATCAATACAACCTAGGCGTGATGTGCTTAAGTCGACTTCACCTGTTGGACCAAATGTATTTTCCTTTTTCTAGGACAATATCGAGGTGGTCCCATTCATTGATTAGATATTCCATCCATCTTTCTCGAAAGGGATCTCTGACAATATTACCCCTGTGTTTCTTTGAAGTGAGGAGGACAATATCAAGGAGGTCCCATTCATTGATAAGATATTCCATCCATCTTTCTCGAAAGGGATCTCTGACAATATTACCTCTGTGTTTCTTTGAAGAGAGGAGGACAATATTGAAATCTCCACCATCTATGATATCAATATGTCATTGCTCTTCTTTGAGCATGACTAAGGAATCCCAGAGTTCCCCCTTCTCAACATAGATAATCGGGTCATAGAAGTTAACAAAGGAGAAAATTCCTTTTATGTTATTGTCTTTTAGTCTGACTTCTACTCAGAATTTTTACTTAGAGATGGATTTTGAAATGAAACAAGAGTTCGACCAAAAGGTACTCAAGGCCTCTGAAGGCTCCACAAGAACATTGGGTGACACCAAAAATCTCTCTCCAAAACGACCTAGATTGGACTAGGATTTCTTCTTCAACCAACTTTGTTTCTTGTAAGAATAAAACTTGGGGGTTTCCCATTCTTATTCAGTCTTTAACTACCTGAGATTTAATGGGGTTTCCCAATCCCCATATATTCTAGGATATAACTTTCATTTTAATTTTGAGGTAGAAAACTTACCTCAGTGGATCTCGGGCTTTCGTGTTCTTTATTGCTCACATTTCTCAAGATTTTAGTGGAGGTTGGTTCCTTAACTTTATATTTTGTTCCACTTATGCCGGCTCATTAAAATATTTTTATGTTATTAATATATTTTTATTTTAAATATTACATGTTAGCTAAACATAGAATGAATTAGACATCATGTAATATCAATAATATTATTTTCACATGCTATCTCTCAACTCCATAATAAGTAATGAAGAAATTACATATTTCCTCATAGTAAAAAGTAATTATTATTATTATTTTAAACTTTCAATTACTTTATGTCTCTATATAAAGTTGATTTAAAATTAAGCTAAAAATTGAAGATTTTATTTATGGTTGACATTGATATTTTTTTAATTATTATTTTTGAATTTGTTAATGTAAATATTATTTTATTATTTTTAAAGTAATGTTATGTGACAATATTTCTGTGTTACACATGAATCGCTCCTGAGAGGTGGGAAACCCGTTCCAATGGTTCCGACGCTCCTGGGAGCTTTGGAACAGTATGAGAATGTTACCTGTGGAACAGTATGAAAACGTTACATTTTCAATGGGAACTTCAATGGAAGCTTGGGAAACTTCCAGGAGCTTTGAAGACAGGCTTTTTTGGAGTTCTCATGTTCCCCAGGGTTGGGGAATACAAAGCCTGTAGAGAAATATGTTGAACTGCCCACAAAACATGAGCCTATGTTGAAACCTTCGTAGGAAGAAAGGCCAAAGACATCTTTAACACCAATATCCTTAATTGAGAAACTGGAGCAATCTCTTGATGGGTTAAGGAAGCTTGTGGCACCTCGACGTAAGTGCAATATCTGGGATGTCAAGCTGATGAGTATTTCTTTTGTTGTTTATGTATATATATCGCAGAAGATTGTGTGTGCATATTGTATGTGGCAGTCAATGCTTAAACATTAGAGTTGTTTTTTTCTTGTAAGAATAACTAGAGAAACATGTTAGTTCTACTGATAATGAGTGTGTGCATATTGTATGTGGCAGTCAATGCTTAAACATTAGAGTTGTTTTTTCTTGTAAGAATAACTAGAGAAACATGTTAGTTCTACTGATAATGAGTGTGTGCATATTATATGTGGCAGTCAATGCTTAAACATTAGAGTTGTTTTTTCTCGTAAGAATAACTACAAAAACATGTCAGAGAACTGATAATGAACTTGACATTTTATATATATAAAAGGGATAAACTTAGAGAGAGACACCCAGAGAATATATTTATATATAATAGAGAATATATATTATTTATTTATATATCTAAATTGATTTTAATATTTGAGTATTTTGAATCAATATTAATTTTAATTATTATGTAAATTATATAATTAAAAAAAAAAATAGTTTTTTAATTTTTAATTTTTTATTATATAATATTACGGCTCCCGATTAGCTGCTTCCTGTAAATTTTGGAGAAACCTCTAGCCGTTTAGGAAACCCGTACCCAAGTTCCCAACGTTCCAGAAACTCATGCAACATAGCAATATTTCCTTCATATAGTGGTTGTAGAGAGACACACACAACAACAGTTATATCTATTATTTAAAATAAAGATAAGTATTTAAAACAAAGTTATGATTTAGTTAGTTTTTATAGTTTTTTAAAATCTTGGTAATGTGAGATTTATCATGAGGTAAGCGTCCTAACGTCTACTATGTATATATTAATGTAACTTCCCTGGTAAAAATTCCATGTAATAAAGTTAATAAAGGAAAAATAATAACCAAGGTCATGGGACACGTATTCCAAGTTGAGTGTTCGGCAAAACATCCTAGTGTGCGTGTTCATTTGGTTTATTATGGTTAAGGAAATTGGCAAAGGCAATGACAAAGGCTTTAGAAGGGCATGAGACATTAATTGAAATTTTATTTATGAAAATAATGGTAATTAGGAGAAAAGGAAGGTGAAAGGCCAGAGGTTGCATCCGAGGAGGAAAATGAAGGAAAATAATGGAAAATTGAAGAAAATAAAAGTCTTATTAATAAACAGGCTTCTGAGGATCAGTTGGTACCTTTTGTTAGTTCAGTTTTGGAGCTCTCTCTCTCTATTCTCTCTTTTTCACACTCTTGGACACTTAGAGCATTCTTGGAGCACTCTAGCATTGGATCAAGGAAAGAAAAGGAAGGACAAAGAAGGCAAAGGGAAGAAAATATCAAGCAAGGAAGGTAACATCAGGTAGCTATGGCGTGATTATTTGCAGGTATCGATTTGCATGTGTGATTTCCTTGCTATTTTTGGCATGCATGGTACATGCATGTGTGCATTTGGTTCTCTTGCTGTCATTGACAAGGGTTTTTCCAGATGTGACAATGTTCTTCAGCCTTACCTTGCCATTTCTAGATAGCTATGGTGTAATGGGTTCTCTTTTATTTGGTTAAGATGGATTGCTGGATGGTTTCGAGACTGAGTGAGGTGGTCTCTGAAAGAAAGAACACATGACATAGGAATCCCATGAACCGGACTGGGATTGCGGTAAATCCAAATTTTGTGTGCCTCGGTGGGCCTAGGAATCCTCAACTGATGAATGGCAGGATATACGGTAAAGCCTAGAGGTGTGTGCCCTCGATCAGGCCTAAGAATCCTTGACCGATGAATGAAGAGATATACGGTAAATCCTAGAGGGTGGAATCTTTGTTAGGCCTAGGAATCCTCGATCGTTGTATGAGGGGATATATGACGAAGCTTAGAGACTAGGAGACAAGAAAATTCCTCACGGTGTAGGAGGATAAATCTGTGGCATCCATGCTTGTTTAGGGCCTAGTGATTTGGTGGGGATTGCGGTAAAGCTTATGGAAACCTTGTTTGGTTTGGTTTTGAGTCCCACATTCATGCTTGGAATATGGCACAGGGGTGATTGGATGAAAGAAAGATTTGGTTCAATCAATCTATGGTCAGGTGGTTCGTGGAAGTCTCATACTTGGTTGGCTTTTTCATTCATTAATAAGAGCTCTTTCTCCTTGGTATATCATGTGTAAATGTGCCAACTTATATGTAGATTTTATGGTTGTTATATCCTTGTATTTTTGTTGGTTATATGTTGGTTATGAGTATGTTTTATGATAGACTTGATGTATGGTTTCCATCATGTTTTGATTAGTGGTTGAAAGTACAATGAATATATGACCTAATAGATGATAATGCAGTTATTGTGATAAGGCAACAATGCTTCTTTATGAATTTCAGATAAGTATGAGACCCCTATGCTCAGATCTGTTGTTATGACCTGTAGAATGCATATTTGTGACATGTTTGACAAAATGCCTGTCATGGCTAGTAGGGGTCCAGTCAAGTAATTGATCAAGTGTTTGCATTAGTACCTTTGTTCCAATGTTATTTATCATTTCTGAAAGTTTCATGAAGTTATGGGCAGTGGACTATGTCCTGGTGGCACAAAATTCAGGGTCGCTGGCTCAAAACTAGCTAAAAAAGTCCATAGTCATTGGCATGCCCTTGTTGTGGGAGTGAATAGAAGGCCTCAATCGCATGCATGGCTTGTCATGGGAGCGGCTAAGGGTCTAGATCAGTGAAATGTCAAGTTGTCTTAGGGGTTGGTCACCTAGAAGGGTTGGTTGGCTCCTGAAGGTTTTGTAGCATGTGTGGAAGGTTAGATTGGTTTGGTTTTGTCGGTTCCACTTCCTTAACTGTACATGGGGAGTTAAATCATATCATAGTAGCCTATCGTCACATGTTTACCCCAGCGTACCGGTTAACTTAGGTAAACGTGGGAGGAGGGTGTTACAATTAATATGTATAGACTTTTACTAACCATTTGAATGATATAAATGAATTAATTATGTGTAAAAATGAATTCAAGTGACAACCAATACCTTCAATTCCTTCAATTGCAAATTACAATGTTTCCACATTAACATTATTGTAAAATATATTATCCTTACCTTTAGTGTTATAATTGTCAATTTTCCACTTTTACCTTATCACTTGAAAATTTAATATAATATAGGGTAATAAGAGGCTAAAGAAAATTACTTCTATTATAATTTAACTTTTCTATGTTTTATTTTTTATTAATTTTAATTAAAATTTAAAATAAATTTATTAAAATTAAAAATTTTATTTGCAAAATTTTTAATTTAAATATTTAAATTTTAAAATTATTTTAATACATTCAATTTATTTATATATTTAAAAACACAAATTAAATAATAAAAAATTACATCCGAATTTTTAAAACAAATCAAAAACATAAAATAATTAAATGTTACATTTTGCTCTTCATTTGCCATCATCATTAAAATTTTTAAAACAAAACCAAAACATTAAAAATTTAAAACCAATTAAATTTCACCTTTCCCTCCTGGTTTCCTGTCATCATTTTTTATTTTTTATTTTTTATTTTTTTATTTTTTATTTTTTATTTTTTATTTTTTTATTTTTTTTAATTTTTTAATTTTATTTATTATTATTATTATTATTATTATTAATTTTTTTTTCAGTAAGAAAAAAAAAGCTGTATTATATACATATAAGATGAAAATTATACATCAATGGGGTAGATAGTGTATGCAAGATTACCATCATAGGCTGATAATATCTGGAAGATTACATCATAGGACAAATTTCAAATACATCATGGGCAGATAGTCTATGAGAGACCATATGTCATATAGAAGCTGATGTCGAGACTACATTCCCTGAGTAAATGAGATCTATTGCCCCCATTTAGACTGAAAAGGACCAAAACTTCCCTAAAACTAGCATATATATAAAGATGTCTGCAAAATCCTCAGATATAGATGTTAGTAGAAGGATGGAACAACCAAAATATTTACAAGATTATCTTCGAACCTGAGGTAGAGAATCATATTAACAGGACTAAAAAGTGCATTCAAATCTTACCAGAATTTGGAGAAGAAGAAAAAAAACTGTTAGTTTATACCAGGGAGACTAAACTCCACAATTTCATGCTGATTTTCTCCCACAAAGATTTGTACCTGCCATGCTTGTTCTGTAGTGGAAAGACCTGCTTTGGATAGAGAATCAACATTTTTTTTGTATGCTATTTGAATATGTTGAATGGAATAATCCTGGTGAGCATGCCAAATGTATGTTATTCTATGCAACCACCCCAAAAAATTGATGTTCTGAATGTGATGAACTGATTTCACATGGTCAATAATCAATTTAGAATCACCAAAAATATGTAGTCCAGGTATGCCAAGGAAGTCACAAAAGTAAAGGAGGCCAGCTAATGCCATAACTTCCACCTTGTTGTTCGATCCTTTGCCACCATTCCAAAAGATTTTAATAGACTGGTCTACACATGGAATGATGTAAATTCCACAGGCACAAAAACCATTTGTTGCAGCTCCATCAAAATATGCACGGGGAAGAACGTCCAGGTTTGGACAGCGATGAAGTTGTTTCTTTGGTGAATGTAAGTTCTGTGGATTCTTAGAAGGAGGAAGATGTGCTATAACAGAGTCTATAATAAGAGCATTATTCACTTTGCTATTATGAAATAAGGCTAGATTCCTGTATTTCCAGATGCACCATATTGTGACCAGGGGAATAGACCTTCCATCTTGTCTCAGATTACTCCACCACAGAAATGCCTCACGAATAGAAGAGAATGTTATCCTGTTCAAACCAAAGTGATCGGCCACTGTTTCCCAAATCTCAATAGCAATAGGACAGGTCAAAAAAAGATGATAGTTTGTTTCCACATTAGCTTTACATAAATGACAAATAGCTGGCCCTTGCCAATTTCTTTTTTGTAAATTGTCCCACGTTAAATTCTTGTTATAAAAGACCAACCAAGAAAATATAATCACTTTTGTAGGGCAGCGAGCTTTCCATAAAACAGAAGGGAAAATATTTTCAGTCTGAAACGCTAATTCCACCTGAAGCATAAGGTATGCATCTTTGACGTATACAGCTGATCTTCCCTTTGGACCGTTCCAAATAAGACAATCATCCTCCATAGATTTGAAGAAACCCCTGTGATTCATATATGATGTTATCTTGTTCCATTGTGCAGCCAGCGAACCATATAGTCCAATCATTTCTGCCGATTTCCATATGGGCAATGGGCCCACCCACTTTTCAATTGTCTGGTCCCAAAAAATAATTCCCTTATTCTGCAGATAATGAAGCAGCTGCAAAGGAAAATCAAAACCCGGACTCTCACCCACCAATCGATCTACTCCAATTAAGATCTTTCTGCCTGAATGTAGATTCCATGCCAAATTCTTCAGAAAAAAGCCTTCAATCTTATGTAGACTGCGCCAGATGGCCGAGCCTTTGGGGGGACCAAAAGAACCCAATCTGTACCAAAAAAGAATATCTCTATTATGCAGATACTTAGCTTTGATAATGTTACTCCAAGTGCAGGATCCGAAAGTAGCTTTCCACAGTGATTTGCAAAGAAGAGCATAATTGAAAAGGCTGATATTCATAATGCCCCATCCGCCGAGGACTTTTGGCCGAGTAAGGTTATTGATCTTAGACAAATGAAATTTCCTATGTTGTTTATTAGCGCCCCAAATGAAATTGGCCATACTCCGATTCATTCTCTGGATGATTTTAGCTGGGATGTAATAGAGATGCGCCCAATAAACTAATATCTGGACTAGAACCGATTGTGATAAAATGTATCTGCCTGCCAGTGAGAGGCTTTTGTATTCCCAACTCTCAATACGTTTGATAAATTTTTCATACATCCACGTCCAATCTGAAGGAGAGTATCCGACAGGCTTGAGATGAAAGCCCAGATATTTCATGCCCGAGTGAAGGGGAGATACCTGAATATGAAAAAGATTAGAGAGATATATAGCCATTTCAGAGTTTATATCTTCCATGTAAAAGGATGACTTATCCTCATTGATACAAAGACCTGTTGCTTTCTGGAATTTCATCATAATAGTGTGCAAACAGTCCCAAGTATCCCTGCATAACATAGCCGCTAATAAGATATCATCTACAAATAAATTATGTGAAAAAGAGAAGTTCCTGCAGATAGCCATCGGCTTATAGGCCTTGTCTTTGATAGCCCCACGAATATGAAGACTGAGTGAATCCATAACTAATATAAAAAGAAGTGGGGACAAAGAACATCCTTGCCGGAGACCTCTGGCTGCCCGAAAAAAAGGGGTAGGGATACCATTTACCAGAACCACAAAATTGACATCAGAAACACATGCCATGATCCAATTCAAACAGTTGATATTGATGCCAATTTTGATGAGAAGGCATCTGAGGAAGCCCCAGTCTATACAATCGTATGCCTTCCTGAGATCAATTTTTAAAAAAGCAGCCTCCATTTTCCGCATGTGCATAGAGTGTAGACCCTCCTGAGCGATGGCAACAGCTTCCATAATATTTCTGTCCTTCAGAAATCCATGCTGGTCTGGGGAGATATGTACAGAGAGAATTCCTTTCATCCTCACTGCAATAATTTTTGAAATTATCTTATATATGGTATTACAGAGTGAGATGGGTCTGTAATCCCTGAATGTGAGCGAAGCCTTCTTTTTAGGAATTAAAGCTATATATGTGGATGTGATCGATTTAGGAATAGAGCCTGATGTCCTAGATTCTTCCACCATCTCTAAAAGATCTGTTTTCATTATATCAAAGAAGTGGATGAAAAAATCAATGGTCCAACCATCAGGACCCGGGCTTTTATCTTTTTGAGAAGATTTCATAATGTATAAGAGTTCCTCCTCCGTGACCAGGGCAAAAAGATGATCATTCTGCTCCGTATTAAACATAGAGGGATATGGATCAATAGCCCATAAAATATCTGGAAAATTACTACCCTCATTACTGCTATATGCCATTTGAAAAAACTTAACAACTTCTTTAGTAATGTCATCCTGAGAAGAGATTAAATTACCCATCTCATCTTGAATCTCCCAAATGGAATTAATATCTCTCCTTTTGTTCGCATGTCTATGAAAAAATTTAGTATTTCTATCTCCTTCTACAAGCCATATGGCACGGCTTTGAGTCGCCACGTAGCCTCTTCAATAGCCAACATATGTTGTTTTTTTTTTTCTCCAAGTCTCTGATCTTAGCTCGCAATTCAGCTGAGAGATTTTGTGAAATAAACTGTTCAGAGAGATCGGCCAATTCATCGTGGTTCTTCTTGAGTTCTTTCCTGTTAGATATAGCCCTATTCCGCTGCCATTTCTTGACACAAGATCCTAGGCCTTTCAATCGGTCAATAAAAGATTCGGTCTTCCTGAAAGACTCGGTAGGAGGGTGGGATGTCCAAAATTCTTTAATTGTCAAATTAAATTGTTCATCCTCCAACCAGACCCTATTAAATTTAAAATGATATCCCTGTCTATATCCTGCCATGTTCCATTTGATTATTATAGGGCGATGATCTAATATAAAACTAGGTATATGTGAAACATTTGGAAATCCTAGACGTCCGATCAATCTTTCATGAATGATAAACCGATCTATTCTCTTTGCTATAAATGCTTCATTTATTCTCCCATTGTCCCACGTCGGTCCCATTTTGTGTCGAAGAATATCCACAAAATTATGAGTCAACATGGCATCTCTAAGTCGGAAACCCACCTGATCCTTCTTTCTACCATTCCCCCAAACCTCCTTTGAGCTCATAGTACAATTGAAATCTCCCCCAATGATAAGAGAATCTATATCAAAAAATTCAGAAGATAAAAATTGGTCCCAAAATGGTAATCTATCTTTGTAAGGAGCGTATATGTTGAGGATATGAAAATACCCTTTTAATCCTCTGATTTTTGCCAAGAGAAGAATTCCTGCAAAGCAACTAAATGCCAAAGCATTGATCCACCGTGGATCCCATAAAACAGTCAGCCCACCAGAGAGACCATGTGAATCAGTTGCAACGATATGCCAGGTAGGAAACATTCTTCGAAAATATAAAATTGAGGCTTGTCCCTTGTGCACGGTTTCCTGAATGAGGATGATCTTGAAGTTCATAGATGTGAATATATTTTTTAGTGCTAAATATTTTGGACCTGCACCAAGGCACCTAATATTCATAGAAAAAATATTCATCATTTTTTGCATTCATCAGGCGTACTTTCTCTAAGCGGCCTGTTACCAGTGAGGTCAACAATGGGAACATCAACCAAAGAAAATTCCCGAATATGCATATCATCTTTACTCTTTCAACCCCTAAAATGTCGACTGCCCCTGTTCTGAGTCCTTCTCACAGTAATATTCGCTGCAGAGTTAGGACTAATGTGAGGAGAGGAAGGATGTTGAGGTTTAGAAATAGTCAAGGCCCGAAGATTGAGAGAATCCCACTTCAACAGGATACCCAGATTCTCATCAAATAAATTATGCGGAGAGGAAACAGGAGAATTATGTGAGGAATTGGATAATGCTGGCACCTTGCCTTTGTTAATAGCCCCCAGTAGAGGGACAACAGATGTGGAAGGAAAGGAAATAGGAGATGTTTGTAATATTCACACGTCCGAGTTAGCTATCTAATTTCCCAATTTTAAAGAGGCCACCAGAATCTTTTGTAACTTAACCAACTTCCTACAATTCAAGTTGTCCTAGTGTCCTACTTTGGAATGGTTGTCAAATTCCTTTTGTAAATTAATTGAACTCCAACATCCTGATTTGGAGTCTTGCACTAGTTTAACCATGTCAAATGAAACACTAGGAAATATAAGCATGCTTGAGTACATAAATCTCTCTAACTGTAGGAAAATTGTAGCGTTCCCTCTGCAGGTGGTGCATCAGAGGTCGCTTAAAATGTTATACATGACAGATACAAATTTAAAAGAATTTCCAAGTGTAATTGTGATTTTGCAATTTGGATGTAGTCCCTTTATTGAACACATTGCCATACATAACTTAAATAACTTGAAGAAATTGCAGCTCTATGTATGTAAGGAATTGAAATGTTTGTCGGCTTCGCTAGGTGACTTAAAGAACTTGAAGGAATTGCAACTTCATAAATGTAAGGAATTGAAATGTTTGTTGCATTCTCTAGACTATTGGCCTAGTTGACTAAGTTGAGGGTAATTGATCGTCCATTGATACATGAATTTCCATTTGAAGGGGTGAAAGGAGAAAGAGAAACATTGAGTGATTTGTACTCTTCCATTCACAATTGCATACTTCCATGACTCCAATTGTTAGAGGTTGCAAGGACTAATCTGAAATGGAGCAGATTAGTAATGTTGTGCTAATTCCCCTTTCAAAATAAAACCCAAAATGCTTATTATTTGCTTATCAAGTGCTTAAGAATTCACTGTTTTTGCTAAATTAACTGATTCCCATGAGGGTTTCTTATGTAAATGTTATAAACAATTTAACATAAAACATATGCTGAAAGCCTTTTGGACCCCAAAAGGATCACTTTCAATTGTTCAACAGGTGAGGGTATAGTTCGCTCACCTTTTCAACCTCTATCCATTTGGATTTTGAAGGAATTGTACCTTTGAGCCTCACTCGAAGATAATCAATACTTGTCCTTGTTCCTCTGTCAAGTATAGTGTCTTACTGAAGCACATCAAGGAATTCTGGAGAAAACTCTTCAATTGATGGAATCTGTACACTTTCTCCTTGATCTCCAATAAAATGAGGCTCATACTATCTCAAATTTTCAACATTAACAACGGAATAAATTTTCATATATGAAGGCAAATCAAGCTTGAAAGCATTATTACCAATCTTTTCCAGAATTTTAAATGGACTATAACGGATTGGTTTCAGCTTTTTACCTTCACCTTGAAGCCTTTCCTTTCTAATGTAAAGCCAAACTTCATCACCTACTTGAAACTGATGATCGACACGATGCTTATCATGCCTTGACTCTTTTCTAGTTGTTCTTGAACTGTTTGGTGAATCAATTGAACTTGCTCAATGAATTTCTTTGCTCTGTCTATGTCACTATGTCCATCTATAACTACATATTTCTCAAATATGAAATCCAAAGGCGATTTAGGTAAATAACCAAGACATGCCTCAAAAGGTGATGTTAGATTAGAAGAGTATTTTGCTCGGTTGTAAGCATGTTGAATATAATGCAATTGTTCACGCCACAAATTAGGATGTTTGCTGCAATATCCTCTTAACGAATGAATAACTGTCCTGTTAACCACTTCAGTTTGACCATCTACTTGTGGATGGAAGGTTGTACTTTTCTTCAACTTGGTGTCCATCAAGTTCCATAAATTTGACCAAAAATTCCCAACAAATCTGGAATCGCAATCACTTACAATAGAAGTAGGTAATCCAAAATGAACCCATACGTTTTGAAAGAAAAGTTGAGCTGTTTGTTCAGCTGTAATTTTTTTTTTTACAAGGCATTAATATGCACATCTGGTTGAACCTATCCACAACTACGTACAAATAATCATGACCTTTTCTTGATAAAGGGAGACCTCCTACAAAATCCATACACACACTCTTCCATTGACGTGAGGGCAATGGAAGTGGTGTGTATAATCCTAGTTTCCTATTACTAGGCTTACTGACTGCACACAATGAACAACCTCCGATAAAATACGACACACTTTCAAGCATATGAGGCCATTAAAAATACCTCTAAAGATTTGCCACTGTTTTACTTACACCGAAATGTCCAACAATAAGAGAATTGTGCACTTCCCTTGTGACATTTACTCTCTCTCCCTGTGGAACACAAAGTTTTCCCAAATGATACAAAAAATTATCATGTACATGGTAGTCTAATTCGTCAACTCTGTGGCCTTGACTCAAGATTGAATATACCTCTTGAAAGTTAACATTATGTGCGTATTGTTCAACATAACTTTTAGGCGAAACATAATGATTCATGAGTAAAATGACTACATTAACAACCGGTCTAGAAAGAATATCAACAACTTTGTTATAAATACCTTTCTTGTACCTAATTACCAAGTGGAATTGCTGTAAGAATCCCATCCAACAAAAGTGCCTTGATCGCTACAATTTTGTTTGAGAATGAAGATATTGCAAAGGTTGATGATCGGTGTGAATAATGGTTTCTTTTCCCATTAAGTAATGCTTCCATTTTTTCACACTTTGCACCAATGCGTAAAGCTCTTTATCATATGTAGGATAGCTAATAAAAACACCATTAAAAATATCCTCCTGAAGAGCCTTCTCCTTTGGGAGGTTTGGAAATTTCTCCTTGCAGCCTGCTATTCCTCTCTTCATAGAGGACCTTCACCATCTCTATCATATCAAAGAAATCATTTTCTGAATGCTCTTTCAGCATCGTTCTCCTTCATGAGACATGGTCTCTGAAGACTCAACTACAACTTCTACAACTTGAGGATGTACTGGTGTAGAAGACTTTGGAAACCTTGCTCTTCTTCCACTTGAGCCAACTACAAGGCTTTGAACTAGATTCCCTAGTTCTCCTCTTTTGAGTTTTAACCTTGTTAGCATGACACAAAACTAACAAACAATACTCTTTCTTTGCCCAAGAAAATATAGTAAGCAAAAATTAGGGCTCTGATACCAACTTGATCTGAAATGGAGCAGATTAGTAATGTTGTGCTAATTCCCCATTTAGAATAAAACCCAAGATGCTTATCATTTGCTTATCAAGTGCTTAAGGATTCACTATTTTTGCTAAATTAACTGATTCCCATGAGAGTTTCTTATGTAAATGTTATAAACAATTTAACATAAAACATATGCTGAACAACATCAAATTAACAGTAAAGAACATCAAAATACAACACACAAAAAAGATATTTGATGAGGAGTTCACCCCTCCTGGGCTATGTCTCCTTGGTCCAGCTTCCAATGCTTGGGCCTCTCTATTATGCTCAAAATTACAACAAAAGTGTGTTTACAATGGTCAAATGCCTCTGAAACCCGTCTCAATGAGTTCAAAATAGCCAAAACTACTAGAAATGACTCTTTTTGCCCCTAATTTTGATAAGAACTGAAGAAGTTATGACCTCTCCCAGTTCTCCCACAATTTTCTCCTCCAAATCTGGCTAACTGCCAGTTAAATTCATTATCAGGAGCTAATTCTGGCAGTTCCGCCGAAATTGGTGGTCCCGCCAACTTCCTCGCCTATCTCGCGGTTAAGGCTGAGTGGTCACATACAAAGTGGTTGGTTCGGCGGAAAAGGCGACAGTTCTGAAACTCTGTCGCAAATCGCAATCGGCTTTGCTGGGGTTGATTCTTATATTCAGGACTTAACGCTTTATGATATGCGATCTGGTGGATCCGACAAGTTATAAACTACAACTCTGAAATGATATCGTGTCCGCAAATCGCATCGGCGGAGTCCCTCGGTAACATATATATTGATGGGGTATTAGGGTGATATGTGATTGCAATATTCGCAAATCGCAACCTGACTCTGTGATTGCGATATATCGCATCGCAACCCTGACTGCTCCAGGGGTCGATTTCCTTAACATTCTACGATGTGCGATTGTGATATCGCAAATCGCAAATCGACACTGCTGGGGGCCGATTCTTAAGCCGCGACCACTGTTTTATCCCCGATATGTGATATGTGGGACCCAATGGCAACTTGCCACTTGGAGCTTCTCCATTCGTTGAAGGGCCTACCACGTGTCCAAGTCAAACCTGAACTTTGACTTGCTCTTACTTCTACATATGAGCTCGGATTTGAGTGTCGTTCACATCGGTGGAATTATAATAAATATTTCTTCGATCTAAAGCTAAGTTTATAAATATTCTGACGCTTTTATTTTTGAGCATAATTTGAGCACCTGATCAGAGACAGGGATATTGAAGGTATCATTTGCCAAAGGTGTTTGATTCAACCTTCACAATCTTACAATGTCTTATTGTAATAATGTGGAGGAGGTCGGAGCATTGCTAGCTACACTCATAGATTTATCATTTAGGGTTTGTGATAATTTGACAAAAATACATACTCTATGTCGTCTTCCAACACTTCAAAAGCTGGCAATTGTTTGTTGCAAGAAATTGGAGGGGTTGCCACGCATTGAATGATTGTTATCTTTGAGGTATTTCAACACAAGTGGGTGTGTGAGGTTGAAGAGCATACAGGGATTGGGGTAGCTTCCATTACTTCAACGACTATAATTCTTGCCTTATGAAGATTGACATTACCAAGGATTTTGATAGAGACAACTGGGAATTTCTTAGACTGATTCTTTATAAAATTGGTCTCAATATCTACAATGCTAATAGGATTTTGTCTTGTGTATCTTCTGCCAATTTTTCAGTGATTATAAATGGCCTCCCTACTGGTTTTTTCAAAGAACATAGGGGATTAAGGCAAGGATGTGCTTTATCCCCAATTTTGTTTATTCTTATTATTGAAACTCTCTGTAGGAAAATCATGGACACCAGGGACAGAGGCTTGATCATGGGCATCAATATGACTAGATAGATCCGTATTACCCATTTGATTTTTGCTGATGATCTCCTGCTTGGTGGAGAGTCTTCTATCACTAAATGGTCACAATTTCATCATATATTATCTTCTTTTAGATTTGCTTCAGGCCTCATCAAGAACTCACATAAATATGAAGTGATTTATTCACAAGTGATTGGGGGTGAGATCGATAAGATTTGTGGTTTATTTGAGATATCTGCATAGACAGTGGACTCCGACTTTCAATATTTGGGTTTCCAAATAAACCGAATCAGTACAAAATCATTAACTGGAGTTGGGTCACAAAAAAATCGATCTCAAATTAAATCACTGGACATTCAGGTAGGTCTCCATCGGAGGTAGGCTCATTCTTATCAAAGCTATACTCTAGTCTTTATCTGTATACTGGATGCATCTCTATATACTGCCAATGGAGATCATACATAAAATTGATGCAATATTGGCTAGATTTCTTTGGTCTAGTAAAGAGCAATCATGCAAGATTCATCTCGCTAGATTGTCTCTTTTAACCAAAGTTGTTGATCAAGGGGGGTGGGGGATCCTGGATACTTTATCTTTTAATAGGGCTCTCATATGCAAAAGTCTGTGGAGAGGACTATCGGGTAGGGGTATATGGTCTCAGATCATCAGAGGTAAATATTTGGACTATCAGGACTATGAAGACTGGATTAAAGGTGGTGCAAAAATCCCCCTCTCATCCTCATACATCTGGCACAGTATGATGAGACAAAGACATTGGCTATTTGTGGGGCTTTGCTGGGAGGTTAGTAATGGCAGTAGGATCGAGGTTGGACTGGACACTGTATGTGGTTTCCAAGGGGTACATATGCTATCTGTCCCTCTCCTTCAACACTTGCATGACAAAGGTATTTATCTTTTATCTCATATTGCTTCTTTTCGAGCTCACTCTCCATATTTACAGACTTGGCTTTGGGAAGAAGACATTGATCTGTCTGGTCTTTTGGCTACAGAGTGGACTCTTTATATTAGACAGATTGAGGCTGTAGACATTTTTATTTCAGATAAGATAGATAAGATGAGATGGGTTGGACAAGTACACAAGAACTAGATTGCGACCAACGACATTTACAAATCCATTTCCATCCCAATTAATTCTACTGTGGAGCTATCATGGTATCAAAAATCTTGGAAATGGAATTTCCCCTTGAAGCTCAAATGTTTTAGATGGTTGGTCTTGAATGACAAAGTACTCACCTGGAAGAATTTAGCTCGCAGAGGTTTCATTGGACCAAGTATCTGTATGTTGTGCAAGAAAAATTATGAAGATGTTGAACATCTCTTTTTGAACTACTTGATTGCCACTGAAATTTGGATTTCAGTCCTTAATGTGCTTCAGATTGACGAGGATTGGAAGCATATTTCATTGTTGGCATGTTTTAAGCATTGGTTTCAGTCACAACAAGTATTTGGTTCTCTGCCTTTCTTCACGATTTAGGGCATATGGCGCTGCAGGAACCTTAAGATATTTGAAGACAAATAAACTGATATTAAATACTTTGTCATGGGGATTGTGTCTTATTTTTCAGAGACAGGACCATGAATCATATTAAAAAATATAGACATGTCATTTTGCAGGACATATGGAATGAGTATTCGATGGGATTCTTCGATTGGGCTTGTAAATATGGACTATGCAGATGTGGTGTACTCATTGCTACTGAACCTGGCAAGTATTATCACTTTTGGTGGGAGGGTGGTGCCGGTTCCAACAACAGGGCATAAATCATCGCATTATGGGGGCTTCTATTCGCTGTTGGCTGGCTCAACATTACCACCTTACATATTTTTGGGGACTCTAAAGGATGGATAGATTGGATCAAGGGATTGTCATGTTTCCAACCTCCCCTTCTAGCTTATTGGATGAAGCACATTCATATCCTGATAAGAGCATTCCCACATTCATATCCTGATAAGAGCATTCCAACAAATTGATTTTAATCATATATAAATGGAGTGGAACATCATCGCTGGCTTACTCTCCAAAAGAGGCATTTCAGCATCCTCTGGAGTCATACATTATCCTGCATACAACCGAGATTCCATATTTGACTTTGGAATTATTCCTACTTCTTAGATATGATTATTATAAGATATTTGCTATATTTATATTTTGTCTTTTTGTAACTAAGCATGTACTGAACAATGGGTGAACTACTGTGGATGATAGTATAACAGCCGTACCTTATGTCTTTTTCTATTTGGGTCTTTTGTTGTTAAGTTTGGATGTATATCGTGGGACAAAACTGAGTAATTTATGTAATTGTACTTTCTTTACTTAATATTAAAGAAGGCATTTTTTTTCGACTGAAAAAAGAAAAAAAACTTCAACAACTATCCAGTAATGGGTGTTCCAAATTAGAAGAGGTGGAAGGCATCGAACATTGTATTTTGTTGTAGAATTTGTATGTTGGAGATTGTGCCAAATTACAACAAATAGTTTCAAACATGTCAAGTTTTATATGGTGTTTAATTACACAGAAGTCAATTTTTAAGGGAGAGGTTCTATTCGGGCCTTCATCATTTGTCCATATCCATCTGGAGTTTGTCACATGTCCCACCAGTCTGTCATAACAGGCACTTGCATTCTTACAATTTGCGAGATGTTTGCTTCATTTTGCCACAACAATAAATGGATATCATGAAAATAATTTCAACTTTAAAGCTGTTTTCGAATAGAGGAAGCCTTATTTCATCCATTACTTGTTGTATAAATTATATTTTAACTTTATTGATTGTATATATGCGTTTGAAATAAACCATTTGATTCTCCCTTTCCCATTTCATATCACCAACATTTCTTTAATTAAGTAAAGAAAGTAAAGAAATTCCTTGACTTAAAATCTAATTTCTACATTTAATTATGTATGAAATGATTCCTATAATTATGCCTTTTTCATTTGATATAGTACTGGTTTTTAAATTAAATAAAGAAAATATTTCAAAGACATGTCATGATAAATCTATTTAAAATGGTGAGTTGTGTTTATGTATTTCCTTGAAGTTGGTCAACGACTACCCATTTGATTTTTGGAAAAGAAAATGTAAGAAAAGTTGCATATGAGTTATATGAATGGTTTTTTTGTAAGGAAAATATATAAAGGTATTTTGGATGTTTGAAATTGTATTATTATTTTTAAAAACATCAACAAATTAAATGAGCAAAATTTATTATGCTAAACGCATTTTCTAAGGGAGACAATTTTATTGAGCTTCATCATCTATCCATAACCAGTTGGAATCCACTTTGTGTCCAACCACCATCTATCAAACCATCCACCTATCTTCTTACCATTCATGGGCCAAACAAATTCACACTTTGATTATGTACTCATCCAATCCACACCTTTGAAAATATATGTGTTTTGGAGATAGCTCAATTGTTTCTAAAAATATTTTTTTGTCCTTTCCATATACATTGATGTACCATCATTTGACTTGTTAAGGGGTTATGAAGTTGAAAGAAAGGATGTTGACATAGTTTGTTTTAATTTCTTGCAAGAGGGCCTTCTCCACCATGTGTAGAGAAAGGTTGAAAAAGGTACAATCTCCCCTCATCTTCAAAGTGGTTTTGTCATAAACCAAGGCTGCTTCTTATATTGTCTCTAAATTTCCCAGCCACATCCCCCATGGATTCCTCTACACCCCTTTATAGTGTGCCTTTGTAGGCAAGAAATTTGTTTGCCTCTCTTTTTGAATCTTTGGTAGTTCAACAATCATTTACTAGGATTAGAAACATCTTTGATTAACATCTTCTTTCCATGCTCAATCATCATCAAAGGTTTAAGAGCCTTTAGAAGTTCTTGTTGAATTCATGTGTACTATTACAACTTCCAAACAATCAACATACATTCATGCCAATGCTCTCTTCCATTTCATTAAGGTTCCATCTGATTTGGGCATAAGATTTTCCCCATTACTATTATTTTCTTCATAAGTTAGGGACTTCATTGGGTACGCTACCCTTATAAACTTCGATGGTGGATGTTATTTCATTAGTTTGCTCTTTATTTGCATGTTGATGTAATCATTCATGGTCATGGCCATTTTATGTTTGGCATGCCATAGAGCATTGAATAGAAATGGATGGATCAAATGGATCAAATTTCACAAATCAAGGGCCTTAAATTTCTACTTGTTTATCCAAGTATTTAATGTGGATTCAGTGTGACCTATCTATCTACAACCTATTCGTCATGGTTTGGGATTACAATTTGTAAGTTGGAAGTAAGAATAGATCATTGACAATACCACCAACTAGAGTAACATTGCTAGAAACAACATATATGTAACTGATAGCAAGAAAAGAATCCCCATTTAAAACAAATAGAAGCATCAACATTTTGAATCCTCAATTTGGTAATTTGTGGTTTTAGATTTATGCATGGTATGCACTTAAGGGGCAATAGGCCAAGAGGTGAAGGTGGCTTAGGAGTAGGAGCTATAACAACCGAAGGTGATTCAGGTTGAGAAATATCAGACTTGGGTTCTTCCACTTCTGGTTCAGTTAGTTGAGTATTTGAAACTTCACCAATATCAGCTTCAGTTTGAACTACTTCGGTAATATCTGGGCCAGAATGAACTAAACATGATTCTACTTCTTGCGTCAGATTCACTTCGGTTTCTATCGTCTGAGATTGTAAAACTCTAGATGTTTCAGGGTGTTCTGAGGTTCTAGATCATGTTCATTTTGGCCTTTCAGTTTTTATCTTTTCCAATTGACTAGGTGCAAACTCAAGGGGTTTACCCTACATTCTACGTGACTAGCTTGGTGATTCAGTCGGGATGGAATTTTAATCACAAAATCAAACAATATTCACAATCCAATCCTAAGGTCTCTAAAAAGTAAAAACAAACAACTGACACACGCTAAAAAATCTAAGGATTCAAACCATGCAAACAAGATTTTCACAACGAAATCACTAGTTGGCGAAGAAACCCAATGTCGCAAAGATCAAAGTGGTAAGTGTCTATAGATAGAGTGGGTGGAACTAGTTACGCTGACAACCTGCTTAATGTACACGATCCGGTGCAAGTAAACTTCATTTATGCCATCTGGAATGAAGAATACCCTCCAGAAATTTCCAAGTGAGTCTAGCCAACGTCTGTTCCAGGTACAACAGAGACTTCCCCTTTGCCGTCACCTCAAGTAAAATCCATAAGATTATGGTCTCTAGAGTCTAAGGTTACCACATAAAACAATTTAACCTATGGGTCCAGTCACAGATCAGACGCACACGCAAGGGCAGAGTAACAAAGCTCAATCCCTTTGAAAGTTCCTCAACATGGTTAATCTGAGGTTTAATTCCAACTGACTCCCAAGTACCTTTCGGCACCGTTTTTAGTACTTGTAAATCACTCTACTGTAGCCAATGAAGTGGGGCCGATCACTTTACTGGGCCCGATATGATCTCGTTCTTGAATCGTTTGTAAGGGGAGATTCCCGGAGAAAAATTGTAGTAAATGGATTTTTCTCCCTATCACAAGACGCTAATGTTTGTTTGCAACTTTGGAAAGTTAACTCACTTCCCTATTCCAAAGCCCTACAACCTGATCTACTGTAGGTGGAAAATAGCCCTAAAAATAAAAGTTTCTAGAACGATTTTATTAGTGTTGATTTTAAGAGTTGTTATTTACTCAAAGGAAATGGATTTGGAACTGATGGAATTATGACTTGACGCAAATCCTAATGCAATCAAAAACGAAAATGTAACCTTTTTGTTTCGATGAATTTCTATTTGAAGTAAGGAAAAAAAAATTCAAAAATTTCAATGGAAATGTAAACAAAAACTCTAAATCCAACTATGTCCCTTTTCCTAAAATGCAGATATCCAATTTCGAGTTACCCAAATATTGAAATTTACTTTAAAATTTCACTTTGCCCGATAACTCAAGAAATGAAGCAATTCCTCTTCAAACATACAATGACTTGGAAATTCGAAAAATGAAAGAAGAAAATAATGAACACTAAAATGAATTTTCCCAAATTGAAAAATATGAATTCACTTGCAGTAAAGAGCATAGTTCATGAACACTTTCAGCAACAGAAGGAAATTGACTTTTCGTTTCGAAACTAGCATAAAAAGTATTTTTCTCAAACAATACCCAATCATGTAAATTATTGCTTTTCACACGCAAAACAATCTTTCACAAAAGAGAAAATTGAACTCAAGTCCTAATTTGTTCGAAAGAAGAAAGATAGATAGACAGCAAGGCACAACCAACTTATCTCTCTTTTGATATATCGACCATTCACCAAATAAGACTTTACCCTAATTTGCAAAAACAAGATAATCACAAGAAAATCCTTTCACAACACTTAGCCAAACTGAAAAAGACTCAAAAATGTGTAGACAGGTGTAACTAAACAGGAAAAACTAAAAATTCTAGACTTGATGAGGATAAAACTGAAATTTTCAAAAATTCCAGGTATGTGCGTAGGTCATAGAGGAAACTAGTGTGCATACCCACAGTTGCAGAAAGAAAAGTGCGCACAATGGGGAATTTTGGAAAAAATATAAAACAAGTCAAATAAACCCCAAAATTCAGATTTTAAGGATTTCCAAACACTCAAAGAAGGCTTCTACAAAAGGTTCAAAAGGCCAAAAAAGAAAAATAAAGGAGAGTGATACGAATCCCTAGTGGAGTTACCAAGTTGTTATCTGCACTTATCCCTCTTGCAGACAAGAGCGATCTCCCTAGGCATCATAGAAATCTAGTAACATATAACTAGGAATTGCTACTTTTCTATAGACTATGATTGACTGAAACAAATACTATGATAGAGGCCACTTACTGTTTAATCAAAATGATTGATGAAGTCCCCTTCAAAGCTTTCAATCATTTGCTTATCCTTGATGATTTAGAGATCTTCCCATCGCTCCCCATAGCTTCTCCATGATGTCCTGAAGGAGATCTGAATAGAAAGAAACATACACGAGATCAAAGCATCTAGTGTATAGCATAAGAGATAAATGAACTAATTAACCTAATCATGTAAGAACAACTGCCTTTATATTAATAAAATGGAGAATAGTCTTACAACCTTGAAGCCTTGATGTTGCAAGTCCCTTCCCACAATCTCCAACCCTCTCCTTGAATGAATAGTCTTCCAACCTTATTCCTATAGCATAAGCCTACTTCCAACAATACTTCTCAATCCTGAGGCATAGGTTTAGCTTTACGGGCCAAGGAGGAGGAGTTTGGGATCCATTTTCCAAGGGATAAGATCCACTAATGGTGGGATAGGGGTTCCACAAAGAGAGGGATTAACTCCATGATGGGAGGGATCAAGGTTGAATAGGCATCCATTCGAAGCTTGTTATTTGTGATATATACAACTAACAATGCTTCTAGACTTTACTTTTTATTTTTAAATTCGTTAAGTCATGTGCATAGGTCATAGTGTAAGATAGAGCTCAATTATGCGCAATTTCTAATGGACTCTTCACAGTATGCACAAATATTGACTAGGGAACTGCACAGGAAGCCAAACACAGGGTTTTGAACCATGGGATCCAGGAATTTCACTTTCTTTCGAATGGTTTGGGTTCTAACCTTGCAAAGGGATGATTTGGAACACATTTACAGATAGCAAAAGATCTAAACCGATGGTCATTTTCCTAATGCAACAAAATGACGTGTAACACAAACTGTCCCAAATTTGAAGTTGCAGAGACTGCAGATTTTCATTGTTAACATTGGAGCTACTAGATTTAGAGAAAAAACTCGCCAGGCAAGTTCTCCAAAAACAAGGCGTTTGAGGTAGGTGATCCCGAGACCACCCAGGATATCAACTATTAAGATCAATGTTAGTCACAATATATTGGACACATGGCTATTCTCCCGTGAAATATATTACAATGAAAGTCAAAATTTCCTTTTTGGTGAAGTTTCTTCCCGAGTTTGTAAAACACATGAATTTTCTTTTAGTGACCTGCCTTTTTCCTCATCAATGAAATAAATTTATGGCGTGGCCAAGCAGTTTACCTGATTAAATAAAAATCACAAGACTTTCCTCATGTACATCTCGAGATGGTGCTCAAAACAACAGTATTCACATTTTTTTATTTAGTGCCCATTCTTATGTCGCTTGCGTTTGGGAAAATGGATGCGTTGATGCTCAAAGGGATACTAAAGGGATACATTAGTAATACAACAAGAGATATCTTGTAGTTGAGCGATGGTCTGGATATCCTTGCAGGCATTACAAGCTTAGTCTAGTTGCATTTTAACCCTTTTTGGGGGGAATTCCTGTAGGTTTTCTTAATGAAAGCACTACTAATTAGTTTATTAGTCAATATATAATCCTCGGGGACTGAAGTGTCTTAAACATCCTAACTCATAGTCTGGATGAAAATTTAGAAACCCCAAAGAAAATTTGAATGCACCATATAAACTATAATGTAATTCTGCCAGGTATATTCCACAAATTAAGTACATTGGTTGTTCAGTCTAAAGCCAGGTTAATGATATATATTATCAAACTTATATATCAAGAGAAAAGTAATTTCATCTCCAAATTATGTATCAAAGAGGTATCTTCATTTGACTCCATACAGATCCTTATATTACTCAAAGAATCATTGTTCCTTAAGGCTTGAACTCAACCTATTCTGAGTTAAAGCAATCTTAGAAAGAGTATGTTCCTTAGGATAGTAAGTGTACCTGCTTATGAGATGAAACATTCATTTTTAAGAATTGCATATTTAAAGTGAAGACCCTTCCCCATGAACCACCTCTACGTTGGAGTATAATCATTGTAAAACTAGAATAAGATAGTATATTCACTACTTAGTATCAATTCTACAAATCTAAATGTTGTAGCTACAATAACTCATTAGCATCCTGAAGCGAAGGCCTTATCAAATTTAGTATAGAAAAAATGTTGATAAGCCCATGCATTATCTTCAATCAACGTTGCAGTACCATGGGGACGTTTATTATATCACATGTTCAAGTTCAACAACAATGTTCTCCAACACATTTCCAGTTGTTTAGGTGGCCTACATGGTCTACCAAGGTTCAAGTACCTTTCAATACTTTTTCATGTTTGCCCTAACAACAACAATTGCATCTAGGTGAATTTCAATTCTACCATTGGGATGTCCCATAGTTGGAGAAGTTGAATCATAGTCAACTGAAAGATGTCATGGTCTTAAGAAGTATTTGGATTATGAGTGGGTTAAGAAAAAAATGTTTAAACAAAATAGAAAATATAAAATCATGAAACCAAGGATGAGAAACTTGGATTCATCACTTCTGATTTCCCGATTCCATCATAAAACCCTCTTGTAACTCTAGCCCAAGGCTTAAATTTACAACACCTAATCTATCTAGAAGTATTAGTAAAGGTTAATTCTCATGGGGTTACAACTTACAAACACCATTTTTCGAAGTGATGAGTAGATCACTAGTAAGAAAGCAATATTTTTCCCTCCCACTATGAAAATAAATCACAATTGAATTCCTCTGCAGTCCCCTTCCTCATGATCAAGTCCAAAGTCAATCTAAAAAAAATAATTTCTACTTTCAGGGAAGATTCAAGCCATGTAGAAGCATCTAAAAGACCATTTGAAAAAGGAAAATTCGGTCTGCTTCTACTCTTCTCCCTGTGAAAATAGGAACATTCAACATAATCACAAAAATTAGCCTTTAAGTTTCTTGATTCATCAAACCCTTATATTTGTTTTGCAAGACTAGCTGTACAAAAAATAATTGACCACATGATGTAAATTGTAAGCCTACACATGCTAAGTCTCAACATTCATTTCCTTTTACATTGTTATTCTTTCTCCATTTTTCATTTCCCTTTTACATTGTTCTCTGTGTACGAACGGTCATATTTTTCAGCTTTTATTGTCTTAAGAATAAAACTACATGGAGTTGTTTATATGTGACATTTTTTAATTTTTGTTCATTTTTTGATGTAATTTTCTGTAGAGATTTATTGAAATCACGAGTTTGGTCAGTGAACTCTTCACATTTAAAGTTTTTTTGAGTGTTGAATAGTGAAAAACACAAATTTAAACCACACAAATCAAGATTAATTTTTTTATTATCAAATTTTAAATAAAAATCCCAAAATACTAAAAAAAACAAAAAAAAGAAAAGAAAAAAACCTTTTGTATAAAAACAACTTAACTCTTTAACTCCCAACTATTATGTGATAAATTCACAAGTGTTTTGAAAATCTTTAATCATTTTTAACGAGTAAAGAAGCGATAGGATTTTAGGGAAAATGGAAGAAGAGTCTACTTCCATGGTGGATGTTATTTCATTAGTTTGCTCTTTATTTTCATGTTGATGTAATCATTCATGGTCATGGCCATTTTATGTTTGGCATGCCATAGAGCATTGAATAGAAATGGATGGATCAAATGGATAAAATTTCACAAATCAAGGGCCTTAAATTGCTACTTGTTTATCCAAGTATTTAATGTGGATTCGGTGTGACCTATCTATCTACAACCTATTCATCATGGTTTGGGATTACAATTTGTAAGTTGGAAGTAAGAATAGATCATTGACAATACCACCAACTAGAGTAACATTGCTAGAAACAACATATATGTAACTGATAGCAAGACAATAATCCCCATTTAAAACAAATAGAAGCATCAACATTTTGAATCCTCAATTTGGTAATTTGTGGTTTTAGATTTATGCATGGTATGGACTTAAGGGGCAATAGGCCAAGAGGTGAAGGTGGCTTAGGAGTAGGAGCTATAACAACCGAAGGTGATTCAGGTTGAGAAATATCAGACTCGGGTTCTTCCACTTCTGGTTCAGTTAGTTGAGTGTTTGAAACTTCACCAATATCAGCTTCAGTTTGAACTACTTCGGTAATATCTGGGCCAGAATGAACTAAACATGATTCTACTTCTTGCGTCAGATTCATTTCGGTTTCTATCATCTGAGATTGTAAAACTCTAGATGTTTCAGGGTGTTTTGAGGTTCTAGATCATGTTCATTTTGGCCTTTCAGTTTTTATCTTTTCCAATTGACTAGGTGCAAACTCAAGGGGTTTACCCTACATTCTACATGACTAGCTTGGTGATTCAGTCGGGATGGAATTTTAATCACAAAATCAAACAATATTCACAATCCAATCCTAAGGTCTCTAAAAAGTAAAAACAAACAACTGACACACGCTAAAAAATCTAAGGATTCAAACCATGCAAACAAGATTTTCACAACGAAATCATTAGTTGGCGAAGAAACCCAATGTCGCAAAGATCAAAGTGGTAAGTGGCTATAGATAGAGTGGGTGGAACTAGTTACGCTGACAACCTGCTTAATGTACATGATCCGGTGCAAGTAAACTTCATTTATGCCATCTCGAATGAAGAATACCCTCCAGAAATTTCCAAGTGAGTCTAGCCAACGTCTGTTCTAGGTACAACAGAGACTTCCCCTTTGCCGTCACCTTAGGTAAAATCCATAAGATTATGGTCTCTAGAGTCTAAGGTTACCACATAAAACAATTTAACCTAGGGGTCCAGTCATAGATTAGACGCACACGCAAGGGCAGAGTAACAAAGCTCAATCCCCTTGAAAGTTCCTCAACATGGTTAATCTGAGGTTTAATTCCAACTGACTCCCAAGTACCTTTCGACACCGTTTTTAGTACTTGTAAATCACTCTACTGTAGACAATGAAGTGGGGCCGATCACTTTACTGGGCCCGATATGATCTCGTTCTTGAATCGTTTGTAAGGGGAGATTCCCATAGAAAAATTGTAGTAAATGGATTTTTCTCCCTATCACAAGACGCTAATGTTTGTTTGCAACTTTGGAAAGTTAACTCACTTCCCTATTCCAAAGCCCTACAACCTGATCTACTGTAGGTGGAAAATAGCCCTAAAAATAAAAGTTTCTAGAACGATTTTATTAGTGTTGATTTTAAGAGTTGTTATTTACTCAAAGGAAATGGATTTGGAACTGATGGAATTATGACTTGACGCAAATCCTAATGCAATAAAAAACGAAAATGTAACCTTTTTGTTTCGATGAATTTCTATCTGAAGTAAGGAAAAAAAAATTCAAAAATTTCAATGGAAATGTAAACAAAAACTCTAAAATCCAACTATGTCCCTTTTCCTAAAATGCAGATATCCAATTTCGAGTTACCCAAATATTGAAATTTACTTTAAAATTTCACTTTGCCCGATAACTCAAGAAATCAAGCAATTCCTCTTTAAACATACAATGACTTGGAAATTCGAAAAATGAAAGAAGAAAATAATGAACACTAAAATGAATTTTCCCAAATTGAATGCTATGAATTCACTTGCAGTAAAGAGTATAGTTCATGAACACTTTCAGCAACAGAAGGAAATTGACTTTTCGTTTCGAAACTAGCATAAAAAGTATTTTTCTCAAACAATACCCAATCATGTAAATTATTGCTTTTCACACGCAAAACAATCTTTCACAAAAGAGAAAATTGAACTCAAGTCCTAATTTGTTCGAAAGAAGAAAGATAGATAGACAGCAAGGAAAAACCAACTTATCTCTCTTTTGATATATCGACCATTCACCATATAAGACTTTACCCTAATTTGCAAAAACAAGATAATCACAAGAAAATCCTTTCACAACACTCAGCCAAACTGAAAAAGACTAAAAAATGTGTAGACAGGTGTAACTAAACAGGAAAAACTAAAAATTCTAGACTCGATGAGGATAAAACTAAAATTTTCAAAAATTCCAGGTATGTGCGTAGGTCATAGAGGAAACTAGTGCGCATACCCACTGTTGCAGAAAGAAAAGTGCGCACAATGGGGAATTTTGGAAAAAATATAAAACAAGTCAAATAAAACCCAAAATTCAGATTTTAAAGATTTGCAAACACTCAAAGAAGGCTTCTACAAAAGGTTCAAAAGGCCAAAAAAGAAAAATAATGGAGAGTGATACGAATCCCTAGTGGAGTTACCAATTTGTTATATGGACTTATCCCTCTTGCGGACAAGAGCGATCTCCCTATGCATCAGAGAAATCTAGTAACAAATAACTAGGAATTGCTACTTTTCTATAGACTATGATTGACTGAAACAAATACTATGATAGAGGCCACTTACTGTTTAATAAAAATGATTGATGAAGTCCCCTTCAAAGCTTTCAATCATCGGCTTATCCTTGATGATTTAGAGATCTTCCCATCACTCCCCATAGCTTCTCCATGATGTCCTGAAGGAGATCTGAATAGAAAGAAACATACACGAGATCAAAGCATCCAGTGTATAGCATAAGAGATAAATAAACTAATTACCTAATCATGTATTATAAATTGATCAATATGCAATCACAATATATGTAGATGGTCAAGGAATCCTACAAATTGTATCAACGAAGATATAATTGAGAAAGAACAACTGCCTTTATATTAATAAAATGGAGAATAGTCTTACAACCTTGAAGCCTTGATGTTGCAAGTCCCTTCCCACAATCTCCAACCCTCTCCTTGAATGAATAGCCTTCCAACCTTATTCATGTAGCATAAGCCTACTTCCAACAATACTTCTCAATCCTGAGGCACAGGTTTAGCTTTACAGGCCAAGGAGGAGGAGTTTGGGATCCATTTTCCAAGGGATGAGATCCACTAATGGTGGGATAGGGGTTCCACAAAGAGAGGGATTAACTCCATGATGGGAGGGATCAAGGTTGAATAGGCATCCATTCGAAGCTTGTTATTTGTGATATATACAACTAACAATGCTTCTAGACTTTACTTTTTATTTTTACATTCGTTAAGTCATGGGCATAGGTCATAGTGTAAGATAGAGCTCAATTATGCGCAATTTCTAATGGACTCTTCACAGTATGCACAAATATTGACTAGGGAACTGCACATGAAGCCAAACACAGGGTTTTGAACCATGGGATCCAGGAATTTCACATTCTTTCGAATGGTTTGGGTTCTAGCCTTGCAAGGGGATGCTTTGGAACACATTTACAGATAGCAAAAGATCTAAACCGATGGTCATTTTCCTAATGCAACAAAATAACGTGTAACACAAACTGTCCCAAATTTGAAGTTACAGAGACTGCAGATTTTCATTGTTAACATTGGAGCTACTAGATTTAGAGAAAAAACTCGCCAGGCAAGTTCTCCAAAAACAAAGCGTTTGAGGTAGGTGATCCCGAGACCACCCAGGATATCAACTATTAAGATCAATGTTAGTCACAATATATTGTACACATGACTATTCTCCCGTGAAATATATTACAATGAAAGTCAAAATTTCCTTTTTGGTGAAGTTTCTTCCCGAGTTTGTATAACACATGAATTTTCTTTTAGTGACCTGCCTTTTTCCTCATCAATGAAATAAATTTACGGTGTGGCCAAGCAGTTTACCTGATTAAATAAAAATCACAAGACTTTCCTCATGTACATCTCGAGATGGTGCTCAAAACAACAGTATTCATTTTCTTTTTATTTAGTGCCCATTCCTATGTCGCTTGCGTTTGGGAAAATGGATGCGTTGATGCTCAAAGGGATACTAAAGGGATACATTGGTAATACAACGAGAGATATCTTGCAGCTGAGCGATGGTCTGGATATCCTTGCAGGCATTACAAGCTTAGTCTAGTTGCATTTTAACCATTTTTGGGGGGGGGAATTCCTGTAGGTTTTCTTAATGAAAGCACTACTAATTAGCGTATTAGTCAATATATAATCCTCGGGGACTGAAGTGTCTTAAACATCCTAACACATAGTCTGGATGAAAATTTAGAAACCCCAAAGAAAATTTGAATGCACCATATAAACTATAATGTAATTCTGCCAGGTATATTCCACAAATTAAGTAAATTGGTTGTTCAGTGTAAAGCCAGGTTAATGATATATATTAGCAAACTTATATATCAAGAGAAAAGTAATTTCACCTCCAAATTATGTATCAAAGAGGTATCTTCATTTGACTCCATACAGATCCTTATATTACTCAAAGAATCATTGTTCCTTAAGGCTTGAACTCAACCTATTCTGAGTTAAAGCAATCTTAGAAAGAGTATGTTCCTTAGGATAGTATGTGTACCTGCTTATGAGATGAAACATTCATTTTTAAGAATTGCATATTTAAAGTGAAGACCCTTCCCCATGAACCACCTCTACGTTGGAGTATAATCATTGTAAAACTAGAATAAGATAGTATATTCACTACTTAGCATCAATTCTACAAATCTAAATGTTGTAGCTGCAGTAACTCATTAGTATCCTGAAGCAAAGGCCTTATTAAATTTAGTATAGAAAAAATGTTGATAAGCCCATGCATTATCTTCAAACTGCTATAAAACATTATGAGATTCACAATCAACATTGCAATACCATGGGGACGTTATTATATCACATGTTCAAGTTCAACAACAATGTTCTCCAACACATTTCCAGTTGTTTAGGTGGCCTACATGGTCTACCAAGGTTCAAGTACCTTTCAATACTTTTTCATGTTTGCCCTGACAACAACAATTGCATCTAGGTGAATTTCAATTCTACCATTGGGATGTCCCATAGCTGGAGAAGTTGAATCATAGTCAACTGAAAGATGTCATGGTCTTAAGAAGTATTTGGATTATGAGTGGGTTAAGCAAAAAATGTTTAAACAAAATAGAAAATATAAAATCATGAAACGAGGGATGAGAAACTTGGATTCATCACTTCTGATTTCCTGATTCCATCATAAAGCCCTCTTGTAACTCTGGCCCAAGGCTTAAATTTACAACACCTAATCTATCTAGAATTATTAGTAAAGGTTAATTCTCATGGGGTTACAACTTACAAACACCATTTTTCGAAGTGATGAGTAGATCACTGGTAAGAAAGCAATATTTTTCCCTCCCACTATGAAAATAAATCACAATTGAATTCCTCTGCAATCCCCTTCCTCATGATCAAGTCCAAAGTCAATCTAAAAATAATAATTTCTACTTTCAGGGAAGATTCAAGCCATGTAGAAGCATCTAATGGTCTGCTTCTACTCTTCTCCCTGTGAAAATAGGAACATTCAACATAATCACAAAAATTAGCCTTTAAGTTTCTTGATTGATCAAACCCTTATATTTGTTTTGCAAGACTAGCTGTACAAAAAATAATTGACCACATGATGTAAATTGTAAGCCTACACATGCTAAGTCTCAACATTCATTTCCTTTTACATTGTTATTCTTTCTCCATTTTTCATTTCCCTTTTACCTTGTTCTCTGTGTACGAACGGTCATATTTTTCAGCTTTTATTGTCTTATGAATAAAACTACATGGAGTTGTTTATATGTGACATTTTTTAATTTTTGTTTATTTTTTGATGTAATTTTCTGTAGAGATTTATTGAAATCACGAGTTTGATCAGTGAACTCTTCACATTTAAAGTTTTTTTGAGTGTTGAATAGTGAAAAACACAAATTTAAACCACACAAATCAAGATTAATTTTTTTATTATCAAATTTTAACTAAAAATCCCAAAATACTAAAAAAAACAAAAAAAAGAAAAAAAAAAAAATCCTTCTCTATAAAAACAACTTAACTCTTTAACTCCCAACTATTATGTGATAAATTCACAAGTGTTTTGAAAATCTTTAATCATTTTTAACGAGTAAAGAAGTGATAGGATTTTAGGGAAAATGGAAGAAGAATCTATTTTCAAATAAAGGACTATCAGTTTATGGGATATTTAAAGATAAGATAATTATATTATGTCTAACTAATGATCACAAAGTAAGTCAAAAAGACTATTGAGTACAATGATATCCATACAAAGTGATGATCACAAAGTAAGTCAAAAAGACTATTGAGTACAATGATATCCATACAAAGTGATGATCACAAAGTAAGTCAAAAAGACTATTGAGTACAATGATATCCATACAAAGTGATGATCACAAAGTAAGTCAAAAAGACTATTGAGTACAATGATATCCATACAAAGTGAGAGAACCAAATGGTCTGCTGAAAAAATATACAATGCATGAAGTAAATCAACATTTTGCTTTGACGGAGAAGATCCAGGAGCTAAGGAGTTAATAGGTATGAGGATCAAACCCATCTCTAGTAAGGTCCGAGACTGAATGAAGAACACTGAAGAAACTCAACAAACTCTGTTGCCCTGATGAAGAGCGGGTGGAAAGTGTACATTGTCCACTAGACAATGTTGAGATCTGCAGGACCTAGTCTGTCTCATAGGAATGGATCCAAGACGGATCTGCCGATAAGAAATCTCGTGTCTAATTTATATAAGTTGTGATCCGATGGAAAGCTGAAAAATATGCGCAGAGCTCTACAAACGCTTTATGAGAACTAAATTTAGAGGAAAAAAAAGAAGAAGCTTATTTATGAGTGGACAAAATGATTTTAACAAATTTAACATAAGAGTGTAAATTTTATTTCCATGCCTTCAAAGCACTATAAGCTTTAAAATTTTTGTTCCATCTATATATTTAATTGACAGCTCGGTACACAACACCTCATAAGCTATAAAATTTTTGTTTCATTTATATATTTAATTGACTGTTCGGTACACAACACCTTTATAGAGTTTGAAGTTTCATGCTCAGCGCCCCACTTCGTCAAAGCCGACAAATATGAAATGCAAACTAAAGTGAAAAAAGGGTTTCAAGTTTCCCCCACTGCGGCCCACTTCGTCAAAAACTCGACAAATGTGAAATACACAGAATCCGCGTGCAGGGGACGCACCGACCCATCGAACTGGGATAAAGGCAACTGTAACAGCATTTGCAGAGGCAGAGAGATACTTTGGAGATTTGGGAGGTGGCAAGCATTGCGGCATTTGTTAGATCAAAAAGGAGAAACGAAGATACGTTGCATATCTCCGTCAATTTGCATCTCCTTCATCTTCATCATCACAAAATAATGGCTCATCAGACTTTGGCTTCCACCTCTACCGCTGCAACTCCCAACGGCGATTACCGTTACGATATCTTCATCAATCACAGGGGGCCGGATGTTAAAAAAACTTTCGCGAGATATCTTTACCATCGACTTCTTTCCTGTGGATTTCGAGTCTTTCTGGACAAACAGGAATTGCGGGAGGGCGAAAAGTTGACTTCTCAAATTGAACGAGTTATAGCAAGCGCCTCTGTCCATGTAGCGATATTTTCCCCAACATACGCACAATCAGAATGGTGTCTTAACGAACTCCTCGGGATGATGGAGTCGGGTGCCCAGCACCATTCAAAAGTGGAGAGAAGCTTTATCATGCGTTGCAGATATAAGTGGTTTAGAGTTGGAGGCGTGTAACGGGTGAGAATTCTAAATTTCTGACCATTCTAGTCCGGGAATGTCTTTATGTTTATCGATTGGATCTTGATTATATACGATCCCCGGAGAATTATAGATAGATAGTTTTGTTATGCTTTTTCACCAGTTCTATTGGTTGATTAGTTGAATCGAGATTGTATGTGGAAATATCTTAATTTGCCACTGGATTGCACCAGTGTTTTTAACTGTAATGAGAGGATATAAATATCAGAATTAAATTAAAACATTCCTTACTTGAAATAGTGCATTAGAGCTCTGAAGCATTTGTAAGTCTCCTCTATTACAATAAAGATTAAAAACACAGGACAGAAGCAACCAGAATGGACACCAGCCCAACTCAATCTCACAATCGAGATCTACCGGATGTCTCATCAATGAAAAAATTGTCAAAAACTTTGTAGCAAACAAAAAAAACCAAAAAGGAAGCACAATTTGGAACCCAATAACAACAGTAACATGGGGTTTGTTTGCTTATGACCCGCATTTGCCCTCAGACGCCACACCCAACGTCAAGAACCCGGTGCCCGGGCTTCATGCTCAGCAGTCGCGTCTCCTCCTAGCGGGATTTCCCCGGCAGCGACCCTTCCGAAAATGGAGCGAGTGTACACACCAGGTGTAACTGTGTAAATAACTTGGGCGGTGCACAGTCTACATAAAAAAGTAGACAACTTTGACTGTGGACAGGTTAGATAAACCAAAAAAAATGCAGAATAAAATGTGAGGTGAATAGATTTAAAAGAAATGTCTATAGGTTTAATTATGGCTGGATGATTTTATTATGATCTTCACCAATCATATTGATTGATTAGGAAAATCGAGATTGTGTAATATGTCTTTCACCAATTATACCAAAATTGGAAATACAAATAGTGGCTTCATTTATTTTTAAAATGGCCCAATGTACAGATAATTTCAACATGTAATTAGTTGGATCAGCTTTTTTCGTGTTCTTCTAAAATATTTTTATCTTCAACCTGCAATGTAATCATTTTTATTTTTTTGGGTGTTCTCAAACATTTGTTTTATCTTACCTTGAATACTTAGGGACGAAGGGGAGCTGGCCAACAAGGTCATCCAATGGGTGGAGAAAAGGGTGAGAAAAACCCCTTTCCATGTGGCCACATATCCTATTGGTTTGGATGAATTGCTAGAAGAGTTTGAAAGAACAGTATCGCAGGAGCAGCAATCCTCAGAGGAGGCCAAGGTTGTGGGGATTGTGGGGTTGGGTGGAATTGGGAACACGACCCTGGCGAAAGCATTCTTTAACAGCAAGAGGTCAGAGTACGATCGATGTTCTTTTCTGTTGGATGTGAGAGAAGCTTCTTTAATCGAGATGCAGAATAAACTTGTAAAGGACTTGATTCCATTGGATCCAAAAATAGACAATATTGCTGATGGTATGGGGCAACTTTCACGTTATCTCGACGGTTGTCAAGCTCTTATAGTTTTGGACGATGTAGATAATGTTGAGCGGCTGGATGCATTGTTTTCACCCATAAAGGCCGTCCTTCGTTCTGATAGCTTGATTTTACTTACATCCCGCAATAAGAATATTCTTTCAGGAATCAAAGAGCCACCCATTTACGAGGTAAGAGGCCTTAATGCACAAAAATCTCAAGAGCTTTTTTGCTGGCATGCATTCCACCAGCCTCGTCCCGTTGTCGGATTTGAAGAAATGGTTGGAGAGTTTTTGTATGAATGCAAGGGATTGCCCTTATCTCTCAGAGTGTTTGGTGCACTACTTTATGGAAAAGATGACTTGAAGTATTGGGAAGCTCAATTGTGCAAAATATCCAAAGTACTTCCCGCGGATATTCAAAAGCGCCTCAAAATCAGCTATGACAGTCTCGATCATCAGGACAAACAGATATCCTTAGACATCGCCTGTTTCTTGTTAGGAAAGAACAGGGATACAGCCATAAGAATATGGGAAGGATCGGGTTGGGAAGGATCACTGGGTCTTGTGAACCTCGAAAATAGGTGCCTTCTCGAGATAGACAATAAAAAGCGTTTAAGAATGCACCATCATCTGAGAGACCTCGGCAGATATTTGGCGGACATAGAACCCCCTGGATGTCCTCGGCGACTTTGGCCTGGCAGCCTTTCTCATAACGTGGTCCTCATATCATCTGTACATGTCTCACTCTCTAACTTTATGCTTGTGTGCTCTGATTTATTTTTGAGGTGTCTCTTTCAGTATCTAGTATATAAAAACACATTTTCACAGTTCATTCTTATATTCGAAATTTTGGATTTAAATTGTATATACCAAACCAAAATTAAGTAAGATTATTAAATTTTTTTCTATACTTTAGACTTTGGAGTGTCCACTCCGCACCATTCATAGTGTTTCTAGTTTAATTCCACAAATTCTACTATAATATATAGCTTTTCAAAATTTTGATGTGTTAAACTTGCAAAGGTGCCAATCTTGTTTCTAATAGTTTTCATTAACACAATTTAGGTGCGTGGAGTTAGCATTTCGGAACAAATATCTGGCCCATATTTGGGGTTCAGCGATCGTTCTGTCGATATGTCCGCGCTGCAGTTGCTGAGTGCCGAAGGTGATTGTTTGGGAAACATATCCAATATGGTGAAACAGTCCGACCTTAAATGGCTCCGCTGGGATCGCTGTCCGTACCGCTCGCTACCTCATTGGATTCCATTAAGGAATTTAAGAGTTTTAGAGATTGCCGGTGGGCAATTGGAAACATTGTGGAGGGATTCAAGTGAGGTAGGTTTCTGCAAAAAGTTATTTTAGAAAATTTGTACTGATTTTTCACCGTTGGACCTGGATTAATTTTCCTTGACTGAATTGCAGGCCCCATTGCAGTTGAGGGAGTTAAATATTGGTACCCTTTTACGCTTTCCAAGGTCTATAGGGCAGTTGAAACACCTGGAAAAGATTGAACTGGAAGACGTTATCCCAACATTGCCTGAAGAATTCTTCGATCTCCGCTCCTTGAAACATTTGAAGGTCAGTACAAGAATGGAGCGTTTTCCAGATTCTATGGGGAACTTAACGAATCTTCAGCTTATTGACTTGTCTCATAGCATGGATTTGCAATCGCTGCCACCTTCCTTTGGCAATCTAACGGAACTTCAACATATTAACTTGAGTGGCTGTTCGAGTTTGCAATGGCTGCCACAGTCTTTTGGGAATTTAAGTAGACTCAAACATCTCTGTTTGGCAGGATGCTCCAGGTTGACCCTCTCCAGTGAAACACTTGGAAAAATCAGCGCTCTTGAAAGCTTAGACTTTTCACTCTGTTACAAGATGGAAGTATTGCCTCCCCAAGTCACACATCAGCCGTTCCTAGAAGAAATAAGTTTGTCTATGACAATGTTAAAGGAATTGCCGAGTGATATTGGGAACCTAATCAATTTGGAAGTTCTGAAATTAGATTGCCCTTTGTTGGAAACGCTGCCCCCTTCGCTAGGTAACCTAAGGAGGTTAAAGGAATTGTATTTTATTTTCTGCCCCAAACTAAAATGTTTGCCAGACTCTGTTGCAGGGTTGAAAGAGTTGACAATGTTGGTAATAAATTATGCAGTAATAGAGTATTTACCAGTAGGCGTTATGGGGTTAAATAATCTTGAAAGTTTGAGTGTAAAAAACTGCCCGCTGCTCGAGATGCCGTTTTTCAGTGTTGAAGATGTTGAAGGAAGAAAAGAGGCATATTCCATTGACAAGGGCTTGCTTCGACTCAAACACCTAAACCTGCCGGGGACGAAAATAAAGAAATTATCATTTTCTCAAGGTGTTTGCCCAAACCTTCACCATCTCAACATCAGCTGTTGTTTGCAATTGGAGGAGATTGGAGCACTGCCCATGACATTAATTTCACTCAACTTGAATGGTTGTACTGCATTAAAGAAAATAACAGGGCTGTGTGGTCTTGTTAAGCTTCGACGCATGGACATCCAACAGTGTCATCAAGTAGAGGAGTTACCAGGTCTTCAAACGTTGATATCTTTGGAGGAGTTGCGGGTATCAGGTTGTTCCAGGCTGAAAAGCATACGGGGTTTGGCACGGTGCCCAAATCTTCGAATACCAAGTTCTGATGATCCTAGTGAATGCGATTGTACAGAAAAGAATTTGTTCGAAGATTTGAGGTTGTTGAAAAAGGAGTTGCGTGCCGGCTCTGCTGTCCCAAACTTTCCCAAATTTGAAGATGAGGAGATTGCAGATCTGCGTTGTTGACATTGGAGCTACCAGATTCAGAGCAAAAACTTGCCAAGACAAGTTCTCCAAGAACAAGGCGTTTGAGGTCCGGTGATCCCCGACCACCCAGAATATCAACTATTAAGATCGAATGCCAGTCACAGTATGCTGTACACATGTTTTTTTCTTGTGAACTATATTATAATGAAAGTCCAAATTTCTTTTTTGGCGAAGTTTCTTCTTAAGTTTGTAACGTGTGTAGTAGTTCTCAGAGCAGATATAGTCCTCCCTGGTATTGGACCACACGACCGGTAGGGACCAATCCTCCCTGGACCACATCCTTGGGCCTTTCTTGCGTTGCTTACGTGTGGGAAAATGAATGTCCTGATGCTTGAACGGATACTGAAGGGATACACTATTAATACAGCCAGGGATATCTTGCTACTGAGCGATGGTGGATATCCTTGCAAGGATTACAAGCTTAGTTCAGTTGCATTCTAACCGTTTTTTTGGGGGAAATGCCTGTAGGTTTTATTAATGCAAAGCACTTTTAGTCAATATATAATCCCCGAGGATTGAAGTGTCTTAAATATCCTGACACATAGTCTGGATGAAAATTTGGAAACCCAGGAGAAAATTTGAATGCACCATATAAACTATAATGCAATTCTGCCAGGTATGTTCCACAAACTAAGTACATTGGTTGTTCAGTCTAAAGCCACGGTAATGATACATATTATAGAACAAATGTATAAAGAGAAAAAGTAATTTCACCTCCAAATTATGTATCAAGGAGGTATCTTCATTTGACTGCATTCAGATCCTTATATTACTCAAAGAACCATTGTTCCTTAAGGCTTGAACTCAACCTATTCTGAGTTAAAGTACTCTTTAGAAAGAGTATGTTCCATATGATAGTAAGTGTGCCTGCTTATCAGATGAACCATTCATTTTTGAGAATTGCATATTTAAGGTGAAAATCCTTCCCCGCGGACCACGACGTAGTGTAAAACTAGAATACGATAGTGTATTCATTACTTAGCATCAATTCTGCAAATCCAAATGCTGCAGCTGCAATAACTAATCAGTATCCTGAAGCAGAGGCCTTATCAAATTGTTACTTTGAGAAAAAAAGTTGATAAGCCCATGCAGCATCTTCAGATCGCTATGAAACATTATGAGATTCACAATCAACGCTGGCAGTATCAAGGGAACGTTTGTTGTGGCATATGTTCAAGTTCAACAGCAATGTTCCAGTTGTTTAGGTGGCCTACATGATCTGCCAAGGTTCAAGTACCTTTCAATAATTTTTATCTTTGCCTTGACAACAACAATTGCATTCATGTGAACTTCAATTCTACCAATCGTATCCCCCATAGCTGGAGTAGTGGAATCAGAGTCAACTGAAAGACGCCATGGGCCTAAGAAGTAGATGGATTACGGGTGGGTTAGGCAAAACAAATTCAAGATATTGTGAGCTGAGCAATTGTTTAAACAAAATTGAAAATAGAAAATCACGAAATCAAGGATGAGAAACTTGCGTTCATCACTTATGCTTTTTCTTCTCTTTATCCCGATTCCACCATAAAATCCCCTTGCAACTCTGGCCCGAGGCTTAAATTTACAGCGCCTAATCTATCTAGAATTATTAGTAAATGTTAATTCTCCCGGGGTTCCAAACACCAATTTTCGAAGTGATGAGTAGATCACTAGTAAGAAGCAATCTTTTTCCCTCCCACTCTGGAAACAAATCACCATCGAATTCCTCTGCACTCTAGTCTTCCTCATGATCAAGTCCAAAATCAATCTCAAGAAAACGATTTCTACTTTCTGGGAAGATTCAAGTCCTGTTGTGATCAATTGCCATGTAGAAAATTGCATCTAACATACTATTTGAATAAGGAAAATTCGTCCGCTTTACTCTTCTCCATGTGAAAATAGGAACATTCAGCATAATCACAAAATTTAGACTAAATGTACAAAAAAAAAATTAAGCAACCACATGATGGAAATCGTAAGGCACACGTGCTAAACAAAGGTAATCTAATTGAATCCCATGCTGACCGATTCCCTATAACTATTTTCATAAAAGCATCACACAACGACCACAACTATCTTCTCCAAAACCGAACGGAACCCCCTGTACTAAATGTGATAGTTACGATAATTAAGAAGTGTAGTTGTTGGATGGGCTTGCGTGAGCTCTAGCTCTATTCCCTGGGCATTCCGACCACATACAAGTTATATTTTGTAGCTGTCGAATGTTGAGGTTTGTGGTTTAGATGCCATTCTTGAGGTTTGTGCCTTACAAATTGTGGACAAATAAGGAAAATATTAGTTTATGGAGGTCACAAATTTGTCTAGAAAATAATGGTTTTATTTTTGCTAAAATTTGATAGAAAATTTAGGAAATCTGAATTACAACTATCAAATTTCAAGATTTTAATGCTCAAAATTTTTGATATCATTAAATCCATTTTCACCATTAAAAACAATTAAAACACTCTTATAAATTCTATTTTTGGAAAAAAAATACAAGATTTCAGCGAAAAGGAACTTTTTGACTCGGTACACAACACAGGAAGGAAAACCCCGTGTCCTAAGGCATTCTTTAAGGCGAAGGATCCCCGCTGACCTTTGTCCTCTATTGAAGGCCACTCACAACAAGCCATGTGTCTTGCAGAAGTACGCCAGGAAATTTCTTCTAAAGCAGTTGCACCATGCTGATTTGGCAGCTACACATGCTGATATGTCCAACAAGTGGACAATGGACAGTAAATGCCGAATTCAATGGATGGGCATTGCCCAGTGGGAAATTTTGATGTGAGGACGTGGCTTAAGAGTTGCATCACTTACGGCAGCTTCCTGGTCGCCAAATCCACATCAGAGTCTAACTGTTCCCTCTTGGTAAACGGCATGGTCCATTACCCCGCCGACGTCTGTGTAAAAGGAAGAAGAATTGGTGCTGGAGAATTCCATGCCAGTGCCAAGGCAACAAGACTCTCTGTTGTCGGCATTCGAGGCTCGATCCCAGGTAAATTAATGATAAATTATCAAATAAGTCTACTACCTCGCTATATATATATTTATATTTGACTACTAAAGTCTATAGTCTATAGAAGTGTACGTATTCTATTTCTTTTTGAATTTAAACTTGTGAACTTTTATATGAAAGTACATGTTTTTAATTAAGTCTACTACCTGGCTATATTTATTTATATTTGACTACTAAAGTCTAAAGTCTATATAAGTGTATATATTTTATTTCTTTCTGAACTTAAACTTGTGAACTTTTATATGAAAGTACATGTTTTTAATTATTAGGGTCAATCAAGTTATACTCTATAATTTTTATAATTAAAAGAAAAATAAAGAATAAATGTCTTATAAAATTTTAAAATAAATGAATTTGGTTTTATCATTAATTTTTCATATTGATTTAAAGGTCATAAGTGCACAAGGAAAACTCCATGATCCCGAAGGTAATACAATAGTTTATTATGCTTGCGGCTTGCAAATGTCTTTAATAATCTCATCGAGGCTTATTCATTGTGTCAAGGCCTCTCTATTGCAAAAGAAGGAGGTATCGAACCAATGATAGTTGTAGGGGATTCTATATTGGTAATCAAAGCAATGACCAATCAAGCTAACCTTTGGGGGAACAAATTGAATTCCCTCATTTTTTAAATCAAGTGCTCTCTTCCTAAATTTGACTGAGTCATATTTTACCGCAACAAAAGAGAATTGAATAATGAAGCAAAGCATTGGCCAAAAGTGTCATCCTCCTTGGGCCTTGGTGACTTAATAAAAATTGGGACCCAAGGCTATACCCTAATCCTTTGACTAATTAGTTAGTGGACTATTTATTGTCCCTCATTTCAAGATGCACAAATTCATATTCAACAGTTGGAGGTGATATGGGAAGGATGATGGGTTGTGTTCTTCCTAGCTATACAAAATTGCAAGCCTCATTCTTGGTTAATGAATATAGAGGATTGAATCCCCTCATGAAATACATGATAATGTCAACTCTTCAACTCACTTAGTGTTGCTCACTAGTAGAATTGTTATGGAATTTATGGAAATGGGCATCTATGAATGAGTTTAGCGAAGAGATAGGGGTAACTTCGACACTTGGGAGCAAGAATATTGAGCCTTTGGTGGCTAAATCAAATCCTTTTTGGTCATTCATATTGTACATCAAGTCGAGAAAAATTATCTCTATTTGGGGTTTGAATGATACACAAATTTATGACACGTTTCCAATGTTTTTATTGAACCATTATGTGTGAAATATTTACCCAATGTAGACATGGATAACTTTGTTCTAAGGGATGTTCACAAGGTCCACTATAAACATGAAGAAAAAAGTCAAGCCAATAGTAGTTCATTAATGATTATTTCTTCTAAACACATAAAGCTTAAGTAGGCCAGTACCACACATAATGCAAACATCGTGAATATTCTCCTTTTAGAAAACTGACTCTCTACGAGCTGAGTTCAATAGACTTCTCTCCATGGTTTTCTCTAAGTGAATGAATACTCTTTATTTAGCCTATATCAACCTTCGCATTGGGAACAACATATAGGTGAATCTATTTATCGAAATCGTAACCCAATGGAAATTGAATTACATACTCTTCCCCAAGTTTCTTGATTTCAATGAAGAATTTAAGGTTCTACAAGTGCAAGGGAGTAAATTAAAAACATTATGGGAAGAGGAATCATAGGTAAACTATGATTTGTTGAATTAAAGTTCATGTGTTTCAGCTATTGACATATTGATATTGTATCACAGGTCTCCAATCTGTTCTTAATATTTTATTTTGATAAGAACTATAATCCATTTGTAATTTTCTTGCAGTTAAAACATGTGAACATTTTGAAGGAACCTTCAAAGTTGTGGGAGTTGGAGATTCATGCTCCCCTCTCGAGCATTCTAAAGTCTATAGGGAAGCTGAAGCACTTACAACATATCATGATTGGTTTTTCTATTGAATATTCATTCAAGAATGACAAGGTAAATGTGACAAAATTACCATAAGAATCTTGTCTTATGTAGTCATTAAGAGCATTGGACTTAAGAAGATGCTAAAAAATGAAGGCATTGCTTGAGTGCTTTGGTAACTTAACCGATCTCCAACACATAATCTTGAAAAAGTGCAATAAATTTGATATGTTGCTAGATTCTTTTGGTAAATTAAATAATCTCCAACAAATTTAGTTGTTTGACTACCAAGCTTTGAAGGATTGGCAGATTCCTTTAGCAAGTTAAACAACCTACAATAGATTCAACTTGATTATGTGTTAAGCTTTCGAGAGCCTACTATATTCCTTCGGTAATTTGACCAAACTCCAACAAGTTTAGCTATCTAATTTCCCAATTTTAAAGAGGCCACCAGAATCTTTTGTAACTTAACCAACTTCCTACAGATCAAGTTGTCCTGGTGTCCTACTTTCAAAAGGTTGTCATATTCCTATTGTAAATTAATTGAACTCCAACATCCTGATTTGGAGTCTTGCACTAATTTAACCATGTCAAGTGAAACACTAGGAAATATAAGCACACTTGAGTACATAAATCTCTCTAACTCTAGGAAAATTGTAGTGTTCCCTCTGCAGGTGCTGCATCAGAGGTCGCTTAAAATGTTATATATGAGAGATACAAATTTAAACTAATTTCCAAGTGTAATTGGAGAGTTAAGTGATTTGGAAGTTTTGGATGTAGGCCCTTCGTTGGACACGTTGCCATACATAACTTAAAGAACTTGAAGAAATTGCAGCTCTATGTATCTAAGGAATTGAAATGTTTGTCGGCTTCACTAGGTGACTTAAAGAACTTGAAGGAATTGCAACTT
Source organism: Pinus tabuliformis (assembly GCA_031772625.1). Classification (NCBI taxonomy): domain Eukaryota; kingdom Viridiplantae; phylum Streptophyta; class Pinopsida; order Pinales; family Pinaceae; genus Pinus; species Pinus tabuliformis. Next base: position 761,445,845 of record CM062807.1, on the reverse strand, counting down.
CATAAATGTAAGGAATTGAAATGTTTGTTGCCTTCTCTTGGACTATTGGCCTAGTTGACTAAGTTGAGGGTAATTGATCGTCCATTGATACATGAATTTCAATTTGAGTAGGTGAAAGGAGAAAGAGAAACATTGAGTGATTTAGACTCTTCCATTCACTATTGCATACTTCCATGACTGCAATTGTTAGATGATCAGGTGGTCAAAATTATGTTCAAAAATCAAAATGTAAGAATTTTGTTAAACTTAGCTTCAGATCAAAGAGCTCGTCATTATGATTCCAACGTGTGAACAACACTCAAATTCGAGCTCATATGGAGAAGTTAGAGCAAGTCAAAGTTCAGATTTAACTTGCTTACATGGTCGGATTAGATGATGTGGCAAGGTCCTTTAGCGAATGAGGAGGTGCCAAGTGGCAAGCCTCCATTGGCCTCCGCATGTCACAAATCGCATGTCGCAGTCAGATCATGTTAAAAATCGGCCCCATAACAACCAGGGTTGTGATGCGATAAATCACAATCGCACTTCACAAAAGACAGGCGGAAAGGTGTTAAAGGATCGATCCTGGGGGTGCAATGCGATGGATCGAAATCGCAGACCGACAAAGGGGAGGTGTTACAGAATCGGTCCTGACAGGTTCAGGTTGTGATGCGATATCGCAATCACATATCACAACAGGTCAGAAATTCCACATTATGTTACCTGTTCATTCACCATTGATTGCGATGTGGGATAGGTTCGTGGATGCGATACATTATGAATTCCGTTAATTATTCCGTCTAGTTAGCTAGATCGCAATTACACAATTGCCTGCCACTTCCACAGACTATATAACATAGCATATCATTGCGGATAGCATGTGGACCATATTGGCTAGTGCGTAAGTCACATTGCATTGAGAGATAAGAAAAACACCATCATTGCCTCATGACCTGCTAGTCCCATTAGTTGATTATTCTATTCTCGAGAGTCTACCCCCTGACCAGGTTTTCTCATATGCATGTATGCATCTGTTAAAATAATAACAAGAAATTCCAATTTCATTTGTCCTTAAATTAAATTGTGAATTAAATCGAAATTCTATTCTCATAGTAACTTGTAATACTTAATTAAGTTAAATTGACTTAATTGACTTAGGAAATTCGATTTGGAAGTCTATCTAGAGTCATATGGAGTGATCCCTAAATTTTAGGGGCCCAGGTTGAGTTCTTTTGAGTTGTAATTATATAACTCAATCTAACTAAGTTATAATCAGTTAAACTAGTTCTAACTATTAGAGGAACTAGTAAGAGTCTAGTAGTGGGGTAGTGCACCAGTGCATCCTCAGTGCCACAAAAAATTAACTGAATATTCACTCATAAATAACTCATGCATTTCAGTTTAGAGGAAGACCCGGTTAAGATTAGAGTTCAAGGACACTGTACTATCAATTCTCGGAGTTGTACATATGGTGCATGTAATCAGTTGAGGGTCTACAGATGGATTGCGCAGTTATGGAGAGTGGATTTCCCAATTAAATACAGGATAATTCTCTCAAGAATTGCACAAGGAAGTAGGGGATTGGCAGGCAGTAGAATTGGCTAAGTATTGGCTTGAGCTGGCTTGTGAGGCAGAGAGATAAATTGTACTAGTGCAGGAATTGTTTGGGTTTAAGAAGCATTGTATTTTCTTCTCAGATATTCTGGTTAATGCAATATAGATAGTCATGGTTTTTAACAGTTTCTTTCCTAGAGAAATATTATGTTATGTGAAATTGAAATTCTTTCTTTTCTTCTTATTGTTTTTGTCGATCAATTTTCTTTAAGCCTAAAGAAAAACTACTAAAACTGCTTGAAGCCTTCTTAAAAAGAGGAAAAATCTATGAAGGCAGAAGGAGAATCGTTGAGGGAGAGGTATGCTATAACTTCTAGTTATTATCATTCAGCTGATTTTTCTAGTTTCTGACAAAGTATGACGCTAACCTGATGGTGACAACAACTCTATATCATCAATGGGTAACAAACTAGGTGACTCCAGTGAAATGACTAATTATTATTTAGGTATATTGCATCTTCGTGATTATTTTAATTATTGTTTGAAGGCCAGGCTAAGCTACTGCTAGTACTAACAACTACTGATTTTTAGAAAAGCAAGCTGCCCACATCTTACTCACTTGAAGGATTTCATTTTGCTACTACTCTTGTTTCTTGCTCGAACTATTGTATATGATAGCTTTACATTGCAATATTCTATAATTGGGCTAGTCAAAAATCTTTGCGGAGGCTTGAATTTAGGATTTTGGTTGTACATTGTCTCATTTTAATAAAAAACAGTCTTTGATTCATCAAATACCTGTTTATATACCTCTCTATGTTTGATTTTTTGTATACTATTTCTCAACAGTTTGCTTATTTATTTTTAGTAGCTTATGCTCTACAGGGTACAAGGCTCTCGCACCAATCTTGATTATCTTACTGCCTTGTTTGTAATTATAACAACTTATGCTCTATAGAACCTTGGGCTTCAAGCCTAGGCTCTGATTAGTTCATTGCTTAGGTCTAATCTTTCATTTTGAATTTTATGTTTATATGTTGTAGATTTATTTATTTCAATTGTATTTACTGTACTAATGTATATACAAGTATTTTAATTGCTTCTCTATTTTTCTACACTTGTTAAAAATCCACAAAAAATTATACAATACATTAAATAATCCCACACCCCTTCATATCTGAGCTAGCGTGTCTCACTATCTCATTGTGAGAATGAGATTCGAGGGAGTTGATTTGTTAGGATTTATTAATCGTATAATAACATCAACATACTTTTTGGTGACCATATTGAGGAATGATTCATTCCCTCAATCTTTCAAAATCTCATTAGTTCCATGACAATTTTGTCTCCAAAACAACCTAACCTTACCTTTTGGGTCTGTGATCAAACTGCTCAATTTTATTTTGCAAAATTCACTTTCCAATGAACAATGTGCTAGGAATCAGGACATTATTTCCTGAGACATTAAGTTAGAGGAAAGAAGATTAGGTCTACAAAGATGAGTACGACAATATCCCAATTATTTTCTTCCGTTTAATTCATGACAATCCAATCAAATATACAACTTGGTCTTATCCATTGATTAAATGATCAAAGGAGCATTTCCAGTACCTTGATTGATTATATCTTGAATAACGCATTTACCATCTAGAAACTAAATCACGATTTTGCTTGGAAAGCAATTTTTTCGTACCATTTTTTCTTTGAAAAAATCCAACCATAAGATTGCTTAAATCTTTTTTTTTTTTTAAATGGTGGAAATAGATTCATCACCATCAAAAACTCGTGGGGTACCCAAAATCTTGAAGCTTGAGTGTTGTAACCTAGATCCCAAAATTTGTGTCGGATTTTAATCAAAATCTTGCCATAATTTCCATTATTTTTCGAGCAAAATTGTGGCCTCATTAGACTACTCTATTTGTTAGTATTAAAGATTTCAAGTTTGTGGCTTCCTAATTATTAATATTTTGTTGGTGCAACTTCATCTAAACGTTTTTTGTGATTTTGTTGGCCCAACTTCATCTTGATGTTTTTTGTTTTGTTATTTTTCCTTTAATATGATTTCAATCAAATTTTTTATATGTTTTGAAATATAATAATATATTTTAACAATGCTATTGATATAATTTCAAAACAGTTTAATTAAACTCAATTAATTTTCATATAAATTTAAATTTACTTTGAAATTAATTTATATATTTTAATTTTAAATAAATTGTATTTATTTATTTTTTTAACATAATTATTTTTTTATTATTTATTTAACCTCCTAACCTTTTCCCTTTCCCTATACTAAATTTGTCCAATAAAAATAAATATAATATATAGTTAGAAATATCATCTTATTTTAAATTTCACATTTAAAATAATATTTTTTATTATATTATATTAAGTGTCTCTTTTTTCATTTTTCTTTCCTTACTGTATTAATTTTTAAAATATACATATATTTTATATTAATAATCTATTTTTTTATTTAACATTTAAAATTACTATAACTTTTATTCAGTTTATTTTTTAAAATACTGGCATATAATATAATATTGAATTACATAATGCAATACATGAAAAATGTTATATATGCGATGGACATGTTGACCAGAGACATTGAATTAAAAGCGAGGTTGCTGTTAATAAAATGAGCAAAAGTATCGTAGCTGTGTATATGATTATGATTATTCCAAAAAGTTTAGATTGAATGAATAATTTAATTTAATATTGGAAGATAAATTTAAATATTTAAAAATAATATTAATATTTATTTATTTTTTTTATTCAATTATAATATGTTTCCAATGATCTCTGGAGTCATGAAAAGTTGTCCTCATGTCAAAACTCATTCTTTGTTCGGAAATAAGTTTTAAAAATGTGAATAGTAGCGAGACGTGATGATTCGTATGAATGTTGGTGCGTATCCCAAGTGATTGTGATAACCAGTGCAGTTTTGACAAACTCCATCCTCCCTCAAACGCTGAATTGGAGATACAAAACTAAGAAAATCAGAAGACAATTACAGAGCTCTGAGTGTATTGATTTGACTTGAGTGAGCCTGGGCATAAAAAAATGACTTGAATGGGGCAGAGGGGTGAAGAACCCAGAGGAAAGTTTCTTCATAATCAGAAAATCGCAGTAAGAAAATCACAGTAATATTCAGAAAATTTAAGGTCCTCTCAATCCTGAGCTCTCCGTCCGCTTCGTTCTCGCCATCTCTCTTCCGCTACTCTTCAGATGCAAACACACAACAAAGATTCTGTCATTGTCTTAGAACCGAGATTCTTTTGACTCCCTTTTAATTTTCAATCCCGAATCTTTTTTAATTTATTACTTGGCTTAAATTTCAATTGCGCGCCCACAGATCTCTACCGTCCAAAATCTACTTCTAATCGACGGTTCAGCGTGTGATCCTCATCTCCTGTCACACGGATCAGGGCAACCTGTGCTTCCTATTACTAAATGTAAAAGGAACGGCAGTTGACGGGACGGAGACCAACGCTGTTAGACAGACGGAGTAGTCGACCAACACACCAGTCGGAAAGGGTACTTTTCCGACAGCCGCCACAGGTGTAGACTCTTTAATCTTTGCCACTCTATGTATGACCATCATCCACGGCAACGTCAAATCCATTTCCAAAAAGTCGCATTATAGAATATTCCTTAAAGGCAACTGTAACAGCATGTGCAGAGGCACAAAGATATTCTGGAGATTTGGGAGTGGCAAATAACAGCATTTGCAAAGGCAGAAAGATATTCTGGAGATCTGGAGATTTGGGAGTGGCAAATAACAGCATTTGCAAAGGCAGAGAGATATTCTGGAGATTTGGGAGTGGCAAACATTGCGGCATTTGTTAGATCAAAAAGGAGAAACAAAGATACGTTGCACTTCTCCGTCAATTTGCAGCTCCTTCATCTTCATCATCACAAAATTAATGGCTCATCAGACTTTGGCTTCCACCTCTACCGCTGCAACTCCCAATGGCGATTACCGTTACGATATCTTCATCAATCACAGGGGGCCGGATGTTAAAAAAACCTTCGCGAGTCATCTTTACCATCGACTTCTTTCCTGTGGATTCCGAGTCTTTCTGGACCAGCAGGAATTGCGGGAGGGAGAAAAGTTGACTTCTCAAATTGAAGGAGCTATAGCAACCGCCTCTGTCCATGTAGCGATATTTTCCCCCACATACGCACAATCAGAATGGTGTCTTAACGAACTCCTTGGGATGATAGAGTCGGGTGCTCCCATCATCCCAGTGTTCTACCATGTGAAGCCCGCTGAACTTCGGTGGACGCATAGCGAAGAAGGCTGGTTTGCTAAAGTCCTAAGACTTTTCCCCTGGCGTACTACGCGGCAAGACGGGGTGTATGCTAAAGGCCTGAGCAATCTCAAAAGGAAGAGATCGTATGATGCTCAAACTCAAAGGAAGAAACCCAGATACGAGCCCAGCACCATTCAAAAGTGGAGAGAAGCTTTATCATGCGTTGCAGATATAAGTGGTTTAGAGCTGGAGGCGTGTAACGGGTGAGAATTCAAATTTCTGACCATTCTAGTCCGGGAATGGCTTTATGTTTATCGATTGGATGTTGATTATATACGATCCCCGGAGAATTATAGATAGATAATTTTGTTATGCTTTTTCACCAGTTATATTGATTGATTAGTTGAATCGAGATTGTATGTAGAAATATTTTAATTTGCCACTGGATTGCACCAGTGTTTTCTACTGTAATGAGAGGATATAAATATCAGAATTAAATTAAAACATTCCTTACTTGAAATAGTGCATTAGAGCTCTGAAGCATTTGTAAGTCTCCTCTATTACAATAAAGATTAAAAACACAGGACAGAAGCAACCAGAATGGACACCAGCCCAACTCAATCTCACAATCGAGATCTACCGGATGTCTCATCAATGAAAAAATTGTCAAAAACTTTGTAGCAAACAAAAAAAACCAAAAAGGAAGCACAATTTGGAACCCAATAACAACAGTAACATGGGGTTTGTTTGCTTATGACCCGCATTTGCCCTCAGACGCCACACCCAACGTCAAGAACCCGGTGCCCGGGCTTCATGCTCAGCAGTCGCGTCTCCTCCTAGCGGGATTTCCCCGGCAGCGACCCTTCCGAAAATGGAGCGAGTGTACACACCAGGTGTAACTGTGTAAATAACTTGGGCGGTGCACAGTCTACATAAAAAAGTAGACAACTTTGACTGTGGACAGGTTAGATAAACCAAAAAAAATGCAGAATAAAATGTGAGGTGAATAGATTTAAAAGAAATGTCTATAGGTTTAATTATGGCTGGATGATTTTATTATGATCTTCACCAATCATATTGATTGATTAGGAAAATCGAGATTGTGTAATATGTCTTTCACCAATTATACCAAAATTGGAAATACAAATAGTGGCTTCATTTATTTTTAAAATGGCCCAATGTACAGATAATTTCAACATGTAATTAGTTGGATCAGCTTTTTTCGTGTTCTTCTAAAATATTTTTATCTTCAACCTGCAATGTAATCATTTTTATTTTTTTGGGTGTTCTCAAACATTTGTTTTATCTTACCTTGAATACTTAGGGACGAAGGGGAGCTGGCCAACAAGGTCATCCAATGGGTGGAGAAAAGGGTGAGAAAAACCCCTTTCCATGTGGCCACATATCCTATTGGTTTGGATGAATTGCTAGAAGAGTTTGAAAGAACAGTATCGCAGGAGCAGCAATCCTCAGAGGAGGCCAAGGTTGTGGGGATTGTGGGGTTGGGTGGAATTGGGAAGACGACCCTGGCGAAAGCATTCTTTAACAGCAAGAGGTCAGAGTACGATCGATGTTCTTTTCTGTTGGATGTGAGAGAAGCTTCTTTAATCGAGATGCAGAATAAACTTGTAAAGGACTTGATTCCATTGGATCCAAAAATAGACAATATTGCTGATGGTATGGGGCAACTTTCACGTTATCTCGACGGTTGTCAAGCTCTTATAGTTTTGGACGATGTAGATAATGTTGAGCGGCTGGATGCATTGATTTCACCCATAAAGGCCGTCCTTCGTTCTGATAGCTTGATTTTACTTACATCCCGCAATAAGAATATTCTTTCAGGAATCAAAGAGCCACCCATTTACGAGGTAAGAGGCCTTAATGCACAAAAATCTCAAGAGCTTTTTTGCTGGCATGCATTCCACCAGCCTCGTCCCGTTGTCGGATTTGAAGAAATGGTTGGAGAGTTTTTGTATGAATGCAAGGGATTGCCCTTATCTCTCAGAGTGTTTGGTGCACTACTTTATGGAAAAGATGACTTGAAGTATTGGGAAGCTCAATTGTGCAAAATATCCAAAGTACTTCCCGCGGATATTCAAAAGCGCCTCAAAATCAGCTATGACAGTCTCGATCATCAGGACAAACAGATATTCTTAGACATCGCCTGTTTCTTGTTAGGAAAGAACAGGGATACAGCCATAAGAATATGGGAAGGATCGGGTTGGGAAGGATCACTGGGTCTTGTGAACCTCGAAAATAGGTGCCTTCTCGAGATAGACAATAAAAAGCGTTTAAGAATGCACCATCATCTGAGAGACCTCGGCAGATATTTGGCGGACATAGAACCCCCTGGATGTCCTCGGCGACTTTGGCCTGGCAGCCTTTCTCATAACGTGGTCCTCATATCATCTGTACATGTCTCACTCTCTAACTTTATGCTTGTGTGCTCTGATTTATTTTTGAGGTGTCTCTTTCAGTATCTAGTATATAAAAACACATTTTCACAGTTCATTCTTATATTCGAAATTTTGGATTTAAATTGTATATACCAAACCAAAATTAAGTAAGATTATTAAATTTTTTTCTATACTTTAGACTTTGGAGTGTCCACTCCGCACCATTCATAGTGTTTCTAGTTTAATTCCACAAATTCTACTATAATATATAGCTTTTCAAAATTTTGATGTGTTAAACTTGCAAAGGTGCCAATCTTGTTTCTAATAGTTTTCATTAACACAATTTAGGTGCGTGGAGTTAGCATTTCGGAACAAATATCTGGCCAATATTTGGGGTTCAGCGATCGTTCTGTCGATATGTCCGCGCTGCAGTTGCTGAGTGCCGAAGGTGATTGTTTGGGAAACATATCCAATATGGTGAAACAGTCCGACCCTAAATGGCTCCGCTGGGATCGCTGTCCGTACCGCTCGCTACCTCATTGGATTCCATTAAGGAATTTAAGAGTTTTAGAGATTGCCGGTGGGCAATTGGAAACATTGTGGAGGGATTCAAGTGAGGTAGGTTTCTGCAAAAAGTTATTTTAGAAAATTTGTACTGATTTTTCACCGTTGGACCTCGATTAATTTTCCTTGACTGAATTGCAGGCCCCATTGCAGTTGAGGGAGTTAAATATTGGTACCCTTTTACGCTTTCCAAGGTCTATAGGGCAGTTGAAACACCTGGAAAAGATTGAACTGGAAGACGTTATCCCGACATTGCCTGAAGAATTCTTCGATCTCCGCTCCTTGAAACATTTGAAGGTCAGTACAAGAATGGAGCGTTTTCCAGATTCTATGGGGAACTTAACGAATCTTCAGCTTATTGACTTGTCTCATAGCATGGATTTGCAATCGCTGCCACCTTCCTTTGGCAATCTAACGGAACTTCAACATATTAACTTGAGTGGCTGTTCGAGTTTGCAATGGCTGCCACAGTCTTTTGGGAATTTAAGTAGACTCAAACATCTCTGTTTGGCAGGATGCTCCAGGTTGACCCTCTCCAGTGAAACACTTGGAAAAATCAGCGCTCTTGAAAGCTTAGACTTTTCACTCTGTTACAAGATGGAAGTATTGCCTCCCCAAGTCACACATCAGCCGTTCCTAGAAGAAATAAGTTTGTCTATGACAATGTTAAAGGAATTGCCGAGTGATATTGGGAACCTAATCAATTTGGAAGTTCTGAAATTAGATTGCCCTTTGTTGGAAACGCTGCCCCCTTCGCTAGGTAACCTAAGGAGGTTAAAGGAATTGTATTTTATTTTCTGCCCCAAACTAAAATGTTTGCCAGACTCTGTTGCAGGGTTGAAAGAGTTGACAATGTTGGTAATAAATTATGCAGTAATAGAGTATTTACCAGTAGGCGTTATGGGGTTAAATAATCTTGAAAGTTTGAGTGTAAAAAACTGCCCGCTGCTCGAGATGCCGTTTTTCAGTGTTGAAGATGTTGAAGGAAGAAAAGAGGCATATTCCATTGACAAGGGCTTGCTTCGACTCAAACACCTAAACCTGCCGGGGACGAAAATAAAGAAATTATCATTTTCTCAAGGTGTTTGCCCAAACCTTCACCATCTCAACATCAGCTGTTGTTTGCAATTGGAGGAGATTGGAGCACTGCCCATAACATTAATTTCACTCAACTTGAATGGTTGTACTGCATTAAAGAAAATAACAGGGCTGTGTGGTCTTGTTAAGCTTCGACGCATGGACATCCAACAGTGTCATCAAGTAGAGGAGTTACCAGGTCTTCAAACGTTGATATCTTTGGAGGAGTTGCGGGTATCAGGTTGTTCCAGGCTGAAAAGCATACGGGGTTTGGCACGGTGCCCAAATCTTCGAATACCAAGTTCTGATGATCCTAGTGAATGCGATTGTACAGAAAAGAATTTGTTCGAAGATTTGAGGTTGTTGAAAAAGGAGTTGCGTGCCGGCTCTGCTGTCCCAAACTTTCCCAAATTTGAAGATGAGGAGATTGCAGATCTGCGTTGTTGACATTGGAGCTACCAGATTCAGAGCAAAAACTTGCCAAGACAAGTTCTCCAAGAAGGCGTTTGAGGTCCAGTGATCCCTGACCACCCAGAATATCAACTATTAAGATCAATGCCAGTCACAGTATGCTGTACACATGGTTTTTTTCTTGTGAACTATATTATAATGAAAGTCCAAATTTATTTTTTGGCGAAGTTTCTTCTTAAGTTTGTAACGTGTGTAGTAGTTCAAACGTGTGTAGTAGTTCTCAGAGCATATATAGTCCTCCCTGGTATTGGACCACACGACCTGTAGGGACCAATCCTCCCTGGACCACATCCTTGGGCCTTTCCTGCGTTGCTTACGTGTGGGAAAATGAATGTCCTGATGCTTAACGGATACTAAAGGGATACATTATCAATACAGCCAGGGATATCTTGCTACTGAGCGATGGTGGATATCCTTGCAAGGATTACAAGCTTAGTTCAGTTGCATTCTAACCGTTTTTTTTGGGGGAAATGCCCGTAGGTTTTATTAATGCAAAGCACTTTTAGGAGCTTTTTCTGAATACTAATTAGCGTATTAGTCAATATATAATCCCCGAGGATTGAAGTGTCTTAAATATCCTGACACATAGTATGGAAGAAAATTTGGAAACCCAGGAGAAAATTTGAATGCACCATATAAACTATAATGCAATTCTGCCAGGTATATTCCACAAACTAAGTACATTGGTTGTTCAGTCTAAAGCCAGGTTAATGATACATATTATAAAACAAATGTATTAAGAGAAAAAGTAATTTCACCTCCAAATTATGTATCAAAGAGGTATCTTCATTTGATTGCATTCAGATCCTTATATTACTCAAAGAACCATTGTTCCTTACGGCTTGAACTCAACCTATTCTGAGTTAAAGTACTCTTTAGAAAGAGTATGTTCCTTATGATAGTAAGTGTGCCTGCTTATCAGATAAACCATTCATTTTTGAGAATTGCATATTTAAGGTGAAAATCCGTCCCCGCGAACCACGACGTAGTGTAAAACTAGAATACGGTAGTGTGTTCATTACTTAGCATCAATTCTGCAAATCCAAATGCTGCAGCTGCAATGACTAATCAGTATCGCGAAGCAGAGGCCTTATCAAATTGTTACTTGAAGAAAAAATGTTGATAAGCCCATGCGTTATCTTCAAACCGCTATGAAACATTATGAGATTCACAATCAACGCTGGCAGTATCAAGGGGACGTTTGTTGTAGCATATGTTCAAGTTCAACAGCAATGTTCCCCAACACATTTCCAGTTGTTTAGGTGGCCTACATGACCTACCAAGGTTGAAGTACCTTTCAATAATTTTTTATTTTTGCCTTGATAACCACAATTGCATTCAGGTGAATTTCAATTCTACCATTCGTATCCGCCATAGCTGGAGAAGTGGGTTAGGCAAAACAAATTCAAGATATTGTGAGCTGAGCAATTGTTTAAACAAAATTGAAAATAGAAAATCATGAAATCAGGGATGAGAAACTTGCGTTCATTACTTATGTTTTTTCTTCTCTTTATCCCGATTCCACCATGAAATCCCCTTGCAACTCTGGCCCGAGGCTTAAATTTACAGCGCCTAATCTATCTAGAATTATTAGTAAATGTTAATTCTCCCGGGGTTCCAACTTCCAAACACCAATTTTCGAAGTGATGATTTCGAAGTGATGAGTAGATCACTAGTAAGAAGCAATCTTTTTCCCTCCCACTCTGGAAACAAATCACCATCGAATTCCTCTGCACTCTAGCCTTCCTCATGATCAAGTCCAAAATCAATCTCAAGAAAACGATTTCTACTTTCTGGGAAGATTCAAGTCCTGTTGTGATCAATCGCCATGTAGAAGCATCTAACATACTATTTGAATATGGAAAATTCGGCCGCTTTACTCTTCTCCATGTGAAAATAGGAACATTCGGCATAATCACAAAATTTAGACTAAACGTACAAAAAATTAAGTAACCACATGATGTAAATCGTAAGGCACACATGCTAAACAAAGGTAAGCTAGTTGAATCCCATGCTGACCGATTCCCTATTGCTATTTTCATAAAAGCATCACACAACGACCACAACTATCTTCTCCAAAACCGAACGGAACCCCCTGTACTAAATGTGATAGTTACAATAATTAAGAAGTGTAGTTGTTGGATGGGCTTGGGTGAACTCTAGCTATATTCTCTGGGCATTCAGACCACAGACAAGTTATATTTTGTAGCTGTCGAATGCTGAGGTTTGTGGTTTAGATGCCATTCTTGAGGTTTGTGCCTTACAAATGGTAGACAAATAAGGAAAAGAGTTTGTGGTTTAGATGCCATTTTTGAGGTTTATGCCTTATAAATGGTAGACAAATAAGGAAAATAGTAGTTTATGGATACCACAAATTTGTTTAGAAAATAATGGTTTTATTTTTGTTAAAATCTGATAGAAAATTTAGGAAATCTGAATTACAACTATCAAATTTCAAGATTTTAAATATGCTAATAAAATTTTTGATTAGTTTAAATTCATTTCCACCATTAAAAACAATTAAAACACTCTTATAAAATTTATTTTTGAAAAAAAAATAAATACAAGATTCTCGGCGCACAACCCATGAAGGAAAACCCAGTGTCCGAAGGCGTTCTTTAAGGCGACCGATCCCCGCCGACCTTTGTCCTCTGTTGAAGGCCACTCACAACAAGCCATGTGTCTTGCAGAAGTACGCTAGGAAATTTCTTCTTCGTCAGCGTGGTTGCCTCGACTAGGTAAAGCAATTGCACCATGCGGATTTGGCAGCTACACAAGCTGATATGTCCAACAAGCGGACAATGGACAGTAAATGCCGAATTCAATGGATAGGCGTTGCCCAGTGGGAAATTTTGATGCGAGGACGTGGCTTAAGAGTTGCATCACTACTTACCGCAGCTTCCTGGTCGCCAATCCACATCAGAGTCTAACCGTTCCCTCTTGGTAAACGGCATGGTCCGTTACCGCGCCGACGTCTGTGTAAAAGGAAGAAGACTTGGTGCTGGAGAATTCCATGCCAGTGCCAAGGCAACAAGACTCTGTTGTCGGCATTCGAGGCTCGATCCCAGGTAAATTAATGATAAATTATAAAATAAGTCTACCACCTCGCTATATATATATTTATATTCGACTACTAAAGTCTATAGTCTATATAAGTGTACATATTCTATTTCTTTTTGAATTTAAACTTGTAAAGTTTTATATGAAAGCACATGTTTTTAATTGTTAGGGTAAATCAAGTTATACTATATTATTTTTATAATCTTTTAAAAAATAAAGAATAAATGTCTTATAAAATTTTAAAATAAATGAATTTGGATTTATCATTAATTTTTCATATTGATTCAAAGGTCGTAAGTGCACCAGGGAAACTCCATAATCGTGAAGGTAATACAATAGTTTATTATGCGTGTGGCTTGCAAATCTCTTTAATAATCTCATCGAGGCTTATTCATTGTGTCAAGGCCTTTCCATTGCAAAGGAAGGAGGTATCGAATCAATGATAGTTGTAGGGGATTCTATATTGGTAATCAAAGCAATGACCAATCAAGCTAACTTTGGGGGAACAAATTGAATTTCCTCATTTTTTAAATCAAGTGCTCTCTTCATGAATTTAACTGAGTCATATTTTACCACAACAAAAGAGAATTGAATAATGAAGCAAAGCATTGGCCAAAATTGTCATCCTCCTTGGGCCTTGGTGACTTAATAAAAATTGGGACCCAAGGCTATAGCCTAATCCTTTGACTAATTAGTTAGTGGACTATTAATTGTCCCTCATTTCAAGATGCACAAATTCATATTCAACAGTTGGAGGTGATATGGGAAGGATGATGGGTTGTGCTCTTCCTAGCTCCCATATACAAAATTGCAAGCCTCATTCATGGTTAATGAATATAGAGGATTGAATTCCCACATGAAATACACGATAATGTCAACTCTTCAACTCACTTAGTGTTGCTCACTAGTAGAATTGTTATGGAATTTATGGAAATGGGCATCTATGAATGAGTTTAGTGAAGAGATAGGGGTAACTTCGACACTTGGGAGCAAGAATATTGAGCCTTTGGTTGACCTATGCAAAGGCATTTGCAAAAGGAAACACTAGATCACGCTAGTCCCCTTGTGTGGCTAAATCAAATCCTTTTTGATCATTCATATCATACATCAAGTTGAGAAAAATTATCTCTATTTGGCGTTTGAATGATACACAAATTTATGACACATTTCCAATGTTTTTATTGAACAATTATGTGTGAAATATTTTCCAATGTAGACATGGATAACTTTGATCTAAGGGATGTTCACAAGGTCCACTGTAAACATGAAGAAAAAATCAAGCCAATAGCAATTCATTAATGATTATTTCTTCTAAGCACATAAAGCTTAAGTAGGCCAGTGCCACACATAATGCAAACATCATGAATCTTCTCCTTTTAGAAAATTGACTCTCTAGGAGTTGAGTACAATATACTTCTCTCCATGGTTTTCTCTAAGTGAATGAATACTCTTTATTTAGCCTCTATCAACCTTGGCATTGGGAACTACATATAGGTGAATATATTTATCAAAATTGTGACCTAATGGAATTTGAATTATGTACTCAACCTTGAGTTTCTTGATTTCAATGAAGAATTTAAGGTTCTACAAGTGCAAGGGAGCAAATTAAAAACATTATGGGAAAATGAATCATAGGTAATTTATGATTTGTTGAATTAAAGTTCATGTGTTTCAGCTATTGACATATTGATATTGTAGCACAGGTCTCCAATTTGTTCTCAATATTTTCTTTTGATAAGAACTATAATCCATTTGTAATTTGCTTGCAGTTAACACATGCGAACATTTTGAAGGAACCTTCAAAGTTGTGGGAGTTGGAGATTCACGCTCCCCTCTCGAGCATTCTAAAGTCTAGAGGGAAGCTGAAGCACTTACAACATATCATGATTGGTCTTGCTACTGAATATTCATTCAAGGAGGACAAGGTAATTGTGACAAAATTGCCATACGAATCTTGTCTTATGCAGTCATTAAGAGCATTGGACTTAAGAAGATGCTAAAAAATGAAGGCATTGCTTGAGTGCTTTGGTAACTTAACCAATCTCCAACACATAATCTTGAAAAAGTGCAATAAATTTGATATGTTGTTAGATTCTTTTGGTAAATTAAGCAATCTCCAACAAATTGAGTTGTTTGACTACCAATCTTTGAAGGATTTGGCAGATTCCTTTAGCAAGTTAAACAACCTACAATAGATTCAACTTGATTATGTGCCAAGCTTTCGAGAGCCTACCATATTCCTACGGTAATTTAACCAAACTCCAACAAGTTTAGCTATTTAATTTCCCAATTTTAAAGAGGCCACTAGAATCTTTTGTAACTTAACCAACTTCCTACAGATCAAGTTGTCCTAGTGTCCTACTTTGGAAAGGTTGTCAAATTCCTTTTGTAAATTAATTGAACTCCAACATCCTGATTTGGAGTTTTGCACTAATTTAACCATGTCAAGTGAAACACTAGGAAATATAAGCATGCTTGAGTACATAAATCTCTCTAACTGTAGGAAAATTGTAGTGTTCCCTCTGTAGGTGGTGCATCAGAGGTCGCTTAAAATGTTATACATGACAGATGCAAATTTAAAATAATTTCCAAGTGTAATTGTGATTTTGAAGTTTGGATGTAGTCCCTTTGTTGAACACGCTTCCATACATAACTTAAATAACTTGAAGAAATTGCAGCACTATGTATGTAAGGAATTGAGATGTTTGTCGGCTTCGCTAGGTGACTTAAAGAACTTGAAGGAATTGCAACTTCATAAATGTAAGGAATTGAAATGTTTGTTGCATTCTCTTGGACTATTGGCCTAGTTGACTAAGTTGAGGGTAATTGATTATCCATTGATACATGAATTTCCATTTGAGGAGGTGAAAGGAGAAAGAGAAACATTGAGTGATTTGGACTCTTCCATTCACAATTGCATACTTCCATGACTCCAATTGTTAGAGGTTGCAGGGACTGATCTGAAATGGAGCAGATTAGTAATGCTGTGCTAATTTCCCATTCAAAATAAAACCCAAAATGCTTATCAAGTGCTTAAGGATTCACTATTTTTGCTAAATTAACTGATTCCCATGAGGGTTTCTTATGTAAATGTTATAAACAATTTAACATAAAACATATGCTGAACAACAACAAATTAACAACAAAGAACATCAAAATACAACACACAACACAGAGATTTGATGAGAAGTTCACCTCTCCCGGGCTACGTCTCTTTGGTCAAGCTGGGCCTCTCTATTATGCTCAAAATTACAATAAAAGTGTGTTTACAATGCTCAAATGCCTCTGAAACCTGTCTCAATGAGTTTAGAATAGCCAAAACTGCTAGCAATGACTCCTTTTTCCCCTAATTTGGATAAGAACTGAAGAATTTATAACCTCTCCTAGTTCTCCCACAATTTGCTCCTCCAAATCTGGCTAACTACCAGTTAAATTCATTATCTGGAGCTAATTCTGGCAGTTCCACTGAAATTAGTGGTCCCGCCAACTTCCCCGCCTATCTTGCAATTAAGGCCGAGTGGTCACATACAAAGTCGCTGGTCCGGTGGAAAAGACGACGGTTTCGCAGCTCTGTTGCAAATTGCAATCGGCTTTGTCGGGGGTGATTCTTATATTCGGGACTTAACGCATTGCGACATGCGATCTGGCGGATTTGACGAGTTATAAACTACAACTCTGAAATGATATTGCATCTGCAAATCGCATCGGCAGAGTCCCTCAGTAACATATTTATTGGCAGGGTACTGGTGTGATATGCGATTGCAATTATCGCAAATCGCAACCTGACTCTACGATTGCGATATATCGCATCATAACCCTGACTACTTCGGGGGTCGATTTCCTTAACATTCTGTAATGTGCGATTGCGATATTGTAAATCGCAAATCGCCACTGCTCCGGGGGTCAATTCTTAAGTTGCGACCACTATTTTCCCCGATATGCGGGACCCAATGGAAACTTGCCACTCGGCGCTTCCCCATTCGCAAGGTCTTGCCACGTCATCCAATCCTACCGCATGTCCAAGTCAAACCTGAACTTTGACTTGCTCTAACTTCTGCATACGAGTTCAGATTTGAGTGCCGTTTGCACTGTTGGAATTATAATAACGAGTTCTTCAATCTGAAGCTAAGTTTATTAAGATTCTGACACTTTGATTTTTGAGCATAATTTTGAGCACTTGATCACTCCTCCCCACTGGAAGCCTTTTGGACCCCAAAATGATCACTTTCAATTGTTTAGCAGGTGAGGGTATAGTTCCCTCACCTTTCCAACCTCTATCCATTTGGATTTTGAAGGAATTGTACCTTTGAGCCTCACTCGAAGATAATCAATACTTCCCCTTTTTGTTGTCCTTGTTCTTCTGTCAAGTATAGTGTCTTGCTGAAGCACATCAAGGAATTCTGGAGAAAACTCTTCAATTGATGGAATCTTTACACTTTCTCCTTGATCTCCAATCAAATGAGGCTCATACTATCTCAAATTTTCAACATTAACAATGGAATAAATTTTCATATATGAAGGCAAATCAAGCTTGAAAGCATTATTACCAATCTTTTCCAGAATTTTAAATGGACCATAATGGATTGGTTTCAGCTTTTTACCTTCACCTTGAAGCCTTTCCTTGCTAATGTAAAGCCAAACTTCATCACCTACTTGAAACTGATGATCCACATGATGCTTATCATGCCTTGTCTTATACTTGCCTTGACTCTTTTCTAGTTGTTCTTGAACTGTTTGGTGAATCAACTGAATTTTCTCAATGAATTTCTTTGCTCTGTCTATGTCACTATGTCCATCTATAGCTACATCTTTCTCAAAGATGAAATCCAAAGGCGATTTAGGCAAATAACCAAGACATGCCTCAAAAGGCGAAGTTAGAGTAGAAGAGTGTTTTGCTCGGTTGTAAGCATGTTGAATATAATGCAATTGTTCATCCCACAACTTAGGATGTTTGTTGCAATATCCTCTTAGCGAATGAATAACTGTCCTATTAACCACTTTAGTTTGACCATCTATTTGTGGATGGAAGGTTGTACTTTTCTTCAACATGGTGTCCATCAAGTTCCATAAATTTGACCAAAAATTCCCAAAAGATTTGGAATCACGATCACTTACAATAGAAGTAGGTAATCCAAAATGAAACCATACATTTTGAAAGAAAAGTTGGGTTGTTTGTTCAGCTGTAATTTTTTTTTTTACAAGGCATTAATATGCACATCTTGCTGAACCTATCCACAACTACGTACAAATAATCATGACCTTTTCTTGATAAAGGAATACCTCCTACAAAATCCATACAAACACTCTCCCATGGACGTGAGGGCAATGGAAGTGGTGTGTATAATCTTAGTTTCCTATGACTAGGCTTACTAACTGCACACAATGAACAACCTCTGATAAAACGTGACACACTTTCAAGCATATGAGGCCAGTAAAAATACCTCTAAATATTTTCCACTGTTTTACTTACACCGAAATGTCCAGCAATAAGAGAAGTGTGCGCTTCCCTTGTGACATTTACTCTCTCTCCATGTGGAACACAAAGTTTTTCCAAATGGTACAACAGATTATCATGTACATGGTAGTTTAATTCCTCAACTTTATGGCATTGACTCAAGTTTGAATATACCTCTTGAAAGTCAGCATCCTGTGCGTATTGTTCAACATAACTTTCAGGCAAAACATAATGATTCATGAGTAAAATGGCTGCATTAACAACCGGTCTAGAAAGAATATCAACAACTTTGTCATAAATATCTTTCTTGTACCTGATTACCAAGTGGAATTGTTGTAAGAATCCCATCCAACGAAAGTGCCTTAATGGCTGCAATTTTGTTTGAGAATGAAGATATTGCACAGGTTGATGATCAGTGTGAATAATGGTTTCTTTTCCCATTAAGTAATGCTTCCATTTCTTCACACTTTGCACCAATGCGTAAAGCTCTTTATCATATGTAGGATAGTTAATAACAACACCATTAAAAATCTCAGAATGAAATGAAATGGGCTTACCATGCTGTAAAAGAACTGCACCCATGGCGTAGTCACTTGCATATGTTTGTATTTCCAATGGTTGTTTCAAATCCAACAATGCTAAAATTATGGCTGAGCTGATCTTTTGTTTTAAAGCATCGAATGTTTTTTTTGTTTGCCTCCCCACTGGAAGACAACCTTCACGCTGGTCAAAGCATGTAGTGGAGCTACTATGGAAGAGAAATTGGCAATGAACTTCCTCCAGTACTGTGCTGCTCCCAGAAAACTCCTTACTTCTGTGACTGATTTGGGTATTGGCCAATTCACAATGACTGAAACTTTAGAGGGGTCAATCTTCAACTCACCTCCAACTATATGGCCCAAATACACTAAGGAAGTTTTCTCGAATTCACATTTAGACATCTTCAGAAATAACTGTTCTTTTTTTAAGACATCCAACACTTTCCTCACATGCTTGACATGCTCTTCTCGTGATTTGTTGAATATCCAAATATCATCTAAATATACAATTACAAACTTGTCAAGAAATGATCTTAAAACATCATTCATAACTCTCATGAATGTAGTAGGAGCGTTGCAAAGACCGCAAGGCATAACCAGCGACTCAAACAATCCATGTTTGGTTTTAAAAGCAATCTTCCAAATATCCTCCTCAACTATTCTAACTTGATGATATCTACTTCTCAAGTCTAATTTAGTGAAATATTTTGAATTTTTCAACTAATCTAGCAAATCATCTATTCTGGGCAGTGGGTATCGATTCTTTATGGTAATTTTATTTAAAGATCGATAATCTACACACATGCGGCAGGTTCCATGTTTCTTGGGTAACAAAACAATTGGTGAACCACATGGTGAAGTAGAGGGGTGAATTACAACTTTATCTAACAATTCCTGGACTTGTTTCTTAATTTCTAAACTTTCCAGAATTGACATTCGATACATACCGATATTTGGGAGTGGACAGTCTTGTCGTAGCTGAATTTCATGTTGAATTCCCTTTTTTGTTGGAAATCCCTTTGGTTCTTGAAATACATCTCCATATTGATTAACCACATCAACCAATTCGGCTTTCATCTTCACGTCACAACCTGCAAAGGATACACGCTCCGTGTCATTCTTCTGCTTGATCATAAGGAGCATGAGATTCTTGCTAGAATTGACTAATCGTTTCATTTGCCCTGCGCTTGCTAAAGACAAATTAAGCTTTATATGATGGGCTCTCACAATATACTCCACTCCATCTTTTAACAAATGATATTTGTTCTCAAATCTATGGAAAACGCCTTTCCGGTCATACAGATATGGGCTTCCCAACACAATTCCAGAAATATCCAACGACACTACATTTAATTTGACTTCATCAACGAAATTAGCAATGATGGAAAACCTAAAAACACATTTCCTTATGACTTGAAGATTTGTATCCTTGGTTATCCAACCCAACATATACGGTTTATGATGATGCATGGTTTGCAGATTCAACTTCTTGACCAAGTTTGTAGAAATTAAATTTCCCTGGGATCCATTGTTAAACAATGTATCAATCAGGGTGTGTTTGGAAATAACTCTAATACGGAACAACTCAATTCTGTTTTCTTCATTTGAAGCATTGTTGGATTTATTTGTTGCGTTGGTGCTTGCCACAACTTTCTCTTTGCTTGTTTTGGCCATGGCTTTTGCTTTAGTGACTGTGGCTACAATTTTTGTTTCATCACTTGAGTCGGAACCCAAGTCTTGTTGTACAACATCGTTTGTCTTCTGTTTCCCTTTATTGTTAAATTTCTTTGGTCTTAATTCAGGATGAAGCTTCCAACAATTCTCTTCATCATGGCCCTCTTTGAAACAATTCTTTCACACGGATTTCTCCTCTTCTTTCTTAACATAAGCATTTTTCCTCTGCTTTCCTTTAGATTTCTTTCATTTTTCACTACTCTGGAATGGCTTCTTCTTGTACATTTTTCCCTCTTGCTTCGAGGTGTGTAGCTTGAAAACAGACTTCATCAAGATTCGTGGGATTAAACATAAGAATGGTGTGTCGAAGATAGCTATGCAAACCTCCTATGTATTTAAGCAAAGTATCTTGTGACTGCAAGTCTATTCCTAGCATAAGAGATCTTCACCTAAACTCCTAAGTATACTCTTGCACATTTTGACCTTATAACTGTCTGAATTTTTTCCAATTCATAATAGGTTTTTTCATATGAGTGTTGGGCCTACGAATTATCCTTTAAATACATCCACTTTCACTCCATTCACACATTTTCTCACCTCTATTCCACCACCATGTCATCACATTCGCTTCACTTTCATCATTATATGGGTTACCTTTGTGTTTTCCAAAACATTATTAATTCTTAGTATTTTTAAGAGAATTTGTGGTTAAACTTTAGAAAATAATATACATATACTTATACCTAAAAATTAGAATGAGTTTGTTGACATGTGTAGGTACAAAGGAAGCTTCTAAGGCACCCTTATGTGGCACTCTATGTTCAAATTCGAATTTGAGGAGATCATGGACCTCATGGAGGAGATCATGAACCCCATGGAAAAGATCATGGAGGATATAGGGTTATGTGTCACCATTGGTTGAGAGATATGTGGATCTGAAGAGGGAATAGTGGATCCACATTTATGAGTTTGTTATCATAACTTTTGTATAAATAGGAGTGTTATCTCCTTCATTTGTAATTTGGAATTTAAAATTTAGAATTGAGAAGTTAGAATTTAGAACCTTAGGATCTTATAAGTTTGTAATGAGAAGTTAGAATTTAGAATTATTGTAATGGAGATTTTAAAACCTCTTGGAATGTAGAACTTGTAATTTCAATTTGCAATTGATGATAGATAAAATGGAGCTTATTTGATCTTCTACATTTGACTTCTCTTTTGATGCGCTTGTGAATCCTTGGAAGGGCTCCCATTGTATAGCAAATATTTTGGTAAGCTTTAATTTTATGTTTGTTAGTAAAATTAATATGATTAGAAATATTAATCAGTAGTCTCATGTAAGGGAGCTTTAATATTTCTTACACTTGTTGCAATGTCTTTAGATTTCATTTTGTTAAATGACTAAATAGATGTTGGAGATCCCAATGAAAGACCTCCTGTAAGGGAGCTTTGGCATTTCTTCACCTAGTTTAATTTAGTTTGTCTATAAGTCCACATATGGTGTATGTTCCTCGAAGTTTTACTTTCCCGGGTTGATAGTAAATGGAACTCTAATTTGCATCTGCATTTTAAACCCAACATTTTGGCGCCATTGCCGGGGAGGATCATTTGGAGATAGACTTAGGAAGTTATTTTTATTGCAATTTATTTTTATGGACTAACTTGTGAAACTTGGTGACAGCAGGATCTTCATAACGAAGTTCAAGTTTGAGCATTTTTTAATTTTATTTTCATACTTAGTTAGTTTCAAATTCAGTTTATTTTTTTAAACCCCCCATTTCTTACTAATCCATCTACGAATGAGAAAATTGAAGATGTTGAACAAGTACATCTTGGAGAGCAAGGACAATATCAAAGAATGGTTTCAAAAGAACCTTGCACCAACTCCAAGAATAAGACAGGTTACTCACATGTTTGCAAATCATAAGGTAAAAATTTTAAATCTTGATGTGAGAATTTTCGAATTCTTAGTCCATAGATGGCTTCACTAGAAGCATTCTTTCACTTATATAAAAAAAAAAAATCTTTCAAGTTAAATAGAATAGATTAGAAGAATAAAACGAGATCTCATAGAGTTTTTTTTTTTTAGTCTTGTTTTCAAAAAATAAAAATAATAAAAAAACATCAACATTTCTCAAGAATAAATTTACGTGAGCCACTTCATCCATGCTAACTCGTAAAAATAATATATATATATAAGTTAGTATGCTCTCTTCCTGCGCTTCGAGCGATCAAAAAGATTATAAAATATATTGATTTACTTTCGAAATTAAGTAAAAATCTCTTGTTAGGAATTTGCACAAATAATTAAAACTACAGCATTATAAGGAATCGAAATCGTTTTACAAAAAAAAAAATCATTTATTTTCGATTTCAAATTTAAAAATTAAATCTGTAGTTTAGTGATTTGATAATTGTGTTAAAACTTCTCTGAATAAAACTTCTTGGCATATGATTTCTTTCTCTGCATATGTGCTGGGATCATTTCTTCAAACAAGCCAAATCTGCATATCAACAATTCAATGTCAGTCTTTAAGGAAGAAATTTGTCATATCTTTAAAGAAGAAATTTGTGATAAAAATCATCCACAGTACAACAAAACAACGGCGAGAGATGCAACACTGATAAGGTAGCTACCTGTGTTACAAAAGACTGTAGACCATCTTCTTGACCTCTTAAATCATCCCTACATTAAAAAAAAGAAAAAAAGAAAAAAAAAAAAGAATAAAATTTAATTAAGTCAGTGAATAGACAGAAGCAATGCATCCACAATGGACAGGCTTTTGACATGTACTGCATATCCTCCCGCCAGCATCATCTGAGTGAAATGTTTCACATAATCTCATTTGCTCATACACAAACCCGCATGAATCGCAGAGCTCTGCAAATTCTCCATTTCTCAGTCACTGCGGCTCTGCATTTAGTATTAAAGCACGCTTTTGAGGTAGACATGGTGGTTGCCACACCGTTTTATTTTCTTCGTAGTTTCAAATCAAACTTCAGCCTGGAAGCATAAAGATTACTGACTGAGAATGGCATCCATTGCCATGCAGAAGATCATCTGTAAATGTCCACATTCACCCCCCAACAGGTCAAAACCTCGCAAAAACGCTCGTCGCACTTATCATATTCATACCCTCGCAATGAAGAAATGGAGTCAAGTGCCATGGAGAAATGGAGTCAAGTGAATAAAATTGGAGAAGCAACGCTTCTCTACACAAATTATTTTCTGCTTTTCGTAGGGTAGGGCTCTGTATATCCACTCCATTCGCAACTTTCAGGAAGGGACCAAGTACCATTTTGCTTGGCCTGATCTATCACTCGTTGGCAGCGAATAAACGCTTGTAATTACAACTCAGAGTGGTATCAAGATTGCAAGATGACAACGAATCCCAAAAATAATGGAGATCTCATAAATCCTCGAAAATCCATGAGGAAAATCAGGTTTCTGTTAGTAAAATAAGGAAAATATCGCGCCAATTCCTCATGCAATCTCACACCTTCTCTCCGAGCAATAACTGCAGATGCATACCTGGGGCGCTACACCACCATGGCTATTGCCTCCACGCTCTATTTCACTGTATAAGCAACGTTTCATTATAAGCACACCTTTCTTAAACATGGCTATCCCACTCTAGTCTTTTTCGCTTCTTTTATTGTCCCACAATTGTACTGTGTCTCGAGTAAAGTTAATCTCTGAGCTTTATTTTGTGATCCGCCAGGTTTCGCGGAACATGGACTTGGTTTATGATGGAGGAAGTGTGGGGCTCATGGGCCTCGTGTCGCATGTGGTCTATAATGGCGGTGGCCATGTGTTGGGGGTTGTTCCCAAGACACTGATGTGTCCAGAGCTTACGGGCGAAACTGTTGGAGAAGTGAGAGATGTAGGAGATATGCATGAAAGAAAGGCAGAAATGGCACGCAAATCAGATGCATTCATTGCTCTTCCAGGAGGTTACGGGACATTGGAGGAACTCTTGGAAGTCATAACATGGGCACAACAAGCTGCTTTTGGCCATTTGAAATGTCTTTTCCAAGTAATTCGAAGCGCAGTTGTAAAACAAGCATCTGTTGTCCACAGAAACAGAAACTGGGTTTAACAAAATCATATTCCTGGAATCACAGGAAGAAGAAGCATATGTCTGGATACCAAAAATAGCTAAATATAGCACGACTTTGACAGGAGGAAGGGAGATCATGACTAAAAATTGCATAGATTCTAAGGTTCGAAGTCGCCAGAGGCTTGCGTGTGATACCAAATAGGATTTGAACCATTGGTAAGCCTAACAAATTCATTGTGTATCCCTTGGAAAAATACCAACTCGACAAAGGGTTTAGCGTTTTATTCAATTTTGCACGGTAGCCAAATCAGTTGAGGCAACCTTGGGGACAAAGGGTTTGGTGTTTAGGGTTTTACATATTCACTCGTTCACCAATGGTGTCACGTTGGTCGGATCATGTGACTCGGATTTGTGCACTGTTCTTGGAAGAAAGGTTTTGCTGGGGTCCTAATCTGGAAAACGCTTTGGCTTCCTTCCTGAAACCCCAATGCCTAAAACCATCACTTGTTTGAGAGGTTCTTCATAGAAAGAGAAACTATGCTCCCCTGGCATGGAATTTTTTTTTTAAGTGGGCAGGCAGGGCAGGTGCTTGCACGTACAACTTGCAGCCTTTACATGGGCACAACAAGTTGTTCGGATTGTTGAATATGGAAGGCTACTACAATTCTATGTTAACATTCATCGACCAGGCTGTCGACGACGGGTTCATCACACTGGTTGCACGTCATATCATCGTTTCTTCTCCTGCAGCCAAAGAATTAGTCCGAAAATTAGAGGAATACATTCTAAGACACGACGGGGTGGCGTCTGGATTACGCTGGGAGATGGATCAATCCTAATATTCTTTCGGAGAGGGCTTATAAAAAGAGACCAAGTTCGTCAGCGGACAGAAGATTAATTTTTACAGTAATTTCCGGTCCGCCTGAGCTAACCAACAAAAATAGTATTACTCACAATTGTGAATCATCGTATCAGTGTAACTCCAGAATTTTAGAAGAAATTCCCTCAAATTTTGTCGATTATTGTGAAGGTACCCAACAATTTGCAGGTTGTTTCAGAATAATTGGACACCTTGAATGCACCCAAAAAAAATCCGTTTGTATACACAAGTTCAGATACGACACAATCCACTATGCCTTGTTTTCGTATTTGACATCTTTGGCTTGTGTTCTCTGAGCGTTTTCCCTGCTTTCTGGGAACAGTTGTGAAAGCAATGTTCAATCATATTTTGCTTGAGAAGGCTCTTCAAGCTAGCAAGCATCTGTTGGAATCTGGCTTTCATTTGCTGCAACAAATATGTCCAAATCAAGCCCCAAATCTCTTCTCGATGCATCCAAGCTGAGTAGTATGATGGAGAGAATAGTGTATGACACATATCACATTCTTATAAGCTTTTTTCCATGCACATTCCATGAGTCCTCAGACACAAACAGGGAGTTAATTTATTTTTCATGGAAATTTATTAAAAATGATTGTTATCAACATGATGAATTGAACTAAAATTACGCTTTTTATTTTCCTTAATCTGTTTCACTTTGGCATACAATTTTTTGTGTAAGAATTAGGAAGGGAATGCCCATTTCTTCTTGAACACACTTATGTTCTTTATGCTAAGTTTTTTTTTTTTCTTGGGAGGTTTTGGGAGATCAACTAATCATTAAGGAGATTAAATTGTGCCGGCGATTGGTCTTCAAAAGTCTAATTCCATGAGAAATTATAAAGAACAAGTCCATGATCATAAACGAAATTTCTAGAAAATTACGAGTTCTTGCAACTCCCTATAATAGCTTAATGGTTTTACATGTTGCATGACAGATTAGCAAATTCGAAGATCTGGGGTTTGTTCCTAAATATCCAAGGATAGGGAAATACCTATCCACTCTTGAATTCGAAAGGTGGCTGGTCAACGCTGGTCAAACTCAGCTATTTTAGTAGAAATTCCAGAATTAATGAGTAGATTTGCTATTTTTGAGATTTTGCATGCCATAATTCACTTTTTTCCAGTAAGAGGCATTATCCATTTCTCGTTACCCACATACACTTCATTACATTTTCTTCAATCCTAACCCACCAATAAAAGCAACGGAGCTCATTTACAGGCTTTTTGTTCCACTTTACATATTCATTGTTAGTTTCATTTTTCCTACCCTTGCAAATAAAACCTTGCTTCCATACACCATTGAGTCCATATTCCTTGAGTCTAAATATTGTTCTAAAAACACCTTGAAGATTGCATGCCTTAAGGGCAAGCTATCATGCCGATAAACAAAGGGAATACATCAATGTCCCTTGTTCATCAGATCTTCTAAGTATTCGACAACAACAAATTCATTCATACTTAGAAAGATGTGTTAGGGGCATCTTGACTCTCATCCACATCAAAGATGGGAGCTCTCATGTTGACTAGTGGAATCCATTAATGACCACTAAGTTAACAATTTCTTGTTATGTTTGACATCGAAACATTTATTCACATGACAAGAATTGTGCCAACGAGTGTTGAAGACTTGAAGATCCATCATTTTGTAGCAGAGGAAGCAGATTTACTTTCATTACTTTTCAATTTTTGATGTAAATGACTTGAGGACAAGTCAATAGATAAGGTTGGCCGGATGGGGGGGGGGGTGTAAATTCTAAATTTTGTATATCTTCCAAGCTTTATACATTTTCAGCCGCATTCAACAGCAGATTCCGAACATTCAACAGAAGATCCAATAACAGACTTAGCAGCAAATGCAACAACAGTAAAAGATTCATTTTTTTCGACTTCATACACCATTTTCACAGCCAAGTGAAGAAGACTATGATTAGAATTTTGCAGCCACACATGCACAACTCTCATCCATTTTTGAAAGGGAAAGTTTATGTATGATATTTTCTAACTTTTAACCATTTAATTCCTTGAAAGCTAGAATGATAATTTTTGGAAAAAACTTCCTTTCCTCATTTCATAAAATTGCCAAAACCATCAGTTTGTGGGGGGGGATACATTTACATTCATAATTTTGTCACATTCATATTTTTCCATATTCATATATCACATTCTGAAACCCACATACCTTCAAAATATATGCACTATTACATGAGCGTATACATGGCTTTGTAAAAATTACTTAAAAGCTAATTGGATGCAACACAATCATGGTTGTTACACAAGAACCAACCATGATGCATTCCAACAAAAATGATTTGCAATAAAAATCACATTATCATTATGCAAAGATCATACATTGAATTTGAATGCAACAAAAAAAATATGGTTGAAACACAAGAACCAACCAAGTTGCAATTCAACAAACACACTTTGCAAAAGTTAAGTAAATGATATCATGCAAAGTTTAAGCCAAAGCTCAAGTATCAAACGTAATGTAATAGATTGCATCAGGACATGCAATATCTTCAGTTTGGGGGTATGTTGGGCCTAAGAATTATCCTTAAAATACATCCACTTTCACTCCATTCACACATTTTCTCACCTCTATTCCACCACCATGTCATCACATCCGATTCACTTTCATCATTATATGGGTTACCTTTGTGTTTTCCAAAACATTATTAATTCTTAGTATTTTCAAGAGAATTTGTGGTTGAACTTTAGAAAATAATATCCATATACTTATACCTAACAATTAGAATGAGTTTGTTGACATGTGTAGGTACAAAGGAAGCTTCTAAGGCACCCTTATGTGGCACTCTATGTTCAAATTCGAATTTGAGGAGATCATGGACCTCATGGATAAGATCATGGACCTCATGGAGAAGATCATGGAGGATAGGGTTATGTGTCACCATTGGTTGAGAGATATGTGGATTTGAAGAGGGAATAGTGGATCCACATTTATGAGTTTGTTATCATAACTTTTGTATAAATAGGAGTGTTATCTCCTTCATTTGTAATTTGGAATTTAGAATTTAGAATTGAGAAGTTAGAATTTAGAACCTTAGGATCTTATAAGTTTGTAATGAGAAGTTAGAATTTAGAATCATTGTAATGGAGATTTTAGAACCTCTTGGAATGTAGAACTTATAGTTGCAATTTGCAATTGATGATAAACAAAATGGAGTTTCTTTGATCTTCTACATTTGACTTCTCTTTTGATGTGCTTGTGAATCCTTGGAAGGGTCCCCATTGTCTAGCAAGTACACTTTTGTTTTGGTAAGCTTTCATTTTATGTTTGTTTGTAAAATTAAGATGATTAGAAATATTAATGAGTAGTCTCCTATAAGGAATATTTAATATTTCTTACACTTGTCGCAATGTCTTTAGATTTCATTTTGTTAAATGACTAAATAGGTGTTGGAGATCCCAATGAAAGACCTCCTGTAAGGGAGCTTTGGCATTTCTTCACTTAGCTTAGTTTAGTTTGTCTCTAAGTCCACATATGGTGGATGTTCCTCGAAGTTTTACTTTCCTGGGTTGATAGTAAATGGAACTCTGATTTTCATCCACATTTTAGACCCAACAATAAGCTAAAGGGTAGAATTGTCTTTTTATAGTAGCAATGAAATCAGACCAAGTAATAGAGATCTTACCATGTTTTTTGATCTCGTCTTGAGTCCTTGCTTCCCACCAAATGAGTGTTTCACCCTCCATTCTCAATGAAGCCAGCTGAATTTTGATATCATCCTCTTGAAGGTTCTAAATTCTACAATACACCTCCAACTGACAAATCCAATTATCAAGCTTCTTTGCATTCACTTCACCATTATACATGGGCAACTTGAATTTAACATCTAGTTTACGTAGAGGTGATTTTCCAGCTCCTTTTGAAGAATGATGATGAGTATGAGTAAGGGTTGTATTAGTGGAAGAGTGTGAAGATACTTGTGAAGAAGAAGATGAAGAAGATGGTGGAGAGGGTGGAGGTTTGTCTCCATTCCCATTACCTCCTCCTGAAGAGCCTTCTCCTTTGGGAGGTTTGGAAATTTCTCCTTGCAACCTGCTATTCCTCTCTTCATATAGGACCTTCACCATCTCTGTCATATCAAAGAAAGCCTTTTTGAATGCTCTTTCATCATCGGTCATGGTAGGTTCTCCTTCATGAGACATTGTCTCTGAAGACTCAACTGCAACTTCTGCAACTTGAGGATGTACTAGTGTAGAAGACTTTGGAAACCCTACTCTTCTTCCACTTGAGCCAACTACAGGGCTTTCAACTAGCTTCCCTTCTCCTCTTTTGAGTTTTAACCTTGTTAGCATGACACAAAACTAGCAAATAATACTCCTTCTTTGCACAAGAAAATCTAGTAAGCAAAAACCAGGGCTCTGATACCAACTTGATCTGAAATGGAGCAGATAAGTAATGTTGTGTTAATTCCCCATTCAGAATAAAACCCAATATTCTTATCATTTTCTTATCAAGTGCTTAAGGATTCACTCTTTTTGCTAAATTAACTGATTCCCATGAGGGTTTCTTATGTAAATGTTATAAACAATTTAACATAAAACATATGCTGAACAACAACAAATTAACAACAAAGAACATCAAAATACAACACACAACACAAAGATTTGATGAGAAGTTCACCCCTCCTGGGCTACATCTCCTTGGTCCAACTTCCAATGCTTGGGCCTCTCTATTATGCTCAAAATTACAATAAAAGTGCGTTTACAATGCTCAAATGCCTCTGAAACTGTCTCAATGAGTTCAGAATAGCCAAAACTGCTAGCAATGACTCTTTTTTCCCCTAATTTGGATAAGAACTAAAGAATTTATGACCTCTCCTAGTTCTCCCACAATTTGCTCCTCCAAATCTGGCTAATTGCCAGTTAAATTCATTATCTGGAGCTAATCTTGGCAGTTCCATTGAAATTGGTGGTCCTGCCAACTTCCCCGCCTATCTCGTAGTTAAGGTTGAGTGGTCACATACAAAGTGGACGGTCCGATGGAAAAGGCGACAGTTTCGCAGCTCCGTCGCAAATCACAATCAGCTTTGCTGGGGGTGATTCTTATATTCGGGACTTAATGCATTGCGACATGCGATCTGGCGATCTAGCGTATCTGACGAGTTATAAACTACAACTCTGAAATGATATTGCTTCTGCAAATTGCATTGGCGGAGTCCCTCTGTAAAATATATATCAATGGGGTACTAGTGCGATATGTGATTGCAATTATCGCAAATCGCAACCCGACTCTGTGATTGTGATATATCGCATCGCAATCCTGACGGCTCCAGGGGCTGATTTCCTTAACATTCTGCGATGTGCGATTGCGATATCGTAAATCACAAATCGACACTGTTGGGGCCCGATTCTTAAGCCACGACCACTGTTTTTTCCTGGATATGTGATATGTGGGACCTAATGGCAACTTGCCACTTGGAGCTTCTCCATTCGCTGAAGGGCCTGCCACGTCATCCAATCTTGCAACGTGTCCAAGTCAAACCTAAACTTTGACTTGCTCTAACTTCTACATACGAGCTTGGATTTGAGTGTCGTTCACACCGTTGGAGTCAGAATAAGTATTTCTTCGATCTAAAGCTAAGTTTATCAATATTCCGACACTTTTAATTTTGAGCACCTGATGAGGGACAGGGATATCGAAGGTATCATTTGCCAAAGGTGTTTGATTCAACCTTCACAATCTTATGATGTCTTATTGTAGTAATGTGGAGAAGGTTGGAGCATTGCTAGCTACACTCATAGATTTATCATTTAGGGTTTGTGATAATTTGACAAAAACACATACTCTATGTCGTCTTCCAAAACTTCAAAAGCTGGCAATTTTTTGTTGCAAGAAATTAGAGGGGTTGCCACGTATTGAATGATTGTTATCTTTGAGGTATTTCAACACAAGTGGGTGTGTGAGGTTGAATAGCATATAGGGATTGGGGTAGTTGCCATTACTTCAACGACTATAATGCTTGCCTTATGAAGATTGACATTACCAAGGATTTTGACAACGTCGACTGGGAATTTCTTAGGCTGATTCTTTATAAAATTGGTCTCAATATCTGCAATGCTAACTAGATTTTGGCTTGTGTATCTTCCGCCAATTTTGCAGTGATTATAAATGGCCTCCCTACTGATTTTTTCAAAGCACATTGGGGATTAAGGCAAGGATGCGCTTTATCCCCAATTCTGTTTATTCTTATTATGGAAACTCTCAATAGGAAAATCATGGACACCAAGGACAGAGGCTTGATCATGGGCATCAATATGACTAGACAGATCCGAATTACCCATTTGATTTTTGCTTATGATCTCCTGCTTGGTGGAGAGTCTTCTATCACTGCATGTGTTGTAGGGAAAAGTATCCGACTCGGATGACCCTATCCCACTCTAAGGGTGATAGTTCCTTAGCAACAACTGTAAAATAAACTACTCAAGGTTTACTTCTTTATGAAAGCAATAGAGAATGGAGAAAAGCACTAACCGTTGCCTTGCGCTTAATGTCGAATCCAAACTCTTCTCTTTGGCCATTTGCTCCTAGCTCCTTGTTCTTTTGCTTGCCCAGCTACAGTGAGATCCTGCAAAATAACAAAGAAGGAAACTGCAAGAGGCATGCAATCATAACTGGTTCATGGATTAGTATAAACCAAACATGCAGTTATCACAATATATCATTGAAACAAGAGCACATAGAAGAACCTCAATAGCTTTTATTAATGAAGAAATAAAGGTTCTGAGAGTATTACAACCATTGAAGGCTCCAACCCAGCAACACCTCCCAGCAAAAAGAATTTCTCCTCTTCACCTCTCTCAAACAATCACCCAATAGTTCTATAGTGAAACCAACAGCATATCATTACTTTGCACAAAATTCCAGCCTCCAGAGCTCATAGGAGAGAGCTCAATATATAGATGAATTGAGAAAGGATGAGTCAGCTTGCAACTGATGTGTAGCTGCCTTGTGTCCTCTCTCTCTTCAGTTAATCTTTAGTTGATCTTCAGTTCTTGAGTCCACTTGGTGAACCTTGCTTCCACTTGGAGAAACGAAGCCTCTGACTCATTACAAGGCGAAATCCCTGATCCAAGTGTCATTTTTGGAAGATTCCAGAGCAATGACTCAGTGTGCCACATGTCCAAACTCGCTCAACGCAGGTGGGCTTTGTTCTACCTGCTTTGCAACGTAGGTACACCATGGAGCAGTTGTGTTTCAGCGCAGAAGCCTAGTGGAGCACCTGCTTTGATTTCAGGATTGCTTGTTTTTGAGTGTTTTCAGGTGGAGAACTGATCTGAGAGCTGTTGGTTTGCTGACCTTGTTCCTCTAGGGGTAGGAACATCATGTTTAGGGAACTTTGGATCCCTTGGATTATTGACAATTTATGCTTGTTGCTGTAAGGCACAAAATTGTCTATAACAGATGCCCCCTAAAGTATGAGGTCGTTTATCGGGTGAAATGCTTTATTGAGAGGATCCGAAGTTCATTCAATCTGCTGAGAAGTGTCCTGTAATAAGATACAATACGATACATTATTTTTCATACATTTTCATGATCTAGCTGAGGCGGGCATTCCCATGCTCAGCTTTATAAATACATTTTGGTACATAGAACATACGATCGTCTGATTGTAGACTGATAATTCTCTGCTGAAATTATCATCCTTTGAGAAGGATGATCATCTGCTGTAATGATGTACATATCAAATGTCTTTATATCCTGAATATATATCGCAGCCCGGATGGATGAAACTAGATCCGGGGTCTTCAATCTCTTCCGATCTTCACTCGATGTACAAGTCGATCCATGTGAGAATTTCTTGAAGTCGAACATGGAAAGACATCGCTTGATTACCGGCCAATGATGTAAACCGTTAACAAGCGCGAGAGGAATCACCGATAAGGATGATGACCCTCAAGGTACAGCAGTACAATTCACATGGTGGGAATAAAGGACTTGGCGTCGACCACCATGCAAAATCCTCTGGTCGAAGGTCATTGATGTATACCTGTCGCCGGAAGTGAGAAACTTGCCATTGAGGCATGCAAGCTTCAAAGTACTGAAGGGGTTGTTCCTAGATCAACTCCTTGGATAATGAGCTGATGTCGACAAGGAGCGATCCGTCAAAGGAGGGCCTTAATGAATCCCACATCAGTGACACGGAACGGAGCTAGTGATTGTGATGAGGTGAAAACAAACTGTGATGTATGATTCAGGGTGGCGGTCATGAAGTGGATGAAGGATAATGTATGGCAGTGGGTGGGACACGGTTGACTCTTTGCAGGACCACATCTCTTGAACATATAACGACACTGATGTGATGGATCGGTAGCATTACCCCAATTGTGGATGGTGTGGCGAGGACCATGGTTATGAGACCGGTGAATGAAACAACCCAACCCGATGTGATACGGAGGACAAAGTGTCATGTTCAAGAGCGACTTGCTACCATTAATGCTGTGAGGTTCTCCCAATTTTTCCCCAGTCATTGCTGACCAGTACCTCTTTATTTTTGTCAAGCTTGAGGAGGATAACATATGCTTGTTCTATAACCTGCCCTTCGGGCAAGCCCATCGCTATGTTTTAACGAGCCTAGCGATAGGGAAACTCGTTCTCGTCTAAAGACAAGTTTGTCGCTATTTAATGAATTTAACGAGTCTAACGACAAGGATAACTCGGTCCTTTTCATTTTTAGAGAGTCTGAAAAGGTACATAAAGTCAACTCCAAAATTCCTTTTTCGTCTTCTAATCCCTTAAGTCCGAAAAAGTATAAAACAATACAGAAGGGATGAATTTCGATTGCTTTAACGAGCCGAACAAAACAAGCGCTCGATCTTTTTGTGCAATAATCCCTCAGGTCCAAAAAGATTAAAATCTAGAGGAGGGATAGCTCTTCCGGTCGCTTTAACGAGCTGGAAGGCCAAAACTCGGCAAACTTTTCATATTTTACGAGTCAGTGAAAAGAGCTCAAAGAAGACTTGTCTTTTGAGGAACGAGTGATAAACAGGGATAGCAGCAGATTCCAGGTACAAGTTGGAATATTCCAATCACGGCAGTGTCACAAGGATGGCTAAGTGAAATCACTCTTCGCAGTTGTTCCTCAAAATGGGTAAACAAACATATGGAGATGAACGATTGGCCAAATGAACGGATGGAGGTGAGACTGCAAGAACACGACCAAGGGCTTTAATATGGCTGTCAAAGGTTACATTCACCAAGGTTATTTACCGGTTCATTTTTTCTGGGTGAGCTTGAACACTAGGGGAAGATTGCTCACAACTTATGTTTATTTTTTAATGAGCATGAACTATGCGCTAAAACTGCTCGGATCTTGCGTTTATTTTTTAACGAGCATGAACTATGTGCTAAAACTGCTCGAATATACCAGTCATAATACAAGAAACGCCTCAGGTGAGGTAATCTTATTTAAGGAGCGATACCTCACTAATTACTCCAATTTGGCAAGTTTTAACTTTTGCCCCACATCCTTTCTTTATGCAAGCTCGGAAACGACTAATCCAAAAAACAGATAAATAACCGCTCTTTGCTTACACTCCAAAAGGTTTGCATGCCCCCAGGTATAAAATATAATTTCAAGGCTACCCCTCCTCCGTCCCACCTCTGTTTTTCTACTTGTCGTCTTGCTATATTTTTAACGATACTTGTCTTCTCGTTATTCTTCGGTGCCGACAGTACTTGTCTTCCCATCAGTTCACTTTTAGGTTTTTGCAAGATCGCAACAGATAAAACATTGGTGTTACGGATGGAGGTTTTCCTCTTACTTATTATCCGAAAAATGGTTTTGTTTGCTGTCGCAAACTAAACTCTTTCTCCCGGTGATGTCTACCATTAGGTTACTAAAGATGGTGACCACTTGTTGTAGCAATAGAATCTCTTTCTTTGGAGGCTGCCCCTACTTATCCTTCAAAACATATGTTTTAATGGGTGAGGCTTGTCTTCAAAGATGGTTACTACTTGCTACCGCAAATGGTCCCCTTCCTCGGTATCCTTATTATCTAGACAAGGGGAGCGAGAAGCAGATTATCTCACTCACATAACTTTGACAAAAGAATCTTATTCTAGAACAACCCTCTCTTCCTTCTTTCAGACGGGGTACAGACTAGTCATATTCTTCTGCGGAAATCAACTTTATACCCAAGGTTTCCTCTGCCCAAGGCAGGCCAGGGTGCATGCCCCCTGGGTCCCAGTTCTTATCTTTCCGAATCACTCGCATTCATCGGGAAGTAGAACCGGGGGTGGAGGCATTTCTTGAGTGAATAAGCCGTTTAGGGTTGGTATTTGACTATTTGCGATGCGAGATCCCGGAAATGAAAGTTGGTCTACGAGCTTGACCATCTTTCCTTCGTGTGGAAAACACATTACTCTAAAGAGTGAGGAGACTATAGCTCCCATGCAATATATATAGTCCCGTCCAAGGAGTAGGTTATAATCCAAGGGTCCTTGGACGACCATGACATTCATATGAACTGTCTTCTTCCTCAATGTAATGGGAACATTGGGGAGGATCCCTAAAGGGCGACTGGTTCCTTTATCAAAACCTGATAGATTTCTCATCTCAGGTAAAAGCGCCGGGGAACCCAGTGCTTTCCAAGCAATAGAGGAAAGGATACTCACAGATGCCCCTTCATCAATTATGGTTCCAGCCATTACCATTCTATAGATTTGGACAATGATTCTGAATGGTATACTGGCTGGTAACCGGGGTCTGCCTAGTTGGTTCCAATCAAAAGATACAACCAGGTTGCTTGGTGGTGGGACCGAATACACGGCCGGATACGACCCTGACGATGTTCCTTCCTGCGACAAAGGAATGGGCGCATTGCCCTGATGCTCATCAGAGTCTGTGTTGATGAAAAGAATCTGGACGGTGTCATCCTTATTCTCTTCAGTGAGGGTGTCATTTGAAGGTGAATCTTCAACGACGGTGTCATTTGAGGATGAAACCTCTGAAGGAAGAACCGGGTCAACTGCCGTTTCGACCTTTAGACTTTCGCTTGGTCTGGATTCAGTTGGTTCATTCTCAATGACTGACACTTCAGCTGACCACTTGAGCGGGCCAGCTGGATTTTCAACTATCGAGGGATTAAGCACGAGTTTTTGGTATCCAGGAGGAAGTCGTAACGGTGATACCGGACGATCTTCCAAAACTCTCTTCGCCTCATCTAAGAATGGACATCGGTGGATGGCGTGATCGCCTTCACACAACATACAGGGTGATCTTGGTCTCCCTTTTCGTCCTTCACTCTCGGTAGTTGACGGACTGCAATCAACATGACTACCAGAGGTTGATGCTACCGGATTGTGCAACCTTGGGGACCAGTCCCTTAGTATCCGGGGAATACAAGGACAATCATGATGGAAGTGGGCCCCTTTGCAAATGACACATGGCGATTTAGGCCCGGTCGGTGCAGTGTGTGGGTTTTTGTCAGCTGTCTTTTGCTTGCCCCCAGTCGCCTTCGCCATAGGCCCCTTCTGCTTCTTTTCTCTCTTCTTCTTTCCCTTCTTCTCCATGGGAGGCTGACTTTTGCCGGCTCTACCTTGTGAAGATGAAGGATCAGAGGAAGAATTGTAAGAAGTGGAAGGCTGGTGGGCAGCTCTAGACTGGTCTGACTGTTGATTCGACTGCTCAGGATTTGTGGCGATTTGAACTACATTAGTTGAAAAGAGCCATACAGGTAGGCCAATTGTCAATCCTGGAAGTGACAATGTGGCCATATGAGGCGCACCAACATCTCCCCAAGAGGAGAAGGGATTTGGACTTCCACCAAGGTTACTTCCTTGGTTGGTGGGCTCCATACTTTTTCAACTGAAAGATCAACGCGGGAATAAGAGGTGATTATGTTCCGTTTAAAATAAATTTTATTAACGACGCTTTTAGACACAAACTTGCTTTTTCATGTTTTAAGAGTCGAGAAAAAGCTAAAGATGACTCTAGTCCCCTTCGATGTTTTAACGAGCCCGAAGTGACAAATGCTCGGATGGACTTTTTCAGTTATAGAGTTTGAAAAAGGCCAAAACTGCTTTGGAGTTCTAGGCAGAGGGTGTGCCAAACTTTTCGCGAAACCACAGAATACGTTTTACGGTACGGGTGGTCGATCTTCGTGAATGCTGTGTTCACTGCATCGCGATCAGTAGGGCGGCCGACACGGCTTCCTATGGATAAAGGATAATTGCCTATAGGGGTCTCCCAATATATACGCGACGGTACGTGGGAGCACAAGTCCGTATTAGTGCTACCGACTCTCAGGAGGAATCACCCACCTTTGTAGAGATCGACAGTCACTATGTTTAACGACGCCGGAACACGTCTCTACCTAGACCTCTATTTGTTTGCGTTATGTTACAAAGCGTTGTTATGTAAATTGAATTTATTTTAATGTTGATCTTGCTTAGCAGTTTGCCTTTAAGGATCACCACGAGATGTATGTAACAAATTCCTGAATGCAGTCTAAGATGAGAAGCAAACTTTTCAATCTTTCAACTTTGAAAACCTTAACTACTGAGGGAAAAGAAAGGCAAAATCTTTTCACACAGATCATAGAGCACACACTAAATGCAAATTTTTCCTAAATCGTCAAGCAAACAGTCAAATGCAAAATGCACAATGCATGTATTTTCTTTTCCCTTTCTTAATGTGGATGGGTTACAAAAAGAAAGTGGTTATATAACTTTGATTTCGATTTAAAGCGAAAGTAAACAAGCTTGTCCAAAATCAAAAGACACCTTAAGATTCACTTGCTTAATCACTGGA
Source organism: Pinus tabuliformis (assembly GCA_031772625.1). Classification (NCBI taxonomy): domain Eukaryota; kingdom Viridiplantae; phylum Streptophyta; class Pinopsida; order Pinales; family Pinaceae; genus Pinus; species Pinus tabuliformis. The sequence goes on along the minus strand of CM062807.1, from coordinate 761,407,100 downwards.
AATGCATGAAATCAAACCATAATGACGAAAGTAAATGACTAATCAGCTATGGACAGCAAACAAGCTAACTCTTTAGACCAGCAAAATGCCTAACACAGGTTCAGATCTAAGAGGCCAAAAGCAAGACTAGTTTACTTTTCGTTATGGGAAATTGTAAATGAGGAAGAAATACAAAGAACAAGTACAATTTCGTTATATAACAGAGGCGGAATGATGGCAAGTAATATTTGTTTCAGAACAGGTGCAAGACTGGTAACTGGCAGCCAAATCAATAGTGAAAACTGGCAAGAGAAAAGGAGGAAACCCCAACAGCACTAGGCAAAATTGGGCCAACGCAGGTGCTGCACAGCCAGTCTGGCTCTCAGCGCAGGTAGCCCCTTCGGGACCTGCGTTGCAAAGCAGGTAGCCTGTGTACTACCTGCTTTGGAAAACAAAAGTTGCGTTTTCACAGTTTCCGGGTCATAATTTTCTCAAAAATGCACAGTTTTTGCTCAAATCAGAAGCAATCAGTCAAGCACACTCAAAGGGATGATTAGGAAGGTAAAAAGCTATCACTAAGAGCTTACAAGGATCCTTGTAGATCAGCTTTTCAAATCATGAACTTGCTCAGAAATGAGCCAGAGTAGCTGCCCTCTACTTCGCTTTTGATATAGTCAAAAGCTTTTCGATTTGGTACTCTTTTGTTCAGGAAATGAATAGCAAAATACTACAAACACAATCAAACGGATACGATCCCCAGCGGAGTCGCCAGTTTGTTGTAGGGAAAAGTATCCGACTCGGATGACCCTATCCCACTCTAAGGGTGATAGTTCCTTAGCAACAACTGTAAAATAAACTACTCAAGGTTTACTTCTTTATGAAAGCAATAGAGAATGGAGAAAAGCACTAACCGTTGCCTTGCGCTTAATGTCGAATCCAAACTCTTCTCTTTGGCCGTTTGCTCCTAGCTCCTTGTTCTTTTGCTTGCCCAGCTACAGTGAGATCCTGCAAAATAACAAAGAAGGAAACTGCAAGAGGCATGCAATCATAACTGGTTCATGGATTAGTATAAACCAAACATGCAGTTATCACAATATATCATTGAAACAAGAGCACATAGAAGAACCTCAATAGCTTTTATTAATGAAGAAATAAAGGTTCTGAGAGTATTACAACCATTGAAGGCTCCAACCCAGCAACACCTCCCAGCAGAAAGAATTTCTCCTCTTCACCTCTCTCAAACAATCACCCAATAGTTCTATAGTGAAACCAACAGCATATCATTACTTTGCACAAAATTCCAGCCTCCAGAGCTCATAGGAGAGAGCTCAATATATAGATGAATTGAGAAAGGATGAGTCAGCTTGCAACTGATGTGTAGCTGCCTTGTGTCCTCTCTCTCTTCAGTTAATCTTTAGTTGATCTTCAGTTCTTGAGTCCACTTGGTGAACCTTGCTTCCACTTGGAGAAACGAAGCCTCTGACTCATCACAAGGCGAAATCCCTGATCCAAGTGTCATTTTTGGAAGATTCCAGAGCAATGACTCAGTGTGCCACATGTCCAAACTCGCTCAACGCAGGTGGGCTTTGTTCTACCTGCTTTGCAACGCAGGTACACCATGGAGCAGTTGTGTTTCAGCGCAGAAGCCTAGTGGAGCACCTGCTTTGATTTCAGGATTGCTTGTTTTTGAGTGTTTTCAGGTGGAGAACTGATCTGAGAGCTGTTGGTTTGCTGACCTTGTTCCTCTAGGGGTAGGAACATCATGTTTAGGGAACTTTGGATCCCTTGGATTATTGACAATTTATGCTTGTTGCTGTAAGGCACAAAATTGTCTATAACAGCATGGTCACAATTTCATCATATATTATCTTCTTTCGGTTTTTCTTTAGGTCTCATCAAGAACTCACATAAATATGAAGTGATCTCTTCACAAGTGACTGGGGGTGAGATCGATAAGATTTGTGGTTTATTTGAGATATTTTCATAGACAATGGACTCCGACTTTCAATATTTGGGTTTCCAAATAAAACCGAATTAGTACAAAATCGTTAACTGCAGTTGGGTCATGAAAAAAATCGATCTCAAATTAAACCACTTGACATTCAGGTGGCTCTCCATCGGAGGTAGGCTAATTCTTATCAAAGCTATACTTTAGTCTTTATTTTTATATTGGATGCATCTCTATATATTGCCAATGGATATCATACATAAAATTGATGCAATATTGGCTAGATTTCTTTGGTCTGGTAAAGAGAAGTCATGCAAGATTCATCTCGCTAGATTGTCTCTTTTAACCAAAGTTGTTGATCAAGGGGGGGTAGGGGATCTTGGATACTTTATCTTTTAATAAGTATCTCATATGAAAAAGTCTATGGAGAGGACTGTTGGGTAGGGGTATATGGTCTCAGATCATCAGAGGTAAATATTTTGAATATCATGACTATGAAGACTAGATTAAAGGTGGTGCAAAATCCCCTCTCTCATCCTCATACATATTGCACAGTATGATGAGACATAGACATTGGCTATTTGTGGGGATTTGCTGGGAGGTCGGTAATGGCAGTAGGATTGAGGTTGGACTGGACACTGTATGTGGTTTCCAAGGGGTACATATGCTATCTGTCCCTCTCCTTCAACACTTGCACGACAAAGGTATTTATCTTTTATCTCATATTGCTTCTTTTCAAGCTCACTCTCCATATTTATAGAATTAGCTTTGGGCAGAAGACATTGATCTGTCTGGTTTTTTGGCTACAGAGTGGACTCTTTATATTAGATAGATTGAGGTTGTAGACATTTTTATTTTAGATAAGATGGATGAGATGAGATGGGCTGGACAAGTACACAAGAACCAGATTGCAACCAACGACATTTACAAATCCATTTCCATCCCAATTAATTCTAATGTGGAGCTATCCTGGTATCACAAATCTTGGAAATGGAATTTCCCCTTGAAGCTCAAATGTTTTAGATGGTTGGTCTTGAATGACAAAGTACTCACTTGGAAGAATTTAGCTCGCAGAGGTTTCATTGGACCAAGTATCTGTATGTTGTGCAAGCAAAATTATGAAGATGTTGAACATCTCTTTTTAAACTACCCGATTGCCACTGAAATTTGGTTTTCAGTCCTTAGTGTTCTTCAGATTGACGAGGATTGGAAGCATATTTCACTGTTGGCACGTTTTAAGCATTGGTTTCAGTCACAACAAGTATTTGGTTCTCTGCCTTTCTTCATCATTTGGGGCATATGGCGCTACAAGAATCTTAAGATATTTGAAGACAAACAAACTGATATTAGATACTTTGTCATGGGGATTGTGTCTTATTTTTCTGAGACAGGACCCATGAATCATATTAAAAAATCTAGACAGGTCATTTTGCAGGACATCTGGAATGAGTATCTGGTGGGATTCTTCGATGGGGCTTGTAAATATGGACTATGTAGATGTGGTGTACTCATTGCTACTGAACCTGGCAAGTATTATCACTTTTGGTGGGAGGGTGGTACTGGTTCCAACAACAAGGCATAAATCATCGCATTATGGGGCTTCTATTCACTGCTAGCTAGCTCAACATTACCACCTTACATATTTTTGGGGACTCTAAAGGATGGATAGATTATATCAAGGGATTGTCATGTTTCCAACCTCCCCTTCTAGCTTATTGGATGAAGCGCATTCATATCCTGATAAGAGAATTTGCACATTCATATCCTGATAAGAGCATTCCAACAAATTGATTTTAATCATATATAAAGGGAGCAGAACATCATCGTTGACTTACTCTCCAAAAGAGGCATTTCAGCATCTCCTGGAGTCATACATTATGTTGCATACAACCGAGATTCCATATTTGACTTTGGCACTATTCCTACTTCTTAGATAGGATTATTATAAGATATTTGCTATATTTCTATTTTGTCTTTCCGTAACTAAGCATGTATTGAACAATGGGTGAACTACTGTGGATGATAGTATAACAAACATACCTTATGTCTTTATATGTTTGGGTTTTTTGTTGTTAAGTTTGGATGTATATCGTGGGACAAAACTAAGTAATTTATGTAATTGTACTTTATTTACTTAATATTAAAGAAGGCATTTTTTTCTACTGAAAAAAAATAAAAATAAAATAAATAAATAAATAAATAAAAAATTCAATGACTATCCATTAATGGGTGTTCCAAATTAGAAGAGGTGGAAGGCATCAAACATTGTATTTTGTTGTAGAATTTATATGTTGGAGATTGTCCCAAATTACAACAAATAGTTTCAAACATGTCAAGTTAAAAAAAAAAAAAAAAAAAACAAAACAAAAACAAAAAAAAAACAAAAACAAAAAAAAAACCTTCAATGACTATCCATTAATGGGTGTTCCAAATTAGAAGAGGTGGAAGGCATCAAACATTGTATTTTGTTGTAGAATTTATGTTGGAGATTGTCCCAAATTACAACAAATAGTTTCAAACATGTCAAGTTAATATATATATATATATATTTATATATCTTCAACTACTATCCATTAATGGGTGTTCCAAATTAGAAGAGGTGGAAGGCATCGAACATTGCATTTTGTTGTAGAATTTGTATGTTGGAGATTGTCCCAAATTACAACAAATAGTTTCAAACATGTCAAGTTTTATATGGTGTTTGATTACACAGAAGTCAATTTTTAAGGGAGAGGTTCTATTCGGACCTTCATAATTTGTCCATATCCATCTGGAGTTTGTCACATGTCCCACTAATATGTCATAACATGCACTTGCATTCTTACAATTTGCGAGATGTGTACTTCGTTCTGCCACAACAATAAATGGATATCATGAAAATAATTTCAACTTTAAACCCGTTTTCGAATGGAGGAATCCTTATTTCATCCATTAATTGTTGTATAAATTATATTTTAACTTTATCGATTGTATATATGCGTTTGAAATAAACCATTTGATTCTCCCTTTCCCATTTGATATCACCAACATTTCTTTAATTAAGTAAAGAAATTAAAGAAATTCCTTGACTTAAAATCTAATTTCTACATTTAATTATGTATGAAATGATTCCTATAATTATGCCTTTTTCATTTGATATAGTACTAGTTTTTTAATTAAATAAAGAAAATATTTCAAAGACATGTCATGATTAATCTATTTAAAATGGTGAGTTGTGCTTATGTATTTCCTTAAAGTTGGTCAACGACTACCCATTTGATTTTTGGAAAAGAAAATGTAAGAAAAGTTGCATATGAGTTATATGAATGCTTTTGTTGTAAAGGAAATATATAAAGGTATTTTGGATGTTTGAAATTGTATTATTATTTTTAAAAAACATCAACAAATTAAATGAGCAAAATTTATTATGCTAAACGTATTTTCTAAGGGAGACGATTTTATTGAGCTTCATCATCTATCCATAACTAGTTGGAATCCACTTTGTGTCCAACCATCCACCTATCTTCTTTCCATTCATGGGCCAAACAAATTCACACTTTGATTATGTACTCATCCATTCCACACCTTTGCAAATATATGTGTTTTTAGAGATAACTCAAATGTTTGTAAAAATATTTTTTTGTCCTTTCCATATACATTGATGTACCATCATTTGACTTGTTAAGGGGTTATGAAGTTGAAAGAAAGGAGGTTGACATAGTTGGTTTTAATTTCTTGCAAGAGGACCTTTCTCTACACATGGTTTTAATTTCTTGCAAGAGGGCCTTCTCCACCATGTGTAGAGAAAGGTTGAAAAATGTACAATCTCCCCTCATCTTCAAAGTGGTTTTGTCATAAACCAAGGCCGCTTCTTATATTGTCTCTAAATTTCCCAGCCACATCCCCCATGGATTCCTCTACACCCCTTTATAGTGTGCCTTTGTAGGCAAGAAATTTGTTTGCCTCTCTTTTTGAATCTTTGGTAGTTGAACAATAATTTACTAGGATCAGAAACATCTTTGATTAACATCTTCTTTCCATGCTCAATCATCATCAAAGGCTTAGGAGCCTTTAGAAATTCTTGTTGAATTCATGTGTACTAATTAAAACTTCCAAACAATCAACATACATTCATGCCAATGCTCTCTTCCATTGCATTAAGGTTCCATCTAATTTGGGCATAAGATTTTCTCCATTACTATTATTTTCTTCATAATTTAGGGACTTCATTGGGTACACTACCCTTATGACCTTCGATGGTGGATGCTATTTCATTAGTCTGCTCTTTATTTGCATGTTGATGTAATCATTCATGGTCATGGCCATTTTATGTTTGGCACACCCTAGAGAATTGAATAGAAATGGATGGATCAAATTGATCAAATTTCACAAATCAAGGGCCTTAAATTGCTACATGTTTATCCAAGTATTTAATGTGGATTTGGTGTGACCTATCTATCTACAACCTATTCGTCATGGTTTGGGATTACAATTTGTAAGTTGGAAGTAAGAATAGATCATCGACAACACCACCAACTAGAGTTGGAAGTAAGAATAGATCATCGACAACGCCACCAACTAGAGTTGGAAGTAAGAATAGATCATCGACAACACCACCAACTAGAGTAACATTGATAGAAACAACATATATGTAACTGGTAGCAAGACAAGAATCCCCATTTAAAACAAATAGAAGCATCACCATTTTGAATCCTCAATTTGGTAATTTGTGGTTTTAGATTTATGCATGGTATGGACTTAAGGGGAAAAAAGCCAAGATTAAGGGCAAAGATGAGAATTGTGATTTTGGAGACAGATTTAAGGTGGAGGCATTCACTTTTATTTCTTAGTATCAAACCACCACCAAGGTTCAAGGTTAAATTCTCACCCTAACAATCCGCACTTATATTTTTGTCTTTGAATAATTTATTTGCTAACACATAAGTTGCTTGATGTTCATTTGAATCGATGGTTTCATACCTCTATTTGAATTGTAATAGTGACCCATGAAAATGTCACAATACATAATGATGCTCCATTTCCTTGTACCCCAATAGTCATTGGAAGATTATATTTATATATCACCATTTTATTTTTCTTGAGATCTCCATTAGAAACACTAATTGGGGTTGACTTAATGAATAATGGGTAGCTCAAGGAATCTTGCATTGCATCCTTCTATCGTATATGCATTCACATTTATGCTCACTAAAATCCCTTTTGAAGATTCACTTTTCTAAAAAACAAATCCTCTAATTTTTTAATAATGTAACTATTTTACGTTCCTTTCCTCTGCTTCGGGGGTGTACTAGTAATACGTCATAGGTGTTTTGAAGGGGAAGTTTCTCTAGAGGACCTTTTTCATCTTTCCAAAGCTTGTTGGGATAAGGAATGTATTTGCACTTTGTTGTCACACAAATATCATCGACATGTATACTTCAAGACTATTGGGAAAGGGCACATATTTAAACTTTGTTGTCACACGAACGTCATCGGAGCCTCTGCCTCTCTTTATGCTTCTGACTCTGCCTCTATTTCTACTTCTGTCTCTGCTGACGCTTTCATCGGTTGACCCCTTAAGCCTGTTGCTACCTGGAAATGCTTCTTCAACTGAGAATAATAGTAATTGAGAATGCAGCTCCACCAAACAGAGCTTTGAAATGAAATATGCAAAGTTTCAAGCTTATCAACAACTGATTGGATTTTCGTTTGCGAATCAGTTTCATGTTAGTGGTTATGAATATGTTTCTTGTTAGTGGCTAATTGAAGATAGAGGAAGCCATCACTATGATGTGGGCTACTATCAAACTTGTGATTGGGAAAGCATTACTTTTATTTTTTCAGATGCCTAACGGTAATTCCCATGAAGGATGTTCAAGTGATTCTACTAATTATGGTGGAAGTTTGATGTCTATTATGTGGGAGATGATTGCAAAGGAGGTCCAAAAATATTTTGAAAAAATGTTCACCAATATGACTTTCTTTCATGGGATCGCCAAGGGATCAAAACCCTTTTGCCACCATTTCAACCGGTCTCAAGTTCAAGCCCTTTCAACTTCTGTAGAACAAACCCCTGAAACAACCATTGTGGCATTTAATGTAATGGACCAGAAGGAATTAACTGTAGTTATTCTTCTTTTGAATCTAAATATACAGAGATTGAAGAAAGTGAGATGAAACTGAAGTAAAAAACACCGTGATTGTCATTCTTTCTTCTCCTCTTTCAGAGTCTGGTGAGATTTAGATTCATCTTAGTGAAAGTTCCATTTTAGCAACTTTGATTCAACTATTAACCTCTAAAATCCCACCAAAGAGTCTGCCAGAGCCTAGCTGGGGTTATTATCACGGCTAGAACCCGGTCTCTGACAATTAGCATCTGTTTGATCAAATATGAGCCCCTTGGATGACTTATGTCGCTTACAATTATACACTCCAATAATTCCAATCTATTCTCATAACCTACAACATTCAACACAACATCACAAAGCCTGTTCGTGCTCTCCAGTAAACCCTTTCCCTTGTCCTTCAAAGCAATAAGATCTAGACGATTATTATTATGTTTGTTATTGTTTCCATGGATATCGTTCCTGTTATTCTTAAAACTATGGTGATTATTGTGGTCAATTTTGAAGGTGTCCTTGAAATCCAACGAATCCATGAGCTTCAACGAGTGTGTTGGCATGAAAAACTTCCCTAAGGTAAGGGTTGACAACCTCAACAGATTGAAGGCAGAAAATCAACAAGAAGCATATGTTCAAGCAAGCAAACTATACAAACTACCAAAGTTGGGTTTGAGAGGAGTACCCATAGGTCCTACGTTCGATGTCAATCCCATAGGGTCCAAACCCTCTGCTTCCTCCCAAGTGAGCAGACCTGCAACACAGTTCAGAGAAGCATATACATAGCAAGTAGTTCAAAGTGCATGCATAATAAACATGTTAGATCATCAAGCATAAACATATAAATCATGACATATTACACATGAATCATAAAAAAATGAGATCATAACATATCGGAAACTAGACAGAGCTTCTTTATTGATATCAAAAAAGAGTAGTGGAGAGATACAACCTGATTCAACCACGGAACTAAAGAAACCTTCCTCCGGATCCATCCAGGCCAAGCCCCAAAGATCACCTCTCAAGCATGTGCAAAAAGATGCCATATAATGAAGGATGAACATCTATGCAAGGAAACAGGGTTTCCTATGACTGGGAGTGTAGGAGGCACATGGAAAATTAGACTTGATCTGGGGACCGAAAAGACTATAATGTCGATATCCTATCTCCTTGATGTGTTTAGGCATTCACATTATGTGTATAAATACCACCAGAAATCAGTTGATTCAGTTAGGCCATAGGCTCCTGTAGGTGGGCTTTCGGTGAAACCCATAAACCCCGCCCAAAAAATAGGATATTATTTTATTTTTTCATATTTTAAATAATATACGCGGGTTCTGTATTATGGTACCCACGTGTGTACGCGCTTCTTAAATGGAAGAGATGCGTATGGAATTTAAACTATTGTTTTTTAATAAATGATCAAGTATGTATGGGAAAGGGCTGCCCAAGGCCATACCAGAGCATCAAAACTACATGGGTGTTGAATGATGCTATAACAGATGCCCCCTAATATATGAGGTTAGAAAGGGTACATGATGGCCGAAACATATTAAGTACAAAGAGAGATCATTTGATAACTTAAGAGGAGATCACCAAATTCCATCCCACTGAATACCTGTGGAAGGAGTCAGAAAGAATACTCATGTCTGAGGCGAGCATACCCATGCTCAGAGATAGTAAAGCATGTCCATTGATCAAGTATAGAGCATATCCAACATGTATACATACGTGTACAAATAAGACTGAAGAATATGTAGGTTTTAACCCTGTACAAAATTATTTGCATATGAATTCTAAAAACAGAAAATAAACAATGGCGAGAGCATAAAACATAAAATAGATATACACAGAGATTTCCCTAGGATCCCAAAACCGAGACTACTAGATTAATTTTTCATTATATTCCTTTCAATGTTAGAACACATATATATACATGCCGAAGCATTCATAAACCCCAATCCATTAACCCTGGATTAGAACATAACCACCGTTCCCTTGATTGGATCTACAAGATACCATGGGAAGAAAACCATCATGCCCAAAATCATGTGCAAAACCCATGCACAAAACTATAGGTAGGTCCACCCACCTAATATAGGGTCCAATTTTTTTTTTCCCGGGGCACTGCCCCAGACCTCGTGTAGGGGGGCTACCACCCCCTCTATGACCCCCCCGCTGCGCCCGACACAATGAAGGGGGGGCTTCTACCCCCCCTCTAACCCCTCACTTCACACGCGAGCCTAGTTGTGGAAAAAAAATAACACACCCAACATTCTCCCACTTGTTGTTCTCTTTCCACACAAGGGATCACATGAGAGATTAGTCATTGGTCCACCCCCTTGCAACACCCATTTTTTTACTACAACAAGAAAACTTCTCAGTGCTCACAGACTTTGTCAAGGAGTCTGGAATATTCTTCAAAGTGTCCACATTTACCAGCAACACCTTTTTGTCCTCAACCATATCCCTCACAAAAGTGATACTGAACATCAATGTGCTTTGTCTTTGAATGATAACCCGGGTTCTTTACGAATAAAGTTTCTCTTTGGCTGTCACCGTCTATCCTTATAGCTCATTGTACTAACCCCATAATTGAACACAATCTCTATAACCAAACTGCTTTCTTGCTTGCATGAGTGGCTGCAATGTATTCTGCCTCTATAGTCTAAAGTACCACTACAGACTAGGTCTTTCTCATCCAACTGACTACACTTCCAAATAGGTTAAACACATTACTCCTTTAGATATTCTCTGATCCAGATCTCTAGCCCAGTCTACATCAAAAAAGCCACGAATGTCCAAAATTCTATTCAATCCTAGGCTTCCTTGGTAGCACAGACCAATCACTAGTGCCACACAAACACCTGAAAACCCACTTCACTGCTATCCAATGCTCCTTCCTTGGTTTTGACATAAACCTACTCAATACTCTCACTACATGTGCAATGTCTAGTCTAGTCTAGACCATTCCATACATTAGGCTACCGACTGCACTTGTGTATGGAACACGAGACATGTCCTCTTCCCTTCTTGTGTCTTGGGACACTGTTCAACATATAACTTTACACCTACAGGAATAGGAACCTTCACCAGTTTACTATCCTTCATATTAAACCTCTATAGTATTGTCTTGACATACTTCCTCTAGTTTAACCAAAGCTTCCTCTTTGCTTGATCTCATTTAATTTCCATGCCCAAAATACAGTGTGCAGCACCAAGATCTTTCATGTCGAATTTGGAGGATAATTGGGTCTTCAAATCCTGGATAATTTCTTTGTCATTTCCAACTAACAACATATCATCCACATACAAGAATAGATAAATAACACGTCACCAATTACTTTAAAATACACACAATGATCTTCTTTTCTTCTGGTGAAGCCAAGTCCCCGTAAAAATGTATCAAATTTTTGATACCACATCCTTGGTGACTGTTTTAAACCATACAAAGACTTTTTTAACTTTCATACCATTTATTTCTTACCCTTCATTGCAAAGCCTTAATGTTGCTTCATGTAGATCTCTTATTCCAGATCCTCATGAAGAAATGTTGTCTTCACATCCATCTGTTCTACCTCAAAATAAAAAGCAGTAACAACAGATAAAAGTAATCTAATAGAAGCTACCTTGGCAATAGGAGAGATTCCTCTTTGCACGATCTCGTTTAATTTCCATGCCAAAAATATAGTCTGCAACACCAAGATATTTCATGTCGAATTTGGAGGACAATTGGGTCTTCAATTCCTGGATAATTTCTTTGTCCTTTCCAATCCACAACATATCATCCACATATAATACCAAATAAATAACATGGTCACCAATTAATTTAAAACACACAGTGATCCGCTTTGCTTCTGGTGTAGCCAAGTCCTCGTATAAATGTATCAAATTTTTGATACCACGTCTTTGGTGACTGTTTTAACCCATACAAAGACTTTTTTAACCTGCATGCCAGTTATTTCTTTCCCTTCACCGCAAAGCCTTCATGTTGCCTCATGTATATCTCTTCTTCCAAATCCCTGTGAAGAAATGTTGTCTTCACATCCATCTGTTCTACCTTAAAACCAAAAGCAACAACAACAAATAAAAGTAATCTAATAGAAGCTACCTTCACAATAGGAGAAAAAATATCACCAAAATCAATTCCCGACACCTGGGAATGACATTTTTCTACCAATTGACCTTTGTATTTCTCCACCTTTCCTTCTTCATTCGTCTTCTTCTTAAACACCCATTTTCTTCCATTGGGTTTCCTTCCAGTCGGTAACTCCACCAGATCCCAAGCCTCATGTTTGTCCAAAGATGTCATTTCAACAACCATGGTCTCTTTCCAGAGTTTTCCATCCTTTGAATCTACTACCTCCCCGACAATTATGGGATCACCATTAGTAAGAGATAAAGGAAAATTTGAATAGAAAGTAGATGGACTCTGCCTTTCTAGTTGCCTTCTTTCTCGAATTGATGTACTCACAACTGGAGTTTGTGGCTCTTCATCTTCTGGTTCCTCTTCTGTTGTAGAGTCCGATTCTTCCTCCTTTAGCTCAAACTCTATCTCCTCAGGTTCCTTTGGTAGGAATTCATGTTTAATAACATCTTTCACCTCTCTAAACACCGCATCTCGGCTGCACACAACCTTCCTTGTTTATGGGTTCCAAAGCTTATAACCTTTTAAATCATCCTTATGCCCAATAAAGATGCACCTTTCAGATTTACTATCCAACTTGGTTCTTTTTTCCTTTGGAACATGTACATATGCATCACAACCAAATACCATCAGATGTGAAAGAGAGGGTTTCTATAGGTTTTAACCCCGTATAGAAATTACCTGCATATGAATTCTAAAACACTTAAAATAAACAATGCGAGAGCATAACACATAAAACACATATACACAGAGATTTTCCCTTGGATCCCAAAGCCAGGACTACTAGCTTGATTTTTCATTATGTTCCTTTCAATGTTATAATACATATTTATACATGCCGAAGCATCCAATACCATGGACCGAAAACGATCGCATCCAAAAAACATGTGCGAAAATCATGCACAAAACCATAGGTGGGTCCGCCCATCCTAAAATAGGGTCCAAAACCAAAATTTTCCGGGGCGTTGCCCCGGACCCCATAAAGTGGGATTACAGGTACGCCTCAAACCCCCTATGATCCCCCCCAATACACAATCGACACAACAAAGGGGGGCTCCACCCCCCCTCTAACCCCCCGGTTAACTATGTGGGCTAGTCGCGGAAAGAATATAACACAACCCAACATTCTCCCACTTGTTGTTTTCTTTCCACAGGGGGCCACAAGAGGACTTAGTCATTTTTCCAGCCCTGAAACACCCATTGTCTCTCTACACCAAGAGAACTTCTCAGAGCTCACAGATTTTGTCAATGCATCTGCAGTATTCTTCAAAGTGTCCACCTTTACCAGCAACACCTTTTTGTCTTCTATCATATCCCTCACAAAGTGATACTGAACATCAATGTGCTTTATCTTTGAATGATATGCGGGGTTCTTTGCCAAAAAATTGCACTTTGGCTGTTATAGTCTATCCTTATAGCTCCCTGTACTAACCCCATACTTGAACACAATCTCTGCAACCAAACTGCTTCCTTGCTTGCATGAGTGGCTACCATGTATTCGACCTCTGTAGTTAATAGTGCCACTACAGATTGTTTCTTACTCATCCAACTGACTGCACCTCCAAATAGGTTAAACACATACCCACTTGTAAATCTTCTCTGATCCAGATCTCCAGCCCAGTCTGCATCAACAAAGCCATGAATATCCAACATTCTGTCCAATCCTGATATTCCTTGGTAGCACAAACAATAATCACTGGTGCTACACAAATACCTGAAAACCCGCTTCACTGTTGTCCAATGCTCCTTCCCTGGTTTTGACATAAACCTGCCCAATACTCCCACTACATGTGCAATGTCTGGTATAGTATAGACCATTGCATACATCAGGCTACCGACTGCACTTGAATATGGAACACGGGACATGTCCTCTTCCTCTTCTTGTGTCTTGGGACACTGTTCAGCAGATAACCTCACACCTACAGGAATAGGAACCTTCACCGGTTTACTATCATGCACATTAAACCTCTGCAGTATTGTCTCGACATACTTCCTCTGGTTTAACCAGAGCTTCCTCTTTGCCCAATCTCTTTTAATTTCCATGCCCAAAATATAGTTTGCAGCACCAAGATCTTTCATGTCGAATTTGGAGGACAATTGGGTCTTCAAATCCTGGATAATTTTTTTGTCATTTCCAACCAGCAACATATCATCCACATACAAGACAAGATAAATAAGAAGGTCACCAATTAATTTAAAATACACACAGTGATCTGCTTTGCTTCTGGTGAAGCCAAGTCCCCGTATAAATGTATCAAATTTTTGATACCACATCCTTGGTGACTGTTTTAACCCATACAGAGACTTCTTTAACTTGCATAACAGTTCTTTCTTACCCTTCACCGCAAAGCCTTCAGGTTGCTTCATGTATATTTCCTCTTCCAGATCCCCATGAAGAAATGTTGTCTTCACATCCATCTGTTCTACCTCAAAATCAAAAGCATCAGCAACATATAAAAGTAATCTAATAGAAGTTACCTTGGCAACAGGAGAAAAAATATCACCAAAATCAATTCCTGGCACATAGGAATAACCTTTTGCTACCAACCGAGCTTTGTATTTCTCCACCTTTCCTTCTGCATTTGTCTTCTTCTTGAACACCCATTTGCTGCCAATGGGTTTCCTTCCAGCCAACAACTCCACCAGATCCCAAGCCTCATTTTTGTGCAAAGATGCCATTTCATGAGCCATGGCCTCTTTCCAGAGTTTTCCATCCTCCGAATCTATTGCTTCCTTCACAGTTCTGGGATCATCATCAGTAATAGATAAAGAAAAATTTGAACAGAAAGAAGATGGACTATACCTTTTTGGCTGCCTTCTTTCTCGAACTGATCTTCTCACACCCGAAGTTTGGGGCTCTTCATCTTCTGATTCCTCCTCTGCTCTAGAGTCTGATTCTTCCTCCTTAAGCTCAAACTCTATCTTCTCAGGTTTCTTTGGTTGGAATTCATGTTTAATAACATATTTTACCTCTCTGAACACCACATCTCGGCTGTACACAAACTTTCATGTGACTAGGTTCCAAATCTTATAACCCTTTAAACCATCCTTATACCCAAAAAAGATGCACTTTTCAGATTTATTATCCAACTTGGTTCATTTCTCCTTTGGAACATGTACATATGCATCACATCCAAATACCCTCAGATGTGAAAGAGAGGGTTTCTTACCAGTCCATACCTCTTGTGGAGTCTTATCCTCCAACACTGATGAAGGTGACCTATTGACCAAGTAACATGCAGTATCCACCGCCTTTGCCCAGAATTCCTGTCCTAACCCGGCACCACTGAGCATGCTTCTTGCCCTTTCCATCAATGTCTTATTCATTCTTTCTGCAACTCCATTTTTCTGAGGTGTATATGGAGTAGTCTTCTATCGTGCTATACCATACTTCTTACAAAATTCTTCAAATTCCTTGCTGCAAAACTCTCCACCATTGTCTGTCCTCAGCACCTTTATCTTCTTCTCTATCTGATTTTCCACGAGAGCCTTAAATTCTTTAAACCTGTCAAACGCTTCAGATTTCTTCTTAAGGAAATATATCCATGTATTCCTTGAGAAGTCATCTATAAATGATACATAGTACACAGACTTACCTAGTGATGGAACCTTCACAAGTCCAAACACATCACTGTGCACAAGTTCTAATATCTGTTTCGCCCTCTTACTACTAGAGGGGAAACTTACCCGATTTTGCTTCCCATATACACAATTTTCACAGAAATCAAAATCCAGAGAGCTGTTACTCATACCTTCTACCATACCTTTACCATGAAGTATTCGAAGGCCCTTGTCTCCAATATGTCCAAGCCTTTGATGCCACAACATGGTCTTCTCTCCAGAGACCACCAAATTTTCTACTCCACTTTCAGGAACCACAGAACTATTGCACCCATCAATAACAGTGCTACCTTGTAGCTTGTACAGAGTTCCAAGTCGAACTCCTCGCATCAATACCAATTCTCCCCGAACCATTCTGCAGGTATCTTTCTCGAACACTGTTTTTACACCTGCATCATCCAACTTGCTTACAAAAATCAGATTTCTGGCCAATGCAGGAATATGCAGAACACCCGGAAGTGTTCTAACCTTTCCACCTTGCAGCTTCAACTTTACTTTTCCACGACCAATGATTCTAGCCTTCCTATCATCCCCTAAGAAGACATCACCACCATCATATTTCTCATACTCGCAGAACCACTCTCTATGGGGAGTGAAGTGAAAGGATGCACCCGAGTCAATCAACCATGCCTCATGATCTACATGTGTACTTGAAGAAGCAAAGTACACATCCCCACCTTCATCTGAGGTTGTTTTCTCCTTTGCAGAAGAAGCATCATCAGATCCTTTTCTTTTATCAGGACCTTTAGATTTACAGTCCCTTTTTTAGTGCCCTTCCTTTCTGCATTTCCAGCACACCACCTTTATAGGTTTTCCTGGAGATATAGATCTCCCTCTAGATTTAGATCTCCCACTCGGTGACTTATTTTTGTTTTTGTTCTGGGACCGTTCTCGTACAGACAAGGCATCACCATTCTGGATCTCCATATTTTTCCGTCTCATTTCCTCCATCAGTAAGGATGAGACTATTTCATCAAACTACAAGGTGGTTGCATTGCGACCTATTGCAATAACCAGACTATCCCACAAATATGGTAGAGAACACAACAAAATGATGCACTTATCTTTATCTGAAATTTTAATATCAACAGATGCTAATTGACTTACAACAGTATTAAATGCGTTCAGATGCTCTGTCATCGAGTCTCCATCCTTCATCCTCAGGTTGTACATCTTTTTCCACAGGAACAGTTTATTCACTAGAGACTTAGATTGGTACAAAGTCCCTAAATTGTCCCAGAAAGCCTTCGCCGTAGCTTCCCCTGATACATTCAGCAATACTGAATCTGAGACACACAATCGTATTGTGCTCTTTTCCTTTTGATCCAACTTCTTCCATTCTTCATCGGACACTCCCGTTGGTTTAGTACCCGGATCTACCGCGATCCACTGATCTTTATCCACCAATAGATCCTCCATCTTGAGTTTCCACAACTCAAAACTCTGACCATTAAATTTCTCGATCTCAATCTTTCCACTGCTCGCCATCTTCTTTCACCACCATAATCAATCTCGCAGATCTCCCACTGAACAAGGTCTACCACAGGCCTGAGCGAAACCCCTCAATAACAAAGGCGTCCCCTTGAAGCCAAAACTGCTCTGATACCAAATGTAGGTTTTAACCTCATACATAAATTACCTACATAAGAATTCTAAAACACAGAGAATAAACAATGCGAGAGCATAACACATAAAACACATATACACAGAGATTTTCCCCTGGATCCCAAAACCGGGACTACCAGCTTGATTTTTCATTATGTTCCTTTCAATATTATACTACATATTTATACATGCCGAAGCATCCAATACCATGGACCAAAAACCATCGCGTCCAATACCATAGACCGAAAACCACTGCGTCCAAAAAACATGTGCGAAAATCATGCACAAAACCATAGGTGGGTCCACCCATCCTAACATAGGGTCCAAAACCAAAATTTTCCGGGGCGCTGCCCCAGACCCCATAAAGTGGGGTTACGGGTATGCCTCAAACCCCCTATGACCCCCCCCCTTGCTACACAATCAGCGCAACGAAGGGGGGCTCTGCCCCCCCTCGCTACACAATCAACGCAACGAAGGGCGGCTTTGCCCCCCCCCAACCCCCTGGTTAACTACGTGGGCTAGTCGTGGAAAGAATATAACATAACCCAACAGTTTCTTACCAGTCCATACCTCTTGTGGAGTCTTATCCTCCAACGCTTATGAAGGTGATATATTAACCAGGTAACATGCAGTCTCCACCGCCTTTGCCCATAATTCCTATCTTAACCCTACACCACAGAGCATGCTTATTACCTTTTCAATCAATGTCTTGTTCATTCTTTCTACAACTCCGTTTTTCTGAGGTGTGTATGGAGTAGTATTTTTTCGTGCTATGCCACACTTCTTACAAAACTCTTCAAATTCCTTTTTACATAAATTTCCACCATTATCTATCCTCAACACCTTTATCTTCTTCTCTGTCTAGTTTTCCACCAGAGCATTAAATTCTTTAACACTGTCAAAGACTTCAAATTTCTTCCCAAGGAAATATATCCATGTATTCCTTGAGAAGTCATCTATAAATGATACATAGTACACATACTTACCCAGTGATGGAATTGACACAGGTCCAAACACATCACTGTGCACAAGCTCTAATATCCCTTTCGCCCTCTTAGCACCAGAGGGGAAACTCACCTGATTATGCTTCCCATATACACAATGTTCCAAAAAATCGAAATCCAGAGAACAATTAGACATACCTTTTACCATACCATTACCATGAAGTATTCGAAGACCCTTCTCTCCAATATGTCCAAGCCTTTGATGCCATAACATTGTCTTTTCTCCAGAGACCACTAGATTTTATGCTTCACTTTCAGGAACCACAAAACAGTTGCACCCATCAATAACAATACTACCAAGAATCTTGTACAGAGTTCCAATCCGAAATCCCCACATCAATACCAGTGCTCCCTAAACCAACTTGCAGGTATCTTTCTCGAACACTATTTTTACACCTGCATCATCCATCTTGTTTACAAAAATAAGATTACTGGCCAATGTAGAAATATGTAGAACACATGGAAGTGTTCTAATCCTTCCACCTTGCAACTTCAGCTTTACTTTTCCGCGACCGATGATTCTAGCCTTCCTGTAATCAACTAAGAAGACATCGCCGCCATCATATTTCTCATACTCGCAGAACCACTCCTTATGGGGAGTGAAGTGAAAGGATGCACTTGAGTCAATCAACCATGCCTCGTGATCTACATGTGTACTTGAAGAAGAAGTCAAGTACACATCCCCACCTTCATTTGATGTGTTTTTCGCCTCTAAAAAAGGAGCATCATCAAATACTTTCCTTTCTCAGGAGCTTTAGATTTACAATACTTTTTGAAGTGCCCTTCCTTTCTTCATTTCCATCACACCTTTACAAGTTTTCCTGGAGATTTATATCTCCCTCCAGATTTAGATCTCCCACTCGAGGAATTATTTTTGTTTCTGTTTTGGGATCATCCTCATACAAACAAGGCATCTCCATTCTGGCCCTCCACATTTTTCCGTCTCATCTCCTCTGACAACAAGGATGAGATTATTTCATCAAACTTCAAGGTAGTTGTATTGCTACTACCTATACAAACAACCAAACTATCCCACGAAT
The DNA here is from genome assembly GCA_031772625.1 of Pinus tabuliformis. Classification (NCBI taxonomy): domain Eukaryota; kingdom Viridiplantae; phylum Streptophyta; class Pinopsida; order Pinales; family Pinaceae; genus Pinus; species Pinus tabuliformis. The sequence continues at coordinate 761,387,658 of CM062807.1, read as the reverse complement.
CTGGTAGAGAACACAACAAACTGATGCACTTATATTCATCTGAAATTTTAATATCAACAGATAACAACTGGCTTATCACAATATTAAAGGCGTTTAGATGCTCTGTCACCGAGTCTTCATGTTTCATCCTCAGGTTATACATTTATTTTTATTTTTATTTTTATTTTTTTATTTTTTTATTTTTTATTATTTATTTATTTATTTATATATATTTTTTATTTTTTATTTTTATTATTTATTTATTATTTTTTTTGCTGTAGGAACAATTTGTTCACCAAAGACTTAGACTGGTACAAAGTCCCTAACTTGTCCCACAAATACTTCGCCGTAGCTTCCCCTGATACATTCAACAATACTGAATCTGAGATACACAACCATATTGTGCTCTTTTCTTTTCGATCCAACTTTGTCCAATCTTCATCTGACATTGTTGTTGGTTTAGTACCTAGATCTACCACGATCCACTGATCTTTATCCACCAGCAGATCCTCCATCTTGAGTTTCCACAACTCAAAACTCTGACCATTAAATTTCCCGATCTCTATCTTTCCACTGCTCACCATCTTCTTTCACCGCAAGAATCGATCCTGCACATCTCCCACTGAACTGGGTTTAGCACAGACCTGAGAAAAACTCCTCAGCAACAAAGGCATCCCCTTGAAGTCGAAACAACTATGATACCAAATGTAGGTTTTAACCTTGTACATAAATGACCTACATATGAATTATAAAAACAGAAAATAAACAATGGCGAGAGAATAAAACATAAAATAGATATACACAAAGATTTCCCCTAGATCCCAAAATTGGGGCTACTAGATTAATTTTTCATTATATTCCTTTCAATGTTACAACACACATATATATATACATGCCGAAGAATTCATAAACCCCAATCCATTAACCCTGGATAAGAATATAACCATAATTCCCTTGACCGGATCTACAAGATACCATGAGTAGAAAACCATCACATCCAAAACCATGTGCAAAACCCATGCACAAAACCATAGGTAGGTCCATCACAACACACAACATAATACATAGTGGATCATCTGATCATAGTTGCAAAGGAACACAATGAAGCTATGTCTCAATATCAAATATAGAAGAAAATCTAATCAATGATGCTCGAAGAATGTGTAATCACTGATGCTACATAACTGATCCTCATAATAGTACGAAGTCATATAGGTGGAATAGTGATATTTCATAAACTAGGGTGTCAACATACAAAATGCTGCTATGATGAACTACAACATATAAGGGTGGCTGGTAATGTAATATTCCCTTTCTTGATATGGTCAAATTGTATGGGATCTGCCCACGGTATTTACTATGGTATTTTGCCATGTTATCAACCCATGGTATTTGCCTTCGGTTTTCAAGGGAAAATAATAAAATAAGGTTCTAGAGAGTTGATCAAGCCTTTAAAAGGGGACAAAAGCTAGGCATTTGGATCATTTTGAGTTATCTATCCTATTGTGTTTTCTTGAGAACTTGGCAAGGCCAGTTCTAGTTTTGATCCTAGGACAAAAACCATGTGGTGAATTTGTCTAGTGGATCCATCAAGGGTCCATAATTGAGATTCAGTGTCTTTAATTTCTTTGTTGATAGGAAGACATACATGCCACAAGCACGGGATTTAGTATGTCTTGTGTGGGAATGTAACTTTTTTTTCAATTAATTACATAAATAAGAGGCCACATTCTCATATCTGTTTTATGTTCGTTGTTTTTACTGCAAAAATTTTATTGGAACACCTAGAGTGTACTAGATCTGTTAAAATTTTTGATGTTTGGGATTTTACAGTGGTATCAGAACTGGTTTTTCTGCCATCTTGAGGGTTTCTAAATTGAAACAAAAGAGTATTAGTTTCGGTGATTCTCCATGGTCACCCTGGCTAAAGATCTTGTCAATTTTGGTGGTTTTCCATAACTACCCTATTTGACCATTGCAGGATCTATTATTGAGTTCAATTCAAGCAATCAAATCTTTAGATTTACTATATCCAATTAAATTTTCATATTATTAAGGATCAACCTTGGTTGCTGAGGGCATCGAATTAATAAGTCAAGCTTCTCTCCAAGGATTGGTTATCGCATCATTGTTGTAGGGCTACTACCAAGGAGAGGACTGTTAAATATGAGCCACATAAACCCCGAATTTGACCAATATGGAAGAAAGCGCACTACTGAAGGGCCGAAAACCATCAATCACTGGAAAAAGCCTTTATGCGAGGGATCTATAGGACAGAGCATTCCGGAGGAGTCGATAAACGAAAATATCAAAGGCTAAGAACACATTACAAATCTATACGGACCCCTATGTGCAGAGTTTATGCAGTAAGACTTGGAGCAGTGGTTGTAAGGGCCAACAATTGTCACATCGATGTGGAAGGTTGCGCGACTGTTGTGTGATGCTGTAAGAAAAAGAGCGACTGGTGCATTAATGTTGCAAGTGTCACCAACGACTACCACACCGAGGGGAGAGGGTAAGCATTGGAGAAAATTATGCAAATGCCTTGGGCCTACATATTAAAATAATCATATATATTTATTTGGTGGGGTTCCAATTATCTTGTTGGGTATGATTATTGGCATAAAGAAACTTTTTATTTTTATAACAAAAACCCTCATGGCATTCTAGCTTTCTCATATAATATTTGGAGAATTTTCATATAAGGCTCATTACAGTGGTGAGAGGGCCATCATCGACTGAGTGTAATAGGGTTATTGTAGGAAGAAGTTGTCGGATAGACGCCAACAGAGGAGAGATATTATGCCTAGCAGAGGTCACTGAAGCCTTAGGGTTAGGATCTGGGGAACAAGACAGTGGACGCCTGGTGTTAGAGATCTTCACAATTGTAGACCACAGAGGCAGGGCGTATAAGCCATTGATTTCCCTAGGCCTGCGACGCCAAGCACCTGACTAAATACTGCTAAAGCCAACAATTAGTTGGGTTTTGTTATATTCTTTCCACAACTACCCCAAGCACATGGATTTGTGCATGGATTTCACACATGGTTTTGGGCATGACGGTTTTTTTTCCATGGTATTGCGTAGATCCAGTTAAGGAAACTATGATTATGTTGTAATCTAGGGTTAATGGATTGGGGTTTATGGATGCTTCGACATGTATATATATCTATATATATATATATGTATTGTAACATTGAAAGGAACATAATGAAAAATCAATCTGGTAGTCCTGGTTTTGGGATCCAGGGGAAAATCTCTGTGTATATCTGTTTTATGTTTTATGCTCTTGCCATTGTTTATTTTCTGTTTTTAGAATTCGTATGAAGGTAATTTCTGTACAGGGTTAAAACCTACATTTGGTATCAAAGTTGTTTTGGATTCAAGGGGATGCCTTTGCTGCTGAAGGGTTTTTTCTCGGGCCTGTGGTAGACCTTGTTCAGTGGGAGATCTGCGGGATTGATTCTTGTGGAGAAAGAAGATGGCGAGCAGTGGAAATATAGAGATCGAGAAATTTAATGGTCAGAGTTTTGAGTTGTGGAAAATCAAGATGGAGGATCTGCTGGTGGATAAAGATCAGTGGATCGTGGTAGATTTGGGTACTAAACCAACAACAATGTCAGCTGAAGACTGGGTGAAGTTAGATCAGAAGGCAAAGAGCACAATATGATTGTGTGTCTCAGATTCAGTATTGCTGAATGTATTAGGGGAAGCTTCGACGAAGGCTTTGTGGGACAAGTTAGGGAATTTGTACCACTCTAAGTCTCTGGTGAATAAATTGTTCCTATGGAAAAAGCTGTATAACATGGGGATGAAAGATGGAGACTTGATGATAGAGCATCTGAACGCATTTTAATACTATGGTAAGCCAATTATTATTTGTTGATATTAAAATTTTAGATGAAGATAAGTGAATGAGTTTGTTTTTTTTTTCTACCAGATTCATGGGATAGTTTGGTTGTTGCAATAGGTAGTAGTGCAATTTCCTTGCAATTTGATGAAATAGTCTCATCCTTGCTGTCGAAGGAGATGAGACGGAAAAATATGGAGGGCCAGAATGGTGATGCCTTGTCTATACAAGGACAGTGCCATAATAGAAATACAAATAAGTCCTCTAGTGGGATATCTAAATCTAGAGGGAGATCTAAATCTCCAGGAAAACTTGTAAAGGTGTGCTGGAAATGCTGAAAGGAAGGGCACTTCAAAAGGGACTGTAAATTTAAAGCTCTTGAGAAAGGAAAGGGATCTGATGATGCTCCTTCTACAGAGGTGAAAACCACCTCAGATGAACGTGGGGATGTGTACTTGGCTTCTTCTTCAAGTACACATGTAGATCATGAGGCATGGTTGTTTGACTTAGGTGCATCCTTTCACTTCACTCCCCATAGAGAGTGGTTCTGCGAGTATGAGAAATATGATGGTGGTGATGTATTCTTAGGGGATGATAGGAAGGCTAGAATCATTGGTTGTGGAAAATTCAAGTTGAAGTTGCAAGGTGGAAGGATTAAAACACTTCTAGGTGTTATGCATATTCCTGCATTGGTCAAAATCAAATTTCTATAAGCAAGCTGGATGATGTAGGTGTAAAAACAATGTTCGAGAAAGATAACTGCAAGATGGTTTAGGGAGCATTGGTATTGATGCAAGGATTTTGGATTGGAACTATGTACAAGCTTCAAGGTAGCACTATTATTGATGAGTGCAACAGTTCTGTGGTTCTTGAAAGTGTTGAAGAAACTCTAGTAGTCTATAGAGAAAAGACCATGCTATGGCATCAGAGGCTTGGACATATTGGAGAGAAGGGCCTTCGAATACTTCACGGTAATGTTATGGTAGAAGGTATGTCTAATATCTCTCTAGATTTTGATTTCTGTGAAAATTGTGTATATGGGAAGCAAAATCGGGTGAGTTTCACCTCTAGTGGTAAGAGGGCAAAACACATATTAGAGCTTGTGCACAGCGATGTGTTTGGACCTATGGCAGTTCCATCACTAGGAAAGTTTGTGTACTATGTATCATTTATAGATGACTTCTCAAGGAATACATGGATATATTTCCTCAGGAAGAAATCTGAAGTCTTTGACAAGTTTAAAGAATTTAAGCCTCTAGTGGAAAACTAGACAGAGAAGAAGATAAAGGTGGTAAGGAAAGATAATTGTGGAGAGTTTTGCAAGAAGGAATTTGAAGAGTTCTTTAAGAAGTGTGGTATAACACGGTAGAAGACTACTCCATACATGCCTGAGAAAAATGGAGCTGCAGAAAGAATGAACAAGACATTGATGGAAAGGGCAAGAAGCATGCTGAGTGGTGACGGGTTAGGACAGGAATGTTGGGCAGATGTGGTGGAGACTACATGTTACCTGGTCAACATATCACCTTCATCAGTGTTGGAGGATAAGAATCCACAAGAGGTATGGACTAGTAAGAAACCTTCTCTTTCACATCTAAGGGTATTTGGATGTGATGCATATGTACATGTTCCAAAGGAGAAAAAAACAAAGTTGGATATTAAATTTGAAAAGTGCATCTTTATTGGGTATAATGATTGTTTAAAAGGTTATAAGCTTTGGAACCGAGAACCAAGGAAGGCTGTGTACAACCTAGATGTGGTGTTTAGAGAAGTGAAAGATGTTATTAAACATGAATTCCTACCAAAGGAACCTGAAAAGATAGAGTTTGAGCTAAATAAGGAAGAATCAGACTCTGCAATAGAATAGGAATTAGAATATGAAGAGCCACAAACTTCAGTTGTGAGAAGACCAGTTCGAGAAAGACGACATCTAGAAAGGTATAATCCATCTGCTTTCTGTTCAAAATTTTCTTTATCTATTACTGATGATGATCCCAAAACTGTGAGGGAAGTAGTAGAATCAAAGGATGGCAAACTCTAGAAAGAGGCCATGGTTGATGAAATGGCATCTTTGCAAAAAAATGAGGCTTGGGATCTGGTGGAGTTTCCAGCTGGAAGGAAAACCATTGGCAGCAAATGGGTGTTCAAGAAGAAGATGAATGCAGAAGGAAAGGTGGAGAAATACAAAGCTTGGTTGGTAGCAAAAGGTTATTGCCAGGTGTCGGGAATTAATTTTGGTGATATTTTTTTCTCCTGTTGCCAAGGTAGCTTCTATTAGATTACTTTTATTTGTTGCTTCTACTTTTGATTTTGAGGTACAATAGATGGATGTGAAGACAACATTTCTTCATGGGGATCTAGAAGAAGAGATCTACATGAAGCAACCTGAAGGCTTTGTGGTGAAGGGTAAGAAATAATTGGTATGCAAGTTAAAAAAGTATCTATATAGTTTAAAATAGTCACCAAGGATGTGGTATCAGAATTTTGATACATTTATATGGGGACTTGGCTTCACTAGAAGCAAAGAAGATCACTGTGTGTATTTTTGTTGGCTTGATGGGGCCTGACCCAGGTTCGGAGTTATTTAGCCAAACAAATCCTTGTACTACTGGCCCTTTCGGCAACAACCCACAGAGCGCGGACTGAGGTCTCACCTGAAGCAGTATGGGGGGATGCTAGAACCAAGTTTCCGCACCCTTGAGATACTTGAGGGGTCGATTTAGTCCGATAGTGAATATCTTTGCGCAGGTCACTTCGCGCACTTTCCTAACCTGCGAGGCCTTCGCGCCCTGCTATACTCAACTTCGCGCAACCCTAACCAGGGGACGAGGAGCTTCCGCACTGCTAAAGCAGTGATTTGTGCTATTTCCCCAATTCACACCACAGATCTTACTTATCTTCTTATAACAGTTATGCGTAAACATATACTTTATATTATATTCACTTATTCAGCACATTCATATAAGTTCACGCATCAAATCAACAGTAAACTTGCAATTCATACCCAATATACATCGATGCATAGAACAGGAAAAGATACATAGAAATATTGTAAAACTTCTCTTTATTAATGCTTTAATCAGTTACAGACTCAACCTGCCCTACGCACTCAGCTTCAAGGGTTCGCGCACTCAGCTGCGGACTACTAGGCCTCTGCGCATTCAACTATAGAGCCTTCTCCTACTCTACGACCCAAAGACTCGACTTTACACTTAGACTCAATGCTTCATCATTAGATCTTCTATGGATGACTTCTTGATTGTCTCTTTACACTTAGAGCCTCGCTCTATTTATACAATCCCATGGTCCGTGGACCATGTGTAGAACTCTCAAGCCGACACTACATTACAAAAGTGAGGGCGGACAATCCTATGACTTAGTTACAACTTCGCGCTACGCGCCCACAAATCGCAGAGTCTTTACATCGGACTTAGTCAAAACTTGGGCTCTAAGCCCCAAAACTTACCTTGGGGGGATCCTGTGCCCAACAAGCCCCCAACAAAAACATTGTGACTCGCCCTCGAGTCACTCTGTCGCTGCGGATATCTTCGTGTGGAGACCTCCCAATTTTGCTCGGACTGCTGCAAGGTTGGCAGCGCAATGAGCGGCTGTCTGTTGTATCTCTTGGACGCACTGTTCGCAGACCGTGGTATTTGAACTGCTTCCCTATATCTGCTCTTGCGTCCCTTGCATTTGCACAATCTTGCCTTCAATTTTTGCTATGATTACGAAGGCCTCGTCTATCCAAGGTTGGACGCGCGCCTTCAGAACAGCTTATCTATGTCACGCTGCATCTACTTTCTCCTTAAGCTCTTTGGCTTGTTGCATCCATGCGAACCTCTGTGTAAGGGCCACCATCTGCGCGGTCCCTTTGACGTTCTCATACTGTTGCTGTAGCTCACGCACCTCTATTTCTAAGCGCTGTATGTTCGGGTCCTCCTGTAGAGTGGTGAGGACCTCGAACGATTCTTCCAACATTTTGGTGCAGTCCTTCACTGCACTGCTGATCTCCTCCATCCCCGATGTAATGGCACTGGCGCATTGTTCCCTTACCTCTAGAGGAGTTGAAGTCTGTGCCTTCAATCGTAGCTCTACTATCTGGAGGTTCAGCTCCAGCTCGACCTTGGCCATCTCTTCTCGCGCCTCGCGCACTCCTGCTGCTAACCTCTGGATGCAGGCCTCTGCTGGTGCCTCTTCGAGGATGGCCAACTCAAGGCCCATCTAGCAGGCTTCCTCAACCACCTACACCATCTGTCAGTTTTGTGCCATAACCTTGTCATGCTGCAAGCTTAGTTGCTCCATGTTGATTCTTTGTTCACTCAACACCTGTAGTGCACGACCCTCCCTAGCCCGCAGTTCTGTAGTCACTCCGTCCTACAGGACATAGAGAGTCTCCCAAGGGAGCGCAAGCATGTTGATTCCTACCCTTTTCAACGCACTGACCGTAGGCCTGTCGGCTTCATTTTCTGTAACCAGTGCCCCTTCTGGTAGCGCTATTGTGTTGGTCGTGCGGGCTTGCAACATTTCCTAAGCTGCGGCCATTTTTACTGCGATGTTGGTCGAGAGAGTACAAGCCTGGGGAGCGCACACTTGCAACTCCTGTATTTGTGCCCAGAGGGCCCCCAACACAATCTGATTCTCCTCTGCCAACTGCTGGAGGGCCTCCGTGGTGACTTTGCGCACCGTCTCCCCTATATTGTACAGATCTCCCTTAGTGAGGGTGATTAGGTCGAAAGAAGTCTTAGACACTTTCGACTTCTTTCGCGGCCCCACTTGCTCTCTCAGGCGCTGGTGCTTTAACTGTGTAGATGTTGTTTCTGGGTCCGCACCAGCCTCCTATGTCTCTATCTCCATTTCTTGTTCCTGCTCAGGCGAAGGTGACTTTCGGCCCTCGTGCTCCTTCTGTGCTTCCGCCGCTGCTGCCTCTTTCCTTCTTTTCTCTACCAACTGCGCCATCCGCAGTTTTGTCTCCTCCTTCTTCCGCTGTGCAGCAGACTTTTCCATTTCCATCACGGAGAGGGCTAGAGCGCGCCACTCCAGCGACCATGACTCCAGCACGGTGAATATGACATCGTCTATGGCTCGGTATGGGAGCTGATTCCACTTCTTCGTGGGGTCCTTGCGTGCCCTGATGTAGACGTGATGGAAGTCTGCCTTAAACTCCGCGAGCTTTGTAAGCTGTTGTAAATAGTGGGCGATAACCACGGCTGGTAGTTAATCCCCATTCTGATGTTCATCTCCATGAACACCTAGAATATTTTACTATCTTGGATTCGGTGCGCGTCTTTAGTGGCCCACAGCGAAGCGTACTTCACAGCCTCCGGGAGATCCCTCACAATTGTGGGGAACTGGCTGTCCTCAGGAAATTCCCTAGCCACCAGCACTATGGACAGCAGAAGCCATGCATAGTGGAAGGTTTTCCCCTGTTCTTGTGCCTCGTGACAATTCTCCAAGAACTCCTTGCACAAGAATTTGGACCAGTTAAACTGGACCCCCTCTACGCACTATTCGGCAAGTGCAACCACTGGCGCGGGAACCTCATCCGCGTGACACTTTCGCATGACCTTACCCGCCAGTATCTGAGTTGCAACTCTGACTACCTTGTTGTTGATACTGGAGATCACGTAGCCCCTCTTTTTCTTCTCCAGCTTATATTTCTTTTCCATGGCCTCCGCGATGGCCAAATCACTGCTTTTACCCTTCGAAATATCTACTGGGTCTTCCCCTTTACAAGGGAGTCGGGTAATTCTATGGATCAGGTGGACCGTGATGGGGGTGGGCTCCTCCAGCCACAAACACCCATCATGCACTAGGCAGAGTAGCTGCCTGATGACGAAGATAGTCACTGGGGCGTGATGGTAATGCGACACCTAGAGCAAGTTCAAGAACTCTGCCTTTTCGACTCTGCGTAACCACTTGCGCGGCTCCAACTCTATGACTCTCGCCACGGTGTTTTGCTTTGGCTTCATGATCTGCGTGGTTTCCAAGTGTGGGAACTTTTCATGGTCTGCGAGGTCCCAATCTTCAAACTTCAGACTCGGCACCCATCCCAAGTGCGCTCCTTCAAAAATTATATTGTTAGGTAGCAATGGAGTCTGCAGAGAGCTCTTGCACTCGTCTAGGTCCTTGGGCACCTTTTCCTTCCCCTTCTGTGGAGGAACATACGCGGGCAGCCTAGTTGGAGGGTTCACGCCCTCGGTTTCTTCCTCCATGTCTTCGTCCTCATCCTCTTCTATCAGGATGTCCTCAAGGTCGTCCTCCTCCTCATCGGTTTCCAAATTAATCGCTTTCCTTTTTTCTTCCATGGTCAATTTAGTTCTCAGCGAGTTTCGAGGGGACATGCACACCGAAATCATGGGCTGCTTATCTTTCTTGGATCTCAGTGTGCACAGTGATTTAGGGATTTCCGCAATTGTCTCGGCGCTCTCAGGGGCATCCTCTACTGTCATGGCCTGCGCGGCTTCTTCAGCAGTCATTTCTCTGATTTCCCTGGCTTCTTCAGATGCTGCCATTTGGTTTGTCTAGAAATCTCTCAACTGCTCAACTGGGGACTCAAACAATGCTCTCAACAGGTTAAACAGTTTGCGGTTCAGAATACTCTGGGCGCACAACAACTCAATTCTCAAATGACCAAGTGTTGTTTGTTGGGCAACCCTTTGCAATTTATAATGCCTTTTGAATTCAAATTCGACTGTTCCCCCCAAATTCGGTCCATTAATGCTCCCTTGGTGGCAGATTTTCCCAAATCTTGCCCATAAAGATCTCCTTAAATGCCTGCCACCCGCTCCATTTGGTTTCAAACCAAGCATCACATCGTGAATAGTGACTACAACGGTCACTTTCTAGAGAACCCCCGCGACAACGCAGCCACCCTTGCGTTGTCGCAGACCCCGTGACACTTTGCTCCTGCGTGCAACCCTCACATCGTGCAGTTCTCGGGCAGAGTAGTTTATTGTCCTACGCCTCCTTTCAACTACCTGGAGCGCTAAGACTATGCTTCCCATGGCTATTCAAGTGGCCAGGCCACCTATATACGACTTCAATCGACCATCAATCACTTTTCCTTGAGAAAATCCACCTTTTATCTTTATTGTCTATGTCATGCACTTCACCATTTGCATCGCACCACCATTGATGATCGCTCTAGTAATATATGGTCCAATCCAAGGCCTTAAGCTAATCAACTCTCGGCGGTAGTCCCCAAATTTTTCAATGTAATTGTGTGCATCCTGTTTTATTACCACAATTTTCGTATTGAGAAAATCCTTATTTATTCCTTCCTCAAGCTTCTTGAATTTTGCTTCCACCAGAGCGCTTTTCTCCCTTAACCACACTCTTTATTTCATGAGTTCTTGGAGCCTAAGATCACCCTGTTGGATCTCTTCATCAGGTCCCAAACTTTCTTCTTCATTCAGCTGTTCCAAGGCTCTATGAACCATCATATCCATGGGCGCTGCTATGCGCGAAATAGGCCTAATGTACTCCATCAGTATTATAGCGTTTGCTCCATAGGCCAGCCTAGAAGGCATTTGTCCCGTCAGTTTCTTGCACGTTGTCCTATAAGCCCACAAAACTGCTGGTACACGTAGGTCCCAATCACGTCGCTGCGCATTATATACCTTGTTTAGTGCTTTGCACACTTCGTTAAATGCTTTTGCGTGGGTAACCTTCTGCACACTCGTTCTTTCCACACTCTGTCGTTCCAACTGGAGGGACCGTTTGCACAATTGCCTCCCCAACACATGCTTATTGACCGTGTTCCCCAATACGAAGTCCATGTGCATCCGCACAGGTTGTTTACCATATGCCTATACCCACCTAGACAGATGCGCACGCGAACCATCCCATACATTTTATTTATCTGTTAGTCGCATCTGGGGCTTCCCAAAATGCATGCACATCATTATTCTACATTCGCGCCAGTCCTGAAAGCTTCCTTGGTGCATTCCCCACCACCTCGTGGGCGTAGCGCGCAGTACCCACTTCAAAGCCTGGAAACGTTGCTTTTCCGACACCTCCCTTTAAAATATATCCAAGAAAGCATCTGCCTCACCTAATCCATCATAATAAGTAGGAAAATATCTCATTTTTGTTGATACACAACGCATCGATCTTGTCATCATGTTACAGTTAAGCATGGTTACCTCGTGTAACTAGTTCTGCCATCATTCTATCTCTTCATCCGAATCCAACGTACAGGAGCTTTTGTGCTCCCATGATATTAGTCCATCCACAGTGGGATTTACCTAGTCTTTCTCTCACGCAGTTATCTTGTAGATGCAGTCCAAATCATCATCACTTTCATAGTCGTGCACTGGCTCTGTGTAGCGCAATCCTTCTACAGGGTCCAAAGGTATGAATACGCGCATAGACTTTTTTTCAAAAATCATCTTGCGCTTCTTCAGATTAATCACCTTGTTCATGTCAGTGGCCCAATCGATTCCTAAGAGCGCGGGGTAGGGATTGCTGTCATCAACAATCTCTATCACTTCAAAGTCTACTAGCGCGCTTGCCCCTTCAATATCCATGGTGATTCCCTGCAATCTCCCCATAGGTATTATCTTTTGCTGGTTCTCCATTTGCAGCTGGATAGGAGACCATTGCAGCGTAGGCCTTCCCATGCGCTCCCATGTCTGCTTCGGCATAACGTTCGCATCCGATCCTAAGTCTAGAATTACCTGGTCCATCTCATATTCTCCAATCTGCACGGTCAACCTCATTTCTCTTCCCGTCCTCTTTGCATGCTTTCCAATCTTTCGGACTATGCGCGGTTCTCCTAGCGCAGTCCCAACGCATCTGTTAATGAATTCTTGCAATCCCTTTACAACCTTACTGTCGTGCAGTAGCTTCATGCATGTTTCTAGGAACGTTGTAAGCATAGATGGGTCCATTTCTGGCTCTAATCTATCTTTTCTTCCTGAAGTGTAGGCATTAGCGAAGCTCTTCTTAGCTTCCTTGAAGGTTTCCTTAGCGCGCTCCAAATCAAACTCTGCTTCTTTCATTGGAGCCTTGCGAACCCAAGTACTATCTTTGGGTTGTTTGCCTTTATCATCTCTCATTGTAATTCCACTTCAGAGCACAATCTTCACATTTGGATCTTCCTCGCGTGGCTCAGACCTCATCATATCCAGGTTCTGAGTTGGGGGAGGTTGTAGCGCTCCCTTGTCGTACAACCTAGCTATTAGCGTAGGAAAATCCTCCGTTTCATGATCAAACAAGGTACAATATAGACATGATGGACGCATTGGATTCATACAATCACGGGCATAATGTCTCGACCCTCTGCAATTGTAACATATCAGCTGTCTGCCACCTCTTCCAGGTCCTCATCCACCTCAGCCTCGTCCGTGCCCGTGAAATCCGGTTTTCGCCATTCCTGCGTTCTGGTCAAGGGGATGCGTTTCGGCCTGAACCTTGTAGGTGGGAGTTCTATCCATCATTAGCTCATAGCTTCTACAGGTGCGTTCATCGTGTCCAACCGATCCACAAAAATTACAAAACAACTGTTGCAAATTATGTGTGTACTTCTATAACAAATGGCAGTTGTCCTTAGCATGCTTTCCTCCTATTTGACAAATCATGTACCACAAAGTAGGCACCGCGCTAGGTCCTGCTTGTGCCTCTAGTATTAACGACATCGGTCCTCCTCCCACGAGGTAGTTCGTGAACACCAGGCAGTGGTCCTTGTCATGACCCCGACCCTTACATTTAACGCACCATACCTCTTCGCACACTTGTGGTCGAGCTGTCCTGTCCTGTTTTAGACTCTTCGTCTCAGGGCATAAGTTTTTCAACTACACGTGGATCTGTTGAACTCCCAAGTTAGGATCCTGTATCGGGGTCTCATGCAGCCTCATCACGATCTCCAAGGCTTCTGCCTGAGTCGTTAACCTTTGTTGTGACAGTGCGTTCCTCAAATGCGGCGTTAGTGAGGTGACAAACCATTTGTGGTGTTGTCCATCCCTCAAAGTCATGTTAGCTTCGCGAATTGCACACTTCAGTCTCTGATCCAACTCCCAAGGAGTCTCGCCTGGTAGCATTGTGATCTCTTTGAATCCAATGATCGATTGCACTTTTGACTTCGACCTGCTAAATTCTCTGTTCAACGCAATTTGGATATCCGCGATCCCCGCATTCAGATTGTCATTAGAGTGCTTAATATACCAGGTCAGTGAATGATCCTGCAGAGCGCTGACCAATGTCACTTTCTTTATATTATCTATAACCCTTGCTCTTCCCGTACGACTCTTATTACAAACCAAAACTGGTCTGGATCTTCATTTACTACTCCCTTGAACATAGACAACTTTATCGCGCTTGCCATATTGACTCGCAGTGGTGGCGGAGGCGGTATGGGTGAAGATGGAGGTGAAGGCAGTGAAGCTGGTAGTGGTGTGGGTGGGGGTGGTATGCGTGGAATCCTTTGCCTTATCAAATTGATCGCACTTTGCGGTGAGACCTTCGCAAGCTCTTCCTCGTCCCCTCACAGAGGTGAAATCAAAGGGCTATTCTCTGGTCCCTTACTTCCTTCATTTCTATAGGTTTTTCCACTTCACGTGGCTCTGGACATGAAGATAATTTCATAACCCTCTTTTCACACAATAACATTTTAATCCAAGTACTTAGAGACTTTACGTACTTACCTCGCGGTCCTTTGAGAAAGCGTCACTCAGCCTTGCTATAGCTAACTGAAGTATCTACCACGAACTCAGTAATGAATCCTCCTATAATTCGATTGAGCCAGTGATCAACAACACGCATGATCTTATCTTTTGATGCTTCCAATCTGCACACCAACTCTTGGGTCCACACAATAGGCTTGTCAAGCTTCCACCTTCCTTGGCTATCTGTCATCTTCGCGATCCACTCGTACAGCTCAGTAGGGAAAGATGAGAAGAAAATTTCATGGATCTCTGTGTACAAGTAGCAGTCTAACCAATCTTCCTTTGATAGTCATGGATTCCTATTCTCCTGCACCGCGAACTCGTGAATCCTCCTGTCCAACCAACCTTTAATTTCCTTCTTAGTTGGATTCCAATGATACAACATCAGACATCTCTATGTAGATTCTGGTCTCGACAACGGAACCATTTGTTGGTTTGATGGGGCCTGACCCAGGTTCAAAGTGATTTAGCCAAACAAATCCCTGTACCACTAGCCCTTTCGGCAACAGTCCGCAGGGCGCGGACTGAGGTCTCACTTGAAGCTGTATGGGGGGATGCTGGAACCAATTTTCCGCACCCTTGAGATGTCTGAGGGGTCGATTTAGTCCGACTATGAATATCTTCGCGTAGGTCACTTCACGCACTTTCCTGACCTGCGAGGCCTTCACACCCTGCTATACTCGACTTCGTGTAGCCCTAACCAGGGGCCGAGGAGCTTCTGCGCTATTTCCCCAAGTCACACTACAGATATTACTTATCTTCTTATAACATTTATGCGTAAACAAATACTTTATATTATATTCACTTATTCAACACATTCATATAAGTTCGCACAACAAATAAACAATAAACTTGCAATTCATACCCAATATACTTCAATGCATAAAACAGGAAAAGATACACAAAAATATTGTAAAACTTCTCTTTATTAATGCTTCAATCGGTTACAGACTCAACCTGCCCTACACACTCAGCTGCAGGGGTCTGCGCACTCAGTTGCGGACTACTAGGCCTCTGTGCACTCAGCTGCAGAGCCTTCTCCTACTCTATGACCCAAAGACTCGACTTTACACTTAGACTCAATGCTTCATCATTAGATCTTCTATGGATGAATTCTTGATTGTCTCTTTACACTTAGAGCCTCGCTCTATTTATACAATCCCATGGTCCACGGACCATGGGTAGAACTCTCAAGCTGACACTACATTACAAAAGTAAGGGTGGACAACCCTATGACTTAGTTACAACTTCGCGCTCCGCACCCACAAATTGTGAAGTCTCTACATCAGTCTTAGTCAAAACATGGGCTCTAAGCCCCAAAACTTGCCTTGGGGGGATCCCGCGCCCAACAATTTTAAATTAATTGATGGCCGTGTTATTTCTCTGGTCTTGTATGTGGATGATATGTTGCTGGTTGGAAATGACAAAGAAATTATCTAGGATTTGAAGACCCAATTGTCCTCCACATTCGAAATGAAAGATCTTGGTGCTGCAAACTATATTTTGGGCATGGAAATTAAACGAGTTCAGGAAAAAAGGAAGATTTGGTTAAACTAGAAGAAGTATGTCGAGAAAATACTACAGAGGTTTAATATGCAGGATAGTAAACCGGTGAAGGTTCCTATTCTTGTAGCTGTAAAGTTATCTGTTGAACAATGTCCCAAGCCACAAGAATAGGAAGAGGAAATGCCCTGTGTTCCATATGCAAGTGCAGTCGGTAGCTTGATGTATGAATGGTCGGTACTAGACCATACATTGCACATGTAGTGGGAGTATTGAGCAAGTTTATGTCAAAACCAAGGAAGGAGCACCATATATCAACGAAGTGGGTTTTCAGGTATTTGCGTGGCACTAGTGATTATGGTTTGTGCTACCAAGGAAGACCAGGATTGGATAGAGTTTTGGACATCCATGGCTTTGTTGATGTAGAGTAGGCTATAGATCTGGATTAGAGAAGATCTACAAGTGGGTATGTGTTTAAACTATTTGGAGGTGCAATTAGTTGGATGAGTAAGAGACAGTCTGTAGTGGCAATTTTAACTACAGAGGCAGAATACATGGCAACCACTGATGCAAGCAAGGAAGCATTTTGGTTGGAGATGTTGTGTTCAAGTATGGGGTTAGTACAATGAGCTATAAGGATAGACTGTGACAGCCAAAGTGCAATTTTCTTGGCAAAGAACCCTGCTTATCATTCAAAGACAAAGAACATTGATATCCAGTATCACTTTGTGAGGGATATGGTTGAGGACAAAAAGGTGTTGCTAGTAAAGGTGGACACTTTGAAGAATACTGCAGATGCATTCACAAAGTCTGTGAACACTGATACGTTCTCTTGGTGTAGAGAAACAATGGGCATTGCAGGACTAGATCAATGACTAGGCTCTCTTATGGCCCCCTGTGGAAGGAAAATAAGAAGTTGTAGAATGGTGGGTTGTGTTATATTCTTTCCCAACATGGACTCTATATTAGATGGGCGGACCTACCTATGGTTTTGTGCATGGATTTCACACATGGTTTTGGGCATGATGATTTTCTGTCCATGGTATTTTGTAGATCTGGTCAAGGGAACTACGATTATGTTCCAATCCAGGGTTAATGGATTGGGGTTTGTGGAAGCTTTGACATGTATATATATGTATTGTAACATTGAAAGGAGCATAATGAAAAATCAATCTGGTAGTCCCGATTTTGGGATCCAGGGGAAAATCTCTGTGTATGTATGTTTTATGTTTTATGCTCTCACCATTGTTTATTTTCTATTTTTAGAATTCATATGCAGGTAATTTATGTACAGTGTTAAAACCTACACGGTTGCGGCAACCTCATTCTGGGATCTGCCACCTGCAACCCATAAAGATAGCCAAGGTTTCCTAATCAACGAGCTCATCCCCTGCATACCTGTATGACTGACAACAAGTCGGTGAGGGTGTAAGCATTGTGAAGCTGATAGCGGTGGAAACCTCTTCGTGGGATCTTACAAGGAGTACTACGAGAATGGGAAAATTAGCTTTGATTATCACCCAATGACATTGACATGAATCCTCACATTGGACGTATTGCTTCCTGAGCGCATCTTGAGGGGAAATTGATTTTCCAACGAGATTCAACGATTTAGCATCCTCCTTTCTTCGAGAATGTTGTGACACATGTTGCTACAAGGCGGACAGGGCCTGTGGAGAAGTAGCTTGATGTGTATTGTGTTATATGAAATATATTTCTAACAAAAGAAATCTTCTAAATGAAGAAATCAACTTACAGTAAATCCTGCATTCTATATGATGTACATTCGTTTTCTCTACGTTCCAAAACTTCTTAAAGGACTGAATCAATTGCATATTGAAGTAGACAGCATGGATGAAGCTTAATATTGATTACACACTCGGGTAGAAATTCCCTACTGAGCCATGAAGTGATCGCATGGCTAAATTGGTGGCTTCACATTTCAAGCTTATTATACATTGTCAATTGAATCGAGGGATCAGAGAGACACCATGTTTTTTCTCTGTAAAAATATGGTAAGTATATTCAGTGGAAACTTATTTTCTCATCAGATGAGAGTCCACAGTAACAAGAATTCCCCAATCTCTCCAATTGGGAAATCCTCTACAATTTCCTGATCAGAGAGCAGCAACAGCATTGCCGGGAGCGAAATGTCATTCGGGAGCACTACTTTGTGGGAAAATTAACAGATCTTATTGAAAAGAACAACATATATTAAATGTTCTTGCAGAGGAGAAAAGAGGGCTTTGGCCATAAGACTTTGGGATGGAAGAGGCTCTGGAGGTTTTTTGGAGTTTGAAAGTCTACAAAGAAAATGTCTTCTCAAAGTGGGCAATGAATATTGTATAATCATGCATGAGAAGCCTAGAGAATTGGGAAGAACTATTGTGCACAAAAATGATTTCTGCGTCCTCTTTGCCTTCCAACAGAGAACAACCATGGTTTGTTGTAGAAATCATCTAATGAACAGGTGATAGAAGATCTTGTCGAAGGACAATATCGTTACATTATCATTGTACTAAAAGGTATGAGGTTTTATTGTCAGTTTGATTGTCATAGTATTGAGATCCATTGATGCCAAGCCATAGTGTCATCATTTTACTTTTGGAAACGTCTAAGAAATCAACATAGTAATACATGAGAGAATAAAAAAGGGCAACAATCTACAAAATAGAAGCAAGAATAGAACAACAAGCCTTTCTCTCGAAAGGTCCATGTTATCCTTCAACAATCAATGGATATTCATAAGGAAGATGTAAAAAGGAAGTGTCTCTTTGAACTTGGATCCAAATTGCAAGGTATAAAGTCAAAAGATGCCCTCCTATAGTTGGACACATTAGATATGGCCTGATAGAGCAACCAGAATGGGGAGAGTCAAGTTGGGCCTTGAAGTCATCCATGCTTGCTTTGATACAACCCAAATTCTTGGAGCATTCTTATGAAAAGGTTAGACTCATAGTCGCTTCTTGTCTCAGTAAAATCATAGCCTTAACAACACCGCTACCACCCTACAATGATGATATCATGAGGATAATTTGTTGGGTAATGGTAGAAGCACTCCGAGGGTTGGACAACATCACCCTTCTTACTTTTTTTCAGAGGTGCAAAATTTTAGAACACATGGATAAATTCAGATTTGGTATACTTATGCTAGATCTAGAGTGTGATGACTTAATCCTTTAGATGTTCCAATACTTCTACACTTGCATTACAACATCTCACCCAAACTTCATCAAAACAAACATGTAAAAGATCACATCCCCGATCTTAAGAGAATATAAAGCCATCTGCAAACAATTGAGATCCAAATTGTTGGCCATTTGGAGGAAGGAGCTAATTGTATCACCTTTTGCCTATGAACTAGTTGAGGGGTTGGTCAAACAAAACATCAAACTACTTAGAAAGAAGTTAACCAAGGAGGAACTAATAAGGATTTGTGGAGAC
The DNA here is from genome assembly GCA_031772625.1 of Pinus tabuliformis. NCBI lineage: Eukaryota > Viridiplantae > Streptophyta > Pinopsida > Pinales > Pinaceae > Pinus > Pinus tabuliformis. The sequence goes on along the minus strand of CM062807.1, from coordinate 761,368,218 downwards.
AACAAGAATGAACTAAGGAGGAAAGGCTTGTGATTTGTATGCAAGGGATCTTGGGCACTTAACCATTCATATCCATGTGATAGGAAAGAGGCAACACAAACAGAACTGGAGGAAATTCCTTCAAACGAGGAGGATTCATCTGAAGGATTCAAGCAGTCAAGTACATATGGTGAGAAACAACACAATGTTATTCAGAGAGACTTGCAGGACAAGCCGATGATAATTAGTCAGCTTGACAAAGTACATGGGGAAAGGAAGGAGGTAATTCTTCCTAACAATATGGTAGACTCTTATCTCCAGGAGGACATCCATGAAGAGTATGAGCAACCAAGTGTAAATAAGAGTCCACCAGTGCATCCATGTTTGAAAACCAAAGAGGATGGACAAAAATTGTCCCCATAGGTAGAGAAGGCCAGGAAGAAGACATTCAAGGATGCTTAAATGAGGAGCCAATGATGGTAAACCAGTAAGATGAACATGATCATAAGGAGAAACATGAAAAATATAGTATGCAGGATTGGTCAAAGGTTCAAGCTATAGCTATGATAGTTGAGCATTCGGTGCAGACAGATACAAAAGAATTCAACAGGGCACCAAAATTTCCAGTAGAGGACTTTCGGGAAAAGATCATGCATTTCAAGACAAATCTTATGATGTTGAAGCAAAGAGTCTGGACAGTCCAAGACACTATCTTACAAGATATTAGAAAAAATGAGGAGCTCATAGGGGTATGTTCCGAATAAATGGCCGAGCTGTCTAGTGTTGAGGAACGACTCAAGTCCCTCACACGTCAACAAAAGGTATACAATTGGTAGTTCTAGAAAAACCCTCTATAAGAGTACATAGATAAGTCTTGCAACACTATGAACCCACCTTTATACATTGGGGATAACAGGGTAACATGAGTGGGACATTGAGAAACATCAGGATAGTAGATTTGTTCTATGTATTCATCCTTCCCACAACATGGATTGGCGAGAGATTATGAGTTGGTACTCTATTTATGGGATGATTCTAAGGAGGACACTCTTAGCCAAGGGAATATCACAACATGCGCTCTTAGGCACAGTCAGTGAGGGAGGAATGAGGTGGTATCATAACCCACAGGTCCCAGGACTTAGGTGGCATTGGGATCTAGGTAAATCTATTGAGGGCAGGATTGGTCGGAGGATTGTTTGGGATCTAGGTATCGAAGGATCCATTCATGATCATTTAGCATGGAGGCATGGGATAACACACTGGTTTGTAGGGGATCCTGGTATCAATGTACAAATTCTTCTGTTGTGGATAGAAGTGGATTGCTTGAGGGCAAGCAATATTTGGGTGGGAGGATTTGTAATATTCCCTTTCTTGATATGGTCAAATTGGACGGGATCTACCCACGGTATTTACTATGGTATTTTCCCATGGTATTAGCCCATGGTATTTTCCTTTGGTTTTCGAGGGAAAATAATAAAATAAGGTTCTAGAGAGTCGATCAAGCCTTTAAAAGGGGACAGAAGCTAGGAATTTAGATCATTCTTATTTATCTATCCTATTGTTTTTTCTTGAGAACTAGGTGTCGCTAGTTCCAGTTTTGATCCCAAGATGGAAACCTCATGGTGAATTTCTCTGATTGATCCATCTAGGGTCCACAATTGAGATTTAGTATCTTTAATTTCTATGTTGATGGGTAGCCATACATGCCACAGGCATGGGATTTAGTATGTCTTGTGTGGGCATGTAACTTTTATTTTAGTTAGTTACATAAATAAGAGGCTGCATTCTTAGATCTGTTTTGTGTTCGCTGTTTTTATTGCAAGAATTTTATTAGAACACCTAGAGTGTACCGGATCCATTAAAAAATTTGATGTTTGAGATTTTACAGGTAACATTGGTAGAAAACTGAAAGATTTGATAAGTGAACCAAGATGCTGACACAACCTGAGGTTTTCACCAACAGAATATGGTACATTTCTACACTATAGGAATAAATGAGCTGAAGCCGACCATGTGAGAAATCCTTTGATTATTAGTCATTGATGTATAGCATTGACAAATGCGAGAATCTATCAATCAAGAGACATTGAAGAATCTTCCTTAATCTTTTGGCAATTACTTTAGTCAAAATCCTATAGGATCAGTTACACAAAGATATGGTTCTGAAATAAGAGAAGGAGGTAGTCTTTGATTCCTTTTGGATAAGGGATAAAAAGGATGAGCTTGTATTCCCACCCAAATTCCCTTTAACTCAGATGAATTATGTTAGGGTAATTAGTTTCATTGTCAGATGTATCTTCCATGTCCTTTAATTTTCAATTTTTGAATAAGTTGAGCCTATGACTGTTGCTGTCATAGCCTCAAAGTTATTGTCTGACATCCTTGAATTTATTCCATAGAGAGTTCATCCAAAGCAAGAAAGAGTGTCAAGTCGGTGGATTCATGAGGTCACAAATGTTTATACAATTAAGTCAAAAGTGGTTATGTGTCAGTTGTTCATTGATCAAAACCATCCGAAATGAGGTTGTGTGAGTCTAAAGTTCTGATGGTCATGAGGTCTGGTCATTAAATGTGTTTTAAATTCTTATCCCCTATTCCTATCTACCCCATGTTCCCCTATACCCTATTTCCATATTTCCCTTTATACATACCTTCATATATCATATACATCCTATCCGCTTTTCACATATCATTTACACCTTATTCACATTACATTTCCTTTCCCTCCCTTCGTTCTAGACCTATCCCCATGACACCACTACCACTCCCCTATACTCATCACATGTACAATCCTCATGCATAACATGTAAGGCCCCCCCCCCCCCCCCCCACCACACCCCCCCCATTATATAAGAGACATTATACTTCGAACATTTTAATGATTTCCCATGCTTTACATTCATGCCAAGCATGGAGGTCTTCTACACTTTGCAATGCAATTTCCTCTGAAATTAACTGTTTTAATCACCATTTTGCAGAATGGTTTCTACCACATGGAGGAGAATTTTGGAAAAGGAAAGAGTTTTTTATTAAGAACATACCAGAGCATGATAACCTCTTCCATTTTTTACACAGGTGTCATAGATAGGGATGTTTGATTGCATCTTCAAAGCCTATTTTTCAGACTACACAAATACTTTGTTTTAAGTCATTGTTTTGCAAAGTATTTTCTGGAAATTTGGGAAATTTTAGAGAAACAGAGAGGTTTATCTTCACATAACTATCATCTACAATAAAATCATTTAGTTTTTACGCAGGTATTATTGTTTGGGAGATATGGCCCGTTGAAAACTCGCTACGTAGGTGTTGCGTAGGTGCTTAGAAATCCATGCCCACACTACTACACACATGCTGGAGGGAATCCACTTGTCAGGCTTTCAAGAGGACGACATGGAGTATATGCAGTAGCCAACTCAATTCCTCAGAAGCTCTCCACGTGCTAGTTTCAAAAGCCCAAAGTTTTGGATGTTGCGCAGTTTCTACGCAACCTTTTCAACAGTCAGAAAGAAAATTTGTGCTTTTTACTATTTTACTTCATGCTGATCATGTTCAGAGATATGTTGGTTTTCTATTTATAAAAGGTTTGTTTTTAGAGACAAAAGACAATTTTATGTTTTATGATTTTGAGGAAAAGTATTTGGAAAAACAACAATTTTCCTCCTTTCTGTTTTTAGATCAATCCTTTGTTGGATCAAATGTTTATTGAATTTAGACACGATATTATCCTATGTATGAACTATATAAGATGATGAATATATATGGAAAAGGTTTTTGTTGGTTTCACTATTTCCAGGAGAGCTATTGCAGATTGTTTCTTGTGATTGATTTTATTGTATTTGCTTGAATGTTGAAGAGATTCTAGTGGAGTTGTAGAGATACTTATGGTATGGATGTTTCAGATATTGTTTCTTCTTAGTTATATATTATCCTTGTTGTGTAATCTTCTTAAACTGATTTGAAGGTGTATGGAACAATTACACTTGAATTCATTTCATATGCTCATGTCTAGCTGTGCCAAATATTTCAATTTGCAAATGGAATATGTATGCCTTTGACAATTTTATGTTTTATTCTTGATATTCATTTATCTAAGTTGCAGTAATAAATTGTTAGTTATTATGCTATTTTTGATGAATGTCTTAATATCCCCATCTTCACTATACTACAATTTGTCATTCATTCTGAAAGAGCTATTAATTAATCCTTTGTATATGAGATTGGTTGGAAATACGTAAGCATGTTGGACCAGGGAGGTCATGATCACCTACACTAGTTTTCCTAGAATCCTCTACTACCCCCATATAAAAAATTTAAACATTTTCAGAACTGGTCTCTGTTAAAGATCATATTCCAAAGTTTTATCTCTGAGTTTTCTTAGTGAAGGAGCCCCCTCTGGTTGAAGAAGACTAGCCTATCAACCAAAAGAGGTTTGTGGTTACCTCTGAGTTTTCTCCTTTCAACCTGGAGAAAACTACAAAGTGATAACATATTAGCATCGTTGCCAGGGGACCGAACGGTTTTAACTTTCCCAGATTTTTTTTTCAAAGTTTCTGATTTGGCTATTGATGGTGAAAAACAGTTAGACTTAGGAAGGCTGAACCATTCACCCAGAGACTCCAATCGAGTAGAAATCAAATTTTCAAGTTCCATTCTTGTCTCCACATTTTCAAAATGAATTCAGTTGCGAGGTATGCTCCCATGAATCGAGATCACATTCCAGGATTTTCAAACTGCATGCCTTGTGTAGATTGGCAGACTTATCTACCAAGATTCAAAGATGAGAAGGGGGATGATGCTGCTCTGCATCTGGTTAAATTTCATATGCATGTACCCAAGGTGAAGGTTCCATTTCATGAAGATTGTCTTATGAAGATGTTCATGGCTACTCTGGAAGGAGAAACATGGTCTTGGTACAAAGGTTTGCCATCTGGTAGCTTGTATTCACTTAAGGATTTTCATTTAGTATTTTTTGAGAAATACAAAGAATCTCATCCTTTTTTGTCGTTGGTTGAGAATTGTTGTGACCATGTTGAGAATTTCATTCAAAATTTGGAAATTTTTTATGGTGATGAAGAGTTCATGGATGAAGAAATCCTTGAAGCTTTGCACGAGAACCCTTTTCATCACCAAGAAGATATGGTAACTTCTCTCTTTCTTGAAAATGAAGTAGATCAACATCTTGATGTAGAAAATTATGATTTGTCTTCTGAATTTGAAGGAACTTTCTAGCATTCTCGTCAAATGTTAAGTCACCAAGAGAAAGAACAAGAGAGACAATCAAAGTTTTCATAATATTATCAAATTTTGAGTTCTGAAATTCAAAACATTGAGCTCACTTTAGATCAAGATGAAGGTACCATCCATGAAAGAAGTAAGCTAAAAAATGACAATTATACTCCACAGTTACAAGAGAATAATGAACAACAGATTGTTTTAGATCCCTTGAATGATGCAAAAAATATTCATGATTTTTGATCTTTGGAGTTAGAAAGTTCAAATTTTTTTAAAGGTCAAGATAATACTCTTGTTGAAATATATGAAGACTTATTTCTGAATATTCCTGTCATACAAGATGTGTTTATTTCAATTGAAGATTTTAAAATCCATACAAATCTTGTTTCTAATAAAGATGATAGGAGGAGTGAACAGGTTGTTATTTCTTCATTTGAGAATGGTGATGAATTCCAGAACATAAAACAAGAAGCAGTTGGAAATGAATAATGTCATTTACTTTGGAGTTATCAAGAAAATATAGTTTTTTATGTTGTTGAAGATTCTTTTGCCAGTTTATTGGAAACATCAGTGTAACCAAATTTTGCGTTGTCTATGGACTATGGGATTTGGCATCAACTAGATTTTGAGTTTCCATTCTCTTGGTGTTTTTTTTTTGTATGCTCAAGAAAGTGTGAGCATAATTCAAGTAAGTAGCCATTTGTTGCATTGGCTACATTGGAGGGATCATATCACATGAGTTATATATATATATATTCAACAGGTGTGGGTAGTTATCGTTGGAATTTGAAGCCCGAGGAGTAGGCCCTGAGATTATAGTGATATGTTTCCTTATTTATTTCAGTCAGTTAGTTAGTTAATTTTTCAGTGTCTATGGTTGAATCCATTTCCCAATGGTCAAATTAGGCTATTAGTCTGCATTTTTGTTCTTGGCACCTTGCTAGGAGGCTTCCATCCCCATTAGAGCCAATGTTAGGGTCATTAGTTTCATCATCAGATGTATCTTCCATGTGCTTTAATTTTCAGTTTTTGAATAAGTTGAGCCTATGACCACTGCTGTTGTCATAGCCTCAAAGTTATTGTCCAACATGCTTGAATTTATTCCATAGAGAGTTCATCCAAAGTGCGAAAGAGTGTCAAGTCGGTGGGATTCATGAGGTCACACATGTTTATATGGTTAAGTCAAAAGAAGTTATGTGTCAGATGTTCATCGATCAAAACCATCTGAAATGAAGTTGTGTCAGTCTAAAGTTCTGATGGTCATGAGGTCTAATCATTAAATTGTTGGAAATAATACTGAGAGGGGGATGGATCAGTATTAGTCAAGTCAATAATCTTTTTCTTTTTCATACTCAATTTCATATACGCTACTCCAATGAAGGTAACCCGCGTGTGCATGCAAGTGTGTTTAAGGAAATAAGCGTATATCCAGCAAAATAACGATTCAGTTAATTCATCATATGTTGATCTTTAATCTGTGCATGAGTACTTTATTAAACATTAAACAGTAACCATGTGCAATTAATAACAGAAAGAACCATCACACATAAGCAACACAAATTATTATATCATGGTTTTTGATATGATCTTTACATACATGACATTTATAATAGAGACCAAATATCTAAACAAGACCATGATAGTCTTCAACAACTATCATACACCATGTATGATCTGCTCCATAAGCATCTGTCAACAACATCTAGACCAGTAACCTGTATATGTCCATCATTAGTTCCCAAGATATGATAGTGTAAATATCATCAACCTGTGACAAAGTATGTCTGCATATAGATATCAACTCATCTTCTTGATCTGATCAAGATCAACTTGCTTCGTTTCCATAACCTTCCAGGAATCAACTAAGAAAATGTCATATCTCCAAGCGGTAGCACCAAGTCATTCACATCATATCATATGTATGTGAAAATACCATAGACATCATCCATGATCATAACATCATTATCAAGAACAACATGATCTTTCCATAAGAACCTTCAATATGTCAATCATGTATCATCACTAGGGAACATCCCACATCCGATAAGCATCGACCATGTTAATCAACATATGTGAGTATCAACCTATCATCATAAGGTAAGGACTCATCATCATTATGTGACTAAGTAAGTCATGTCTTCGAATATCCATGTCTTCAAATAGATATGTCTTCATGAAACCTACAATAACACCATTCTCTTAGCCAACCAACAATATTTGTCAATATGCAACTTAAGTGATCATCCATGTATCCCGCATAGCAATATGTATCTAGCAAATCATGAGCTCATGGTCATTTGTCAAAATTTCTTGACATCAACAACAACAACAATCCTCAACTGTGTGAGAGCCAAGATCTATAGGAATCCTATATCATATCTGCACCATATGAACTTTATGCATCTTTGAAGGCATGATGACACCAGCATAAAAGAAATGAGTGACTCATCATGAAGTTGTGTACTCAAGCTTTGTACTTCTCTTTGTCCTTATGAAGATCACCATGTAAGCAACATGTACTATATGCATCATCAAGAAGTCATTCACAAATCTGATCTGAATCAATACAAGTATCATCTGAGATTTCATCATGGGTAACTCATAATCATCACATAGCAAGATGTATCATTTAGACACTTTAGCCACATAAGCATCATGATCATTGACTAGGTACCAAAGACTTCTAAACATAATGCCAACAATGCTTTATTAGAAGCATAGTATGTTCTCCCCCTGAACCTGTTCCACCTGTTCACTGTCAGATCTGATCATTGCATATATTAGTAAGAAGTATCAAGGTATCATCATCAATCAGATATACATCAAATTATCAACAACTTGTGAGGATCAAAACACTTCTAAAGAACATCCATAGACTATAGTCATCTATCATCACGACAGAAGGGATAACTGATAATTTTCTGAATCATATCAAATCAGTTTTTTTGAGTCTGTCCCACTGCATTTTTCTCAAACCACATATACGCGATTGTGCAGCTTCGAACTTGCGTATATATGCACTTGTCTTTAGGAAACTTGCATATGAGATTTGGAACATTGAAGTTTCACACTTCCAGCTCCCCCTGAGTCTGATATGTCTGTACACTGTGTCATGCCACATTTTTCTGACTGTACTTCCTTCTTCTTCCATATCTTCGAGTGTGATGATGCTTTCTCCTTTTGGTATGGTGCCCGAAATTTCCTTCTGCATTCCTTTGCTATATGTCCAAACTTGTTACATGCATAACATCTTACATGTTTCATTTTTCTTTTATGGCAGTCAATGGTTTTGTGTCCAAACATATTGCAAAAAAAACAATATCCCTTAAAGTACCTGGAAGCTGATGATCTTTCTGTGTGATGGTCTTGAACCATTCTCCTTCACATCTTGCTGCAACATGTCCAAGATTATGACATATAAAAAATTCAACATTATTCATTTGAGGAAATGACCAACTTGCATAGTTAGGAGTAAAAGAATTTCTTTGAAGAATTTCTTTCGTTGGTTGTTGATGGGATTGACCTCTCACTTCCTTGTTGAGCATTTCATTAGAGTTCCTTGTCTTAATTTGTGAGCTAGATTCATCTTCAATAGATTCATGAAAACCAAGACCAGTTTTGATGGCAGGAGACCTTTGGCTACTAAGAATATCATCCAAGATCTTAATACTATCTTGAAATCGTAAGAGCTTATCCTTTTCTTCTAATTTACCTTTCAGTATATTTACCTCAACTTGATGTTGCTCTTCCTTTTCAAGATACTGCTCCTTCATGATTTCTTCAGCTTTTCTTCCTTCTTCCATCTGTTTCCTTAATTCAAGAACTCGTTTTCTTGTTTTTCAAGAGCTTGGAGTAGTTCTTCATTATGCTTATTTGATTTTTCAAGATCTTCTTTTAGCGAGAGGATCTTAGATTCCAGACTTTCATAGTAACTGGATCTATTTTTGAGTTTCTTGATTGTTTTGCTCCTTTCATTTACTTCATTTCTTAGTGATGTCACTTCATTCTGCAGCTTTTGACATTGATCTTCCTTTTCCTTGAATTGCTTCCTTACTTTGTTTCCTTCCTCTAGTTGAGCTTTTAGTTTGGTAGCTTCTTCTTTAAAGGCACATTCCCTTTTGTCCAATAGATCTTGTTGATCTCTAATTTTGTCCGTAAGCCTTTTAAAGTCTATCTCTATTTGATATCTTTCTTCCTCACCCATAAGAGAAAATTTAGTTGCTTCGCTATCACTTTCATCATCTTCAAATGGATGGAGAAATGTATCACCACAAGATAACAAATTCATACCTGATTTTTGCTTGTTCATCTTCATTCTGAGGTGATTCTAAATCTGAAGAGTTGCTTCCACATAATCCCCAATTGATTCTCCCACTGTCATAGTTCCTTTTAGATGTCTTCTTCTTCTGAGGTGCTTTCTTCTTTAGCTTCTTTCCCATTGTTCTATGGATCTCCTTCAAGCGATCAAGCTTCTACCAAAGGACCTGCTCTGATACCAATTGTTGGAAATAATACTGAGAGGGGGGGTGAATTAGTATTATTCAAGTCAATAATCTTTTTCTTTTTCATACTCAATTTCATATACGCTACTTCAATGAAGGTAACCCGCGTGTGCACGCAACTGTGTTTAAGGAAACAAGCGTATATCCAACAAACTAATGATTTAGTTAATTCATCATATGTTGATCTTTAATCTGTGCATGAGTACTTTATTAAACATTAAACAGTAACCATGTGCAGTTAATAACATAAAGAACCATCACACATAAGCAACACACATGAACACCAAGATGTAAGGTGGAAACCCAATGTGGGTAAAAACCACCTGTTGTTGTCATCTTTGTCTTCTTTTAATAATAAGAAAATCTGTTTACAACATTGTACTGGTGCAGACTCATACCAGTACGCAGGTTTCTACCTGCAGAAGGTTACAACCTTCTCTCATTTTCCAGCTTCTACTAGAAGGGAGCTACAACCCCCTAGCTCTTGTACTAGTCGATATGTTTACTAGCACGTAGGCATCGACCTACATAAGGCTACAACCTTCTCTCTTCCTCCAGGTACCACGTTTCATAAATTTTCATACTGGATACTCCTGGAACACAACATCATAATCTGAAGGCCACGTTTCATCCAATTTTCATACTGGACCCATCAACAACATTGAAGCTCAAAATCAATCACCACTATAATCACTGAAACTCAATCATTACTTTCTGAATCAACCAAACTCAATCAATCACTGACACCCCATGAATCTCTGACACAACTGAATCAAACACTTACTGAACCTCTATCACAACTGAATCAACCATTCATTCAAACTTAATCAAATTCAATCAATCAGCTGGAATAGATAGATCACTGTAACTAGTACACAAATCTAAGTTCATATCACTACATTATCTTTCAGAATCAGTTGTAATCTTAAAACCATGCTTCAGAGTGTATACGCTATTTGGAAGAAGCCAACCTGCGTGTATACGCAGCTTCCTGAAGCAAACCAGCATATAGATCTGCAAACACTTTGCTGCACTTCCAGACTTCAGACATAATCATACATAGAGGATAAAACATGTGTTAGTGATCATATCTAGCCCATCCATTATCAGATCACATAATGATAAGTCATTATGATCCTGATCCATCATTAGATTTCATCCATCAACACTGAAGCTAATCACAATCAACCAATCTAAATATGCAGAACACTGTCACCAGAAAACAATCACCAGAACACAATGTAGAGCCTTGAACACTGCAACAACAAACAAAACCCTTATAGATCATACTTTAGAAGATATACGCTACATCCATAAGCCGAACCAGCGTGTATACGCCCTTTTATCAAGGGGAACCAGTGTACAGATCTGCAAATTCCATTCTGTGATGTATACGCCACTTTTGTATGCATAACCAGCGTGTATACGCTTTTTTACCAAAGCCAACCTACGTACAGATCTGGAAATGCAAACTTAAAGCATCAAAACTATTTCATACTTCATTCATACCCAGATCATCACATTTACATAATAAAAACATGCATCAGTATTCAGATCTAGAATGTTCAAGATCAAAACACATAATGCTAATACATCTAAGCCTTCATGATTCCGGTTCATCAATCATCATTAGTCATATAGTTGCATCCTTCGTTCAGATTAGAAACCCATAACCTGCATACTTGATCTCACACTTCATCAGATATTCAATACTTGATTGAATTGGCCTAATGATCTTCTCCTCCTTATATAGTTTTAGGCCTTTCTCAATACCATGGACCAAAAACACTTAGGATCAATACCTTGGATCAAATACCTAGGGTCAATACCTCAGACCAAATACCATGGATCAAAATACCATGGACCAAAACTTAGTTTTCCAAGGTATACACACTTTTCCTTCTGTGGAAGTGCGTGTGTACATATACACGACTTGTATACAGTGAACCTGCATGTATACGTAGCTTGGTTAATGGTGAACTTACGTATACCTCTCTTTATTCATTCTGTGAAGGCTGATCTATCATTCTTTGTGTTTACTTGCTATACTATGATCTTTCATCTGAGTGAGTTGCCTTCTGAACTAATTCCTTGAAGTTTCCCTACATTTCATCACATATGTAAACTCTACTGTCATGCATTCTGTCACTTCTGATATCTCTTCTGTAGAATCATCTAGTTACCATATATAAGAGAGTTGTTCTGCTACAAGTGGGTTGCCATCAAGAACACACATACATCATAATGCCAACAATCTCCCCCTTTGGACTTGATGGCAACCATGTTGGTGTTGGTTACTGCAAGCTGTAGAAACTGTTAGAGATAACAAGCAACACCAAAATACTCTCCCCCTTTGACATCAAGGGCAAAGGGCAGACAAGGATTTTATCCCCCTTTGATATCAAAGGGCAAAGGGCTGACCAAAAAGAAGACTTCCTTAATTGAACAGCTGAAAACATTGATCATGCTCCCCCTAAGCACATGCAGAGTCTGCAAATATTTTCAAGAAGAAAACATGACTCTATAACTCAACTAAGTGAGTTTGACCTTCCTATCATCAATGACTCATACATACATCCATTCTCCAAACCAAGTGGGGATATACCAAACTTGACTCATCCACTCAACCATGTGGGGATATATCAATTGTTTATACATGACTGAAATATAGAAATTATTACATCATCCTTCCCATGCATAGAGGGGGTACAAATTACATCATATGACCAAAAAGGGACTCATCAAAAGACTACAATAGACAGAGACAAATTATTACATCATGGTTTTTGATATGATCTTTACATACATGACATTTATAACAGAGACCAAATATCTAAACAAGACCATGATAGTCTTCAGCAACTATCATACACCATGTATGATCTGCTCCATAAGCATCTGTCAACAGCATCCAGACTAGCAACCTATATATGTCCATCATTAGTTCCCAAGATATGACAGTGTAAATATCATCAACCTGTGACAAAGTATGTCTGCATATAGATATCAATTCATCTTCTTGATCTCATCAAGATCAACTTGCTTCGTTTCCATAACCTTCCAGGAATCAACTAAGCAAATGTCATATCTCCAAGCTGTAGCACCAAGTCATTCACATCATATCATATGTATGTGAAAATACCATAGGCATCATCCATGATCATAACTCATTATCAAGAACATCATGATCTTTCCACAAGAACCTTCAATATATCAATCATGTATCATCACTAGGGAACATCCCACATCCGATAAGCATCAACCATGATAATCAACATATGTGAGTATCAACCTATCATCATAAGGTAAGGACTCATCATCATTATGTGACTAAGTAAGTCATGTCTTCGAATATCCATGTCTTCATGAAACCTGCAATAACACCATTCTCTTGGCCAACCAACAATATTTGTCAATATGCAACTTAAGTGATCATCCATGTATCCTGCATAGCAATATGTATCTAGCAAATCATGAGCTCATGGTCACTTGTCAAAATTTCTTGATGTCATCAACAACAACAATCCTCAACTGTGTGAGAGCCAAGATCTATAGGAATCCTGTATCATATCTGCACCATATGAACTTTATGCATCTTTGAAGGCATGATGACACCAGCATAAAAGAAATGAGTGGCTCATCATGAAGTTGTGTACTCAAGCTTGGTACTTCTCTTTGTCCTTATGAAGATCACCATGTAAGCGACATGCACTATATGCATCATCAAGAATTCATTCACAAATCTGATCTGAATCAAGACAAGTATCATTTGAGATTTCATCATGGGTAACTCATAATCATCACATAGAAAGATGTATCATTTAGACACTTTAGCCACATAAGCATCATGATCATTGACTAGGTACCAAAGACTTCTAAACATAATGCCAACAATGCTTTATTAGAAGCATAGTATGTTCTCCTCCTAAACCTGTTCCACCTGTTCACTGTCAGATCTGATCATTGCATATATTAGTAAGAATTATCAAGGTATCATCATCAATCAGATATACATCAAACTATCACTAACTTGTGAGGATCAAAACACTTCTAAAGAACATCCACAGACTGTAGTCATCTATCATCACGACAGAAGGGATAACTGATAATTATCTAAATCATATCAAATCAATTTTTCTGAGTCTATCCCACTGAATTTTTCTCAAACCACATATACACGATTGTGCAGCTTCGAACTCACATATATACACGGCTTGTCTTCAGGAAACTTGCGTATGAGATTTGGAACATTGAAGTTTCACGCTTCCAGCTCCCCCTGAGTCTGATATGTCTGTACACTGTGTCATGCCACATTTTTCTGACTGTACTTCCTTCTTCTTCCATATCTTCGAGTGTGATGATGTTTTCTCCTTTTGGTATGGTGCCCGAAATTTCCTTCTGCATTCCTTTGCTATATGTCCAAACTTGTTACATGCATAACATCTTACATGTTTCATTTTTCTTCTATAGCAGTCAATGGCTTTGTGTCCAAACATATTGCAAGAAAAACAATATCCCTTAAAGTACCTGGAAGCTAATGATCTTTCTGTATGATGGTCTTGAACCATTCTCCTTCAGCATCTTTCTACAACATGTCCAAGATTATGAGATATAAAACATTCAACATTATTCATTTGAGGAAATTACCGACTTGCATAGTTAGGAGTAAAAGAATTTCTTTGAAGAATTTCTTTCCTTGGTTGTTGATGGGATTGACCTCTCACTTCCTTGTTGAGAATTTCATTAGAGTTCCTTGTCTTACTTTGTGAGCTAGATTCACCTTCAACAGATTCATGAAAACCAAGACCAGTTTTGATGGCAGGAGACCTTTGACTACTAAGAATATCATCCAAGATATTAGTACTATCTTGAAATCGTAAGAGCTTATCCTTTTCTTCTAATTTACCTTTTAGTATATTTACCTCAACCTGATGTTGCTCTTCCTTTTCAAGATACTACTTCTTCATGATTTCTTCAACTTTTCTTCCTTCTTCCATCTGTTGCCTTAATTCAAGAACTTCATTTTCTTGTTTTTCAAGAGCTTGGAGTAGTTATTCATTCTGCTTATTTGATTTTTCAAGATCTTCTTTTAGCGAGAGGATCTTAGCTTCAAGACTTTCATAGTAACTGGATCTATTTTTGAGTTTCTTGATTGTTGTGCTCCTTTCATTTACTTCATTTCTTAGTGATGTCACTTCATCCTGCAACTTTTGACATTGATCTTCCTTTTCCTTGAATTGCTTCCTTACTTTGTTTCCTTCCTCTAGTTGAGCTTTTAGTTTGGTAGCTTCTTCTTTAAAGGCACATTCCCGTTTGTCCAATAGATCTTGTTGATCTCTAATTTTGTCTGTAAGCCTTTTAAATTCTGTCTCTATTTGATATCTTTCTTCGTCACCCATAAGAGAAAATTCAGTTGTTTCGCTATCACTTTCATCATCTTCAAATGGATGGAGAATTGTATCACCATAGGATAACAAATTCATACTTGATTTTTCTTGTTCATCTTCATTATGAGGTGGTTCTGAATCTGAAGAGTTGCTTCCAGATAATCCCCAATCGATTCTCCCACTGTCATAGTTCCTTTGAGATGTCTTCTTCTTATGAAGCACTTTCTTCTTTAGCTTCTTTCCCATTGTTCTACGGATCTCCTTCAAGTGATCAAGCTTCTACCAAAGGACTTGCTCTGATACCAATTGTTGGAAATAATACTGAGAGGGGGGGTGAATCAGTATTAGTCAATTCAATAATCTTTTTCTTTTTCATACTCAATTTCATATACACTACTTCAATGAAGGTAACTCGCGTGTGCACGCAACTGTGTTTAAGGAAACAAGCGTATATCCAGCAAACTAATGATTCAGTTAATTCATCATATGTTGATCTTTAATCTGTGCATGAGTACTTTATTAAACATTAAACAGTAACCATGTGCAATTAATAATAGAAAGAACCATCACACATAAGCAACACACATGAACACCAAGATGTAAGGTGGAAACCCAATGTGGGTAAAAACCACCTGCTACTGTCGTCTCTGTCTTCTTTTAATAATAAGAAAATATGTTTACAACATTGTACTGGTGCAGACTCATACCAGTACGCAGGCTTCTACCTGCAGAAGGCTACAACCTTCTCTCGTTCTCCAGCTTCTACTGGAAGGGAGCTACAACCCCCTAGCTCTTGTACTAGCTGATATGTTTACTAGCACGTAGGCGTCGACCTACAGAAGGCTACAACCTTCTCTCTTCCTCCAGGTACCACGTTTCATAAATTTTCATACTGGATACTCCTGGAACACAACATCATAATCTGAAGGCCACGTTTCATCCAATTTTCATACTGGACCCATCAACAACATTGAAGCTCAAAATCAATCACCACTGTAATCACTGAAACTCAATCATTACTTTCTGAATCAACCAAACTCAATCAATCACTGACACCCCATGAATCTCTGACACAACTGAATCAAACACTTACTGAACCTCTATCACAACTGAATCAACCATTCATTCAAACTTAATCAAATTCAATCAATCAGCTGGAACAGACAGATCACTGTAACTAGTACACAAATCTGAGTTCAGATCACTACATTATCATTCAGAATCAGTTGTAATCTTAAAACCATGCTTTAGAGTGTATACGCTATTTGGCAGAAGCCAACCTGCGTGTATACGCAACTTCCCTGAAGCAAACCAACGTATAGATCTGCAAACACTTTGCTGCACTTCCAGACTTCAGACATAATCACACATAGAGGATAAAACATGTGTTAGTGATCAGATCTAGCCCATCCATTATTAGATCACATAATGATAAGTCATTATGATCCTGATCCATCATTAGATTTCATCCATCAACACTGAAGCTAATCACAATCAACCAATCTGAATATGCAGAACACAATGCAGAACCCTGAACACTGCAACAGCAAACATAACCCTTATAGATCATACTTCAGAAGATATGCGTTACATCCATAAGCTGAACCAGCGTGTATACGCCCTTTTATCAAGGGGAACTAGCGTACAGATCTGCAAATTCCATTATGTGATGTATACACCACTTCTGTGTGCTAAACCAGTGTGTATACGCTATTTTACCAAAGCCAACCTGCGTACAGATATGGAAATGCAAACTTAAAGCATCACAACTATTTCAGACTTCATTCATACCCAGATCATCACATTTACATAATAAAAACATGCGTCAGTATTTAGATCTAGAATGTTCAAGATCAAACCACATAATGCTAATACATCTAAGCCTTCATGATTCCGGTTCATCAATCATCATCAGCCATATAGTTGCATCCTTAGTTCAGATCAGAAACCCATAACCTACATACTTGATCTCACACTTCATCAGATATTCAATAATTGCTTGACTTGGCCTAATGACCTTCTCCTCCTTATATAGTTGTAGGCCTTCCTCAATACCATGGACCAAAACCACTTAGGATCAATACCTTGGATCAAATACCTAGGGTTAATACCTCGGACCAAATACCATGGATCAAAATACCATGGACCAAATACTTCGGACCAAAACTTAGTTTTCCAAGGTATACGTGCTTTTCCTTGTGTGAAAGTGCATGTGTACATATATGCGACTTGTATACAGTGAACCTGCGTGTATACATAGCTTGGTTGATGGTGAACCTGCGTATACCTCTCTTTCTTCATTCTGTGAAGACTGATCTATCATTCTTTGCTGTCTACCTGCTATACTGTGATTTTTCATCTGAGTGAGTTGCCTTCTGAACTGATTCCTTGAAGTTGCCTTGCATTTCATCACATCTGTAAACTCTACTGTCATGAATTTTATCACTTCTGATATCTCTTCTGTAGAATCATCTAGTTACCATATATAAGAGAGTTGTTTTGCTTCAAGTGGGTTGCCATTAAGTATAACACATACATCATAATGCCAACAAAATGTGTTTTAAATTCTTATCCCCTATTCCTATCTACCCCATGTTCCCCTATTTCCTACCCTATTTCCCTATTTCCCTTTATACATACCTTCATATATCATCTACATCCTATCCACTTTTCACATATCATTTACATCTTATTCACATTACATTTCCTTTCCCTCCCTTCGTTCTAAACCTATCCCCATGACACCACTACCACTCCCCTATACTCATCACATGTAAAATCCTCATGTATAACATGTAACCTCCCCCGCCCTCCCCCTTATTACCTAAGAGACATTATACTCCAAAATTTTTAATTATTTCCCATGCTTTACACTCATGCCAAGCATGGAGGTCTTCTACACTCTGCAATGCAATTTCCTCTGAAATTGACTGTTTTATAGACCATTTTTCAGAATGGTTTCTGACCACATGGACGAGAAGTTTAGAAAACGAAAAGAGGTTTTTCTTAATAACGTACCACAGCACAATAACCTCTTCCATATTTTTCATAGGTGTCATAGATCGGGATATTTGATTGTATCTTCAAAGCTTATGTTTCGGACTACACAAATACTTTGTTTTAAGTCATTGTTTTGCAGAGTATTTTCTGGAATGTTGGGAAAGAATTTAGAGAAATGGAGAGAGGTTTATCTTCCCATAAATATCATATACAATAACCTCCTTCCGTTTTTACACAGGTATTTTCTGGGGAGATATTTCCCGTTGAAAATTCACTATGCAGGCACTACACAGTCCATGGCCACACTACTACACACATGCTGGAGGGAAGCCACTTGTCAGGTTTTGAAGAGGATGAAATGGAGTATATGTGGCATCCAACTCACTTCCTCAGCAACCCATCGCGTGCCAATTTAAAAAGCCCAAAGTTTTGGATGCTGCGCAGCTGCTACGCAACTTTTTACTTTTTACTATTTTACTTCATGCTAATCATGTTCAGACATATGTTGGTTTTCTATTTAGAAAAGTTTTGTTTTTAGAGATAAAAAAAACTTTTATATTTTATGATTTTGAGGAAAAGTATTTGGAAAAACAACAGTTTTCCTCCTTTCAATTTTTAGATCGATCCTATGTTGGATCGAATGTGCATTGAATGTAGACATGATATTATCCTATGTATAAACTATATAAGATGATTAATACATATGGAAATGGTTGTTGTTGGTTTCACTATTTCCAAGAGAAATATTGCAGTTTGTTTCTTGTGATTTGTTTTAATGTATATGCTTGAATGTTGAAGAGATTCAAGTGGAGTTGCAGAGATACTTATGGTATGGATGTTTTGGATATTGTTTCTTCTTAGTTATATATTATACTTGTTGTGTAATCTTCTTAAACTGATTTGAAGGTGTATGGAACAGTTACACTTGAATTCATTTCATATGCTCATGTCTAGCTGTGCCAAATATTTCAATTTGCAAATGGAATATGTATGCCTTTGACAATTTTGTGTTTTCTTCTTGATAGTCATTTATCTAAGTTGCAGTAATGAACTGTTAGTTATTATGCTATTTTTGATGAATGTCTTGATATCCCCATCTTCACTATACTACAATTTGTCGTTCATTCCGAAAGCCATATTAATTGAGCCTCTGTATATGAGATTGGTTGGAAATACATAAGCATGTTGGACCAGGGAGGTCATGATCACCTACACTAGTTTTCCTAGAATCCTCTACTACCCCCATATCAAAAAATTAAACATTTTCAGAACTAGTCTCTGTTAAAGATCATATTCCAAAGTTTTATCTCTGAGTTTTCTCAGTGAAGGAGCCCCCTAAGGTTGAAGAAGACTAGCCTATCAACCAAAAGAGGTATGTGGTTACCTCTGAGTTTTCTCCTTTCAGCCTGGAGAAAACTACAAAGTGATAAAAAATTCAACATTCTGAGAAGGTCTTTTTTAATATGGACCCAACAAGATCGGAAGAAACTAATTGAAAAATCGTTTGGGTTGGGGGATTTATCTAGATCAAGAGACTGTATGGCCTTTATCATTGCTTCTTCCTCAATTGGCTTCATGAGCTAGAGGTTTTCCGAGTTGGATACTATGGAAGGAGGACATGAAATAAAAGATTGCACCTCACCAGACTCATCTCAGAATATAGATTCTTAAAAAAATTGAAGGCTTCAAGATTGATTTCGGTGAATGAGGATAGCTTGGGGTGATCCTCCGGGGTGATCCCTTTAACCCTATTTTTGATCTCTCGCGGTTTGGCTTGCTTGTGGAAAAAGGAAGTGTTTTGGTTCCCTACACTTAATTAGAGGCTTCTTGACTTTAAACACCAATATTCCTCTTCTTGCATGTTGAGGAGGAAAATTCTCTTACTTATGTGCTTTTGTTTTTCAATAGATTCCTTTGTCACTGGACTAGCCTCCATTTGGGTTTGATGATTCTCTAGTTTCCTAATAAGATTTATTTTTTCTTGACCTGGAAGGTTAAAGTTGGATTTTACCCAGGTTTGAAGGACTTGCTTCATCGTTTTCAACTTTTTCTCCCAAATAAAAACATGTGATCCTTTTACCGAGGTTGTTCAAGCTTGATTTATTAATCTTGCAACTCCTTTCTGAAGCCATCTAGGCCTGCAATGGAAAGGGATTAGACTAAGGTCCTCAAGAGGGTTTATACTTATCTCAATGGGTCGATAATTGGATTCTCCCCTTGCCAGAATTGAATAAGAACATTCTATTCCTTTGACTAACCAGTTGTTGTGAATAAGGAATCAAACCAACTTGGGCACGATGTTATCAGGTCCACTTCACCTATTGGACTAGATGTATTTTCCATTTTTCAGGACAATATCTAGGAGGTCCCATTCATTGATAAGATATTCCATCCATCTTTCTCGAAATGGATCTCTGACAATATTACCTTTGTGTTTATTTAAAGAGAGGAGGACAATATTGAAATCTCCACCAACTATTCTATTGATATTCCATTTCTCTTCTTTAAGCATGACTAAGGAATCCAATAATTCTCCCTTCTCACCATAACTAACTCGGTCATAGAAGTTAACAAAGGAGAAAAAATATTTTATGTTCATGTCTTCTAGTTTGACTGCTACTTAGATTTTTTACTAATAGATGGATTTTAAAATGAAACAAGAGTTCGACCAAAAGGTACTCAGGCCTCCAAAGGCTCCACAGGAACTTTGGGTGACACCAAAACTATCTCTCAAAAATGACCTAGATTGGACTAGGATTTCTTCTTCAACCAACTTTGTTTATTGCAAGAATAAAACTTGGGGTGTTTCCATTCTTATTAGGTCTTTAACTATATGAGATTTAATGGGGTTTCCCAACCCCCATATATTATAGGATATAACTTTCATTTTAATTTTGAGGCAGAAAACATACCTCCACCGGATTTGACGCTTTCACATTCCTTATTGCTCACGTTTCTCAGAATTTCAGTGGAGGTTGGTTCCCTAAGTTTATATTTTGTTTCACTTTTGCTAGCTCATTAAAATATTTTTATGTTATTAATATATTTTTATTTTAAATATTACATATTAAAGGAAGGTGAAAGGTCACAAGTTGCATGCGAGGAGGAAAATGAAGGAAAATAATGGAAAATTGAAGAAAATAAATGCCTCATTAATAAAAAGGCTTCTGAGGATCAATTGGTACATTTTATCAGTTCAGTTTTGGAGCTCTCTCTCTATTTTCTCTCTTTCACACTCTTGGACACTTAGAGCATTCTTGGAGCACTCTAGCATTGGATCAAGGAAAGTAAAGGAAGGACAAAGAAGGAAAAGGGAAGCAAAGATCAAGCAAGGAAGAGCAACATCTAGCAGCTATGGCGAGGTTATTTGCAGGTATCGATTTTCATGTGTTATTTCCTTGCTAGTTTTGGCATGCATGGTACATGCATGTGTGTATTTGGTTATCTTGCTATCATCGACAGGGGTTTTTCCAGATGTGACAATGTTCTTCATCCTTGTCTTGCCATTTCTAGATAGCCATGGTGTGATGGGTTCTCTGTTATTTGGTTAAGTTAGATTATCGGATGGTTTCGAAACTAAGTGATGTGGTCTCTGAAAGAAAGAACACATGGACAAGGAATCCCCTGAACTTGACTGGGATTGCGGTAAAGCCATATTTTGTGTGCCTCAGTGGGCCTAGGAATCCTCGACCGGTGAATAACATGATATACAGTAAATCCTATAGTCTTTGTGTGCCCTCGATCGGGCCTAGGAATCCTTGACCAATGAATGGCGGGATATACGGTAAAGCCTGGAGGGTGGAGTCTTGATTAGGCCTAGGAATCATCGATGTTGTATGACAAGATATATGGTAAAGCCTAGAGACTAGGAGATAGGAAAATTCCTCACGGTGTAGGTGGAGAAATCCGGTGGCTTCCATGCTTGTTTAGGGCCTAGTGATTTGGTGGGGATTACGATAAAGCCTATGTAAACCTAGTTTGGTTTGGCTTTGAGTCCCACATCACACTTGGAATATGGCACGAGGGTGATTGGATAAAAGAGAGATTTGTTTGAGTCAATCTATGGTCATGTGGTTTGTGGAAGTCCTATACCTGGTTGGCTTTTCCATTCATTAATACGAGATCTTTCTCCTTAGTATATCATGTGTAAATGTACCGGCTTATATGTAGATTTTATGGCTGCTATATCCTTGTATTTTTGTTCGTTATATGTTGGTTATGAGTATGTTTTATGACAGACTTGATGTATAGTTTCCATCATGTTTTGATTAGTACTTGAAAGTATAATGAATATATGGCCTAATAAATGATAATGCAACTATTGTGATAAGGAAACAATGTTTCTTTATGAAATTTAGATAAGTATGAGACCCATATGCTCAAATATGTTGTTATGACTTGTAGAATGCATATTTGTGATATCTTTGACGAAATGCCTGCCATGGCTAGTAGGGATCCAGTCAATTCATTGATAATTTTTTTGCAATAGTACCTTTGTTCCAATGTTATTTATCATTTCTGAAAGTTTCATAAAGTTTCGGGCAGTGGCCTGAGCCTTGGCCCTGAAAAAGTGGCACATGTACACGACACCATCTGCAAAACGTGTACATAACACCACATGTACACCACACCACCTGTACAATGTGCACACAATACCACATGTACATAGTACCACATACATGACATGTACGCGACACCACATGTACACATCGCCACATGCACAACATGTACACAACACCACCTGCACACAACGCCACTTGTAAAACATGTACACAACACCGCATGCACACATCCAACATGTACATAACATCATCTGTACACAACACTGCATATCCAACATGCATAGAGCACCATATGCACATAACACCGCATATCCATCATGCACACAGTACAATATGTACACAACATTGTATATCCAACAAGTACATAGCACCATCTATACCCAACACTGCATATGCAACATTCACACAACACTATCTGTACCACCTTGTACATAATCATTGCATAAACAACATGTACACACACTATATATGCACATCACCACATGCGCACAACATCACATATGCAACATATACAACATATACAACATGTGCACAACAGTAGTACCACACATCCAAAACCACACTGTCTCTACCAAGAAACCTTGCTTTCAATGTCTCTCCGCCATCCATGCTTATCCTAGCATGCCACATACCACCCTTCTTTCATTTCGCTGATGTATCCTTCAGAGTTACCTGTCATAACATAAACATAGACATAGTATAATCACATAATATCCATTCATATCCACATGATACTGACCTCATATATTTGTCATGACTACTCTTCCACTTGATTCCTCATAAACCAGGAACCTCTTCATGTCATTTGTCTGCGTAAGCAATCATTCCTTCGCAAGAATGATCCCTGACAACCTTGTCAAATAGTGACATAGATACATGGATATATACATACATATGCATAAACTCTAGCATGAACAATCATGATCTTCTCATAAAACTATATGCATATACACATACATACATATAAACATCAACATAAAATAATAATGATCTAGTCAGTCAACGACATACAAACATACATAAATCATTAGCATAAAATAATCATGATCACAACATAATTACCAAATATCATAAGGTCTAGTTTAAAAAAACTCCCTTTATCCTTGCACAACATGCACAATATTGAGAACAAGCATTCCCAACATGGCCAAGGAATTTGACATCTCATATCCATTTACTCTACCTTTTGGTTACCTTTCTCATATTTGTACAACCATTGTCCATTTACCACAATGGACCCAACCAGTCCAATCTGACTGTCATAATCTTACCTTTCGCTGCACTTACTCATGCACTGAGCTTCATCCGTGTCTCACGTTACCTATTGAGTACCACACAACTCTCCCTGAGCTTCATTAACTTTCCTCTTTCCCAAACAATTCCCCAACTCAAAACATAAAAGGGAAGAACGACAACAACAACAACAAGAAAACAATGAAAACCAATAACAATACGACTCTACAAACGAAGTGGTATGGCCATACTCTAGACATAAATAAAGCTACAAAACAAGAGTAAGAAAATAAAAAAATACCAAAAGCACAAGATTAACAACAAACACCATGAATCAATCCCCATGGTTCCCAGGGAAAC
Organism: Pinus tabuliformis; assembly: GCA_031772625.1. Classification (NCBI taxonomy): domain Eukaryota; kingdom Viridiplantae; phylum Streptophyta; class Pinopsida; order Pinales; family Pinaceae; genus Pinus; species Pinus tabuliformis. The sequence continues at coordinate 761,343,963 of CM062807.1, read as the reverse complement.
TCAACTAAAGCCTTCTTCAATATTTCATGACAACCTCTCTTTGCCATGTAGTCCCCTGCATCATATTTCCATAAACACATAACTATCAGTGTATAAATAAACATAAAAATACATCAGTTACCTTATCTGATTGTGCCAAGTACGTTGCTTGCAACTGAACACATCCAAGCCATCTCTCAAGGGATTCCAATTCCCTCCACCTGTAACTAGAAACTAGCTAATATATCTGTCAAGTACATATTCATGAATCTAGCACATATCCACATAATTTCATACAAATTAGGGTTAATGAGACTCCATATATGCAAACACTCATTTGTTTGGATTTAGGGTTTCCAAACATAGCCAAAAGAATTCTTGCCCAATTCCTTTCTTTTACCTTTTTTCTACCTTGTTGCAATCGAGGCTTACTATGTACCATCACATCACCCAACTGTTAGTGATATAAGCACATCAACTATTACATTGTCATGCTAATACTAAGCATGTTCCCTGCAATTGCTCACACACGTCAACCACATGTTCCAAATATCAAGACAATCATATCTATCAATTTGAAATCAACATTTAGCAAGATTAACAATCATGTCATAATCCATAGTCAACTCATAGTCATTAGACATAATGCTACAAATATCACCTACTTTACTCAAGTACATATCAACTGTCTTGACACATTTGTGTTAGTAAAACCATATTAAAGAAAGATCATTGGAACACATACTCATATTATGAAATTCATCAAACATTCAACTCACTTGCAAACATACCATGTTAAATAAATCAACTAGGCACCAAACACTCAAACACCAAATAGACGTCATAATCAAACAACCAAGCACCAAATATACGACATAAGAAAACTCATACCTTAGTGTATATTAGGGGGGCTATCTTGTCTACACAATAAATCTAGGATAGCACGATACAACTTCACAACATATCAACGCAAACATAAATCATGATATCCATAATAGTAACTAACTAACATATGTACGATCAATATAGATTAGTACAACACCATATCACAAATATGTCGGCATATACCTGAATATCGCAACCATAACCATCTGCATAGGCCAATCCAGGTTAACACAATACATATAACATCAATATATTCAATGCAACGAGCATAACCATCACGCATATGACCAATCCAAATTACAACATCAAGATCTCAATGAAATAACCCTAATCATCAAGTTAATGACACATAACAACATTAAGCTATATATCATGCTCATCAACAACATAAAACTGAATCGTCAAGATAACTATCATATAACAACAACAAGTTAACCTACAACATATAACATGATGATCAAGTTAACTAACATCAAAAAAAATAATAACAATGCATACAACCACAAGTTATTATCATTCATGACAATCTGACACATGGGCATAAGACTACACTAATCAACTAGCATCTATCATGTATGCAACCATAACATCAAAAGACATGTACATAAAACTAATGTATATAACCTAATGCATAGAAAGGTCCTTAACTTAGATACTTGCATGCCCAACATACAATACATGTATGATGATCTGCTCTTGCTTCGAGGTGGTCCAATGCTACAACTTCACTTTAATGATCTGGATCTCCTGTTCTATCTCAGCCAACACAATAGCATCATAACAACCAATAGCACCATGATGACCTAAATTGCATACCATGACTTCACAAGGCATGTTTGACCTACTATTCATGCATAGCTATAACCGAAACTAACATGCATAACAACTACATATAGACATATAACACATGAGTACCAAACCATATACACATCATTCTAGCTACATTTCAGTCATCAATGCATGACCATATCAACTACACAAACCATGAACTCATGCGTGGAAACAAAAACCACATCAAGTGCATTTGATAACATGTGAACATTGACATGCATAACAATGCATAATCAACCATAACACCTGAAGACATAATCCATTACAACACCTTCAACCTTCACATGGCGACATCACTACAACCATGATCAACACCATCAAAATGCAACAAGCACATGGACTACATGCATAAGGAACACATATGCAACCAACATGAAAGCATGATCAACACACAACCCAAGGAGAGCACAAGCACACTCTGAGACCACTCTGTAACACCCTCCTCCCACATCTACCCAAGCAATCGACTAGTCGGGGTAAACATGCGACGAGAGGCCACTATGACATGATTCGATATTTTAGGTAACCTTAAGGAAATTGAATCGAAGGAACATCACACACAGTTATCCAACCTCATAAATAGAACCCTTAGAAGACAAGTCAACCACTCAGACATCCTGTCCCTGGGCCCTAATGTTGTTCTGGACCTCCTAGGCCATAGTCTCTCTCATGCTATGGGCAAGGGAGCGACCATAAATCCAAAGTCACTCTCATAGGCCTTCTTGCCAGCCACTATGGACCAAAATTTCCAGTTCTATGCCAGCGACCCTAGGATTTAAGCCACTTTTTAGGGCCAGATCCCAGGCCACTGCCCAAAATGGAATGAATGCTTAGAATCAAGAAAATTACAGGGAAACACTGATGCAAAGGAAATGAGATGATCAAGACCTTAGCTAGACCCCTACTAGCCATGACAAGCATTTAATCAAACATATCGTGAACATGTAACATATAGGTGTAAATAACATAATTAAGTGTAGGGATCTCATACTTATGTGAGAATCGCTATGAACCATTGATTCATCACGTCGTTCATTGCATATTCATATATTAGGTCATAGACACATTATCCATTCACATACAAGTAAAAACATGTTGAGAGCCATACATAGTTTCTGTCATAAAATATACATATAACCAACATAATAAGGACAAAAATATCAATAAAATCAAAACCATATACACCACATATAATCCATCATAATACTCATAGAAATACCAAGAGATATCACCTTTCATTAATGATGCAAAATCCAAAACTGGGATGGGACTTCCACATTCCACCCGACCGTAGAATGGTTGAGCCAAATCTCTCTTTAGCCATTCATCCCCATGCCATATTCTAAGCATGAATGTGGGAAATCATAGAACAAATCAATCAAAACTCATCCAGGGTTTCCAGAGGCCATCCACCTCAACCCATCAAACATTGATTCCGCGTCACGGCTAGACATCACAAAACAAACATCAGATTGGTCTCCATACAAGCCTTCTAGGGCTTCCATAGTGTTTGTTCCAACCCGGCTCCCAGGACTAGTAACTCAACCCACGACTGCCACCAGGCTCCAAAGCATTTATCCAACCATGTCTTCTAGGACTAGTAACTCAACCCACAAATACTGTCGAGCTTCTAGAGAGTTTGTCCAACCAAGGCTTCCAAGACTAGTAACTCAACTCACCAAGGGATTTCAGAGTGTTTGTCCAACCAAGGCTTCCACGACTAGTAACTTAACCAAAGTTTTTACAAGGCTTCTAGAGAATTTTTCCAACCAGGGCTTCCAGGACTAGTAACTCAACCCAAGCCATTACAGGGCTTCCAGAGCGTTTTTCCAACCAAGGCTTCTAGGAACTAATAACTCAACCCAAGCTAAGGAAAACATGAGAACCAACAAAAAAAAAGAAGGAAATAAACCCACAATATCCATGGCTATCCAAGAAATGGCAAGGCTAGGAAATCCACTGTCAATCCAGGAAATCCTCCATGCCAATGATACATCACAACCAATAAACCACATGCATGTGCCATGCATGCCAAAACTAGTGAAGGAAACATACATGCAACCCAGTACCTGCAAGCAAATCTGATGTAGCCGACGATGCTAATGCCTTATTGTGCTTTGCTTATATTCCTTTGTCTTCTTGCTCCAAGAATCCAAATATGCGACACCCTCCAAGAGTGCGCCAAGAAAACTCTAAGTCTCCAAGAGTATGAGAGAGAGAAAGAATAATGAGAGAGCTCCAATACTGAACTGGTCAAGTCTTCATCGACCAAGCTTTCCAACTAATCCTCAAAAGACTTTTTATGGATGAGACCTCTATTTTCTTCATTTTCCATTATTTTCCTTCAATTCCCTTCTCACATGCAGCTTGTGACCTTTCACCTTCCTTTTCTCCTAATTTCCATTATTTTCATAAATAAATGTGCCAAAATACCTTTTTGCCTCTTTAATGAGTTAGCCATTGCCTTTGCCAATTTCCTTAGCCATAAACAACCAAATTAACACCCACTAGGATGTCCTACCCACCATTTTGTTTGGAATACGTGTCCCATCACCATGGCCTTATATATTTTTACATGAGTTTTTAACCAGGGCTATTACATATATGGTCGAGTTGTCGACTTTTTTCACATTTCCATTTTTCGAGAGGAGTCTATGAGTCACACTCCATTGGCCCACCTGTGCTTTGGGTTGCTTTCAAGCCTAAATTTATTTGCTTTTGGTCACAGACTCATGCATTGTTTATATAACCGTTCACCTTGAGTTCCCGCTCCCTTCAACCAATGCATCCATTTAGTGCCTTCAAGATATTGTCCTGCCTCATTCAAATCGTTGCCTATAAATTTCCGATATGTTACCTCCTTGCAATAATTTTTAGTTATCACCATTAAAGTTGTACAATTTAAGCATGTTATCCTAAGCTTGATGATGTGTTTATTAGGTTGTAGTCTCCATCTACAATCACAATGAAGGATGCCATACCACTAGTTTTCCATTTTATAAAGATCAAGTAGTAACCATGACTAGATGTGATTGTGATTTGAGAGGCTCGCATCATTTTCAACATTAATGGAGAGATGTCATTTTAATAAATCTACACTGTGATGATTCAATGTAGATGGAATATGAGGACCTATAATTACATGGAGCCAATGAACCTCCTAGTAAATTCCCCTGTCAACTTTTCCTCCAATCATTTTACAACTTGCCTAGATTTTAATTTCAGTATTCATGGTAGAGGTTTGAAGGTTTTATTACTATGATCTTGAGCCATCATCCCTTGTTTCAAGGAAGCTCCTTTATTATCCAACACATCTGTTATGGTATTCAAGTGTCGTATTATATGGTGGAACTCAATTATCTAAAATTTTCTTATTTTCATTATTATCCTCTACAAAATTTGGGGGTCGATAGAGTTGTTCCCTTTGAGTTTGATCACTTGTTGAATAATTATCATGGAGTCCCTGGAAACCAACAGTTCGTGTATTCTTCTTGCAACAACTAATTCAAGCCCCTACCATAGAGCCAAATATTTCAATTGGTTATTAGTAGCGATACCTAAGCCCCATGTATATTGAGACTCTATTTATTCATCGGGGCAATAGATAACCCATCCTTCTCCTACCTCCCCCACACTTCTACTTCTTGTTAAGAAGTTATATTATTATTAATTTTCACTTTCAATTACTTCTTCTCTTTAACATTGAAACATATTTATTATGGTTAATATTTTTATTTTTTTTAATTCCTTTCTCTACACGGTATTAAAATATATTATTTAACATGAATATTCAAATGGTTGTGCCGAGAGGCACCCTACAACCTAATATAGGCGAGATGTGTAGTCGTAATATAAGTAAGTATGTCAATTTTTTTAAAATTAAGCTCCAATCCTACCATATAAATTAAAATAATGATTCTATAACCATATTTAAGTTTAATGTATAAACACATAAAAACATAATACTTACAATAAACTTATAATATAATAAGATTCTTAACCATGGATATTCACCCCAACGTTACCATGGATATTATTAACTTGTAAATAGGATTTGTTACAATACTATGGCTTATCAATACCACATATCCAAAAACCATAACTCATTTCACAATCAAAATATTTTATAAATATTTTATTTTAATTTTATAGCATTTTTTAATTAAATATAAAAGAAAAAATTTTATAATTCATTTTGAAAAATATATCCACCATATAAATTAAAATAATGTTTCCGTAATGATATTTAAATTTAATTAATAAACACATGAAAAGTTAATACCTACAATAAACTTACAATATCACAATATTCTTAATCATGGATATTCACCCCCACTTTACCATGGATATTATTAACCTATACTATGGTTTATTAATACCATATACCCAAAAACCATAAGTCATTTCACAATCAAATTAGTTTATAAATATTTATTTTAATTCAATTTTATAACAATTTTTAATTAAATTTAAAAGCAAAAAGGTTAAAATTTCTTTAGAGATATATCTAAACCCTCAATCCTCACTATTACTAAAAATATTCCATGGATATTCCATAGATATTAAACTAGAAATTGCCCCTAAAGGTGCAAAGAAACACCGAAGGAATTGAACATGCCTATGATGTTACTGCAAAAATGTTGCAGCAAAAGAAAGATAACAACCTAAAGGGTGGAGGATGGAGGGGAGGAAATGTGTTTAGGCTTGCAATAGCCTCACACTTGTGTGTGTCGATGCCTGTCTGGTAGATGTTGCTCCAACCACCTGGAAAAATCATTTTTTTCAAATCATACCACTATGTCAAAATTTTATATACATATTATATCCAAGCTATAACATGAAAAGTAATGAGGAGAAACATTACCATAGGTCTTGGTGGGCACTGGTGCACAAAAAATGTAATTGCATAGAGGAAATGACTAAAGTCAGTGTGTGTTGATAATGGGATTAAATAAAGAGCATATTTCACTCGAGTGACCTTCAGATTCTAGGATATTCTGCAATCAACATAAAGAAGGGGGTTTGTTTTAGAATTTTAGCTATCTCCTTTTAAAAATTTTAAATTAATTTGGAGCCATTTTCTTGGAGCCATTAATTCTAGTTTTAAATTTAAATTTAAATTTTGTCTAGCAAAGATTTGTTGGAATTGCAAATTTATGTGGTGTAGTTTACACAATCCAAGTGTCCAAGTAAAATTTCAAGGCATTGTATCCATTTATGCATTAAAAAATACAGTTTTAAAAATGAAAAGTTACACATGCTATATGCATATATAGAACCAATATAGATCCATTTTGAAGAGGATTAAATCTCTTGAGGTGCATATTTTTTTTCCAAGTTTTGCACTCTAAAAGAGGTCCCATAGGCTATCTTTAGCCTTGTGGATGTTAAAATTTTCTTTCTTTCTCATCTTTCCAAAAGTAATTACAGTTACCTTCGCATAGCTCGTGCGGATCCCACAATAATGAGTGGCCATCTACGTTAACAGTAGTTAAGAAGTTTTTATGTCAAGAATGGTCATTCCTAAACAAAAAAATACCCAATAACCTCTTAGGTTGAACATGATTTAAGGTGGGACTTTATCATAATTAGTTAAAGCAATTTTGTGTGGAGTTATCTTAAGTATCCCCAAAGTTGGAATTTCGATACGAACTTGACCAAAACTTTAGATATTTTATGTTATATAAAAAAATTGGTTAGGTTATGATCTAGTTGTAAATTGGTTGAAAAAAATCAAAATTAAGCACATTTAATTTTTCAATTATACAATTTATGTCATTCTACCTAAAAAAATCTCTTAAACACCTAAAGGAAATATTTAAAAATATGTAATTCAATGTAAATATTATCATATTTATTAATATGCTAGCATCGAGAATAGTGTAAAATGCCATGCCAAAAATTGCTTGTTTAAATCAAATTTAATTTAAGGTTTCCGTTCCCCACTACATCATAGGTATCATGAATTTTGAACATGAAGCTCCATAGCCACATTCTAAAAATTAATATATTTAGTTTTTATTTATGATATATAAATAAATGTTTGACTGCACATTACACGTATCAGAATCAACTTATGTAAAACCCTTGTACATTTCCTAGTTCCAAGATGAAGATAATTCATTATATTTTAATAAAATAAGAGCTATTTTCTTGTAATTTTTTTTATGACTTTGGTAATTAATTTTTTGCATGAGCCTGCTTATTTATATTTTATTTTCAATGTCATATTATAGTGATGCATATTTATTTCTTATTTCTTAGTAATTTAAATATGTGATATAATTGTAAAAAGTAAGGTTATCAAGTTTTTATTAGTATAAATATTTAAATGTGATTTTTTTTTCAATAATGCTAATTAAAAGTGATTTTGATTAACTATAAATTTTTTATAAATAACTTAAAAGGTAATTATATTTAAAAAATAAAATAACTATAATATTTTTTTTAAATGGAAATATTTAGTTTAAATGAAAGTGAGTTATTTAATTGATGTGATAATTTTTCCATCACTTGAATGTTAACATTGTTAATAATTTTGTTATTATGCTTTACTTTTCTTTAATAATGAGTGAGTAAACATTTTCCCCATTTTTAATTTGAAACAATAAGTAAACACTCCTCACTCTTAATTTGAAGGAGTACATACAAAGTATATGATATGCATTTATAGTTTGGAAAATTTTCATATTATTAAATTGTTTATTTTACATATATTTGTTTTGTATGTGGAATGAAGAAATTACAAATCTCAATTTCATATTAACAAAGTATAAATATAAAGGAGTTTATATATATATATATATATATATATATATATATATATATATATATATATATATATATATATATATATATATTTAACGGTGGTTTAAGGACACTAAGTGACCCCTACATCCACAGGAAAATCCAAGTTGATCAACCCAGAGGGGAGTGACCCCTACATCCACGATAAAATCCAGGTAGATCAACCCAAAGGGATCTACCCATTGGCAAAAGTAGCAAGGCCTAACCCCAAGGGCATCCAGGTTGATCAACCCAGAGGGGATTGATCCCTACATCCACGGGAAAATCCAGGTAGATCAACCCAAAGGGATCTACCCATTGGCCAAACTAGCAAGGCCTAACCCCAAGGGCATCCAGGAGATTTGACCTCGTGACCTTCGGATAAGCGAGGTACTTAGCAACAAGAACTCGACCAACTAAGCTATCGCTTGTGATCCAAAATTGATCCTAAAAACCTCTAAGTCTTCATATACACAACTATCGGAAACATTATCGCATGAGAAAAACATTAAGAAATGGCGGAAAACAGAGTAAAGCGAAGGTTTAAACAGGATGCACAGGAGCCGTCGGATCAGACCGATCAACGGTCCAGATCTAATTGGAATATCGCAATCGGGAGAGACCAGCAGAGTACATCGGAGGCATCCCTATGGAAATCGCGATAGCGATCAACGCGATTTAACGAGGACCGTTGATCAAGCGCACAAATCAACGGCCTAGATTACATCGCAATATCGCATCGCTAAAACACAAGGGAAGACTTACTAGGGGGCCCGAAGACCATGCGATATATCACATCGTAGCGAATCATACAAAGAAGCGGGGCCGATACAAACATGCGACTTGCGATAAACGGACCCGACGGGATTTATGGATGTGAATTAATATATTTTGAGTTCCGATAAAAAGGGAATTGTCGGGCTTTTCTGTGTATTAGCGCATTTTCGAATAAAAACCGAAATACAAAGGAAAATGCCCCGAAGCGATAAAGCCGGACCCGAAAGGAATTATAGACGCAACCTTATATTATTTGAGTTCCGTAATGAGCGGGATTTCGGGCGAGCCTCAGGCAGTAAGTGGTATTGGATGGGCTTCGCCCAATCCCATACACTGGTCGACACGTGGCTTGGCGCAGGAGAGAGAAAATCGCCTTTTCAGGCGGGTAATCTCCGCACATATAAGCCACTCGAAATGAATATTAGTCGTTGGATCTGGGATCACACAGATCAACGGTGGGCATGTGACAGCAACCAAAGGCAGACCCGATAGGATTATAGGGCGGATTCAATGATTTTTGAAGTCCGATAGAAAGAGTCTTTGTGGGTTTTTCAGTGTTTTTAGTGTATTTCTCTGTGTAAGCGGAGAAACGTGTTCCTGGGGATTTCAATCGTGCCAATGGTCCTTTCCGTTTAAAACAGGTGGCCACCATACCTGAAGGCATTTTACAATGATTGTTTAACGCTTAGAGGGGATTTGAATGGACAAAGGTCGGGAGCCAAAGAGCCTGAAAGGGGAGACGAACAGACAAGCGCCGATAGGCTTAAAAGCCACTCAATGTCAGAGACAGAGCAGGCAGTTGCTGAGACAGAGAGAAAGCAGAAGACAGAGAGCAAGAGGGAGAGTCTGTGTACTCTTGTAGACTTGAGGATTTCAAGTAAATCCCTGTTGTTTTGTCACTGTTGTGTTGAGACTCGATTTGAGCTCACACTTGTAATAATCTGCTCTTGAAGACATAATAGAGAGGTCACCACTGAAAGCTGGACCAGGAGATGTAGCCAGGAAGTCTGGTGAACTCCTTGATTATTTGTTGTGTTGATGTGTGTGCCTGTTATGTTTTTCTAACTGCTCATTGTCTATATTATTCGCAATCTTTTCGATCCATTGCACTAAGTAATATAGGCATTCCTGCACATGAGTCTGTAATACCTTAATATTGTTTTAAGATCTCATTATCAGATCAAGTGGTATCAGAGCTTTAGGTTTTGTTAAGGTTAGACAAGCTTGTGCTGGATTTTGAATGCTAACTAGATTAAAGCTTAGATTAGGAGAAGGAGAACTTGTTGAGGCTAATCCAGAGATTGGAAGAGTCTATTCTCAGAGGAGAATGGCAGAAGAAGCTCCATTGGAATCAGAATCTCAGTTCATGGACAATTTTATGGCCATGCGAGCCATGGTGGAAGAGATGTATCGAGAATTTAAGAAGGGTCGAGGTGAAAGCACTTCAACACCCAAACCAGACAAAGGAGCAAAGGAACCTTCTCTAGTTGCCCCTCCAGAGGGCAAAGGGAAAGGGGAAAAGCCTCCTCCCTCATCTCCTCCACCATCACCTTCATCATCCTCATCTCCTAGCCCTGATAAGAAAAAGAAGAAAACTTCTTTGATTAAATTAGATGTGAAGTTTGATTTGCCAATTTATGATGGAGAACTAAATGCAGAAAATCTAGATAATTGGATAAGACAGATTGATGTATATTGCAGGGTGTAGAACATTGATTCAGAAAGGAGAAAGATTCAGCTGGCTAGCCTTTGACTTGGAGGAACTGCACTAGTGTGGTGGGAAGGCAAGACATAAGCTGATCTGCAAAGACATGGTAAAATCCTTTCTACCTAGAATGAATTTGTTTCTGCCATCAAAAAACAATTCTATCCTTTAGCTTATATGCAGTAGGCAATGATGAGTTGGAAAACTCTTCGCCAGTTAAAGGGTCAAAGTGTACAAAGTTATACTCAGGAATTTAGAAAAAGAGCTTTAACTCTAGGCATATCTCTAGACTCACTTGAAACTTTGTTGAAGTATATAGGTGGTCTGCATAGCTATTTGAAGCATACCATTCTCATGTTTAATCCCACTAGCTTAGATGATGTATTAGTTCAGGCTACACATCTAGAAGCTAGAGGCAAGAATGTGAACCCAGAGGTTGGGGGATCATCTAAACACTCTGTAAGCAAGAACAAGGAAAAGAAGAAACTGAAATGGAAGGAGAGGAAAACAAACACTATACAAAAGGACAAACCTTCATGCAATCATTGCAAGAAGGATGGACACGATGAGGCACACTGCTGGTCTTTGCATCTAGAGCTGAAACCTAAGAAGTTTGGTGGTAAGAAGAAAAATACTGCTGCTACTATTTAGAAAGACTTGGGGTCAGACTCAGGTGATGAAACAACAGTCACAGCCACAGGTATAAAAGGTAAAAATTCTGAAGCATCCACAAGTAATTCTACACAATCTATTGATAATGAAAATAATGAGAGGAAAATAAGTTGGGATTACTAACAAAACCTCACGAGAAGCCATATCCATTAGGTTGGGTATGTGATAAAACAAAGCTACAAGTAACAAGACAATGTAAACTTAGGTTTGCTATTGGGTCAACATTTGTAGATGAGGTTGAGTTAGATATAGTTCCATTGGATATATGTGATATTGTTTTGGGAAGTCCTTACTTGTATGATAGGGAAGCTATTTTCTATAGAGCTGAAAATAAGTATCAACTCACTAAAGATGGAATAGAATATATTGTAAGAGCTCATAAACTCAAAATAACTATTCTGTCATAAACTCATGGCAGATGAAAAGAATTGTGAATTCAAGTAAGTAATTTTTACTAATGGTTGTAAAGGAAAAGAACCCTAATAAAACCAATATATTTGAAGGCTGTGATGCTAAATAGAAAGCTGATTTAGTTAAAGTTGTTTCAGAATATGACATCCTATTTCAAGAACCTAAAGGTCTGCCACCCAAAAGGGAAATAGTAAATGATATTCATTTGCAGTAAGATGCTCCATTACCTAACATCGGAATGTACAGGTTATCAGCTTTAGAGAATGCAGAGATAAAGAAGCAGGTACAGGAGTTGCTCGAAAAAAGATTTATACGACCAAGCACATCACCATGTGGATCTCCAATCGTGGAAAGATGGTTCATGGAGAATGTGCATTGATTATAGAGCACTGAATAAAATAACAATCAAGAATCGTTATCCTCTTCCTCGTATTGATGATCTATTAGATCAGTTGAAAGAAGCAATTTACTTTTCTAAGTTAGACTTGTGAAGTGGCTATCATCAGGTCAGAGTTGCAGAACAAGATGCATGGAAGACTTCTTTCAAGACAAAGCAAGGGCTGTATGAATGGCTGGTTATGCCTTTTGGCTTAACTAATGCTCCTGCTACATTCATGAGAGTGATGAATGATGTACTCAGACCTTTTATTGATGATTTTGTAATTGTTTATTTAGATGACATTCTTGTATTTAGTAAGACATGGGAAGACCATGTAAAGCATGTAAAGTAGACTTTAGATGTTTTGAAAAGAGAAAATCTCTATGTAAAACTGTCAAAATGTGAGTTTGGAAAAACATCTTTAAATTATTTGGGTCATATTGTAGGGGGTGGTGAATTGAAGATAGATCCCTCTAAGGTTGAAGTCATTGTGAACTAGCCTAAACCCAAATCTGCTATAGAGGTTAGGAGTTTCCTAGGAGGAGCACATTTTTGGAGAAAGTTTCTTGCTAACTTTTCTTTGATTGCAGCTCCATTACATGCTTTAACAGGATTGAAATAGGTGTTTCAGTGGGGAGGCAAACAACAGAAAGCCTTCGACACCTTAAAAGAAAAAATTAGTACAACACCAGTACTAGCACTACCAGATCTTCAACATCCATTTGAGATTGAAACAGATGCCAGTGACTATGCCATGGGAGCAGTGTTGATGCAACACGGTAAACCCATATGCTATCATTCTGAGACATTTACTATTGTAGTAGTTAATTATCCCAAATATGATAAAGAATTGTATGCATTAGTACAAAGTGTGAAAAAGTGGAAACATTACCTAATGGGTAAAGAAACAATCATACATACAGATCATCAACCACTTCAATATTTTCACTCACAAACTAAATTGCAGCAATCAAGACATTATAGGTGGATGGGTTTTCTACAACAATTTCATCTTGTCATCAGATATAAGAAGGGCATACACAATAAGGTTGCAGATATGTTATCAAGGCCAATCATAAATGCATCTACTATACTTAAGCATAATTCAGTAATGCATGAAAGTTACATTGAACAATATGCTCAAGATATAGATTTTAAAGATGTATATGCAACTTTAAGTCATGGCAAAAAAGTAGAAGAATTGGATTATTATGTAAAGGACTAAATCTTATATCATTTGGGAAAGTTATGCATTCCTCAAACTGAAAGAGTTAACATGATTCGAGAAGCACATACTTCTCTAATATCAGGTCATTTTGGTGTAAGTAAAACAGTTGCACAATTGCAAAGGTTCTATTATTGGCCAAGAAAGCATGAGACAATTTCTAGATATATGAAAGGGTGTACTATGTGTGCTACAAGCAAGCCCAGTAATAGAAAATTAGGCTTGTACACTCCACTTCCAATTCCTTCTCGTCCTTGGGAAAGTGTTTCCATGGACTTTGTTGGGGGATTGCCAAAATCTAGAAAAGGTCATGATTATTTGTATGTTGTTGTGGATAGGTTCAGTAAAATGTGTATTTTGATACCTTGTAACAAGCAGGTTACAACTGAACAAACAGCAAAGTTGTTCTTTCAGAATGTATGGGTTCATTTTGGTTTACCCACTTCTATTGTATCTGATCGAGATTCTCGATTTGTTGGGAAGTTTTGGTCAAATCTATGGGAGTTGATGGACACCAGATTGAAGAAGAGCACAACATTTCATCCAAAAACAGATGGTCAGACAGAGGTGGTCAACAGGATAGTGATCCAGTTGCTCAGAGGCTATTGCAGCAAGCATCCCAAGCTTTGGGATGAGCATTTGTGTTATGTGAAACATGCTTACAACTGTGCCAGGCACTCTTCTACTCAGAGATCTCCTTTTGAGACTTGTTTTGGTTTTATACCAAAGTCTTCCTTGGATTTTGTCTTTGGTAAAGACATAGCAGTTGATGGACACAGTGATGTGGACAAAGCAACCAAGTTCATTGAACAAATCCAGGAAATTCACCAGGCAGTGCAGGAACAACTGGAAAGAAGTCAAGCCAAGTACAAGGCAAGACATGACAAGCATCGAGTTGAGCATAGTTTCCAAGTTGGTGATCAAGTCTGGCTGTACATCAGCAAAGACAGAATGCAAGGTGAAGGTAAGAAGCTAAAACCAATAAGGTATGGGCCTTTCAAGATACTTGATAAAATTGGTGAAAATGCTTTTCGCCTTGATTTACCAGCTTATATGCAGATCTATTCAGTTGTTAATGCAGAAAAATTGAGATTGTATGAACCATCAATGATTGAAGATCCTGAAGAGCGAAGTCAGTTGCCTTCTATTGAGAATCTGTTGCCTGAATATCTCAATGAGTTGCAGGAAGACATAGTTCTGGACAGGAAGGTAAGAACTACACGTCGAGGGGATGTTGAGTACCCAAGGGTAGGACTCAAAGGTTCAAATCTGAGCAAAGCACGATGGATAGAAGTTAAACAAGTGAGGGAGTTGTATCCTCACTTGATCGATGCCTAAAAGCCAACTTTTGGTGGTCCAAAAGCTTTTCAGTGGGAAGGCGTGATCCAAAATGGATCCTAAGAACCTCTAAGTCTTCATATACACAACTATCGGAAACACTATCGCATGAGAAAAACATTAAGAAATGGTAGAAAACAAAGTAAAGCGAAGGTTTAAACAGGATGCATAGGAGCCGTCGGATCAGACCGATCAACGATCCAGATCTAATCGGAATATCGCAATCAGGAGAGACCAATAGAGTACATCGGAGGCATCCCTATGGAAATTGCGATTGCAATTAACGCGACTTAACGAGGACCGTTGATCAAGCGCACAGATCAACGGCCCAGATTACATCGCAATATCGCATCGCCAAAACACAGGGGAAGACTTACCAGGGGGCTCGAAGACCATGCGATATGCGATTGCGATATATCGCATTGCAATATCACATCGCAGTGATACAAAGAAGCGGGGCCGATACAAACATGTGACTTGCGATAACCAGACCCGATGGGATTTATGGATGCGAATTAATATATTTTGAGTTCCGATAAAAAGGGAATTGTCGGGCTTTTCTGTGTATTAGCACATTTTCAAATAAAAACCGAAATAAAAAGGAAAATGCCCCGAAGCGATAAATCCGGACCCGAAAGGAATTATAGACGTAGCCTTATATTATTTGAGTTCCGTAATGAGCGGGATTTCGGGCGAGCCTTAGGCGGTGAGTGGTATTGTATGGGCTCCATGGATCCCATACACTGGATGACACGTGGCTTGGCGCAGGAGAGAGAAAACCACCTTTTCGGGTGGGTAATATCTGCACATATAAGCCACCCGAAATGAATATTAGCCGTTGGATCTGGGATCACACAGATCAATGGTGGGCGTGTGCCAGCAACCAAAGGCGGACCCGATAGGATTATAGGGCAGATTCAATGATGTTTGAGGCAGAGGCAGAGCAGGCAGTTGCTGAGACAGAGAGAAAGCAGAAGACAAAGAGCAAGAGGGAGAGTCTGTGTACTCTTGTAGACTTGAGGATTTCAAGTAAATCCCTATTGTTGTGTCACTGTTGTGTTGAGACTCGATTTGAGCTCACACTTGTAATAATCTGCTCTTGAAGACATAATAGAGAGGTCACCACTGAAATCTGGACCAGGAGATGTAGCCAGGAATTCTGGTGAACTCCTTGATTATTTGCTGTGTTGATGTGTGTGCCTGTTATGTTTTTCTAACTGCTCATTGTCTATATTATTCGCAATCTTTTCGATCCGTTGCACTAAGTAATATAGGCATTCCTGCACATGAGTCTGTAATACCTTAATATTGTTTTAAAATTTCATTATCAGATCACCTTGGGGCTTATATATATATATATATATATATATATATATATATAACAACGGTTAAGAGTATGAGTTTCTTTGGTAAAATGTTATAGGTTCAAATTCAAAGAGGATTAAAATACATATACCTTTATAAACTTTAAATGAAAAAATCTCATATATCAATTTAATATCTAGCTTAGCCATAATAAAATTAAATTATCTTTATTATCAGTATTCTTTTTCAAAAACATTAAAAATAAATAAATAACAAACTTATTTTTAATTTAGATATTAAAAATTAATTAAATATATTTATCCCTACTTTATTGTGGAGATTCTTAATTTGTAAATAGACTTTGTTATAATATCATGGGCCATTACTATGGCTTATCAATACTACATGCCCAAAAAACCATAACTCATTTTATATGACACTAGCTTGAACCATTTAAAAAAGGGATACCTTGGGTGTAAACATTTTTTTTAATTAATTAATTTAATTAAAAGGATAAAAAAGAAAAAACATATGTCAAAATAGAAAACGGACAAATGTCAAATGGAGATAAAAAAGGTAGACAATTCCTAGCCTAACCAATTTAAAAAAGGGACACATTCGGTGTAAATATATATACATTTTAAGGGTGTTTCAAGGACACTGAGTGACCCCTACATCCACGGGAAAATCCAGGTTGATCAACCCAGAGGGGAGTGATCCAGGTAGATCAACCCAAAGAGATCTACCTGTTGGCCAAATTAGGAAGGCCTAACCCCAAGGGCGTCTAGGAGATTTCACCTTGTGACCTCCGGATAAGCAAGGTACTTAGCAACAAGAACTCGACCAACTGAGCTATCCCTTGGGGCTTATATATATATCTATATATATATATATATATATATATATATATATATAACAACGGTTAAGAGTATGAGTTTCTTTGGTAAAGTGTTATAGGTTCAAATTCAAAGAGGATTAAAATACAGATACCTTTATAAACTTTAAATGAAAAAATCTCAGACATCAATTTAATATCTAATTTAGCCATAATCTTAAAATTAAATTATCATTTTTTTTCAAAAACATTAAAAATAAATAGATAACAAACTTATTTTTAATTTAGATATTAAAAATTAATAAAATATATTTATCCCTACTTTATTGTGGAGATTCTTAATTTGTAAATAAACTTTGTTATAATATCATGGGCCATTACTATGGCTTATCAATACTATATGCCCAAAAAACCATAACTCATTTTATATGACACTAGCTTGAACCATTTAAAAAAGGTACACCTTCCATGTAAACATCTTTTCTAATTAATTAATTTAATTAAAAGGATAAAAAAGAAAAAACATATGTCAAAACAGCAGACAAACAAATGTCAAATGGAGATAAAAAAGGTAGACAATTCCTATCCTGACCAATTTCAAAAAGGGACACCTTCGGTGTAATTAAGATTTTAATAAAATAAAAAATGGGAATACTTTTATATATAGACCTGCAAAATGTATATGATACCAACTTAGATCCATCCTAACTCTAAATATACCAAGTGTCAAGAGGTAACAAATCTCCTTTCACTTCAAAAGAGGATTGCATCTCAAGAGCTTTGATCCCTCTCGGTAAATCCAGGGTTAAAAATGGATCTAGATTGGTTTATTTAAATTCTATATTAAAATATTACTATAGTCAATATTAAAATAATTTCTTTTACTTTCTCTTTTTCTATATATGAATTTGATATTGAGATATATTAGTTGACATAGATATTCATAAGTAAAATTATAAGATTTATTATTTTTTAAATTACTTTATGTCTTTAAAGTAGATATAAAATTATATTACTTAATATGGACATTGAAATTATTTATTATGGTTGAGAGTGACAACAAATTAATTTTACCACATCTCATTTACAATAATTTGTAATACCAACCAATATAGATCCATCTTAACTCAGATGTACCAAGCCTTGAAAGGGATCAAATATTTCAAGATGCAAATCTCATTTTGAGTGCAAAACTTGAAGAAAAGTTACACACTAATAAAATGCTTCAACTATAATATTTTTTTATTTTTATTTATTTTAATATCATATATACACAGTTGACATTAAAATATTTTGTTTATGATTGACACTCTCCATATTAAAATTTTAATATATAGCCTGTCATATTCAGAAGTAGAAAACATATAAAATGTGTGTGTGTGTGTGTATGTCACATGTGTGATTGTATATCTATATGTATGTATAATTATTTTTGTTATAAATAATTTTTAAAGAGTTACATGTCAAGTCCATATTAAACATTGTAGGAATTACAAATCTCCCTCCTACAATGAAATAGAAATAACCTATTAATGGAATAATAACTTCTTTCTCTATATATATTTGGTGTTAAAATATTTTACTCAACATGCATGTTGAAATATTTGACTTTAATCCACTTTAATTTTCTTTTGTTATTAATATTTGTTAAATGTACATATGAACTTCATATTAAGAATGAAATAAATTACACATCTCCCTTACAATGGAATAAATTACATGTCATTTGTCAACTCCAAGGAATTATATCTCTCCCTCATACTAAAAAGTAATTTTATTTACTTATTTTTACTTACTTTATCTCTCTATATAAATTTGATGTTAAATTAAGGTAGAAATTGAATTGTTTTTTGTTATTATTGTTTTTTAACTTGTTAATGTAAATATTATTTTATTATTTTTAAATGTAAAATTTCATGACAAGATTCCCTCATACTTGGTTGTAGAGCATCTCTTGATGTAATTGAATGAATCCAGGGAGCACAATGAGACTTTGATTATTGATAATCTATAATATTTTTTTATTAAAACTGACCTTTTTTTAATAGTCTTATTTAGAGGATATTCTATTTTAAAAGTAATATATGTCAACCTAAGGTTGATAATTACACCTCCCTCGAATTTTATTTTAACATATGCCAACATCTCCCTCGAATTGTATTTTAAAATATGCCAACATCTCCCTCAAATTGTATTGCAAAATAGGTCATCTCACTCATATTGTACTATGGAAAACACTGACAACATTTTTTATACACATTTAATTGATCAAAATTTGTGATTAAAATAACAAATTTATTATTATATGATAAGTAAGAAGCTATAAATTATAAATGATCATTTTTTCCAACTATTTTTTCTAGTTAATTTTGCTAGAATTTGGTAGAGACTTTTAAGAATAATAAGTTTAAGTTGTTTAATTTGAAAATTTCAAGTGACTCGGGGGTTTTTCAAGGATAATTAAACTAACCAATTTTTTTAGTTTTATTTAGAGGATATTTTATTTCAAAATGAACATGTGTCAATTTAAGGTTGAACATGGAAGGAATTACACATCTCCCTCAAACTGTATTGCAAAATATGCCAATATCTCCCTCAAGGTGTATTGCAAATGTCAACATCTCCCTCATACTGTACTATGGAAGACACAATATTTTTTTATACACATTTAACTTATCAATGTTTGTGATTAAAATAAAAAATATATTACTACATGATAATTATGACGCTATAAAATTATAATATAAATATCACGTAAGCATGAGAAAAATGGTCTGGTCCATGCCTAAAGTTGGGTTACACTTTTTGGCAAGCGAGGGTGGTTTGGGGTGAAGAAAAGTAGCTCGATTGAGCCCCTTTAAGCACTCGATCGAGCAATATTTTAGCCCTCAATCGAGTTATTTGAGGGCTTAAAGATTGCATGATCAAGCATTAAAACAATGCTTGGTCGAGATCTTGTGTAAACCAAGATTATTTAGGATCTCGATCGAGATATGGGTTCGATCAAGCCTTATAGCTCAATTGAGCCTATACCTAGATCGAGTTATAAGGCTCGATCTAGCTTCTATTTTTCAATAGAAGACTCATCCACGATTTGCGCAAGCGATTTTGTGCAGAACACGAGGGAAATTGGAATCTTCACCAATGATGAGGGAGCTTGATCCAGCCACTTAGTGACCCCACTAGTGTGATAGAAGCTTGACCCAACCGCCGTTTGGAAGCCAAGGTAGGTTTTCTATCATTTTTTGCTTATTTCAATTAATTTTTCTTGCAAAATAAAAATAAAATAAATGAAAACCCACCATACAAAAAACCATAGAAAACCACAAAAAAAAACCAAGAAAATCACAAAAAACAACCAAGAAAACCATTGATAACCCTTGAAAACCATCAAGAAAACAATCGATAAGTATAATTTAGGTTTTAAATTTTATTTCATTTCAGGTATAAGTTTTTAATAATTGCAATGATAATATGCTTGTTATGATTTATTTATTTTTTGAATGGTAAAAGTTATTTTCTAATTATTTTAGGTTTTGAAGTTTTTTCTATAAATTTAGTGAAATTAATTTTCAACAGATTTCTCGAGCTCTGAGGACTGCGCTGGCGATGGCGATTTGAATCTGAAGTTCCCGTGCCCGCCGTTTGGCCCTGCTCCAGGCCCCTGCCTGGCAGGCCCGCTGCTAGATCTCTGCACCCCTCTGGGCCCCTAACAGGCTTCCTCCTTCCCTCGGGCCTCCTGCCCGGCCCCAGCGCTGGGGCCCTCCCCTTCTGCCTCGATTCTTTTACTGAAACGCCTGCACTCTGGCTCCTCACCGCCTCAATGGCTGGGTCTGATCCCCCTCCACCAGATCTGGAAGACTATGAAAAGCTGTTTGCATCTCTTATCCCTGAGAATGCATCAACAAGAATCCGTCCATCTGCGACAAAGTTCGTCAAGAAATTGGATGAAATCCCTGAAGTTTCTCTTCCTCCTTCCCTCCCGAGGAAGGCAGCAATCGCCTTAGCTGAAAGAGGCCTTGTTGGCCAGTTCACTGGCCTCTGGCCCTCACCCAGATCAGTCCAAAAATGGGTAGAACGCAACTGGAACGCGATGATACAAGGAAAAATAGCTATCAGATTCTGTGGAAGGGGCTTCTACACCTTCCTATTTGAATCAAAAGAGGATAGGAACCTCATCTTTAGAAATGGCCCTTATTTCATGGACTCAAGAGGCCTCTATCTGAACAGATGGTCTCCAGACTTCGATCCGGAAATGGACATCCCAAACGCAGTCCCGGTTTGGGTTCGCCTGCCTCATCTGCCGCTTCACTGCTGGGGAGATGAATCAGTAAAGGCTATTGGGAACGCAGTCGGCAAATACATTGACAGATCTGAGCCAAAGGAGAATATGCATGCGTGTGCAAGGATATGCGTTGAAGTCGATCTCGGGAAAGGCCTGCCGGAAGCCATCAAGATCAAGGTAGACCAATGGACACACATCCAACAGCTAGACTACGAGCAGCTGCCCTTCAAATGCAAGGTATGTCACGAATATGGACACTTCGCAAATAGATGTAGCAAGTCAAAATTAAATGAGTCTAATGGTAATGCAGAAATCTCTGAAGGTTCCTGGGAACAAGTTAAAAAGAAAAAATCCACCCCCTCTCAAGGACCAAGCTCCAAGCCCCTTCCGGAAATCCCCTCCCCTCCTCCTCCTCCCCCCTCCAGTTCAGCCCCTCCCTTCCCCTCTTCCTCTAACCCTTTTGAATCCCTGTCAGTTGAAGATCCCATATCCCCCCCCCTCTCCCCGAGACACTGCCCTCGCAGTCATCTCCTCCCCCTCGAAACCCCCGCCCTCTCCCCCCCCAACCATTGAGCGAATCCTCACTCGAAACAAATCGAAAGAAGCTAGCCTCCCCTCTGACCCTCCGAGAAAAGCAGGCAGGAAGTCAAACAAAGAAATCAGAGATGAAACAGCAGCGAAAGAAATGGCCACCGGAACCCAGCAACCAATGGACACATATCTAGACAGACAAAAAGGAAGTGGAGAAAAATTAAAGGAGAGGAGCGGGAACCACTTAAAAATTGGTAAATGATGATAGTGGTCTCTTGGAATTGCAGGGGGTTGGGCTCCTCCTTAAAAGCAAATGCAGTCCGGGATATAATTAATCAGGAGCAACCAGACCTTCTCCTCATCCAGGAGACCAAAATTTCTGAGCACGATTTCCAAAAGCATATCAAAAGATACAAAAATTTTACAGGTACAACAATTGGTGCAGCAGGTGCATCAGGAGGTATAGGAACTCTATGGAATAAGAACAAATGGGACCCCATCAATCTAAATTCTTGCAATTGGTGGGTAAGAACAGACCTTAAAAACAAAATTTCAAAAGAAGTTTACACTATATATAACATCTATGCTCCGAATCACTACAGGGATAAAGCTCTCTGCTGGGATTCATTAACCTCAGATTTACAGTCCGCTCAAGACAGGAACATTTTACTGGGAGGAGATCTGAATCTAATAAGAAATGCTGAGGAAAAACTAGGTGGGAACTTCCACGCGGACCCTTCAAGAGATTCGCTGGAATCAATAATCCAGAATCACAATCTTATTGACATTCCTCCTTATAACGGGAAATTTACGTGGAGCAACAAAAGAATCGGCATCCACAACATCAAAGAGAGATTAGACAGAATTCTTGTTCATGAAAGAATTGTTGCAGGCTTTTCCTCTATCAAAAATAAAATTATTCAAGCCTCGGCCTCAGACCATAAACCAGTGGTCATGATTCTGGACAAGGGAAGAAATCTGGGGCCTCTCCCCTTTAAATACAATAAAACCTGGGACGCTAAAGAAGACTTCCGCAACCTTATTCAAGATCAGTGGGCTAAGGAAGTCATTGGCTCGCCCCATTACATCTGGGAAACCAAACTAAAGTCTCTAAGAATAGCCATAAAGCAGTGGGCAAGAGAAAACGCAGCTATGGAAAATAAAAAAAAAGCAGATCTTCATAAGCAGTTGGAGCAGTGGAACCAGGAAAAAGAGAATACTCAATACACAAAGGAGGACCAAATACAAGAAAATGAAATGTACAGGGACCTTTATAGACAAAACAGAGTGGAGGAAGAAGAACAAAGGCAGAAATCGAGGTGTTTATGGCTAAAGGCTGGAGATAAAAACACCTCCTTCTTCCACAACAATGTAAAGCTCAGACGCGCCGGAAATCAAATCGACAAAATCGTGGTAGAGGGGAAAGAGATCAGCGAGCAAGAAGAAATCAAAGAGGCAGCACTCAGACATTTCCAATCTTTATTATCAGCAGGCCCCCAGTCTTCGGACAGCACGGACTTCCTCAGACCAATTGAGAGAAAAATTTCAGATTTGCAAAACAGCGAATTAGACAAGGACGTCTCAGAGGAGGAAATCAGGATGGCAACCTTCAGCATGCAACCGGACAAGGCCCCGGGTCCAGACGGTTTCACTGTCGCCTTCTTCAGAAATCACTGGGACACAATAAAAAAAGACTATGTAAGGATGGTAAAAAATGTTTTCAAAAACTGCAAGATGGGGGAAAATACTAAATCCTCACACCTCGCCCTCATTCCCAAGGACATTAATCCCCTCTCCTTTGATCGGTTTAGGCCCATTTCCCTATGCAATGTTTCTTACAAGATAGTCACTAAAATTCTAGCCAACAGGCTTAAAAAGCTCCTCCCTAACCTCATTTCTGAGAACCAAGGGGGATTTGTCCCTCATAGACAAATCATAGACAACGTCATTTTGATTCATGAGGCAATCCACAACAGCATCAACAGGAAAGAAAGAGGTATGATCATCAAATTAGACATGGCAAATGCATTTGACAGGGTGGATCATCACTTCCTGACAGAAGTCCTCAAAAAATTTGGGATCTCCAACAAATTCATAAGCATCATTATGGAGTGCATCTCTAACCCTTGGACTGCTCCCCTGATCAATGGTCGTCCGAGCAACTACTTCAGAATCTCTAGGGGACTGAGGCAAGGCTGCCCTCTCTCTCCTTTTTTATACATCATAATGGTGGAAACCTTGAGCATTCATCTAGAAAAACTACGCAAGAAAAAGGAGATCACCGGGATTAGTATATAAAGAGGGATTAAAGAAATTAATCATTCGCTTTTTGCGGATGACACCTTACTAATCAGGGGAGCCTCAAGTTTGATGGCAAAAAGATTCAAGAAAATTTTGGATGCCTTCCTAGCAGCTTCAGGGGGAAAGCTAAACAATAAAAAATGTAAGATCTACACTTGGAATGCCTCTTTTCAAATCATGCAAAGAATTTCCTTGATTTTGGACATTCCAGTGCAAAGAAACTGGAGCCACTTTTCTTATCTGGGTCTGCCCTTAGCAAAAGAAACAGTCAAGTCTGAAATTTGGGTAAAGCACATAGAAAAAATGAGAGGACTCCTTCAAAGCTGGGGGTTATCTTGGCTAAATTTGGCTGGCAGAACTACCCTCATCAAGGCCATTCTCTCCGCCCTTCCCATCTATCAATATGCAGTAACCTTGGCCCCTGCCAGCACCCATAAGCATATGGAACTAATTATGAGAAGCTTCCTCTGGCAGGGAGGGAAGCAAGATTCAAAAAAATTCAGCCTTGTCAGATGGGATCAAGTTATTCTCCCTTTCGAAAACGGAGGTCTAGCCATTAAAATCCCGAGCCTCTCCAATAGAGCTATGGGTTTCAAACTGATCTGGAGAATGCTCATAGGAAAAGGCTCCTGGTGGGTGGAAGCTATGAAAAGAAAGTACCTCAATGGTCTGAACTCTAATATCCTCTCAGAAAAAATTACTGAAAGACCGTGCACTCCTGTTTGGAAGCTCATCAAAAAAGTCCTCCCTCAATTCAGAAACCACATTTCAAAAGTGCCTGGCAATGGTAAGGAAATAAATCTTTGGTCTGATAGAATCATGGGAGCAAATCCAAGAAACCTTATTCAGAACTTCAGACCCCTGCAAACCTGGATGGAAGCAAAAAATCTGACCTCTCTATTTGAGATTTCCATATGGGATCACAATAGTTGTCATGATTGGAAGGGCCTCCTTATCCCAAATTCTCTTAGGGATCTTTGGACCGATCTCAAAACCTCTCTCTCAGGTTCTGCCCCCACAAACAAAGTGACCGACGACAGGTACATTTGGGACCCCAGTGGAGGAAACTTTACTGTTAAAGAGGGATATAAACTTCTTCAGACAAATGCAACAACAGGTAAATGGAATCTATATCCAGCAGTGTGGAAATCAGAGTGTTTGCCAAAGATCAAATTCTTCAACTGGACACTCCTTAAAGGAAAGATACTCACAGCCGAGAATCTCAGGAAAAAAGGGATACTTGGCCCCTCAATCTGCTACCTTTGCCGTGCTGAGGAGGAAAGCAGTCAGTCTTCGCTCAAAGCTGTTGGACCCAGCTCATCAGTCCTCTGAAAATAAGAGAGACCTTTGACCAGCTCCCCTCTTTACAAAAAAATTGGGAGAAATGCTATCCTTTTCCCAAGAAAACCAAGAACTCCATCATTCGCCTGTGGAAATGCATCCCAGCAACGCTCTGCTGGCAAATCTGGCTCACCCGGAACAACTATATCTTCAACAACTAGAAGCCAAATCCTGCTCGCATCTTGGAAAAAACTATGGCGCTCATATTTGAAACAATAAGTGCCAACACTGTCTTCCTCCCAGATCGATCCAGTTGGCACAAAGATGAGAAAGACTGGTTCAACAAATTCTGTCTCAGTTATGCTAAGCACAAGCAAACCCAACCCACAGTAGACAAGAGAGGGAATAATTGGAAGCTCAGAGGCACCAAGGAAGACATAAGACAATGGATTCTAGATCAAAATCGAACCACTATACATTTTGATATGGCCTCTAAAAATAATCCGGGGAAAGTCGGGGCAGGGGGAATTTTAAAGGATCAGCATGGCAAAGTTCTTCTAACCTACGAATGGGGTCTGGGCCAAATGTCAAACAACATGGCCGAGGCTTACAGCCTCCTCCTAAGCACTACCATTCTGAAACGGATGAGAATTCAGAATCCAATCATCCTGGGAGACTCAGCTATCGTCATTGCAGCTATGGCTTCAGGGGGAGAATTCAAAAAACCGGCCCTCAACAATCTAAAATCAAGAATTATGGACAACATCAGGCATTTGGGGGACATTACATACAAGCACGTTCTAAGGGAAAACAACTCAGAAGCTGACTCATTTGCCACAAGGGCATCCAACAGGCCTACTGGACAAGCCAGAGAAAATGATTACACCTATGACAAGCCAATCCCGTAGCTGGTTCCATCACTCTCCAAAAACTCTGAAATTCAGTCATCCCAGCAATCATAACATTCCTCCTGCTCGCTATTCTAAGCTTGTCAAGCTGCCTCCAGCCCGCATCCTCTCTGACACCGAGCCACTCATCACCTTGAATAACGCAAACGATATCTCTGTTGTCAACATGAATAGGTACGGGACCAAGAATTCTCAGTTTTCTCGTGACACCTCCGAGCAGAAGGTAGGCCTCCGTCACATCATAATCCTCATCGACTGCAAATTTTTTTAAAGCCTGATCTTAAGATCAGCCAAATCCCAGAGTATCTCTCGGTAGAACAGCTGGTTCAGCCTCTCACTCAGCTTTATAAGTATCAGAGTTCCCCTCTCTCAGCTCATCTCAGAATTTCAATCCCTCAATTGCATAAGAGTAAAGGATCGCCCCTCCTTAATCAGTCTTTGGACAGTATCAGAGGCCGCATTACGTTCAGCTTAGTCGGAAGGCCGCTCTCAATCGATCTCAGGGGTAATCTTTGCAATTTTAACGTTTTGTTAATTTTTCCTGCTAACAGCTCTGTTTTCTTGCTTCAACGCCATCTTCCTTCAGCGCCCTTCTGTACTCCGATTTCACCTGTTCCGTAGCTCATCTCTCATCTCACAACCTCCCTCAGCGTAGTTACAGTTCTTTCCCCGATCTGCGCCCCCTACCTGTCCTCCCCTTCATCCTTTCCCCTTCTCCTCTCTTCCTTTTGCTCCCCCTGTTTATTCTCTTCGCTTATCTTTTTTAAAGCTCCCTCCATTCGAGTCTCAGAAATGGCCGAGACCCTAGAAGATCGTGATCCAGCTGTGAATCCTCTAGAGCGCGTTATCACAAACAGTAATTGTACCTTATGCAAAGCTCATTGTTTCATGATAGCAAGATTTGTTAAGCACTTCAACGAACTCAAGGAGGAATTCCAAGCTGATAGCAAATCAAAAAGGAAAAAACTGGAGAAGCAGAAAGCAGAGATTGAAGGTCTCAAGGAAAAGTGCAACCATATGGAAGAAGAAATTGCTCATATTAGTTCAATAACCCAGAGCATGCAAGCAGAGACCTCGACAAAAGTCAGCGCAAAAAAGGAACCTCAGCTTGATGATTCTGTTAACCACCAGCAGTAATCTGATTAATGTCTTGTAAATTTTGTTTTTTAGCAGGCTTGTTTGTACAGCAATATAGCCGTTATCTTTTTCAAACTGTTTTTCTTAAGTCCACCAACAAGGATCAAGGGTCTACGCACCCATTTTGGATCCTCCCTTCTCTGCATCCCCTACTATATGTAACAGGACTTGCCTTTTGAAGTTTTTATAATACAAAAGTAACCGATCTCGTTTAAAAAAAAAATTTCAACAAATTTTGTTTTTTTGTTATTTAAAATGCATTTTTAAATAGATAAATTGACTCGGCAAAGTTCACAACTCAAACTTATGATTCTAATACATTCTTGTCAAATTTCGAACAAATTTGACAAAAAATATACTTAAAAAATCTCTAAAACATAAAACAACCAAACTATAACCAATAACTAAATAAATAAATAAATTTCATATTGCATATAACATTATTATTTTATATATTGGATTAGAGATTATGCCAACTAGAGTCATTAGGAGCTTAATATTGAGATTATGAATATGGTTGCTCATGGTAAACCTCTATTTATCAAATAAGATTAATTTTTATTATTATTATATATATTTCTAATAACAAATATAGTAATTTGTTTTAAAAATTTAATTACTTAGAATATTAATTTTAAAATTACAAAAAGAGAAATTTTTTTGTTATTTAATTAAAATTTCTATATATATATATATATATATATATATATATATATATATATATATAACATAACATATCATTGCGGATAGCATGTGGATCGTATTGGCGAGTGCACAAGTTGCATTGCATGGAGAGATAAGCACCATCATCGTTGCCTCGTGACCCGCTACTTCCATTATTTGATTATTTAATTCTCAAAAGTCTACCCCCTAACCAGGTTTTTTCATATGCATGTATGTGTTTGTTAAAATAGCAACAAGAAATTCCAATTTAATTTGTCCTTGAATTAAATCGAAATTCTATTCTCATAGCAACTTGTAATAGTTAATTAAGATAAATTGACTTAATTGACTTAAGAAATTCGAGTTGGAAGTCTATCTAGAGTCATGTAGAGTGATCCCTAAATTTTGGGGGACCAGGTTGAGTTCTTTTAAGTCGTAATTAGATAACTCAGTTATAGTCAGTTAAACTAGTTCTAACTTTTGAAGGAACTAGTAGGAGTCTAATAGTGGGGTAGTGCACTGGTGCATCCTCAATGCCGCACCAGTTAATTGAAGATTCACTCATAAATAACTTATGAATGTCATTTTAGAGAAAGAATCAGTTGAGATTAGAGTTCAGGGACAATGTATTATCAAATTTATAATTTTCTGAGTTGTACAGATGGTGCATGCAATCAGTTGAGGGCATATTGATGGATTGCATAGTTATGGAGAGTGGATTTCCCAATTAAATATGGGCTAATTCTCTCATGAATTGCGCAAGGAAGTACAGGCTTGGAAGGCAACAAAATTGGCTAAGTGTTGGCTTGAGTTGGCTTGTGAGGCGGAGAGATAGATTGTACTAATGCAGGAATTGTTCAGGTTGAACAAGCATTGTATTTTCTTCTTAGATCTTCTGGTTAATACAATATAGATAGTCAGGGTTTTTAGCAGTTTCTTTCCCCAGAGAAATATTGTGTTATGTGCGATTGGAATTCTTCCTTTTCTTCTTATTGTTTTCATCGATCAATTTTTTGTTTTCGTTAAAGAGTAGAGTAGATTCTTCTCTTGTGTTTTAGCATATCACATAAGATATTAAATCTACAAGTAAAAATCTACAGTGTCATTTGTGAGACTTGGAGTGTGTACGACCCACGTGACACAAGTCAGGTACATATATACGACATTATTGACTCTTATCACCAAATTATACATTATTTATATTAATAAGTTTGTATTAGATTGTATTTATATTAATAAGTTCATGATAACATGTAGACACATGGCTACATGGATGAGCTTCTGAGGAGTTGCTGCCGATGCGAGTCCATCGATGCAGGCCCCAGTCATTGAGGCAAAGGCATGGGAGAACCAAACCCAGATTGATCAGACCCCCATCCTTCCTGACTTTCATTGGGACTCAAGTGAGGTTAGAGGATTCATATGTAATTAAATGTGATTCAAAATCATTTATTTCTATATTGTTTACTTTGTAAATAATGATCTAATTAATTTGAATTTGAATGTGCCATATTGCAGTACCTGGGATTCTGACGCCATGTTTGACTAGCGGTCACATAGAGGTAGTGGTACTTAGACCACATAGTTTGTATATTTTCAGGCCCATTTCATTCGGCACATTCACACGTGATACATACTTTGTATATTTCCATATAGACATTTTATGGATACATGAACATTACTTCATTTTATGGATGCTTATTATTTTAGTTTATGGTTTTTCATGTAATGTAATTTGTATATATTTTCATATGGATAGTTTATTTATACATTCATTATTTAGTTTATGGATTTTTACTAATTCTTGTTTATGGATGTTAATAATTTTGCTAGTTTAAAAAAAATTCTAATTTTTGTTAAAAAATATAACAACTTAAAATTAATTAATTAAAAAACTCATATTTATATTTAAAAATATGATTTTACTTTGTATTTAAGGACTTTTATCATCCATTTTGTGAATATTTTTCACTTATATGCTAGATTGAAATTCTCACTATGGTATTGTTGTAGCTGCTGCAACACCCTCCAAAATTTTGGCTTACACTCAAATTTTGGAGCCTTCCTTAGTCTTTTACATTGTTGTTGCAAACACTAGAGCCCATTTCATGAGCTTTCTCGCAGTTCTTTGGTCCCTTTTGCATGTTGGGTTAACTGTCGTATAATGTTTGCAAGCCTTTTCTGATGTTTTCAAAAGTCAATATTTATGTATATGAGTTGTCCCATCCATGTAAATATTTCTCACATCCATATACAAAGTCTTGAGCATTGTCGCACAAGTGTCGTCACGATCGTCCTAAAGCCTATCTTAAGTGTTGCAGTTGTCGTATCTTGTCGTGAGACAGCCACACAGAGGGAAATTATTTATTTGGGTGTTCTGATGATCTATGTAATCATGTCATCAAAGTATCCTAAGTATGTGATCGCAGTCAAGGGTCATCACAGTTCATCACTCATCGCACACTTAGCCATTTTGGAAAATCCTCCCGACCGAGCAACTTAGCTTCACTGGGCCTCAACTGATCTGCGCACTGCGTAGTCTCAAACCTCTAAGTTGTGACCTTGCTGCTTGGAACTGCACAATGCATAGTCCTTGTCCTCCAGGGCTGCTGCTCTATGCAATTCTTGAGCCCAGCTTCCGATCTTGACCCCCAGAATTGCGCAGTTGTGTCTCCCAGTCTGCCTTGAACTGCGCACTTCGCATATTCAACCCTCAAGATTTTCCCTTGTCTGCTAAAACTGCACAATGTATAGAACCCCAGCCTCCCTTGGCATACAAAACTACCCAAATGCCTCTCCAAGTGTCCTTTCTCTCAGCCAAACCCCACTGCCTCTAGAAACTACATAGTTTTGTCCTTCAAGCCTCCCTGAGCTGCACATAGCATAGTCTCAGAGCCCAAGCTCTCCCCTTGACTACTAGAATTATGTAATCCATAGTCACTAGGCCCCTTTCCCTAGTCTGTGACTTGTCCTGGGCTTAGTTCATGGATAATAGTGCATCATCTTAGACTTGGGGGTTTTCAGATTAATGTCATCCCGTCATGAGTGAATTGTAGGAACAAGTACACTATCAAGTCATGACGAGATGATGAATAAGGAGAAGAAGGAGGGAAGCATGCCTAAAGAATCTCTTGTAGCTAAACTCACAAGTGGATCAACCAAGAGGAAGCAAAGAGACACAAGTTTGCAACTGCCATCCAAGACTAAATATCATTGAATACCTCGCACAACCAAGCCATGCGAAGGTGAAGAGAAAGCATATCCAAGAAGACATCCAACACTCAACAACAATAGTGACTTGACATTGCCACATCACCAAGAAATCCATGTCAGCAGTGTCATGTCATGTCATGTCATGAGTGGTCATATGCCACATCACTATTGTGGACCATGTATATTGTATTCAAATGTATTGTAAAGTGGAATTCCAAAGGACACACATGAATATGGAGAGTCATGTAAGTTGAAAAGTCATAGGAAGTTGAAAAATCATGAGGGTAGTCAAAGAGTCACAAAGGGGAAGCATCACCCCTTGGTTATATATACCCCCTCATTGTATGAGAAAAGGACTTTTCACCTTGGCTCCTCTCGCAAGGAATTAGAGAGATTAGCTAGTTCTTTGAGGAGCAAGGAGTGGCTCCAATGTCCCACTATTGGGGCTAGTGATGTACATTGTAAACATGTGTCTTGGAACTTTTTCTTAATAACAAAAGCATTTAAGGCCAACACGTTATTCATGCATGGACTATGAATGTTTGTAAGACTATTCTGTGGACATTTGTATTTCATGTTTTCTTTCACATGTACTAAGATAGTTGAACTATTTCGATTATTTTAGTGCTTATCTTATTGAGAATGTGTAGCTATAATGGTTGTTATTGTTGTCCCATTGTTGTGGACTATTCTACAGGATATTAGACAGATCTTTCCATGTTTGTTGGTTGTAACGACTGTCACATCCGTTGTGGACTATTCTGCTAGATGTTAGACGAATGTTTCTGGTTCATGCATGTCTCTTCTTAGGTGGTACTATTACCTCTCACTTAGAGGCTCAATTTTCTCTCCCATTTGCAATAGAAGAACCTTGACACAGTTGCAACTACACACTCACCAGGCACACCTCCCTTGCTTTTCGAGGACACCATTGCATCCCTCTCTCATGCTAACAGCTAGAGCCAAGGCAAATATTTAAGATTTGGCAACTGAGCCTTCATACCAGATGGGACTCCTACACTAAACGGTGTGAGGTTTGATTGGGACTTCATACCGAGGAGATGCTCTGAATGTTGGCGAGTCCAGCACTGTCAACATTTCTGGCGCTAGAAGGAGGGAAGCCAATATTTAATGGCTGACAAACCCACCGACCCCATCATTTTGTCTTTTGGTTAAGGAAGCAACGGTCATTGCACCTCCCCTACTCATGCTTTTGAAGTTGGTGACTCTTCTCAGCCCAGGCCTGAACGTGAAATTCCATATGATCAGCTTCAGGCCATCCACCCTATAACCCGTCAATTTGCAAAAGCTATTGGATTGATTCCGAGAGTAATCCATCTTCCATATTCTCCAAAGAAGAACAAGACCACCTCCACAGGGATAGTAGTTTCTACTCTTGAAGAAGCAGTTCTCACCACTCTTGAAGAATTAGCAGGCTCTGTAGAAAAACAAGAAGAGCCTCCACTCTTTTACGGTGGTGAAAGAGACAACGTTCTACTCCCAGGCACATTTTTCGGCGAGACAGGCGAAGAAGAAGAAGAGGAAGAAGAGCCATCAAATTCTGATCAAGAAGAGGAGGACAACGAAGAAGAAGACTTGGGAAACCAAAATTTGGACTAAATGAATCAGGGCCCACTTGCACTTTCGGGTGTCTTGCACAAAATGCCTAGACATTCAGAGAAGCGTTTAACGAAGTATGACCTTGATAAGATAGTGAAGGTTGAAGACCATTTGGAAAAATTTTACCTACATCTGCAAACACTTGAGGTACATGATGATGATTCATGTAGACTTTTCCCATGTACCTTGGATGGTAGAGCAGTTGTATAGTATCACAACCTTCCTCCAAATTCCATCCAGAATTGGAGGGGGTTCAAGAAGATCTTCCTTGAAAATTTTGCTGATGACAAGACCCCTGCCATGTTATTGAAAGAGATGGGTAATCTTAAGATGGAGAAAAAGGAAAAAGTGAAAGATTTCAACCAAAGGTTCAATCGTATCTTGAATAAATTTCCAAAAAACGTAAAACCTCATGACTCCATCACCATAGATTACTACACCTCTTCCTTTCCAGCAAGCGTTGCACAATTTCTGAAGCGAACTGCGAAACATACATTGACATAAAATTATGAAGAGGTTATCATTGTTGAGAAGGACTTACGCACTATTAGAATCATCTTAGATTATGAACCAAAAAAAGACTCCAAGGACACGTGTAAGAGGTCTTAGGCCTTTGTGAGCAGGGCTAAAGAGAAAGAACCAACGATTCTTGAAAGCTTGACTCGTCTTGTCAAGTATCTGACCAATGAAATAGAAAAACTCAAACATAGGAAAAGTGAGTCCACCGTGAGAAACAAGCCTTCTAGGTTTAATCTATTTAAAAGGATTGTAGCTTCTAGTAGTAGCAAAAACTAACTGGAAAAGTCTGCGCATAGTTCCAATGTCGTCCTGAACATTGAGAAGATGGGCATATATCAATATTGCACGTTTCATCAAGAACATCATTCAAAAAATACATTCCCCCAATGGAACCAAGCCATGAGCATGGTTTCTACGCAACTTGTTGATTCAATAATGGATGAAGAACAGAATGAGACTGCTGAAGAAAAGGAAGAAGTTGCTACAACTAATGAAGCTCAAAGTGTTGGGAATGCAGTAAACATGTTTAACTCTATACTCATATCCCAAAATAGTACTACTGATAAGAAACCTCCAAGTGACAGTCCGACCCATAAGCAGACCAATCGGTACAACCTAAGAAGCCAAGGGCCATCCACTACAATTGAGTTGCCGAAGTATAAATTTAAAGAAAATTTGTTAAGAAAATTCAACCCACTCGCTAACTCAGCACAGAACACCCAGAGCAAGTCCAGGAAAGTAGTCTCAACGAAAAGCGTTTTCGATAGCAGTAAGGAAAAAACCATCACTCCCAAAACCACAAAACAAGTTCCATCCCCAGACACATCGACCAGTCTTCCCGCTATGGATTATAACATTGTCGATGATATGAAGAATGTCTGTGCCAACATCTCAATGTTTGAATTGATAAAGATCACGAGCCAGCGGGACATCCTTCTATGGGCACTTGGGAAAACCTCTACAGGTAGCACTACATCTTCAGACAAGGGATATAGTAAGTCTTCTGGTACTCTCAAATATGTACTCAATGCACTTATGATGGATGCGAACACAATCTTCCCACCATTCTTGTTAAATTTTGAGAAATTTATACTCAATTTATTGGTTGATTCTAGTGCATCGGTGAACATCATGCCATTATCTGCTACCAAGAAAATCAATGCTAAATGGGACAAAACAAATGCACAGATTATTCAGCTGGACAGGACTCATGTCCAAGAAATTGGTGAACTCAGAGATGTCATCATCCACTTATCATCTGACGGATGAGTTCACCAATGTATCAACATAGTGATTGTTGGAATTCTGGAAGCATACAGAGTGTTGTTGAGTAGAGACTGGTCTAGCAAGCTTCAAGGATATTTTTCCACAAACTAGTCACACTTATGGCTTCCGTACAAGGGAAGAAATAATTGGATCTAGGTAGAATCAGAGAGATATATGAAACAAACGGTCACTCCATTGAATGTGCATAATGAACCAATGAATTTCGTAGAATTAATTTTCAGCATTTTCTTTCTTGAAACTCAAATGGGGTGTTATCTTGCACAACCATCCCCAATTCCACCAGATACACAGTTGGATATCCTTCCTTGTCTAACTGGCTACAATGAACTCTATACAGTTACTAGTAGTTTTAGTAGTACTAGTGTAGTTCACAGTCCCTGTACATATGATGTTTGGACTATGTACTTCGATGGTTCCAAAACACAGGAGGGCTTTGGAGCTAGTTGCATTTTAATAGACCCGCTGCAGAGAAATAATTTGATCTCTAGCTGCTTGGAATTTGAGTGCACGAACAACATTGCAGAGTATGAAGCACTCATCTTGGGCTTGCAAAATTCCATTGACCTCAATGTTTCCATCCTGAAAGTGGTAAGTGACTAAGAAATTGTGTTGCGACAAGTACGTAACACCATACATTGTTTGTCACTTGATCTTAGAAGTTATCAATAAGAGGTATGGCGTCTTATTTCACATTTCAAAGATTTTAATATTATTTTTTTCCAAGAATGCGTAATGCAACTGCAGATGCATTAGAAAATGTTGTTGCTAGGATGTCACCATTGAGGGATGGTTTTTCTATTGAAATTCTTTATAAATCTTTCGTTTAGGATAATATCATTAATTTATGTGTATTTTATGATGACCAACAGATACTGTGATTTATGGAGAGCACTGACGTATTTAAAGATGCAACGATCGATGAGGATGAGCATGAAAAGGCACTGCAGGATGTATCCAACACCAACAAAGGAAACATCATCCCCAAGGGTGTGGTCCCATTGGAAAAATCGGTATGACCTGTAGAATCGATTTCAGAGACCCATTAATGCCAAGACCCACAGTTACACGCTGTCGCATGAGTAGATCAACTTGAGAACCGATAAGGATTCAAAATATGTCAATCTCGATACTTGCTGCACACCACAAGAGAGACAAGCCTTCATCCACTTATTCAAGCAGTACCGTGATGTCTTCGCATGGACGTACGATGAACTCAAGACATATGACATGTGAATCATCCATAATGTGATACTGATTAAGGAAGGGGCCAAGCCATTCCAACAGAAGCCGAGGAAAGGACATCGAATGCTTGAGCCTCTCATACAGAAAGAGTTGAGAAAATTGTTGGATGCTCAGATCATACACAGAGTGCGGCACTTGACGTGGGTGCCAAATTTAGTCCCTGTAAGGAAGAAGCCCGAGGAGATCCGCATGTGTGTAGATTTCTGGAATCTCAACCGCACCTCGGACAAAGACAACTACCCTATGTCATCCATGGAAAAAATATTCAAAATAGTATCAAAGTCCGAAATTTTTTCTTTCTTAGATGGATATTCTGGATATAACCAGGTTCTAGTTGCAGATATTAACAAACTCAAAACCACATTCAGAACTAAGTGGGGCACGTTCACGTTCAAACGAATTCCGTTTGGGCTAATCAACACTGGTGCAACATTCCAACGTGCTATTGACATCGATTTCTTTGGACTCATTAGACAGAGCATAGTGGTCTATCTTGACGATGTAACAATATTATCCAAACAAAGGCGAGACCACCTATGCCTCGTGAAGAAATTTTTTGAGCAATGCCGCAAGTACGAGATATCCTTAAATCCCAAGGAAAGTATCTTCGTAGTGTCTGAGGGTAATATATTGGGCCACATCATTGCTAAGATTTGGATTAAGGTAAACACGAATAGGGTCAGGACAAGCACACAAATTCCCTTCCTAGTGAATAATAAAGCTATGCAGTCTTTCTTGGGGAAGATCAACTTCCTCCGCAAGTTAATCTCCGACTATGCCCAGGTTGTCAAACCAATATAGGAGATAGTGAAGAAGGATGTAGTCTACAAAATGGATAAAAGGGAAAAGGATGCATTTTCCCGTATCAAGCAGTCTATAGAAGAAGCACTTGCATTGTACAACCCAGACTTTGGTAAATATTTATTGCTTTATACTTTTGCTTCTGATACCTCTCCTGCTGTTGTACTCACTCGGAAAGATAAATTAAACAATGAGCAACCTATCTCCTTCATGAGCGCAATTTTGCAAGGACCAAAGCTTAACTAACCCACTGTGGAAAAACATGATTATGCAGTATACAAGGCGTTGAAGCATTTTAGACCATATCTATTAAAGAACCATTGTGTTATCTTTTTCCTACACCCAACAGTTAGATCACTGCTTGTTCAACAAGAGCTAGGTGAAAGGAGAGAGAACTAGATGACCAGGTTACAAGAGTATGATCTAGAAAAAAAACTAGTTCACACTATCAAGGGCCATGGTCTATGCCAATTAGAAACAAAAGCAATAAATACGAAAGAGGAAGAATAAGAGCTCTCAGGATGGGAGCAAGAAATTGAAATGTATAACATTGAGCGAGCCTCCCCACTACAAGCATAAACTCTTGGCACACAGATGTGTGCCAATACCTTGAGCACGACACATTTTCCTCTCACTTTTATGCACAATAGAAGAGGGCACTTAGACTTAAAGCATTATCTTATCAGTTGGTGCATGGAGTGTTGTTCAGAAAGCACCACAAAAGAGTAATGCTCAGGTGTTTAGAGGTGCATCATTCATAAAAGGTATTGCGTGATCTCCACGGCGGACTTGTCGGGGGACACTTTGTAGGAAACGCTACAACACATAAGGTTATGCAGGTCGGATTTTACTGGCCTACACTATTCAGAGATTCTCATGCTCACACCCACAAGTTTTCGGTTTGTTAAAGGTGTGTCGACATAAACAAGAAGCCAGTCGCCCCACTGCAACCCATTGCAGTGGAAGAACCTTTTCAACAGTGGGGCTTGGACATTATTGGGGAAATTTTCCTAGACTTGTCAAAGCAGCACCGCTACATCTTAAGTGCTACATATTATTTCGCGTGGTGGACATAAGTAGTTCCACTCAAACAAGTGAACGATCAGGAAGTCATTAGCTTTCTGCAACAGAACATCATTTCTAGGTTCAATGTTCCTACATCACTTGTTTTTGAAAATGCAACATATTTTCATTGTTAAGACACTATGCTTTTTCATTGGAAAATGGTATCATATTGAAACATTCAGCTAATTATTATCCACAGGGGTATGGCCTCGTTGAAGCCACGAACAAGAACCTTATCTGCATTATCAAAAAGACCATATTCTCTAAACAACGAAACTAGCACTCTGCTTTGGTGAATTCCTTATGGGCTGACTGAGTCACACTTAAACCTTCCCTAGACACCTCCCCTTACTTCCTGGTGTATGGAAAATGAGCCATCCTCCCGCTGAATATCTACTTTCCCTCTATCCAACTGTCACAAGAGTCCCAAGGTAAGCCATGTCCATTAGTTTAACGTAGGATGGAAACTCTGCATAACCTACAGAAAGAAAGGTTGAAAGCTAAAGAAAATATTTCACTTCACCAGAGTCGTATCAAGAGGTGGTCCAACAATCTGTAGGTTGGTGACTTAGTCTTAAAGTGGGACAAAGCCCACAAGGAAAAAGGAAAACACATTAAATTTTCATCCGTGTGGATTGGGCCATTCACGGTGCATGAAAATATTGACCAACACACATATCATTTTCAATCACTTGATGAGAAGATTGACTCTCTCCCTGTCAGTGTCCAAGACTTGAAACAATATTTTCAGTGAAAATTTGGGGTTGTGCCCTGCACTGTGTACATAGTCTTTTCTTTTTTTTCTTGTTTGTTTTTTTTGTTTGAATCGTGTTTTGGTTTTTGTTATGTGAATAAGTGTTGTGCATGAGTATATCATGACTTCTAAGTATGTGTGTGGCTAAAATATAAAGAGGTTTGTGACACTTCATCATTTGGATAGCCTTCTGTCCATGTTCCTTATGTTGGTTACACCTTTTGGCTGATGAAGTTCCGACAGAAAATACCATCCATCTGTAAGGAGAGTTTTCATCCAACAATGAACCCATGTCTAGTTCGAAAACCTCATGCCTATACTTGGTTTTTTTTTTCTCCTTTTTATGCTGCTATGGTGTTCTCAAGCTTATCCAACTAGTACAAATAGAGAAGGGAACAAATCTAAAAGAGAAAACCTAAATCAGAGGTCTCTGTATGCTTATTTGAAGGAACAACCTCTTCTGCTCTCAATAAGTCGGGATCCCTCTTCCGCCCCAAAATAAATAAGTGCCAATGCACATTTCTCTTTAAATAAATAAATAAAGGAAAGAGAAGAGAAAGGCTTCCTGTGCAGAGAGGTGAAGTAAGAAACTCTACCAGGGTACTGTCCAGGCTCGATGGCACTGGAGCAATGTTTGTATTACTGCGTGACTTTTTTAGGGTATTTTCTAGGCCTGCTGGTAGTGGAGCAACACTAGAGATGAAAAATTATACTCTAAAAATCTCAGGCTCACAAGCTACACAACCCTTCCCAACTCGAAACATTGTGATTATGTTGAATCTTATGTTGTGTTCAACCGATAAGGTATAGAGGGGACCATGTATGTTCGTGGGGTAAGTGGGAAGGCCAAATTAATCTACACGATGAATCAATACTCCCTAAAGAACTAAGACCCTACAAAGAAGAAGTTATCCAAGACATAAAAGATGGAGTTCAACCAATGTGTCACCAAGTGTTGTAGCTGCTGCAACACCCTCCAAAATTTTGGCTTACACTCAAATTTCAGAGCCTTCCTTGGTCTTTTACATTGTTTTTTCAAACATTAGAGCTCATTTCATGAACTTTCTCGCAGTTCTTTGGTCCGTTTTGCATGTTGGATTATCTGTCATATTTTGGCATGTTTGATTGTTGTACAATGTTTGCGAGCCTTTTATGATGGTTTCAAAGGTCAGTCTTTATGTATATGAATTTTCCCAACCATGTAAACATTTGTCACATCCATACACAAAGTCTTGAGCACTGTCACACAAGTGTCGTCACGGTCGTCCTAAAGCCTATCTTAACTACTGCACTTGTCATATCTTGTCATGAGGAAGTCACACAGAGGGAAATGATTTGCTTACGTTTTTCGATGATCTATGTTGTTGTGTCGTCAAATTATGTTGTGTGTGTGATCCACTCAAGGTTAATCACAGTTCATCACTCATCCCACACTTAACCATTTTCGGAAAATATTCTCGATCGAGAAACTTAGCTTCACCGGGCCTCGATAGAACTGCGCACTACACAGTCTCAACCCTCTAAGCTATGACCTTGCTACTTGGAACTTCACAATGCACAATCCCTGTCCTCTACGACTGCCAATTTGCACAATTCCTGAGCCCAACTCCCGATCTTGACCCCTAGAATTGCACAGTTGTGTCTCCCAGTCTGCCTTGAACTACACACTTCACATCTTCAACCCTCAAGATTTTCCCTTGTCTTCTGGAACCAAACAATGAAAAAAACCCAACCTCCCTTGGCATCCAAAACTCCACATATTCTTCTCCCAGTGTCCTTTCCCTCAGCTGGGCCCCACTGCCTCCAAAAACTATGATTTTTTTCCTTCAAGCCTCCCTGAGTTGCGCATTGTGCAGTCTCAGAACCCAAGATCTCCCCATGAATACTGGAACTATGCAATACGCATCCACTGGGCCCCTCTCCCTATTCAGTGACTTGTCCCGAGCTCAATTCATGGATAATAATGCATCATCTTAGACTTGGGAGTTTTCGAATTGATGTCATCTCGTCATGAGTGAATTGAAGGAACATGTACACTATCAAGTCATGGAAAGATGATGAAGAAGGAGAAGAAGGAGGGAAGCATGCCTAAATAATCTCTTGTAGCTTAACTCACAAGTGGATCAATCAAGAGGAAGCAAAGGGATACAATTTTGCAACTACCATCCAAGACTAAAGATCATTGAAGACCCCGCACCACCAAGCCATGTGGAGGTGAAGAGAAAGCATATCCAAGAAGATATCCAACACTCGGAAACAATAATGAATTGAAATTACCACATCAGCAAGTAATCCATGTCAGCATTGTCATGTCATGTCATTTCAGGAGTGGTCATATGCCACATCACTATTGTGGACCATGTATATTGTATTCAAATGTATTGTAAAGTAGAAGTCGAAAGGACACACATGAATATGGAGAGTCATGTAAGTTGAAAAGTCATAGGAAGTTGAACAATCATGAGGGTATTCAAAGAGTCACAAAGGGGAAGCATCACCCCTTGGTTATATATACCCCCTCATTGTATGAGGAAATCACTTTCACATTGGTTCCTCCCGCAACGCATTAGAGAGATCAACTAGTTCTTTGAGGAGCAAGGAGTGGTTCCAATGTCAAACTATTGGAGCTAGTGATGTAAATTGTAAACATGTGTCTTGGAAATTTTTCTTAATAACAGAAGCCTTTAAGGCCAACACATTCTTCATGCATGGAATATGAATGTTTTTAAGACTATTCTATAGACGTTTTTATTTCATGTTTTCTTTCGCATGTACTAATATAGTTGAACTATTTCGTTTATTTTAGTGCTTATATTATTGAGAATGTGATGTAATGGTTGTTATTGTTGTCCATCCTTGTGGACTATTCCGCAGGTTATTAGACATATCTTTCCCTATTTGTTGGTTGTACCGACTGTCACATCCGCTGTGGACTATTCTGCTGGATGTTAGATAGATCCTTTTGGTTCATTTGCATCTCTTCCTAGGTGGTACTATTACCTCTCACTTAGAGGCTCACTTTTCTCCCCACTTTTCAGTAGAAGAAACTTGACACAGTTGCAACTACACACTCACTAGGCACAACTCCCTTGCTTTTTGAGGACACCATTGCATCCCTTTCTTGTACTGACAACGAGAGCCAAGGAAAATCTTTAAGGATTTGGAAACAAGACCTTTATACCTAATGAGAATCCTACGCTAAATGATGTGAGGTCTGTTTGGGACTTCATACTAGGGATATCCCCTGAATGTTGGCAGGTCCAACACCATCAACAGGTATTGAAAGATAAAAGGTTAATAACAATTCCATATATGTAATCAACTAAAAATTCCATGGTATTAGATTTAAGAATTATGTAGGACTCTCCATCAAGCCATGAATATGGAATTTACAAGATTAAAGAAGTAAAAGAATTATGTAGTCACCATCAAGCCACGAATATGGAATCTATAACATTCAAGAAGTAAAATTTTACAAAATATTCATTTTGATTTCTAGTTTCATAGACTAAGAAAATAAGTACAATCTTACTATGATGCAAGTCACTTTGATACTTAAAATGAACTAAAATATATCATGTATCAATTTAATATTGAGCATGGAAAGAATTATAAATATGCTTCATATTGGCTTGTAGAAAGTTTCTTTTAGTGCAATCAATGTATGTTATTACAATGATTTTAATAAATTATTTGAATTCTAAAGTCATCCATATTATAAAAAAAAATATATATATGGAAATTTTTGCAACCCACCCATATACCATTATGGTCAATTCTTTTAATATTAATTTAATAAGTTACTTTAAATTTTGAATGATTCTACACATTTGAAATGCTACTAGTTATAAGAAATTTTAATGGTTAGAAGTATGTGGTTTCCATAATTGTGTTTATTCTAGCATCATGAATTGATAATGATAAACTAGTTAAATAGATTAATATTATTTACGTTTCCACAAAAAATATAAACCTAATTCATATGTATTGGAATTTACTATACCATAAAATAATTAATGACGTGTTTCTATAATTTTGTATAATCTTACGAGATTTCCTAAATTTATATTTCAATTAATTCATTATCTCAAGGTTCAATTAAAAAACACAATTAGGATTGAAATACGTTTTATTCAATTTTATTTCTTTTGAGGTTACCTACAAGAGCTTAGTCATAACATGATATATATATATATATATATATATATATATATATATATATATATATATATATATATATATATATATATATATATATATATATATACACACACACACACACTATTTGTTGCACTTTTTACAATCCAATATGAAGCATGTGTATAACTCTTTTCATGCTTTATATCAAATTGACACATGACATTTATTAATAACATAAAAATATTTCAATGTTGTTCATAACCTAGATAGTTGAAGTTCCATTTTAAGTAAAATAACATTATATCGACTTTATTGTTCTACTAAAATGGATTTTCTAGAACCCATTATGATGTATATCTATAAAATTTGTTCCATGCTCAACATGAATATGATACATGACATTTGAAAAAAAAAAATATCAAAAGTTTTAATTAAATCTAAATCTAACTCCCTCTTGATTCTAAATTTTAATTATGTTTTAGATCCCTATTCATTCTAAATCAATGGGATTCACATAAGGATCCTATCCATCAAAATAAAACCTCATTGAAATTTGTAAAACTTTAGAAACTTAAGCACCTCAAGGAACCTAAAACTTATAACATATACACCATTAGGAATTCATCATATATGTAAATATACTTTCATTTGCTACAAATATATAAGAATGATGCACCAAGAGGGGTATGGGTGCATGATGTCCTTTCATGGGGTATCTGTAAATATACTTTCATATGGTTTCATTCTATGCTAGACATTTCCACATTCATTTTGATTTTAGTTCTCTATGATTTTATTCCTAGTAGCTAATATCACGAGGAAACCTTTCTCTTTGAATTTTATTCACATTCAAAATTACAAAAGTATCGAATTGTCACATTTTTAAATTACAAAAATTCACATGTTGATCTCTTATACTAGATTAGATTCCACTTGTCTCCTATAAAATCGGGTACATGGCTTTCCATTTTCATCATCTACTCGTCTGACCAATGGGTGATAGGAATGCACGTCTCCATAATATGTTCATGGTCATATTTTTTCATCTTCCATCTCCTTGGTTCACTTGTCTTTGCTTTGATTTCTATGAGACTCATTCGAGTTTCTATGACTAGATGATTGTACTGACATGATATATATTCAGGCATAAAAAATATATATAAATAATGTGACCACCATGTTTTTTAACCTTTTCAAAAAATGGCCCATCACAACCTTGTCACCAATTTGGTATGTGAACTGTCCATCTTCATACGGTCACACCAACCTTCTTTTTACCTATGTGCATTGCATCAAATAGTAGGCAACAATATAATAAAGACATCACCTATAACCAAACTACAAAATATGAATTATTTATACAATAATGATTTCAATTTATAGATGAAATGGTTAATGATAGACACCACATATATTCCCTTACAATATCAAGGACTCAATCATGATCAAGTGAAACAATGGCCTCTTCAGCGTGCATCTCTTGCTACGTCAGAATTGGATGAGGTCCCTTTGGATTAAGAGGGACATATTTCCATGCTTACATGTTCCCATGTTTTTCACATTGATCAAGTCTACATCCATCAACACCAATGAAAAACTCACAAAACATATGGTTTTTCTTGTCTTGGTGACAAATATTTCTCCAATGTCTTTACTCTGCACTAAGTGTAATTCTCTTGTTCCTTCTATATTATTACA
Organism: Pinus tabuliformis; assembly: GCA_031772625.1. NCBI lineage: Eukaryota > Viridiplantae > Streptophyta > Pinopsida > Pinales > Pinaceae > Pinus > Pinus tabuliformis. The sequence continues at coordinate 761,299,390 of CM062807.1, read as the reverse complement.
ATACCAAGGAATGGATATATCTACATCGCCAAGTTCAACATTCCAAAAGAACCCACGCAAAAGCCTAATAGATATATGGTCTCATGTCCAAAATAGGATCTACACCAGTTGACCACCTTTAGTGATGATTTGAGTTGATCCGCATCATGAACATTTGGTACCTCCTAAGTGCTCACTTCACACAAGCACCTGCACCATCATTCTCATCCTTTCCATGTCTTGTTTCAGAATAGCTCCAAGTACGCTATATTTTTGTCTTCTTTTGTAGTTGACTCAACCAATAAAAATTGTGTGCTAATTTGAACTGCCTCACACAACCATCTAACCATATTCAATGTTTTTTGAATGATATGTCATTATTTTTGAATGATTCATAAATTAGGCCAAAGAAATGTTACATGAATAATGTGTTATGCTCACGATCATCACTAATGTAGAAGTGGTATTTCTTAATCACATCACGCGACTCATTAGTGTTATCCCTACCATCAACGTTCAATTGTGCATGTTTGTACATAACATGTACGAATATGGACACTTGGTCCGAGTGATAGTACTCACTTTGGATCTCTGTCTAAGGAGAAAATGTGTAATTCTTAACAAATTCTACAAGTGATAAGATTGTGCCTAGCTGGAATAATTTGTGAGAATGCTTAAATTCAGAAGCTTTCCACTTGGACCTATGTGAGAATTTAAAATATGTATAAATCTAGTTCTAAAATGACCCCATGAATTATAAAACAAAAATCTCATCCTTAACATAGTTTATCCTCCTAGGTGCTAGAGTTGAAGAATATGGTTGATTTACCATGACATACTCATATCGCTTCCATGTGACCATGACATCTGACATTCCAGACTGGTTCAGATCAATAATATAGCTCCTATGGAACAATGTCAAATCACCACATTCAATGCATATTCTCCCACCTATACATTTTTTCTTGTAAAAAAACTCTTCTAGCTCCCTTCTGCACAATACTGATGAAAACAAATCATGCATTATAGGAGTTAGTGACATTTCTTCTTGTAAAATTCCTGGAATGTGTCATAATAAAGCTGGAATCCATTGTGATATTAACAACAACACGTGTCACAGATTGTATTGGGACTAATAAACCATGGTTTCAATTTATGAAAAATCTTTATGGACATCTTGACATGGGGACCACTTTCCTAAAATTCCTTGAATAGTGCAACTTTTTTCATTCTACAACGTGTTTAGCGTGATCTACATACTCACCTTTAGATAAGCGATGTCGTACAACATGTTTTCTATCTGGAATAGCACGGGAATGACTCTCCTAAAAAATTACCACAAATGGTTTGATTCCTATTGTAAGTCTATCTTGGTAGGGTTGCCTGGTGATAAGACCCCAACAAGCAACTTCATCATTTTCATTTACTCGAACTTTGAATTTGGTATGCTTATGCAATGTTTTTCTCGAGGCATGGAACAATTTTGACATTGTTGCCAACTTTTATTGTCTTGATGTACTTGGTGCAACAATAGAAGTTGTAATTTCCCTATGAGCAGCTTGAACATCAGGTTTTCTTGAATTTCCAAACATAGATAATGCCTTTGATATATTTTAGTGACATTCATACGTGTCTTCCTGCTTTTAGCATCTTGGATACCTAAAATATTTGTGGCATGTTTTAGTTTCCTATGTTTGATCAACCCATTACAGAACTTTTGAGGTTTAAAATGGGCCTCTAAGGAATTTTATAAAATAATAGTGGAAATAATAAAATAAGATTAGATTACCTCATTAAGTTTTAGAGGGAAAAAATAAAATAACTATTTTTTCAACTTATCTCCCTATGATTTTACTCAAATTTTGAGTGGGAGGACTTGTTTGATGCAGAATTTAATTTTGCATCCAAGGAGCACCCATATTTCAAACTTTTGATGGACCTTACTACATGAAAAATGTGAAATGCATGAAAAAATGTGATTGCAATCACATTTTTTCATGTATTTCACATTTTTCATGTAGTAGGTTCCATCAAAAGTATGGAACATGGCTATCCCTTGGATGAAAAATTAATTTTTGTATCCAATGAGTTCTCCCATTTGAAATTTGAGTAAAATCATAGGGAGATAATTTGAAAATATGGGTCAAAAAAATAGTTTTTAAATTTTTTGATTTTTATTTATTTATCTTTTTACCTTTTTACTCCAAAAATGGTGACATCATCATATTGAATGTTATTGGTTCTTATAAATTTGATTATTGTTGTACATTTTTGTTTTGAGGCCCATTTTTTACTTCAAAAATTTCTCTAATGCATGTAGTATCTGAGCTTGTACAACAACTAAATGTTTCTCAAAATACCGTGGAATGATGTTACTGACATGTTATCTAATAGTGTGATCAGGGGTAGGCTCCCCAAGGTCCTCTCTTGTGCTTGCATCCAAATTTTCTACAAACCTTCCACCCCTTTCCAAACCACTGCATCTCCATGTTATCCTATCAACTTGAGAGGGCACAACCTATTCTTTTGGTGGTTGATCAACTTGATAGGGCACATCTTGTTCCTCTAGTGGTTGATCAAATTGATAGGGAACATCTTGTTCCTCTAGTGGTTGACCAACTTGATAGGGAACATCTTATTCCTCATGTGGTTGATCAATTTCCATCCCTGCATAGTGGAATACAAAATACAAAAGTGAGTGAATCATAAGTATTTAATAATATATACACGTGTTTATTTATGAAATAACCATAGGTGGAAGGTCATGATATGATTGGCAGGTTATTCCCCTTGTTTTCCTTCGAATTTATGGATATCTACTAGCATGGGGGGGCATTGTTTATTATGGGCAATGGGATCATTTGTGAGTTTCATCATATCTGAGAGATTTAAGGAAGTGAAAATTAGCATCTTGTTGGTGTTAGCCATGATTTAATGACAAGTTGTGTTGGTGTTGGTGTTTGTATTAGTATTAGTACCCTGTGGGGTGGGGTTGGTTGGAGTACCCTACGGGGTAGTATTTATATTTCCCTAGGGCTGGTGGTGGGGGGTTCCTTGAGAGGAATTAGATCCCAATAAGGTGGCTCCAAGAATGGATGTTCCAAACAAGGTGGCTTGGTCTTGTCTTCTGCACCAGAATGGTGAGAGACCAGGCACTACTCCTGGTAATGGTGGGAGATCTTGTAGGTGCCTAGAGCGACGGGTAACCCTTGGGTCCCCTATGTTTCCCTAGCAAGTGTATGAGAAAATATGGTGAGGGGGATTTTCTTTTAGAAAAGTAAATGGATCACATACATAAGACAAAACAAAAAATATGGTTAATTTTCCCTTTAATTATAATGTGTGAAACAATCAACAAAAAAGTTTTTGTGAGGTTTTATGTATGAGAAAAAATCTTTAAAAGACCTAATGTCCTTCCACTCAAGTAGTAACTGGGCCTTGTGAAGATTTTATAGTAGGGTACTTGGGCCACATCCCAAAAGTACTGGAAACAATTCTAGAAGCCAAAAACCAACCAAGATACAGAGAGGGTTATGTTAGGGGGTATTGGGGCTACGTCTCAAAAGGCCTAGTGATGCTTCCAGCAGCCAGACCAAAATCTCCTTAGGTGGAGTGCTCTTGCACCCACTACCTATAGGGAACGATTCCCTATGATTTGGCCAATAAGTTACCTACGTCCAGTGGGAATAAGTGAATCTCAACTTATGGGTGTGAACTTTGGATCCAAAACCGCTTCCAAGTATTGAGAGACAACAAGGGGGCCCATGATAATCCACCATCTACGCCTTTCCCCCTTCACGAGTTTCTTTTCATTATCGATTTTGTCACTGGATGGTGTAGGATTTGAAAGCACCCTAAAAGACAAATTCTATGTTTTTGAATGAAAAACAACCATGATGGCTTATGGGATGCCTACCCTCATGGTCCTACCCTGAACTATTAAATTATTTTGTGTCCCTTGTGGGGAATTTAGTTGGTTAAAGTTAGGGTTGTTTTTAAAAGTCTTTGCTTTGCTTAAGGTGTGCCAAAATCTAAACTCGAAATAAACTAAGTACAAAGATTCCAAAAGAGAATACCCTTTGCACAAAGTTTAAGTGAATTTAGTGTTTGTAGTGATAGTGTGTGCAAGGTGAATAATGGACATACAAAGTGCTTAAATTGCAAGTATGTGGATATGCAGTGATCGTTTACAATTCCCCTAATTACACTACATGAGGTTTGTTCCTTGCAAAAGAAAAAATGGGTGGGTAATGGGCCACTTACTTTTCCTAACTATGCTATGTGAGTGTATAAGGAGATGGAAAATTAGTGCTTTGGGAAATAATATATTTCCATTACCAACTAAAATGAATTAATTAACTTGATAATTAAATCTTCCAAAAGAATCATTCAAATATTCGTATACTTACCTTTTAATATGCATTTTTTTAATATTTACTCAACTTAGACATCTTGTTGCCTTGAAAAAATTGGAGTCACATGAAACCATTATAGATTAAGCATATGAACAAATAAATTTCATCAAACCAAGCCTTTGAAATAACTCAAGTTTGTTGTTTATGCATAAATCATGATTTAACTTCAAGAGATGCCATAATTGAGAACACCCAATAGAGGAGCACACACATGGATAGAATGAGTTCCATATCATTCAAGATATGGTCTCAATGACTTTCCTTAAAGCTAACATCCAAAATATGGTTTGATTCCTTTCTTTATAACTACCATCCAAATATTTTTTTAAATGAATTGGCTACTATGGATTGATGTATTTGACGAATGGAAAATTATAATATTTCAAGAATGGTAATCGAGTATCTTGGACAAAAAATTATGTCCAAAGTTGTTAAACATTTTTATGAAAAGCAATTTTTTTTATAAAAGGTTATTAGATGCTAAATGTATATTAAAATGATTAAAGTCTTATAATTTGTAGGGGTAATTTTTCCTTGAAATTTGAAATGTTTCTATAACAATGAATATGTTGTTCAAGAGTATTTTTTTATTGTATGTCATTCAAGTTGTCTTCATGAAATGTGTATAATCATTTTAGTTAGGTTGTAAAGTTTGTTTGAAATTTATAAAAGGTTTACTTAGTATTAGTTTGTAATCCAATTTTATGTAAAGGATAAAAAAAATTGCAAACTAGTTGAAGGTATGCAATTTATAAAATAGTTGTAAAGTTAATATACCTATTTCCTAAGTAATCTAGTACCACAAGAAATAATGTCTCTTCACTCTCCCTCCAACACATGTTTAAGAAATGAAAAAACTTAACCATCTGGGAATAGGATTGAAGGATGTGTGATAAAGGTGATCTATTGTTTTGTAACCCCAAAATTTTACTAGTTAATAAGTTTGAAGCTTTGTTTGGTTTCATAACAAGTCACATTTAACATTTGACCTTTTTCAAAATTAGTTCTTCTTAGCAACAAATTTTCCTTTCTTCAAAAGACTATATAAATCTGAAATTGAAAGTGATCCCTACAACAAGGATAGTATTATATTACTGCTCATATATCTCATTCACCAAAGGGATTGTGAGAAGAGAAGGAAATAGAATAGTGATTAAAAAAATAATAGGTGTTAGGAATAAAATTAGAAGAATTGGAGAGTAAATAAAAATATAAAGAAGCCAAAGAGAGCGGCTCAAAAATGAGAAAATGATGAAAATAACAAAGTTGATGAAGAAGATATTATATAATAATTCGCAAGGTTCTTGAACTAAAGACTAACAAAAATTAAAGTTTATTATTATATAGGAAGTCTAAATACATATTAGGGAATTATTACTTACTTAATGATATGGAGAATATTTTGAATTTGAGAGAATGGGAAATTCTTGAAAAATCAAGCTAGTGATTACCAAATTGAAGGGCCAAGTTGATTTCATAAAAGAAAAAAAAAAATCTAAATCTATATTTTTACAAATTTAATTATAAGATAATTTGTGACTAAAAAAACATAAAATACATAAATAATTACTCCATACAGGAAGGAACCTATTCAACTAGTTTATAAGTATGTTAATATTTGAAAATTACTATTCAGGATCAAATTAGTTGGAAAAACTTTTTTCATTAGAATCATCATATCATTTAGTGTTTTAAGATGTGTAACTAACATGACCAAGAAACAATAGTAAGAAGAACTTTCTTAAAGGAAGAACTTATCATAACCATTGAGAATTTCACAATTCCAAAAACAAAGTTGAAGAAGTGTGGAATGAGAAGTATGAGAAGACCAATAAAATTTTTGGTAAGGAAACAAAAACAAATCAAGAGATAGAGGTTTTATTGGATTTAGAGAACAAGGAGGATGCTTCAAGGTCTTATGAACGATGGATGTACATTGTTATCATTTGTGGTGAAGATGGGCACAAGTGATTTGAGTGTTTTTATGGGAGGATGTACATGGAAATTTTAGCACTATAGTCAAGTAGGGCATAAGGAGGGGTAAGAAGATTTAAAAAACTATATGTTTCTACAAGGAACCTTTTCTATGAACACAAAGAAGGATATCCAATGTCTTTTATGTTTTCAATTCTTTTCATCAAATCTTGACAACTTTTTAACCTATTTTCTACTTTTGAATCATAGTTCAGAATATATTTCATCATTACATGTTGAGAAACAACTAGATGGAAATTGACATTATATTGCCATAGTCTAAGAAGATTAACATTGTAAACATTTAGCATGTCATCAATACGTGCATGCTAATTTATTTCTTTTACATTTTTATAATATATGAGTATAATATTTATTAATCATGAGCCTTACGTGGAACATTGTAACTTGATATACAATAATAGACTCCTTATTGTGCAAGCACGAATCTACACTACACTTTGTATGTCTTTAAAAAACACGCTCTCTAACAAATTTTCATAACCTTCATGAGGATTGAAAGAAGAAACTTGTGAGGTTTTCAAATGGAGGGATCATCATTTAGGATTCATGGAACTATTATGTTATGATGATGGATGTCATGAATATTTAATGTTGTTATATGTTTAACAAAGAATGTCTTGTCAACACACACAATGGAAGGAGGGATACTTTTGCTCGTTCTAGATCTTGACACTTTTTCTCTATTTTAACTCCTGCAAGGATATCAAGCTTCAATCAAACTAATGTTTATAGGTTTTGGAGGACTTAGGTGACCACCCTTTTTTCTAATCCCTCTTGTAAATATTGCCATGAATTGTAATTCATGCATCATAGAAACATTAAGGTCTAAAATGGGCCTCAAAACAAAAATGTACAACCAAATTAAACTTTATAAGAACCAATAGGATTCAAGATGATGATGTCAACCATGGAGAATGATTCTCCATTTTTGGAGTAAAAAAGTAAAAAGATTAATAAAAAAAACCTACTTTTTTCAACTCATATTTTCAACTTATCTCCCTACGGTTTTACTCAAATTTCGAGTAGGAGAACTCGTTGGATGCAAAATTTGATTCCTCATCTAAAGAGTACACATGTTGCATACTTTCGATGGACCCTACTACACAAAAAATGAGAAATACATGAAAAATGTTATTTCAATCACGCTTTTTCATGTATTTTTCCTTTTTCATGTGGTAGGGTCCATTGAAAGTTTACAACATGGGTAGTCCTTGGATGAGGAAATAAATTTTGCATCCAATGAGTCCTCTTGACTGAAATTTCAGTAAAATCGTAGGGAGATAGGTTGAAAATACGAGTTGAAAAAGTAGTTTTTTATTTTTTCCCTCCAAAGTTTGATGATGTAATCTAATCTAATCTTATTATTTCTAATATTATTTTATAATATTCCTTAGGAGGTATTTTTAGACCTCAAAATTTCTTTAATGTAAATCACATCCTTAGTTTTTGTGAGTTGCCTTCAACCATTACAATTCGAAGGTGGTTCAAAATTTGCATGAATTTAAGTGGTTTCTAATTTGCAATGAACCATTAATCACACAAAGTGATTTTTTTTAGTTGTTGTTGCATCTCAATTTTTAACTACATGGTATTACTTTCACTGCTTATTTTATCTTAGTTCTATTATTTCATTCTCCAATTTTTTCTTGTCTTGAATCATATTTCCTAATGCATACAATATGGAGCATGTAATATGAGAAGTGAGGCATAATTACCATATTTGCATGAATTTTTTGAATTGGATAATCTTCTTGTTCTCTCAATCTATTGTCTTTTCCTCCCCCTATATCTAACTTTTTCTTGCACTTCCTCTGTGCTTGTCACTTGATCTCCTTTTTGAGATCAAATTCTCTAATTTCCCATGTTTGTTGTCAATTTTTGTGTAAATTCCATGTTGTGTGATTTTTCCATGAATGAACGTTCTCTATTATTTTCCTATGAATTAACATTCAGCTCTATTTTGTTTTATTTTTTTTGGGTAGCAACTAGAGCTAGCTCAATCAAGATCTTAAGTCTGTAGATTGCAAATCAATGCCATCAATATAGTTGGGTGTTCAATTGTTGGTGGGCTATGTTCAAAAGGGCTCAATTGAGCTATAACTTGATCGAGCCTTTATTCAACCATGTCAAGAGCTCGATCATTGGTTTCTTAAACCCTCAATAAAACTATTTAAAATTTTACCTTAAGCGTTCGATCGAGCTGTTAAGGGCCTAAAAAACAGAGTTTTAGCTCCCCTTTCACAGATTTCTTTAAAACACCATTTTGTAGCTTGACGAACTTTTGTAGTATTTGTCCTTGTGGAAGAGATGATCATGTTGGATTCGTAAGGAATCCTCTATTCAATGGCATATGAGTTTGACATTTTGGAATTCATAAGATATTTTTCATCCAACTTCTTTTAAACATTATGTTTGAATTTTTTTTGGACAATTTCAAAGGGGCTGAATGAAAAATTAATAACATAAAATGTACAAAACAAAAAAAAAAAAATTCAAAAAATACCACCATCTTCATTTACAAGTCCTCTTCAAAAGGGTATTCTTGGTTCTTGAATTTATTTAAATAGTAGAAAAAATTCGTACACGAACGCATGTGTCTGAAAAATGCAATTCAAATATTAATTCGCCAACTTTGAAAATTAATAGAAAATATAATGTTGCATAAAAAAATAAAGTTTTAATATACATAACTTATTTGTCTCTGTGTAGATCGTGCACACACACACACACACACACACACACACACACACACACACACACACACACACACACACACACACACACACACACACACATATATATACATTTTAGACTAAGTTATTACACGTGAACACACACATACCTATTAAGATCTGTGAAAATTTGCAAGGACAAGCATTTCATTTAATGGAAAGTTGATAGATTATAAGACACTAAAAATTGTCTTTTTACTCTAAATAAAAATTCATAATGTTTATACGAATTTTGAGAGCTTCAATTCGATAAAAGATTAAAATTTTGAAATTTGATCACCACATTTGGCCCAAAAGTGTAATCCATCTTCATGCATATAACCAATCCTTTTTTCCAACTATTTTTTCTAATCAATTTTTCCAGAATTTGGTAGAGATTTTTTAAGAATCACAAGTTTATGTTGTTTAATTTGCAAAGTGCCCTTTTTCCAAATATGTTTTTAATGAGCTATTTTTAAGAATCATAAGTTTGGGTTGTTTAATTTTCAAAGTTCAAGTAACCAATTTTTTTTTTTAATATGCTTATTTAGAGGATATTTTATTTTAAAAATATCATATATCAATGTAAGGTTGAACATGGAAATATCCCTCATATTGTACTATGGAAGACACTTAATAAATATTTTTATACACATTTAACTTATCAAAATTTGTGATTAAAATAACAAATTTATTACTGTATGATAATTAAGAAGACATAAAATTGCAATATATATACCATGCAACCATTTTATAAAAGAGTATAAGAAAAATGGTCTATTTCTCCATCTATCTTTTTCTAGTCAAATTTTCCAGAATTTGGTAGATATTTTTAAGAATCACAAGTTTATGTTGTTTAATATGCAAAGTGTCCTTTTTCCAAATAATTTTTTCAGTGAGAGATTTTTAAGAATCTTCATGATGTGATTCTTTGCTGGTGGCTTCGATGGGTTGTCCTGGGTCAACCTACCTTGGCTTTTTCCTTTGTTTGGTGGTTTTGGGGTGCCTTTTCCTTGCTTCATATTCACAAATCCAAAGTATCGCTCCTTCTATTTAATTTTATGCTCAATCTTGACAACGTATCAATATGCAGCGCCAAGAAGGAGATGTCTAGGAACTCCATCTCGTCCTAGATTTATTTGTGTAGACGGTCGTGGTACTTGAGTACTAGATGTCGCTCAAAATACTTGATACTCAACTTCATGTGAAGGGTATGAAAGATATTTGTAAACCTCAACATGTCTTGGTCCCTTCCCTACCGCAGTGTCATCCATTTTATGTAATTATCTTCATAGCACTCGACAAGGTAATAATATTCCTTGATGGCACCCGAGAAATAATTCCAAGTGGGTGCGGCTATAGCAAGTGAGGTTTCCCTCTCATCCCTCTGCTCATAGTAGGTTTTCCACCAATCCTTGATGTGGGGGCCAACTTTGAGAAGTGCAAAAGTGATCTTTTCCCTGTTGGAAAAATCATGACCCGAAAAGTATCCTTCCAACAAATTTATTCATTTATCTAAGACATTTTCATCTAGCTAGCCTTCAAATATGGGAATGTCAAAGTTGACTTGTACCTTAAAGGGAGTGGCACCTCCAAGGTGGCTGTTAGATGAAGATGCACCGCCTATGGGCATCTGTCGAAGGATATGGGAAAAGTTTTCCATCATCTCATTCCTTTTTCACTTGAGGGATTCTTCGAGCAAAATTTTGAAAGGATATCCTACTCCCTCATATTTCTTTTCTTCCACCATGAGAGGTCGTCAGGGTCAGTGACGCCAGTCTTGCAAAGGTTTAACCAATTCAAGCCCTAACTCCTTATACCCGGACCTTGTTGGGGACATGCACATAAACATAGAGAAGGAGTAGACCACTCTGATACCCCTAATCCTTATTTATGAAGGAAATAAATTAAATATAGATATAAACAAAAACACAGAGTCACAACGAAAACATAACTTAATTAATTAATAATAAAGTATTGAAAACTGATTACTTGCAAAATGGAAATAGACTAGCTTGGACGATGGTAGCTAATCTCTGAGAAGAGATGTGTGGCTACATGACTTCTGAACTATGTTACAATGAGGCTCAGAGGCCTATTTATTATTGAGAAACAATGGAAAACTCTAAACATCCAAAGATCAAACCCTAGGAGATGAAGCATAAAACGTTTGTGGGCCCTGTTAGCGTCCATTGGTACAACAACTTCTCGGGGTTGTAACTTTGGAATACGATCTCCATTTGATGTGTACGATAGCTCGTTAGAAATATATATCCAAGAATTCAACTTTTAAATCCTTACTACAGGCTCTTGGTTTCCCCGCTTTCCAAAAAAATGTCGTTTAGGGCATCAAAACGGATCCGGAAGTTCATGATCTGAAAAACTGCCAAAAATAGTAAATTGTGCTACAATTATGAAAAGTGAAAGAAACAATGTTGGGGGTCCAAGTTGAATAGGTGGGTAGCCACCATTATCCACCTGGATCAAATATCTACTATTAAAACTTATAGTTTGACTACTCACATTGTAGTTCTTGGAAGTCTGAATAATAGCCTTTGTTTCTGACATAATCATTCTTGGCATAAATCATGCAAACCCTGTTTTGTGTCCAATTTTTTTTTCATGAAAAACAATGACCAAAAAATGTGTTTTGGTACATAGATGAGAGGAATTGTCTTGATGAAGAATTTCTTGTGAAATTGTTTTGCCTTTGAAAGGATTCATCTCTTTGTTGATTCCAATATCCTATTCCACTGCTACTTGTAGATTTATTGAGAGGATTAGAATGAATTCCTAATGTAATATCACTTTCAAGTTTATCCTGGTTTCTTTCCTTGTTCTCGTTGGATGTATGAGCATCTTGTTGATTTTTTACTCCTTTTTAATATTATTTGTGCTATTGATATGCACATGCTTATGTTGGTCCTTTTCTTAACTAATTTCATTATTTTTGGATCTTATGAATGTATTAGCATAACTTTTGAACTATTCTCCATTTGGTGTCCCATGATACTCCTTAAAACCAAGACCTGTCTTGATGAGGGGAGATCTTTGCTTGCTGAGAATTGTGTCTAGAATTTCAGTACCTTTGTCCAACTTTAAATTATGATTTTCTTCAGGCTATAATTTATTCTTTGTAGAGGAAACTTCTTCTTCTATTTCTACACATTCATGCAAATTTTATTTAAGATGATTTACCAAGGCATCCTCAATCCTTTTAGATTCTTATAGTTGATTTTTCAGAATATCATGATCCATATTTTCGAAGAATTTCTTCTTCTCTTTCTTTTCATACTTCATCAGTTGATTTTTAGCGTTTTATAGATAATATTTTAAAGAAATAATATTAGCTTCTATATATTTACATTGACCTTTTCTTTCTTTCATCTTACTTTGCCTCATTTATTCCATTTTTCTTGTTTCTTCTAGTTAGGCCTTCAAAATTGTTTTTTCTTGGTCATGATTTTCATATTTCTTCAATAACTCCTTCTTCCTTTCGTTTTTTCTTAAAGTTTATTTATTTCTTCTAGAGCCGTGACAACCTAAAAGCCATATCTAGATATATTTGTTTGTCTTGTGGAGGATCCATTAACATATATTCATTTTTTCTTGATTGAGCCTTTGAACTAATGACATGTTCTTCTTTAAATTTTTCTTCTATATCATATCTGAGATTGACAAGTCCACATTCATAGTTTAATACTTTATTTTGACCATTATCTTCTTCTAATGAGCTAATAGATATAAAATTATCATGGGATATTCATTCATCCTCATGTTCAACTTCATAAATATAACTATCTGAAGATGTATACAAACAACTAGAAGAAAGATAAAGTAACTTACCAATAAGTTTCAACTCCTCTATATCTTCTTCACTTTCAATTTCTAAATATGGGTTGTGAATATTTTGATGATCATCAACAAGGGGATATCCTTCATCATCGAGTCATGGTCTTCAATCTTCTTTATTTCTTTGTGGTATTCTTCATAGATATATTGGAGTTTATCTATCTTTTCTTTTGCAATCTTACAATAAATTACCTTATGAGACTTTGATTTTGATAATGTACTCAAGATTATATTCATGGCTTCTATATTATACTTATTACTATTTTCTCCATTCACTATAGATTTCCATGCATCAAATCATTGATGCATTAGATGACATTCCATTATTTCCTTCCAAATTGCATACCTTGATGGTGCTCCACTTGATGTATATCCATCTTGGTTATCCATGGCTTCTTGGGATATGTTTTCTAGGGAGGATTGTACTACATTTTATTACTCTTATGTATCCATGATTAGAGAGAAAATATATTATTTGGCATTTCTTGGTACTTTTACTACATCTGATACATTGCTTGTATAATCATAACCAATCTAATTACTCTTCTATATCCACCAGAAGAAAAAATTATCTTCTTTAGCATCTCCTGATACGTTTACTGCATCTCATACATTGCCTGTATAATCACAACCATGGATGTGATTTTTATTCTTTGGATATGGTTTCTTCTTATTCTTCCTTCCATTGGCCATAATTCTTTGGATCTACCTTCTAGATGCTAGACTAAACCTAAAGGTACCTGCGCTAACGCCAATTTTTGGAATTTTAATTACACTGGAGGGGTGGGGGGGTGAATTAGTCTAATGAAAATTTAAATTAAACAATTTCACAAATTTTCATAACAAAAAACATAATAGTGAATCAATAACAATAATCATCACATCAACACATGAGAACACTTGATATACGTGGAAACCATAACAGGAGAAAACCATAATTCTTCTTATTTTTTATTGAACCTTTGATTACAATAGTTTACTAGCACCAACTAGAGGGAGACACCAATTCCTCTTAAACAATTTTCATGCACCAACCCCCAAAGATATGCAAGCACCAAATTATTGTAGGCTTCATGATGTAGGCACCAACCTTATGGAGGCAACCACCCCCAAAATCTACAAGAACCAACTTGTTATAGGCTCCAACCTGATTGAGGCACCAACCTCTGTTGTAGGCTCCAACTTGATGAGGCACCAAACTTTGATGAAGGCATCCACCTCCTTCACCATAACATAATGGACCAATTTTCATAATCTTTGAAACTAGATCCACAAGCTTCAAGAACAAACATATATCCTTCAAAATTGGATCATCTCAATTCTACATTAAGGGACCCTTTAATTGTAAAAAGAAACATCCCTTTCATTTCTCAAATTTGACCTTGTATATAAACCCCATAAAAATTCAAATTAATAAAAGAAAAGTTTAGCTTCCAGCCTTCAACACTCATCTTCATGACTCTTCATATTAGCCCTTCAATTCACAAGAACCTTAACACCTTTTCTAGAATTAATTTAGGCTTCAAAATAAGCCCCAAAACACAATAAATTTTAATAAAAAATAAAGTGTTGACATAATTCACTACTCGGTGCACACTCATTAGAATGCACCTAGTCGGTTTGAAGAAATGAACTTCTCAGGTTCGACAGAATGCACTTCTCACAGTGCTGGTTCTAAACCCCAAAAAATTATTTTTGAGTCTGGCAGGACTCAAACCCGTGACCACCTGCGACACAATGAAACCTAACACTAATTACCATGCTTGGTGTTCCTCAATATAAAAATTTTGGTGTGAGTCACATAATAATCCAGAGAAATGACGAAGTCCACAACACTTGAACCTGAGACCACCTACAACAAAACCCTATAACACTTCGCGCTAACCATAATGTCACATGTGTATTTTGCGTTACAAATCAATTGAGCTCCAAGTGCCATGCTACCACACGTATATATATATGAATGTGGGTGCATTCAAGGACAACGATTGGGTGTTATTGAGGGTTCAACATATGACCAAGCCTTTATGCCTATGCCATGACCATGATAGCCTCGAAGTCATTGGGGCTTAGCCCTTTTTCCATCTGACCATAAAACATGACCTGGACCTTATTTATTCATGGAAAAATGTATGTTGATGTAAGCATGATGTCATTTTTCCACGTGACACCCTCTGAGTGGTGCCATGTGTCACTCAAATTTTGCCCACTTAGCCACCCAATGGTGCTAACTCAACATGCCACATGGCACCTTGTCGTACTTCTAAGTTATCACATGCCATTCTTCGTACAACCACGTCATCCACTGCGTCATTGTCTACATCATCATCCATGCCCTAGTATCATGTTACCACATGTCAACCTGCCACTAGAGAGTCTGCTTGCTACATGTCATCTTGTCAATCACTGGCATGTCATTATGTGGACATGTCCAACTGTTATTCATAACTTACATTGTCCGCTTGGCAACGATGTCATCCACATGTCAATGATGTGCTATCATTGGCCTAACATGTCAAGATGTTATTCATCACTTACATCGTCCACTTGGCGATGACATCATCCACATGTCAATGATTTGTCAGTCTGTCATTGGGCTGACATGTCCACCTCGCAACGATCTATCAACATGTATTCTAGGAATTGGTTGGACTGGATGGGTAGCAATGGGTAGTGGTTTAGTTAGGAAAGGGGTTGATGTTATGGGTGATGTGGAGTGTGGGGGTTTCATGGGGAATCTATAACAAGGGGCAAGGGTTCCAAAATGAGGAGTAGGGTCTTGTTAAGGAGGGGTGAGGTTCCAACATCAAATTCTATGCATGTTGGCGTGGCAATCCACTATTGATTTCCCAAAACTGCATGGATCTACCCTGAAGCTACATGATATTTAACAAATTTGGGGTTTGACCCCTTTTCACTAATGTGCACTTTCAAACTAGCTTTTCTTCTCATTCCAGAGGAGTTTGACCTAGTGTAGTATATCATTGGAAAGTTGTCAAAGAGGATTATCCAACCAGACCTTCTGCAAACTCATTTGATCATCATAACTTCAACAAATGCTCAATGATATCTAGGGTATCATACCTCCTTTGAGATCAATAACATGACATTTGTTATATCAATGACAACACACTATCCAACACAATAATACTAACAATTTTCAATAAAAAAATTTGAATACTCTAATTAGACCACTCTACTGAAAAAAAATGTGCATTTCTAAACAAATTTTATTAAATAATTTAGAATATAATATTTTACCGTAATTATTGTGATTTTTTAAGATTATCTTATAATTTATATCATTTTCAATGTATTATTAAAAGAAAAAGTAAAATTTTAACTACAAAAGTAATAAGGATTATTAGAATCTTTATATTAGTTGCTTTTGTAATATTATTGAAGTTACTTGCCATAAACTACAGGTTAATTTACCCTAATACCATTTTTGAAGTCGAGAAAATGCTTAGAGACTTTCTCCTAATTATACCATCCATGAAAAAATTTAATAAAAATTATAAATAATAAAAAGTTGAAAGCCCCATACTGGACCATTTTATTACGAATGTGAATTAAAAAATAAATTTCATTAAATACTTTAAAATATAATACCTTATAGTGCTCATTATTAGATTATTTACATTATCTTAAGAAAAGAGAAAGAATTTAACCAAATTTAGCTGGCAAATATTCCACGGTTTGCAATTTAATCGAATAATTTTTTTTTTGGTGTAAAACTAGTAATTAGATAAACTTATCCTAAAATTAATAACATTAGTATATGGCTATCGATTAAGTTATGAGGCATCGTAGGTGAAATAAATATAAAAAATCTGGCTTGATATTGCTCATATTTTTCTTTGGTACTTTATCATGTTCATGTTCTTCGTTGATTGATGTGGAGTTTAGGTCTATCCATCTTCTTGGCAAGGTTAAGCCTATAGAGTTTTAACATAAAGAAGCATAACGAGAGGTTGTTTGTTAGAATGATTGGTTTTATTTGTATTTACTGCTAAATGAGGAACTCTCGTTAGTAATTTCTATTTGAAAAATAAGAAAATTTAGTTGGATAGTTGTTTCCATGGTTTCTTTGATTGGTTTATGCTTACTACAACATTGAATACCATGGTAATGCTTGTGCTTCCAAGGAATCCTAATAAAAATGAATAGGAGATGCAAAGAGAACTTGGTAAGCTTGAAGGGTAGTAGTGGAGATGAGAGTTTAAATAGTGCAACCTACTTGAATATTGGAGGATTAAGGACTTTGAAAAGTCTATTCATAATAAGGAAAGGTGTCTCTAAGCCCTTCCCATCTATGATTTCTTTTTCCTAGTGAGCACCAATGCATGTCATTCTTAAACTTGCGTAGCTCACCCTTTTTAATAAATTTCTAGCACACAATAAAATCCCCAATTGATATGGGTTTCCTATTTAGATTCCAAGGTAAATATTTTGTCTTGATGTGTGATTGAACACTTTGCATTGTGGATGTTTTATTTTCCTGTTATTTTTTTGTTACATTAAATAAATTGGTGGAATATAATCAAATCAATGTCTTTGTTGATGCTATTAGTTCTAGTTCTAGTAATTTGTTATGGATTCACTAGTGAAACATTATGCAATCACATTCTACAACAATGTATTCCTCTAACAACATGTAGTCTGCAACAATATTGTTCACTTACCTCTTTGAGGGGGAAATCTCAAGTATAGAAGATCTCAATTACAAAACACGAGACAATAATTCCCTTACTATCTTTAATAATATATAGTTTCATGGGACCCAAAACCCTAACTACTTATGGTCGCTTGCATAATGTGGGTTAACCACTTTATTTATGAGCTACGACCAATTATAACTAGTTGTAGTGCCTTTTTTATGATGCGGGTCAACCACTTACAATGCTTATAGGGTTTATTTATTAAGCTAGCTAATCATGACTCTTACGAGGCCCCTTGGGCTTATTACATTAATAAATGGGTTAGGGTCATACCCTAACATGCCCCCCCTTCAAAAACAGACTTGTCCTCAAGGATGGTGTTGCAGAAATTTCTGGAGAATAGTTACTGGTTCTCATGTCACATCTTCTGGTAAGGTGTCTTTCCACTGGATGAGGACTTCCTTGATAGTTCAGTCACAAAGATGTCATTCCCATGAACTAAGACATGTTCTCATTGGAGCCAAATAAAAATTTCCTCTTCCAATTCAGGTAGATAGTCTGGACCTTGCAATTGTGCCCCACAACTTTCTTGAGGAAAGAGACATGGAACATAGGGTGGATTTTTGAAGTGGTCGATAGTGCAAGTTTGTAGGTGATGGAACCAATACGATGAATCACTTGATAAGGCCCATAGAATTTTGGAGCTAATTTTTGGAATCCATTTTCTTTGAGATATGTCTGCTTATAAGGTTGGAGTCAAAGAAACACTTGGTCAACCACTTGAAAAGACCTTTTTGAGCAATGTTGATCAACCTATTGCTTCATCTGAATTTGTCCTTGATGGAGATTATCCTTCAAAAGAGCGAGAGTGGTGAATCGGTTCTGAAGTAGCTTATCAACTGCTTGCACTTTGGAAGATCCTAGAAGATAAGAAGTTGGTGAAGGTGGGAGTTGGCCATACACCACCTCATACAGTGTCATCTTGGTTGCTTCATGATAATTAGTATTATACCACCATTCTACTAAAGGTAACCACTGTACCCATTGATGTTTTTTGTCACAAGAAAAGCACCACAGGTAGGTCCCCAAACATTTGTTTACTACTTTGGTTTGACCATCAGTCTGGGGGTGATATGTTCTACTTATTTGGAGTTGTGTACAATGTATCTTAAACAAATTCTGCCAAAAATTGCTAGTGAAAGTGTGATTGTGATCACACACAATCAAAGTAAGCACACCATGCAGTTTAAAAGTTTGATCCATGAAGACTTGAGCCCAAAATATGGACTGAACGGGTGTGGTAAGGCATAAAAATGGGCCTATTTGGATAGTCAATCCATTACCACCATGATGACTGACTTGTTTCCCTATTTAGGGCAACCTGTAATGAAGTCCATGGAGGCATCCATCCATATAGAAGTAGGTAGTGAAAAATGTTGTAAGGTTTCAGGAGTCTTCACTATTTCCCCTTTGTGTCACTGGAAGATGTCACATTCAACTACAAAGGTGAGAATGTCATGTTTCATTCCTTTCTAAAAGAAAGAGTGTCGTACACCAGCATAAGTTGTAACAACCCTGGTTGATTTTTCATGTAAAAAAAATATATGACCAAGGTCATGGGACACATATTCCAGGTTGAATGTTGGGTAAAACATCCTAGTGGGTGTTTATTTGGTTTATTATGGCTAAATGTATTGACAAAGGCATCTAAAAAGGCAAGACACATTAATTGGTATTTATTTATGAAAATAAAGGAAAATATGAGAAAAGAAAGGTGAAAGGTCACAGGTTTTCATGAGAGGGAAATGGAAGGAAAAATGAAGGAAAATGAAGAAAATAGAGGCCTCAATGATAAAAAAATATTATGAGGATCAGTTCATGGCTTTTGTGAGTGTTGAATTTTTTTAGTTCTAGCTTGAAGCTCTTTCTCTATTCTCTCTCTCTCATACACTTGGACACTTAGATTTTTCTTGGAACACTCTTGGAGGAGTGTGGCATACTTGGGATTTGGAGCAAGAATTCAAATGAAAACCAGGAAAGCATAAGGGGACAATGGGATCAACAACTACATCTAGATTGCTTCATAGGTATCGAGTTACATGTATGGTTTCCCTGGTAGTTTTTGCATGCATGCAGTTTCTTGGTTATGAGCTATCATTGGCATGGAGGATTGTCTGGATTGATAGTGATTTTTCCCAGCCTTACCATTTCTTGGATAGCCATGGTGTTGTGGGTTTTCCCTTTTTTTTGGTTGCTGCTCATATTCCTCATGGTTGTGGGTTTAGTTATTAGTTCTTGGAAGCCTTGGTTGGACAAACACTCTAGAACCCCTGCAATGGCTTAGGTTGAGTTATTAGTCATGGAAGCCTTTGTTGGAAAAACTCTCTAAAGCCTTTGGTGGGTTGAGTTACTAGTCCTTGAATCCTTGGGTGGACAAACACTCTGGATCCTGATGACAACTGTGGGTTGAGTTACTAGTCCTAGAAGCTGGGTTGGAAAAAACACTCTGGAGCCCTGAACAACTTGGATGGAGACCGATCTAGTGATGGTTAGTGATGTCCGACCATGAGGTGGAATCACTGCTTGAGAGTTGAGGTGGTTTGGCCTCTGGAAGCCCTGGTTCAGTTTTGGTTAATTTGTTTCAAGAGATCCCAAATTCATGCTTGGAATATGGCACGAGGGTGAATCACTAGAAGAGAGATTTGGTTCAACCCAGTCTACGGTCAAGTGGTACATGGGAGTCCCTGACTTGGTTGGCATTTTCATATGTTACTAAGAGGTGTTTTTTATTGTTATCTATCAACATATGTATTGATTATGATTGGTGACATTATGGTTAAGTTTCCATGGTTTATATGTTGGTTATTGGTAGGTTATACGCTAGTTATATGTTGGTTATATGATGTATATTGTATATGGCTTTTGACATGTTTGATGAATATGTTATTAGTTATCGAATGCATGACCTAATATATGTTATTTCAGCTAATATGAGAGGGCATTAGACCTTCTTGATGATTCTCAAATAAGTATGAGACCCTGCGTTCAAATGTGTATTTATGACCTGTAGATTTCATTTTCATGATGTGTTTGATGGCATGCCTACCATGGATGATAGGGGTATGGGAAAGTCCTTGTTCAAGTGTTTGCATTATTATTCTTATTTCATTGTCATATATCATTTTTGGAAGTTTCATGAAGTTATAGTCAGAGGCTTGAGTCCTAGCCCTAAAAGCGTGGCTCAAAATTTGGGGTTGCTGGCATAGAATTACCTAAAAAGGGCCATAGTCACATGGATTCATTGTTGTGGGAGTGACTGGAGGGTCTCAGTTGCATGCATGCCTTGTCATGGGAGATATTGGGGCTCTAGTTCATAAAAACATGAAGTTCTCTAAGGGGTTGGACACCTAAAGGGGTTGGTTGGCTCTTGAAGGTTCTGTAGCTCTTGAGGAAGGTCATATTGGTCTTGTATTGTCGGTTCCACTTCCTTAACTGTACATGGGAATTTGAATCATATAATAGTAACTCTTCATCACATGTTTACCTAGGTGGAACAATTATCTTGGGTAAATGTGGGAGGAGGGTGTTACATAGTGGTATCAAAGTGGGTTCCATTCTCTTTGGGTGATGTTTGGTTTCGTTCTCTTTGGGTGATATCTAATGCCACATAGTGGTATTAGAGAAGGTTTCGTTCTCTTTGGGTGGTGTCTGGTTTCCGTTATCTTTTGGTGATATCTAATACCATAGAGTGGTATCAGAGCATGGTTCAACTCTTGGATTGGATAGGCAGAATGTGTTTGTCTTGCATGCATGTAGGTTGTATATGTGCTTGTTATGTATGCATGGTGATGGTCATTGTTACAATTGTGTTTTCATGTAGAAGTTGATGATGTTGATGTTGGGTTGAGTTTTTCATGAATGCATGTCGATTGTATATGCATTTGTTATGCATGTCAATGTCTATATGTTGTTATGCATGCATTTTTGTGGTTATGGTTATGCATGCATAGTAGGCTAGATATGCATTGTGAGGTCATTGTATGTAGTTATGTCATCATGATGTTGATATGTTGGTTGAGATGGGGTAGGAAATGCAAATCAAAAGGTGAGGTTGCAGCATTGGATATCGGGGTAAGAGAAGATCGTCATACAGGTTTGTATGTTACACATGTAGGTATGTTGGTTAATGATTGTTATATGAATTAGGTTTATATACATGTTTATCATTTTATTGTTGTTACGGTTATATATACATGATATATGTTAGTTAAGTGCGATCACATGCACGTGCATTAGATAGTCATGTCTGGGTGTTAACTTGTTTTTATATGCATTGCGGTCATATGCACGATGAGTATGTTCATTCAACTAGTATATTGATGCTATTTGTATCATGCTAATCTGGATTGGCCTATGTAGATGGTTATAGTTAGGATATTAATATGATTCGATATATTTTTGATATTATGTCATGATAACCTAGACTGATTTATGTATATGTGATAGCTCCCTGAGATATATTGAGTTATGAGTTTTATTATGTTGTTTACTTGGTTTATCTAGCATGTTATGTTTATAGGTTGTTTGAAGGTTTATTAATTGTATTCTATGAGTATGTGTCTATAAGATTGCATGAAGGAATGATCTTGTTCTAAGATTATTGTACTAACACATTATGTGCTTAGACAACTGATACACACTTGAGTGTAGAGTAGGTGATAGTTGTAGCATTATGATTAATGATTATGAGTTGATTGTTGATTCTAACATGGATGTTAGTCTTGGTAAAGGTTAATTTCAAATTAATAGATATGGTGTCTTGATCTTTGGAACGTGTGACTGACATGTGTGAGTAGTTTTAGGGAAACATTCTTGGCACTATTGTGACAAGGTAATTGTTGATTTGTTTATATAATTAACAGTTGGTTGATGTGATAGCACATAGTAAGACTCAATTGCAACAAGGTAAAAGGTAAAAGAAAGGAATTCGGTGAGAATTCCTTTGGCTATGTTTGGAGACCACATTCCAAATGAATGACTGCTTTGCATACATGAAGTCTTCTTAACTTGATTTCATATGACATTATGTGGATATGTGCTATATTCATGAACATGTATTTGACATGTATAATAGCTGGTTTCCTAGTTATAGTTGGATTTGTCAAGGAATTGGAGTCCCTTCAGATATGATATATGTTCATGTTCAGTTACTAGGCAACGTGCTTGGCACATCAAGGCAAAGTAACTGACACATCATTACGTTTATTTATACACTGACAATTATGTGTTTATGGTAGTATGACGCAGGGGGTTACATGGCAAGAGATACTGCCATGAAATCTTGAAGAAGGCTTAGGTTTAGCTTTCCCTTGGAGGCATTGGGAATCCATGTGGATTGAGTCATGGTGTTTGTTGGGAGTTTTTGTGCTTTCGGTGCTTTGTAATTTTTTTTCTTGATTTGTAGTTTTGTTTATGTCTAGTGTATGGCCATGCCACTTTATTTGTGGTGTCGTATTTTTATTAGTTTTTCATGGTTTTCTTCTTGTTTGCTTCTTGTTCATTCCTTTTTAATTTTGAGGGTCTTGGGAATTGGTTGGGAAGGAGGAAGTTAATGGAGCTTGGGGAGAGCTGAATGAAACCCAACAAGTGATGCAAGGCTCCGATGAATCTTGATGCATGAATATAGGGCAGCCAAAGGCAACATTATGACAATTGGTTGGGTTGGTTGGTTCGATTGGGATAAATGGATGATGGCAAGAAAATCATGAGAAAGATAACATGAGAGTTAAAGTTTTGTGAGGCCCAAAAATCCACGCAAAATTTTCAAGGTTTGAGGTTGTGGCCAATCTTTCATTTCTTAAATCAATTTTAGATCCACTCGTACTCCTTGGTGGCCCACAATGTGTCCCAAGTACTCCACCTCTTCCATTCCAAAAGAATACTTGGACAATTTGACAAATAATTTATTATCCTTAAAAAGTTGCAAGACTTGGTCAACATGTTGAAGATGTATTCATGTTTTTGTTGTAGATGAGTATATCATCAAAAAATACCAGTACAAACTTTCTAAGATATGGTTTGAGAAGGTGATTCATGAGACTTTGAAAGGTGGACAGAGCATTACAAAGACCAAAGAGCATAACCAAAAATTCATAGTGACCATCATGGGTTATGAAGGTTGTCTTAGGAACATATGATACTTTAATTCTAATTTGATGATAGTCCGAATGAAGATCCAACTTGGTAAGGAATTACGTGCCATGTAGTTCATCAAAGAGATCGTCTACTCTTAGATGGGAAAACTATTCTTTATTGTGAGCTTGTTGAGGGCCCTGAAGTCGAGACACATGCACCACTCCCCATATTTCTTTAATACCATGACCACCGGGGATGAATAAGGTCTAGTGTTGGGATGAATAATTTCTATTTTAGTATATCCCTAATAATCTTTTCAATCTCATTATTTTGGGTGAATGGATACCAATAAGGGCAGATATTTGGTGGTTTCCTACCTGGAATCAAAGGGATGATATGATCGTTCTTAGCTCAAGAAGGGGGTATTTCCTTGGGTTTTTCAAAAACCTGTTGGTAGTGAATCAACACCTTTTGTAGATTTGGATGAATGATGGCAGAGCTTGATTCAATGGCTTGGATTGCATTGAATTAAGAAACTACACCATGGTGCCCCTTTTTTAAAAGTTTCTCCATTCTATGTGAGCTAATTATAGTAGGAGAACCTACTTAGAGCCCTTAAAGTGTATGAGTGTGTCCATTATATTTGAAGCGCATATATAGCTCCTAGAAGTCCACGGTAATGGGGCCTAGTGTTTAAATCCATTCTTCTCTAAGGACAATGTCACAACCTCCCATTTCAATAACAAACATGTGTGTTTTAAGGTGATAGTGCCCCATCTGGAGCTTTATGTTTTTTCAATGCCCTTCAAATTTCATGGTCCCTCCATTAGCTATAAGGACATGAAAATTGGCTACTTCCCTCACAAAACAATGCATGCCCTCAACAACATATTTATGGACAAAATTATGCATGACCTCAACAACCTATTTATGGACAAAATTATGCATGCTACCACTATCAATCAACACCACCAATGATCAATGCTTAATAAAGCATCCAATTTTAAGCGTTTATGGAGAAGAAATACCTACTAATGCATGGAGTGGGATAATTGGTTCATCAGGTGTTGTTGTAGTATCTGATGTACTATCTTGGGGTTTTGTTACATCCTCCCTAGACACTTTAGTGGTATAGGCCTCATCGCCTGTGTTATTTTTAGTCGCATCAATATGAAAGAACTTTGTTTCCTTGCATTTGTGGCCTGGTGAATATTTTTCATCACAATAATAACCCAGTCGTTTTCTTCTCCTTTTATCCATTTCTATTGGCGACACATTTTTCACCTTAAGGTCTAGGTGGGGCCACTAGAAAGGGTGGGATGTTCCTTTGATGTGAATGAAGGATGACTATATTAGGCATTGATAACAATTTTAACATCTAAAACTTTGTGGCAAGCTTCCAACCACGTAGTCAGTTGATGCATTCTAACATGTGCCTAAATGGCTTCCTTGAGGCCATTGGCGATTTTTTTTATATAGAAGGCATCCCCTAGGCCCTCAATCTGGATGACCAGTTGTTCAAATTTCGTGATGTATTATCGTACTGTACCTATTTGTTTGAGATTTGTGACATGACCCAAAAAGTGAAAAGTCCTGGCCAAAACGAGCACAAATGGATTTAGAGAATATATTCCAAGCTAGATTTCCTGCGTAGAATTTCTGATGCCATTGCCACCACTGCTAACATTCTTGGTCTAAATAAAGAGATACCACATGTAGCTTGGTTTCATCATCCAAACTATTGTTAAGTTGCAAATATTGTTCCAATTGTGCCACCCACACTACCAAGTTAGAACCACCAAATTTGTGCATGTCAATCTAGGGTGTCTAATTGCTCGAAAATTGGTGACCCCCATGGATATGATGATACCCCTCATATTGATGGTGGCTATATTCACCTTCCCGGTTGGCATCAACATGGTTCCCCTTCCCCAATTGCTCTTTAGCCTTAAGGATGTGATGTATGGGTCCTAGGGCCTTTGTAATTTCCTCTTCTACTTTGGTGGTGATGGTTACTTCTAGGTCTTCCACCTTTTTCTGGAGGATTTCCATAGCTTGAGCCCTCGTAGCTACCATACAGTGGCCCAGGTAATAATTTTGGGTTACTTAAAATTTTCATGACGATAATGGGTGAGAGGTAAGGAGTTGTTGATGTAGGTCACTTGGAGGAACTTTCGAAAAAATTGGGATTGCAGGAAAAAATGCTTACAGGAAAATGGTATCACTACGATCAACTGATTATGTTGGATCCTGCAGGTTAGGTCTCTTGCAAGCAAAATTTTGGGACCACAAAAACTTGTTTTTTACTCCAATAGGAGTATTACTCCATACTGATCAATATTGCAACACCTGAAATCCCAAAATCTCAATATTGCAAAATGTGAAGGAATTTGGTGATCCCAACTCGCAATACTGTGGTGATAGAAACCACAATTGTTGAATACTGCAAACTAAGTAGTAATTTGGCTGTCCCAACTAATCAATATTGTGGCAACAGAAATCCCAACTTTTGGATACTACAAAATCTGACAGCCAATTAACAAGGAATGATGGAACTATGGCAATAAAGGAGTGTTAGGTGCTATAGATCACGATATACTCCAAGGGTCCAACAATAGTACTCAACCCAATCTTTCATATTGATAATTAAGGAGGATTGAATTTTCCCTTAACCTTACTACCTGACAACCATAGGTACGTGCGATTAATGTTCCAGACTATTGTTCTCAGCGCACTATAGCAGCAAGATGGTCGATGGCTTATCTAAGGTTGGTTTCATGGTAACCTTGTGGGGATTTCGATATACTAGAGGTACATGGAAGTTTAGTTCGTGTACATGTGTTGTCTGATGTGCTACTACTCAAGAGGTACTAGTAGGGGTTACAAGGGAGTTCAACAAATGTGACAACCTCTTGTAGTTCCTGCGTGTATGCTTCACCAACTGTAGGTTGATGCACATAACGACAAATATCTATAGTTTAACACAGTTGAAACATGTCTCTAGCCTATTTATTTTTTTTTGCTAAAATTGGTAGTGTGGCAACAGAAACCACAACTGCTGAATACTGCAAACTAAGTAGTAATTTGGCTATCCCATCTAATCAATATTGCAACAACAGAAATCCCAACTTCTGGATACTGCAAAATCTGATAGCCAATTAACAAGGAGTGATGGAACTATGGCAATAAAGCAGTGTTAGGTGCTACAGATCACGATATACTCCAACGGTCCAACAATAGTACTCAACCCAATATTTCATATTGATAATTAAGGAGGATTGATTTTTCCCTTAACCTTACTACCTTACTACCATAGGTACGTGCGATTAATGTCCCAGACTGTTGTTATCAGTGCACTGTAGCAGCAAGATGGTCGATGGCTTATCTAAGGTTGGTTTCATGGTAACCTTGTGGGGATTTCGATATACCAAAGGTATGTGGAAGCGCAGTTCATGTACATTTGTTGTTTGATGTGCTACTACTCAAGGGGTACTAGTAGGGGTTACAAGGGATTTCAACAGATGTGACAACCTTTTGTAATTCCTGCGTGTATCCTTCACCAACCATAGGTTGATGCACGTAACGAAAAATCTCTATAGTTTAAAGAAGTTGAAACACGTCACTCGCCTATTTATTTTTTTGATAAAATTGGTAGTGTGGTGACAAAAATCACAACTGCTGAATACTGCAAACTAAGTAGTAATTTGGTTGTCCCAACTAATCAATATTGTGGCAACAAAAATCCTGACTTCTGGATACTGCAAAATCTGACAACCAATTAACAATGAGTGATGGAACTATGGAAATAAAGCAGTGTTAGGTGCTACAGATCATGATATACTTCGAGGGTCCTGTTATCACCCCAAGAAACTCACCTAGGTTGCAAATCAGTGATGCTCAGGAACATTAAAAATTCAACAGTTTTTGTTGGATAAAATGATGGATAAATGGAAGATGTGCAGCACCTTTAAGCCAGATAACCACTCCTACTATGATTTACCCCAGGCATGGGTGAAGACCCCCAAACTACAAGGCTTTCAACCACCAACTACTCACGGTTTAAGGTAAAGGTGATAATGGAGAAGACTGATTGCACCAGCAGATGCACAGAGCTCTGTGATGGCCAGCTGCAATCAGTTAGAGGATCTGCACGACTATTATTCAATAGACAGTGAGGATGACAGCTCTCTGCTATTTGAACAACAACAACCTGCAAACAATTTCAATGAGCCACTAAATCATAATACAGAGGTGGGATGACAGCCCCTCTGATATCAAACATTAACAGCACATCAACAAATGCAAGCAAGCACAGCCTAGAACAAGAAGCAGAAGTGAAAAGTGAGCAGGTGACAGCAAAAGAAGCTTGTATTAATGGAAATCAAGACCAGAAGCTGCAGGTCTCATAGTATTAACAGTCTCCAGAAGTTAAAGGGCTACAATAAGCTCTCATTCATCAAACACTCATCAATCCGATTACATCTCTGTTCTGGGTATATATACAATTTGTTTACAAGATTGCTCTGCTAAGTTATGCGTGGAGGAGCCCATAAATGGTCACCAACCGCATTTACATTTAGAAATGGGCCTCTGATACATATATGGCTGTGTTTAAATGGATTTGACCCTCTCTGGTGCTCTGTTGTCCTCCTTGGAGCAGGTGGCGTGTAATATGGACGAAGTCCATGACTGATAATTGCTGCTATCTGCCCAAGGCATGTCCTCTTTCCATGCGGCCATGTTGTGAATTAATTGCAGTCGCGTATAGTAGCCGGTCGATCCTCTGTTCCTTGAAATTTGAAAAATACACAGAAAACGCGCCCAATATTAATGAAAATGGCTTCCGCGCGGGCTTGAAAGTTTATAAAATGGAGTGCTGAATGATTTCGGGTTCGGCCCATCGCATCGGCACACAACCCATGTGAGAACCTTGTCCACTATGACAGCCCCGACAGCAAAATGCGATGCGATATTGGCGGACACTCCGGACCCGAAATATTATAGAGCGCAACGCAGCATGGCCGTCGGGTCCGGCCAATCGGCGGTCTTTTATATGTGCAAAGGGCCTGCTCCTGTTTGAACCGCCCGATAGCGACACGCCGATGCGATGTCGGCGATCGCTTCATCGGCGATGCCACATCCTTGTTACTTCCGCTGCCACTGCCACCCTACAGATGCGATCTGCCTCCGACCATATGGAATCCTTGTCTTGTACCAGCGCTAACAGGTCCAACAATAGTACTCAACCCAACCTTTTAGATTGATAATTAAGGAGGATTGATTTTTCCCTTAACCTTACTAACTGACTACCATAGGTATGTGCGATTAATGTCCCAAACTATTGTTCTTAGTGCACTGTAGCAGCAATATGGTCAATGGCTTATCTAAGGTTGGTTTCATGGTAACCTTGTGGGGATTTCGATATACCAGAGGTACGTGGAAGTGTAGTTCATGTACATGTGTTGTTTGATGTGCTACTACTCAAGGGGTACTAGTAGGGGTTACAAGGGAGTTCAACAAATGTGACAACCTCTTGTAGTTCTTGCGTGTAGGCTTCACCAACCCTAGGTTGATGCACGTAACGACAAATCTCTGTAGTTTAAAGAAGTTGAAACACGTCTCTAGCCTATTTATTTTTTTCTTTCTAAAATTGGTAGTGTGGCTGGCTTGTGAAAGTTCTTTGATACCACTTGTAGTATGCTTGACCTACATAAAATATCAGAAGTGTGAAATATGTCAGAGATACCACAGAAAATAACACAATGAGATGATAATAATGGAAATATTTTATCATCTGCAATAATACTTTTTACTTGCCTTTTCGAGGGGGAAACCTCCAGTATAGTAGAGCTCAATTACACAACACAAAATAAGACTTCCCTTACTATCTTCCACAATATATAGTTTCATGAGACCCAAAGTCCTAACTACTCATTGCCCCTTGAATAATGTGGGTTAACCGCTTTATTTATTAGTTGTGGCCTATTATAACTTATTATGGTCCCTTTTTTATGATGTGGGTCAACTACTTACAATGTTTACGAGCTTTATTTAATAAAATAACTAATCAAGACTCTTACGGGACCCCTTGGGGTTATAAAAATTAATAAAGGGGTTAGGGTCCCTAACACAAAACATTATTTGGTATTGAGTATATTGTATGAACCTTGTCTATTCACCTAAATCATTATTATTATTTATCTTGATCATTGGTTCTAGTACTAATATGTTTTATTCATGGATTATTGGGTGATCTCTCCCATTATCACTTGAATTAATGGCCAATAAGAAG
Source organism: Pinus tabuliformis (assembly GCA_031772625.1). Taxonomy (NCBI): domain Eukaryota; kingdom Viridiplantae; phylum Streptophyta; class Pinopsida; order Pinales; family Pinaceae; genus Pinus; species Pinus tabuliformis. The sequence goes on along the minus strand of CM062807.1, from coordinate 761,269,347 downwards.
TAGGATTATGCATTGTGCAGTCTTATGAATTATACATCATACTATTTGATTTCATGGGGGGTGATCTATTATGTGTGTTGATATTACACATACAACCTCCACACCAATTTCTTATTACCTACAACCACCATTGTATTTGCTTAGTCCCATAACATATTAATGTAGTTACAATGCAACATGTACAAATTACCAATTTGTAGGATAATGTGCATGGTGGTCAAAGCATTCCCAATGTAATCACTTTGCTTACTTGTCCATATCATTGCAAGAATATGCATTTTCCTCACATGGGTTGACTAGTTGAGAGGAAAACATTTTTGTTTGTGTCTTTCTAATAAGAGTGTTGAGATGGAATAATCATAGATAAAATGTGTTTTAATTTTAATTTACACCTTCAAATAATTGAGTATATATTTAATCAATATTTGAAATCGCTTGAATTTGTACAAACATATTTATAATGGGTTTACAATAGGGGAATTTTGAGGTAAAAAATGGGTCTCACAACAAAATATGCACTAACAAAATAAACTTTAAAAGAACCAATCAGATTTAAGATGACGATGTCATCCCTAGGGGTAAATATTTTTGGAGGGAAAGAAGAAAACTATTTTTTAAAATTGTATTTTTGGATTTTCTCCTTATAGGTTTTTACTCAAATGTCAAGTGTAGGCAACCCTCTGGAAATGGAATTAAATTCCATATCCAATGAGAATCCACTTTGCATACTCTTCAGTAGACTCACACTGAAAAAATTGAAAACGCATGAAAAAATGTGTTTCACCTTCTTTTGTGTAGACCTACATTGGAAAAAATTGAAAATACGTGAAAAAATGTGTTTCTCATGTTTTTTCATTTTTTTTGGTGTGGATCTACTCAAAATTATACAAAGTGAATGCTTATTGGATGTGAAATTTAGTTTCATGTCCAAAAAGTGCCTACACTAGACATTTGAGCAAACCTATAAGGAGATAAGACAAAAATACAATTAAAAAAAAAACTTTCGTTATTTTCCTTTAAAAACTCATAACTATTTTTTTTGTTATTTTAACTATTATTTTATTATTTCCCTTAGGAGGACCATTTTAGACCTCAAAATTCCCCTCATGAGTGTTGTTGATGAAAAGAGTGTGTTTAATTTAACAAAAAAAAATTGTCTTGATTCTTTGGTTTGTTTTGGCAATACCATTAGAAGACCAAGCTCAAACACTCATCTCATAAAAAACGATTTTGAAGATGCAATTATTTATTTCCATAAAGGATTTGTGTTGACAAAACAAACAAGCCATAGGCCTAACATTTATAAATTATAAAGTATTAGAGTAGGTTCCAAATATAGTGAAAAAATGCATGGTATACATCCACAATCGATACAAAGAAGTGAACAAACATTGTTTCCAAGCCTACATAGAAGTAGAGGGGCATCAATGGCAAGGAGCCCTCATGAAGAACATGACATGGAAGACTCAGATGTTAGATTTTATTAACTAGAGTAGTAGAATGCTACACTAATAGATATGGTAACATGGTTGCTAGTAATGAAGGGTAAAGAGGTGCACTCAATAAAGACTAAGCATACAGAACATAAGGCTATCCTAAAGGGTTCCAAAGGCGAGGTAGTTAGAAACTTGGGTAATGAAAACAATTTTTTCTTCATCTTCTAGTCCTCCTTTCAAAGTTGAAGTGAAGAATGATATACCAATGTTTGATGGTCAATTTAATATTGAATCTTTGAATAGAAAGTTGAAGAAACGAGAATTCTATTTTGGCCTTTATCAAATTCAAGAACCACAACAGATTTCTTTCCCCATTTAAATATATCCATACATACTCTATTCTTATGGAAGGGTTACATGGATGCATTAAGGATAGGAACGAAGTCCATGATTATGAAATGTGAGGACTTCAAGGAATTTCTGAAGTCATAATTTTATCCCATAGGCTACAAAAAGGAACAAATAATGAAGTGATAGTACCTTTGGAAAGAACATGGACAAAGGGTGAAAGAATACACTTTTGAGTTTAAGAGGAATGCTATTAAGATAGGTATCTCCTTAGAAGAGCTAAGGGTTGTGGTAAGAAACTTGGAGGAATTCGTAGCCATATTCAAAGAAATTTGCAACTTCTTAATGTGAAAAGCATAGAAAAGGCAAGAAAAAGGCTCTTGGACTCCAGGGAAACAACATCTATGCCAAGAATAGATTAGCAAGTAAAGAGACAAGAAGATGGTAACAACAATTGAAAAAATGATGGATCCTAATATGTTAAATTTTCTTAGGGCAACATTTTTCTTTACTTTGATAATTGCATTTCACCATTAATACTTTAAGTTCACCCTATATCATCATTACATTATTCATATCTACACCATTATACATTAGCATATGAAATTAAATAGAAAGAAACAACATCACCATCATCATGAATGCAACAAAACATAAAAGGAACAATAGAAGAAAGCATGCACACACATAGAGACACCGGGATTGGTCCGAGACTAGGGAAAAACCCACTATGGGGAAAACCCTTGCAAATCTTCTTCTTCTTAGATCGTCATCAAATGATGCAACAAAAGAGAGTACAATGATCCATAACATTATATATGCAACAAAACAATAATGATATCCATGAAACAGATCTATTCATGCTAAAAATAAAAACCCTCATACAGATGGAAGTAGTGTGTTGTCACAAACTGATGTCAACTATTGTACATTGTTGTCACTGTGTCGAACATTGTTGAGCACTGATCCCACTATCAATGATCCCAATACATATGTTTGCAGTGGATACTAACAAATCAAATCTACATATCTACACATCTGTATAACAACAGAGAGAAACCCAGACCTACTTGATCATTGAAGTCAATTGATGCCAAAATGTCAAACCATAGCTCAGAACCTTGGTCGCCTCATCGAACTATCTCTATGCAACTGAAAATTCCTTAGTCGCTCTCTGTCACTGTATGCAAGCAACTGTGACTGCAAGGTTTCTCTCAAGAGGTATTGATGTGAGAAACTACGGTAATGTACTGCTAAAACCCAAAATCACACCCTTCCCATGCTGTGCAAGTGACTAAAAATCCAGGGTCACTCCTAGGGCCACCTTGTGCGAGCGACCGGGAACCAGAAACTTCCGATCTGCCTCTGAAGCCAAAGTCGTTCCCATAAGCCTATGTGATAGTGACTATGGGTCTATAGTCGCTCTCATAGGCTTATGTTCAAATTTCCAGGGAACATAATTCCCTGTTCTATGCCAGCGACCAAGATCTAGATGACCCTAACCCAGAGCGAACCTTTTGCCTGTAATTTTGGACTCTTGAGCGAACTCCTTCCGTTGAACCTATGCGAACCAAGATAAAAGAGAAGATGAAATGTCTCCAAATTATTTCGAGGTCTCTTCTATTTATAGGACTTCTCGAGGGGTCACTTGGGGTTAAGAATGACCCATGCAGTTACTCATGTGGTTAGGGCCGACCAATTCCATAATACATATGTAAATAAAATAATTCATAACTCAACTTCTACTTAACCAAATTGGGAGATATTTAGGCATATTTTGGTCCTCTCTAAAAGAGGAATATAATTAACTCATTATCTTGGTAATTTGAGCTATCAAAGTGTTCAAGCCTCAAAAATCGGGTCTAAAACAAGGGGGATACCCACTTGGTCCGGACCTTGAAAGCAACTCCTTTTCCATTTGGGATGGTGGGTCCAACTGTGGATAATGGGACCAGTTTCCCAATCTGTGTGATGATGCGAATTGATATTTCCTTTCCTAAAGATTTCTAGGTAAAATGATTTTAATCTAAGTCTAATTTAAAACATGCAATTTTATTCTAATGAACAGAAATATCTAATTCTAAAACTAACCCGGGATTTAACTTTTCATTTATGTGATCTAAAATAATTTCTAACAACAATTGGTAATAAATATCATTCAATCACTACTAGAAAAGAATTCGTTAAAAATAAATTGTTTCGTATAAGAAATTAGCCGAAAAAATTGTGAGAAGCGTATCGCATCATAAGTCATTCATACATTAAAACAAAAATAGAATATTTACCACCGTACAAAAGTGCCAAATGATAACTCAAACATTTAAGCCTTCATATATAAATAACTAAACATAAAATATTACTTTAACACATAAGTAGGTATTATTAAGAGATAAAAGTACCATTGATAACAAGTTCTACTCATGAGCTTCAGCAACATAGATTTATCTCCTTCTAATTCAATATCTACTAAGAGTATAGAAGTGCATTTCAGTAGCAGACATTAAACACAAATATCAATAAATCTCATTCCATTCATTCATCAAAACCTCCTCCGAGGGTGTAGAAGTGCATGTTCTGAGGAATGTTTTTTGACAAATTTCAGTACCTCCCTTTAAATGCATGAGAGGGGTTTAAATACTAATAACTAAATACTAAAAATAGTTTATTACAAAAATATAGGAGGGGGTTTAAATGACCGTCCTCATCTAAGGCAAAAATAAATAAAAAATAAAACTAAAATTGTATCTGTAAATTAACTATGTATCTGTTCTCTGAGATCACAAGCATTCAACATCAGCTTGAGGAGCGTTGGTTGGCCGACCTCCAATTTTAGTTGCCCTGCGAAAACAGAATCAGCAAGTGTTGGCGATATCTTCTCGGCAGAGTTTGTAAGGCATTTGAGAGTCATACATTAACTGTGCGGTTTAACCAAGTACTGCTAGTAAGTGTCCCAATTCAACTTGGTTAACTTCTTGATGGACTCTGCCTTTTCCTCAGCTTTCTGTCTCCAGCTTGTATGTAGTTGCTGTACCTTTGGGAGAAATCCCGGAGCAGTCTCTGATATGAGGTTTTCTCTGTGCAGGTTTTCATTGACACAATCAATGATGTCGTTTGCCACTGTCGCTACTTATTTCGCTGCCTGTTCTGCCTTTTTAATCTATGCGTCCCACTTATGGAAAAGCATTTATTTGTGGGCTTTGTTGATTCTGAGTGCGCCTACTTTCTTCCCTTCCTCCGATTCCTGCCAAATCAAATAATCAGAAATTCTTTTATCAATTAAATCATTGTCATGTCGCAAATCCATGACATGACTTGTAATTTTATCACTCATCTCGAATGGGAACTCCATTGCGATATTCTTTGGCATAATGCCTCTTGCTGTTGCAAAAGTTGGTCATTTAAGGCAAGGGCTTTTGAGACAATTTCTGTGATTTTGGGGTCATCTTTATGCAATTCTAGCATAGCCTGTAATTGATTTTATTTTTCGACCAAATTGGTCTGATACCCTAGCTGCATCTGTTGAAAATATTGTTGTAATTTTTCTAATTTCTCCTCTGCTTCTCGATTGGCATTAGCCTGCTGTACCTATTGCTGCAAAACTTGGATTTGTTCCTCTCTATCCTTAAGTAATTGTTGTACTTAGGATGATTTATCAATGGTAGCATAAGCATAGGCTCCTACGATCTGGGATAACTTAGTCAAATTTTCAGTAGGGTCAGTGGTAGGGTCTCGCCAAAGGACATCTAGCTGGACTACCTCAAGTGAGAGCACGCTGTCCAATTTCTGTTTCTTTCTTTGCCTTCTTACCACTGCCTTGTGCTGCGGACTATAAAATACATCTAGAGGAGGAATGTCCTCTATCTTCAACATGATCTCAGAATATGGGGTTATTAGAATATGCTCTGTTTCTGGAGCATTGCTGATTATTTCCATGATCATATCTATCAATGTCTGCACTGTACTCTCAGGCGTCTTCATGTTCTTCTCCTCAGTATTAATCAATTCGTTGAATGTTTCCCACTATTTATCTAGCTCAGTTCTCACTAGATTTGGTGGCTGGATGAGGGGAGGGAAAACCTTTACCTGTGGTGTAGTCAAGACCTGTTTCTCTAGGCACTCTTTAGATTGGGCAGTATTTCTAACTGACCCTTCACTTTTATTATGGTCACTCTCAGACAGTTTAGAGCATTCTGGTGATTCTTTCCTAGACTTAGACATGGACTTGTCTATATCCGAACATCCACTTAAACTGCTACTCGGAGTTGGCTCCTTTATTGGTTCTAAGCACAACTTATCCAAGGGGATGTTTGCTAGTCTCTTTTCTCTGTACAATTTGAATTCTTGGAATTCCTCTGGGGGAAATTGAATTTGAACCATGTGCAAAATTTCTTTCAGTGTACTCTTCTGCTGGAAGATATCATCAAAGAGATCATCTTCTTTAGAAAATACTTTTATCTTGACAGCCATAGTAAATTTTTTAATGATATCATAGGGGTCGAATTGTCTCCCTAGAAATTTAAACAGTTGTAGAATCAGCATGTTGTTTACTTCTTTAAATGCATGACCTAAATCAAACAGTGAAAAGGCCCCACAGGCCACAAGAAATTGTGGCCAGATGGCTTTCTTCTTGTCTTTCAATTCTTTGCTCATTCCTCCCACCCTGCAGGTCTGGTAGGCAATTTCTCGAGCCAATAACTTATCAGGTACATACAAGGGTAACACACGGGGGGAAGCAATGCTTCCAAATACTCTGACATAAGTGAAAAACTCTTCCCCAACCCATCTTCCAACCGGGAGGATGTCAACATCCACTTCGGGGGAAAATCTTGGGGCGTCCTTATTATACAACATTCTATGAAGAGGTAACATGACTCCATGACAAATTTTGTAAAAAAATGGGATAAACTTGGAATCCCACAATTCTTTATGATAAATGTGAATAGGTAAGGGATTCTGTATAGTCAATTTCCAACCCATTAAAGGAAATCTGGAAACAAAACAAATTGCATCCATAACATAAGTAGCTAAAAAGAAAGGAGGATAAATCCTTTGAGAGGTAGTTCTTTTAGACCGGTAGTTCCAAATGGTCGAGGCTAAATTATCAGACAATATCTGAGCCCAATCCATAATAGTGGCGTTAGTGGCCGCATCTAATAGGGGTATCCACTCGGATGAAAACTTGTTGATGTCAGGTCTTCCAAATAGTCTACATAGCATAGCAACAACAAAACAATATGGGGAGGAGAGGGAACCAATACTGTACATACAATGTTTGTCCTTTTTCAATGGCTTTTCCCTTGCTGACCAGTTCTTGGTGCACTTCGCCAAATCTTCATTTTCTTTAGCGAACTTCTCCACGAACTATTTGTTGTAGCTTGCCTGCGGCTCTGGTAAATGGTACATCAGCATTAAATCCTGTGGGGTGAATGACCCAATGAGCTCCTGGCTCCGAGACTTGAATTGTCTGTCTGTTATATCAGCACTGTCCAATACCCACTTAACCATGTTTGTATATGGAAGTATCTTAGGCCTTGCCGCTATTCGGTGTAGGAATGAACATGCAAGTTCAGTAATTGATGCTTCAGATGACCCGCGTGAGTCTGTTGTTGCTTTAACTTCCATAACTCTGGGGTTTTCTTATTCAAGCAAATTGTACATACCTTCCTAAGTGGATACGCTGACATCTTTGGTACAGGTGGAGTCTGTGAATAAGGGCGTCATTTCCTTGTCCTCAGCAACCGGAGCTTTTCCCTTCTTTCCCATTACGCTCTGAACATTGCTGTGTATATTATTCTGCTTGCCGCTCCTGCAAGTTTACAAGTAAGGAAAGAATAATGGTAAGAGATAAGGTGACAGGAAAGCTCTTTAATTCTGAAGTCATATCAAATATATCACCCTACGTGAAATAACCTTTCAATCAGATCTAAATCTTATCTCATAAATGACCATCAATAAACCACAAAATTGACATTAATGCCCATAACTTGGTATTGGATTACGAGAAATATTTTATTGAAGAATGAGCCCTACCAATCTGTGATAAAGTGATTTTGCGATTTGCTTCACAATATTGCAGATCACAATATCGCTAATCCTTTTCGTTAATAATCATTTATTTCCTTACGCGATAGCGAGATGTGATTTGCGAGATGCTTTATTGCATATCGCAGGATCGGGATGTTTTATATTAGGTGATATTTGCGGCATATGAAATCTGCGATGTGCGATGAGTCTTTAAGGTGTGCGATCTTGCATTGCGTTTTCGCAATTTTGAAAGTTTGCTTATATGATGTCTTGTATTACCTCTTGCGATGCGATGTTTTATTGTTAAGAGAACAGTTTTATTCGAAATTTATCATAAAACTTAAGTTTTTGGGATTTTGTGAATGTTTTCCTAACTTTATGATAGTGTTTATTATTCAAAGGGATTATAAGTACTAGTTTTTATTTTTAGAAGGGTCCCCATTTATTTTAGTCTTATTACTAATACTAAAATAAAAAAGAGGGGGGGAAGGGGGGGAGTTGTTGCTGGCCACAACAATTGGCGATTCACTAGGAAGAACCAGTTATCTCTGATTATCTTTTGAATTTTCTAAAACTTCCAAAACAGAAAAGTTTTCTGAGAAATCAACCATTATTATAGAAATATAAAGTGCATAATACTTTTAGCCATTAATGGTAGTTTGTTTCTTTCGTGCTAATTCTGATCATTTTCTTCCCAAAGCTAGTCGTTGTATTTACATCAGTCATTATTTGGTTTTATAAAGATAAAAACAAAGAAATCTTTGAAGATCAGTTTTAAGTATGCTCATTTGTTGTAGTTAGAGCCTCTGCTTCTAATAGGCGTTTATAGCCTCGACAGGGTTACCTGTTACCCAGCAATGATCCTATATCCTACTTGGAAAAATATAATTTTCAAAGATAAATCTAGATCCACACTTATTGCTTTTTGTTTTCTTTTAATTCTTAAAGAACAATGTCTTGGTTTGGTAGCCAAATTATGACAGTGCCATTCACTTGATTTATAACTTTGCTGAACAAGCTGGCTCGTGATGAGACCCCTTGTCTTTTGATTGCAACGATCTTGAGCCCTTGCCCTATTTTGGTATGCAGTTTTGGCAATGTCAGCAAGTTATAATATCTATGATCATGATAAGTCGGCTTGTGATGAGACCTCTTATTCTTTAAGTCTATAGTGTATCATTGGATTATTCCTTGAAACTCGTAATTTCCTAGGTGGGGAGGAAGTCATTGGTTCCTTAAGAATAGCTCTAGACGATAATTATAGATTTTTTGGAAACAACTTTTCCATAGAGAACCTTTGTTTTGTTATTGATGCTTTTCATTGACCAATATAAAACAAATTCCCACTAAAGGTTGCTTTTTATCAAAATTCGTAAGGCTAAAACTAGTAACATGTCCAGACTTATAGCATTTGACTGTATCTTTCAATAATAATGATCGATTTTCCAAATCAGTGCTATTTATACAAGTGAAAAAACAAAATCTAAAAGAAACACTAATCTTTTTTGTGAATTCCAAAGATAACCATTTACAACCTGTTTTATTATCAAAATAAAGCTATAAACAATAATTTACAAAAATAGAAGAGGTCATCTTCTATGGGAAGTATTTTTTAAGGATCTGCCCTTTAACAGGTAAATATTCTCTTTTCCCTGCTAAATCTTGCAACACGAAAGTGGATGGACCTATAATTTCAATAATTTGGAATGGGCCAAGCCACATTCGTTGGAATTTAGAATGTTTACCTTTTTCTTCGTGAGCCTTATCCCATTTTAAAACTAAATCCCCAATTTGAAAATCCTTCCTAGATACCATGTTTGAATCGAAGGAAGCCTTTACTAATGCTTGATGATGAGCGTGTGTAATTTTAGCCTGTTCTCGTTGTTCTTTTAGCTTAAGGATCTATAATTGACTTAGTTGTAAAGATGAAGTTGGTGTTTCGTCAATAAATTGAACGAAGGCCAAAGAAGGAATTGCTAAATGAGTTGGGAGAACTACTTATTTCCCATAAACTAAATTAAAGGGAGAAGTGCCAATGGAAGCCTTTTGGGTTATTCGGTCTGCCCACAGAGCATACATCAAATATTTGTGCCAATTTTTATGATTATGAAAAATGGTTTGCTTAATGATTTTGATTAAGTTTTTATTCGTTGATTTGGACAACTTGTTCCCTTGTGGGTAATAATTGGCAGAATATTTAAGCTTAAAACCTTTTTTAAGTGCAAATTTAGTCATAGCATTGCCAAAAAAATATGATGCATTATCAAACATTAAAGCAGAGGGTAAACCAAACCTGGTAATTATGAACTGATCTATGAAATCAATGATATGTTCATCATTGGCTGTCTTGAGAGGAACTTCTTCTACCCATTTATTAAAATAATCTGTAGCTGTAAGGATATAGCTATGCTGTTTAGGAGAGTGAGGAACGATCTCACCGATTATATCCAATCCCCATTGATCAAATGGTTGATCAATATTGACTGGTTCCAAAGGCAATGATGGTTTCTTTTGTCTCCCGGCATCAGTTTGACAAACTTGACATTTCCTTACATAGCTATGCACATCTTTAAATAGTTTAGGCCAATAGTATCCTGCACGCAAAATTTGTTGTAGCATCTCCCGCATAATTTCCACCTGTTGGTCCATCATGGAGTTCCTACAACACCTTTTCAGCTTCAAATTTCTCAAGACATTGAAGAAGAACAGAATCATAATTCATCCTAAAAGGCACATCATTTACGAGTTGATACTTCTTGGCTTTCAATCTTAGAGCTCTTTTCTTTGTATAATTCAGATTTGAAGGAGCATATATGTTTTTAAGATAAAATATGATGTCAGCATATCTCGAATCAATATCGTTTAGGCCTACCTCATACATTTGTACCTCTTGATTTGGAGATGTTACTTCATAAATAAGCGATGCTCCAGCCAACATCTTGCAAAAGCCTTGACCTTTTACAATATTTGTTGGTTTGATCTCAGCGTCATATTATTGTAGGTCAGTGACCCAATTTTCTCTCTTTTCACCCACGTCTTTCTGTACTAAGAGATTTCTTACCACTGGAAACGGTACTATGATTTTTGTATGGGTTTTAAGAAGAAAGGGTCTAAAATGTTTGATTGCTTTGAAAACAACATAAGCTTGTTTCTCAATGTCAGAATAATTTAATTCAGCCCCTTGCAAATTTTAACTAAAGAATGCAATTGGGGCTTCTTCTTTATCTTAATTGGCTTGAGTGAGTATTGCAACATATGATTTCTCAGAGGAAAATGTGTACAAAATGAAAGGATCGGAAAAATTTGGAGTTGCTAGGGATGGGGCATTGACAATCGCTTGCTTAATCAGATTGAATGCTTCATATTCTTCTTGGCCCCATTTAAAGAGTGAATTCTTCTTGATCATTGCTTGTAATGGTGACACAATCCTTAAGAAATTTGGAACAAATCGTTTAACAAATTTAATCTGGCCAAGGAAGGATTGCATGGCTTTCTTACTATGTGGTAAGGATATTTTGGAAATCTCCTTAATTCTATCGGGATCAATATGGATTCCAGATTTTGACACTATAAATCCAAGAAGTTTTCGTTTACTTAATGCAAAAAAGGACTTTTTGGGATTAAGTGAAATCCCATACCTTTGATAGCGTTGGAAGATTTGCTTTAAGTCTCTGAGGTGATTACCACGTTTTTTAGAATACACTGTTATGTCATCCAAGTAAATCACCACTAATTTTTTTACTAATCCCTTAAATGCGATATCCATGGTCCTTTGAAATGTTGCGCTAGTGTTAATCAGACCTGCAAAGGACGTTAATTCTGATCCTGCAACCACTTGAAATATTTGTTCCATATGAGGGAGGGGAAAATTATCCTGTTGGCAAGCTTTGTTAAGATTTCGAAAGTCAATACAAATTCTAATGTCTCTATTTTATTTCTGTCTAGGACCATATTGGAAACCCATCTAGAATGTCAAATGGGAAAAATAATTTGGCTTTTAATAATTTATTGAGCTCAAATTTAATCTGACTTTCCAGATTAGGATGGATCTTCCTCAGCTTTTGCTGGACAGGTTTTTCATCGACTATCATTGGGATAGTATGCTCAATAATCGAAGTGTCGTCAGTTTTATGGTCATCATAATTCCAAGCAAAGACACTTTTGTATTGTTTCAGGAAACGAACAAGGGCTAGTTTTTCTTCTGGGGCTAGGCCAAGACCTAGGTTGATATTCTGTGGCTTGGTATCTGTTCCTAGATTTACTAATTCATAGTTCAGAGTCGAACTCTGAAGTTTTGAATTGGTAGACCTTTTAAATCTATCTTTCAAATCATATAGGTCTTCCAACTTGACTACAGATTTTGGTATAGCATTATTAGTGCTCTCTTGCTGTATCTGCTTGTCATGTTGGTCCTCATCAATTATCTGATTGGTGTAAGATCCTTCTAATGTTAGGAAGCTTACAATATCAAGATCGTCATTAACATTATTAGGGATGGAGGGCCTAAAGATCAATTCGATTGAGAATCTGCCTGGGCTATAGTCTTCTGAGGGAATGAGCTTGGAAGCTACATTAGCCAAGAGGTCAGTACTAGCATTTTGAAGTCTGGGAATGGGTGAAATATTGAATGCTACAAAATGTTTAGTCAGATTTTGCACTAAAGATTGGTAATGCTTTAAATGACCTGATAGACAATGTATAGTATTTCGTACCTATTTAATCACAATTTCAGAGGTTCCAAAGACTTGTAGATACTTGATGTCTAGTCCAATTCCCTTGTACAGTCCTTGCACTAAAGCTTCGTATTCTGCACTGTTGTTTGAGAAATAAAACTCGAGTCTACATGTTAGCATAGTTTTATTCCCCTATGGACTAACTAATACGCATCCTACTCCTGCTCCATCACTAGACTTAGATCCGTCCAAAAATAATTTCCAGAATAAAGATTTATTTACAGGACTATCTACAAAATTAACGCATTTGGAACTATCTATTTGAGAAAAGTTTTCTATTTAAGACAGAACATAATGTTCTAAATAAGGCGAAGTATGAGCATAAAAATTTCCTAAGAAAGAGTCAATAGAATAGTTGCCAATTATATTGTTGTTGTATGCTACAAGTTCATTTTCTCCTTCCAATTCTGTCACTATGTATTTTTGGTGTCTTTCTCATTCAACCTTTATTTGATTTGGTTTACCATTGTAAGGGAGCCACATATGTGACCAGTCGGTCGCAAAATATCCGTGAAGCTTTTCATACCAATCCCTACTAAGAATTAAACCATAAAATTCAGGAATGTTTGCAACTAGAATATCAATGACTTGACATACCTTTGGATTAGATGATAGCCTGATGGTAACTTGATTTAGTTCACCAATTTCTTCAACCTGCGATCGGTCTAGCTGAACTATGCGTACTGCAGATTTTTGAGGTTGGACGTTTAACTTTGAATATATTGATTTAGGTAAGATATTAGATGAAGCTCCTGAATCTACCAAACAATTATGAAAGTTTTTATTGAAAATTTCGTAAGTAAGAAGGAATGGAGGAGTATGGGATTTTGACCTACCTCCAATTAAAGAAATATCCTTCGGATCAACTTTATTTGCCATATTAGTTGGAGGTCTTCCCATCTCATGAGAAGCTTGCGAGATTACAGCGACGGGAAGAGGTGCAACGGGTACTGCATGTAACTCTTTCAAAAGTAGCTTATGTTGATGTTTCAATCTGCTCAGTTCATAAAAAGTAATGTTAGCCCTAGTCTTCTTCATGTCTTCAATGATATTATACTCCATCTCATCAGAAACATTCAATGTTTTAGATGGAGTTGATGATTCAGATTGGATTGGGCTTGTTTGAGTTGCTTTTGGTGATGATTTCTTACCTGCGATTTTGTCCTTAGATGTTGAGCTTGCGCTCTTCTATTTAGAACTAGGTTGTGGAGGATCGAGTTGATTTCTACTTCTAGTACTAACTGGTGATGCCTCTTGATCCTCCTCGTCTGGAAGAATGAAGTCCCACATTCCTTATAACTCTACAACTTCATCTTCATCAATAGATTCTTCGTTAGAAACATCCTCTTCTTGTCCTTCAGATTCTTCATTTGATATAGCATTGGGAGGTTTTGAATCGACTGAAGGATTTTTTCTATAAGGTTTATAGGGTTTCTTAGAAGAGGTCTCTACTACTTGTCTTTTAATATCAACCATTTTGTTAGACATGGTTTTTAGGACTTTCTGCAATCCTTTTAAATCAAATGGGTCTTTTGATTTCTTTTTCTTAGGATCATCTCTAAAAGTAACCTTTTTAGATTTTCTTTCATCGACAGCGTTCTTCTTTTCTAAAGCTAAGATACGTTTTTCTACTGCTATCGCTTCCTTCATGTTTTAGGCTAATGTTGTCTTGTTAGCTCTATCAACAAAGATCTCTACACTACAACAAAACCAGCGATTAGCGTCCCTTTTTACTTCTTTTTTTGCATCTAGAGCCCATTTTTGGTGCTATTTGCATCCATTTGTCAAATATGGTGCAAAACTTGACACAAAATTTGCATCAAGTTTTGCACCAAATCTTACACCAAGTTTAGCACCAGGTATTGCAATAGGTTTTGCACCACGTTTTGCACCAAATTTTATGCCAAGTTTTGTGTCATCCTTTACACTAGGTTTTGTTCCAGGTTTTGCATCAAGTTTGCCACCTAATTTTGTTTGACATACTTTTGCATCCTCATTTGCATCCACTTTTTGCACCTACACTTGCATCAACTTTTGCATCGACTTTTGCATCCTTTTTTGCATCCTTTTTTAAATCATTTTTTGCATCCATTTTTTCATCCATTTGTGCATCCCTTTTGCGCCAAGTTTTACATCGTGTTTTGTGTCTAGTTTTGCATAAAATTTTGCATCTACTTTTGTTGCATCCACTTTTCCCTCTTGTTTGGCATCCATATTTACATCCTCTTTTGCATCTATTATTGTACCCACTATTGCATCTAATATTTTTGTGCCACAATTAGCGCCTAGTTTGGCACCTCCTTTTGCACCCACTTTTGATTATAATTTTGCATCCACGTTTGCATCCTCATTTGCGTCTAGGTTTTCATCAACTACTACATCTATTTTTGCATCCCTTTTTGTATCCAATTTTGGACCAGGATTTGCATCGGGTTTTGTGTCTCGTTTTGCATCTACTTTTGCATCGACTTCTATTGCATCCACTTTTGCACACAATTTTGCATCCACTGTTGCACCCATTTTAAATTTCACTTTTTGCATCCCTTTTTACATCTTCATTTGCATCATACTTTGATTCTTTTTTTGCATCTATCATTACATCCACTTTTGTTATGCCACAATTTGCACCATGTTTTGCACTCACTGTTGTATCCACGTTTTCTTCCAATTTTGCATCCATGTTCACATCCTCTTTTGCATCAAATATTGCATCTATTTTTGCATCCACTTTTATGTCAGGTTTATGCATTGGGTTTTGCATCTCGTTTTGTATCTACTTTTGCATCTACTTACATTATATCCATTTTTTGCATCCAATTTTGTTTTGCCTGTTGCATCAATGTTTGCTTCCACTTTTACATCCATTTTTGCATCTTATTTTGCATATTTTTTGTCTATTGTTACATCCACTTTTGTTGCACCATATCTTGCGCCTACCATTGCAACCACATTTGCTTCCACGTTTGCATCCCCTATTGCATCCACTTTTGTTTCATCCATTTTTGCATATACTTTTGTTTCCGTTGTTGCATCCACATTTGTTTCACCACAATTTGTGCCAAGTTTTACACCTACCATTGGACCCATGTTTGCTTCCACTTTTGCCTTCATGTTTGCATCCAAGTTTGCATTGACAACTGCATCTACTTTTGCATCCACTTTTGTGTCAGGTTTTTCATGTTGTTGTGCATCTACTTATGTTGTATCCACTTTTCATCCAATTTTACTTCTATTGTTGCCCCCATTTCTATGTTCGCTTTTGCATCCCTTTTCCAACACTCATCATATTTTCTGCATTGATGATATTCCTTATGGCATTGACAATTATGAACAATTGATGACAATGTCAATAATATTGGCAATGATGAAAATGAAGATGATGGCGATGACATGAATTGTGATTATGATGATAAAGACGATAGTGGTTACAATGACAATGATGATGATGGCAATGATTATGATGATGACGATGCTAATGACGTTGGCGAATCTTCCCAATTTTAGATGTTGTCATTGTCATAATCATAAGCATTATCTTTGGTGTCATGATCATCATTTTCATCTAGGTCATCATCAAAAACAATAATGGCATGAATGATGATGATGCATGATTACAACAATGTCGATAGAAATTACATTAATGATGATGATGGGGATGATAAAAATGACAATGACGATGATAATGGTGGTGATGATGATCATCATCGATCATCTGTCAAAAATAGAGTTGTTATTTCTCTTACGTATATCAATGTGTCCTAAACAACCCTTTTCTAGCACTGATCACATTTTTTGGGTTGATGATATTTCTTACAACATCTACAATTATGAACAATTGCAAACAATGTCCATAATAATGATGATGATGGCATGAATGGTGATTATGATGATAATGTAATGATGGCAATAACAATGACAAGGATGATGGTGATGATGATGACAATGATTATGATAATGAGAATGACCTTACAATCTTATGGATTCGTGAACAATTACTAGTTTCAATACCATCTTCTGGATACGTATTACTATCATACTTTTTAAATTTTCTGTCTCTCTTGAGGTATCTTACTATAATGGTGTTGTCAACACTAGAAAGATATCTTGTTGTAATGGTGGTTCAATGTTAGCACTAGCAAAGTTTAGTAGGGAGGATGCTACTACAAGAGGAATTCCTTCTAAGTGACTATGGCATTCAAAATGAGGCTTTATGGGTTGCTTGTTAACACATGTTCTCATGCTCATATAAAATTAATGTGAAAAGTTGCTTTAATTGGTTCCCATGCATAATTGATATTGATAATGGGGTGGTATAAAATTGTAATGGGCATATCTGTTAGTTAGTTATGATGGGTCAACGACATTGAAACCATCCAAGTGACATTTCACCTTGGAACAATCGTCGCTCGTGCGAAAACACGAAGTTTGTGTAAATGAAAGTTGTGATTGTAGTGGAATTAAAACCATCGAGAAATATCAAAGAAGACGCTGCCTACCAGTTTTGAAAGACAACCAAGGCCTTGAAAAACTATTTGCGTTAGGATGTAGTGAGGGAATCGAAGGAAATTTGGCAGCCCTAAGTTGCCATTACTATTGCCAATCACACATTCAATAGTAACCATAAAAGGTAGCCACATATAAACAGAACCTCGAGGTGTTGACAGTCAGAATCTATTGTAATAGCTTTGACATATATATAGTTTTGTGTTTAGATGAGAATGAAGTGGGCTTCATCCAGGGTTCGGCTCAATCCTCGTCCATTCCATGTAGTGGTGTTTAACTCGCCAAGCAAGAGAATATTACGTGAGTGTTCAGAGTTAAATAAACAGAAATCAAGGATGTGTGATTGTCAAATTATTGCTCCTCCCTTATGATTGAGCGCTTGATGCGATGGTCATTATCCTCGGGTGATACTTTTATTCCCCATTTTCTATTGAAAAAGTAGCGTTTTTCTGTTCGATTATGATAGGATTGGATGAACGCCGGTTTGGGTGGATGTAGACCCATGTTTTTTTGTGATGATCTTCAAATGTCTTGAGGATAAGAAAAAAATCCTTGACCAAGGTCCATGGTTTTGGGGATGAGTTGGTCTTCTAGTGAAGCCATGGTTTCCCAACTTCAATCCTCTCACTATGTTGCCGATGACTACTCTAGTATGGGTAAGATTCCCAGTTTTCCCATTCACTTTACCCATCTAGATCTCTTAGAAAAAGTGGGCAATTTTATTGGAAGATTCATCAAAGTAGACAGGGAAAGACTTTTGAAAGGCATTTTCACCTATGTTTGCATATGTGTTTAGGTAGATCCCAATGAAGTTTTGCGAGATAAAATTGAGCTCAAGTGGATGGGAATTGTGTATTCCCAACCCCTGGACTATGAAAATACAACTTTTCGATATAGGAATTACCAACAAGATAGACACCTTCAAACTGTCTGTCCCTTTCCAATAGGGGCTTCCTCCTTACAGTCATCTAAGAACACTAGCTGCAGTTGGAGGGATCTTAAGGAAAGAGAGGGATCCAAAATGTAACACCCCTCCCTTGTGTGTCAAACTTTGCAAACCTAAGCTGAGAAAAGCTAGGTATGATGTGTAATATAAAAAGTAAATACATTATTAATAAATTAATCACTTGGAAAAGCGAGACACCAAGAGATGAGATTCTTGCCAAATCACATTGGTGAATGGGAAAGGATAATTCTTTCATGGTAAAGCTTCTCAATTTAATTCTAGATAAGTTGGATGGATTGGAGATAAATATCCATTGAGAAAAACATAAAAGTTGTGCGGGAGAGAAAGGCAATCTTCTATGAGGAAAATCCTCATGGAGAGAAAGGTGAGCTTTTATGAGATAAGCCTACGCAAATGGATAAAAAGATCCATAAAAGCGAGACACCGCTAATGGAAACCATATCATGAAAGAAGGTATTAAATACCCATTGCATAGATCAATTGGAGGCAGTTGATCCATGGCAAGAACCTCGACTCGGTGGTGAACTGAAGAGTCATTTCTAGGTTGGGTAGCGGTGCTCTGTTTTCCAAGTGTCGTTCTCTCTTATTTGTCATCCATACTTTGTAACCTGTTTGTCATACTTTGTAACCAGTCTTGAACACAACACTATTATTCACCTGGGTTGGGAAATCCTTTGCCTAATAGTTGATCAAACCACATTGAAAGTCTTTAGCCGATTTCTGGGTATTAACTTTGGGTCAATTGTCACCAAGCCATCTGTCGTGTCGTTATGTGTTCAAGAGGTCACTGCCAATAAACCATTCATCTGCAAAATATCTGTCATCCATCTTGACCATCCCTGAGTCAGTCCTTGCAACTAAATTTCTTCAACTTGATCTATGATTTCGTGTTGTAGGCTTGCCTGCGATGGATCGCTTTCTATCGACTTCAGCTCATTATCTAGAAAGATGATCTAGAAATCGTCAGTACCTTGGGATCTGCATGCCTCAATGGCAGGTTTCTCGCCTTTGATGACAGGTTGCATCATTGACCTTCGATCTAAGGATTCCGTGACATGTTCAACATCAACACATTTATTCACATCTCATGGATTGTACTGGGTACTTTGAGAACCATTGACATCACTGGTGGTTTCTCTCACACTTGTTAACAGTTTACATCATTGACTGGTAATCAAGTGGTTTCTACCATGTTCGACTCCAACACATTCATTCTCATGGATAGAATCGTACTGTTTTGGGAAGTAGAAATGAAGACCCTGGATCTAGTTTCCACAATCCAGGCTGCGAGGAATTTTGTATTCATTATATAATGGACTATTCATAAACAGATGGTTGCATCCATATTGTGTCCACATGAGTCTATACTTGTGATGTATTACAAGATCATTCCTATATCAGACCAGTAGTTAGTTTTCTAAAGTCAGTTTTGATTTGAGTATGGGAATGCCTACCTCAGCGATGATTTGATCTCATATATATATCTTGCATTGAACGTTTTTACAAGTTCCAACCAGGCTCTCCACAAGATGATTCTCGAAATGATAAAGTACTTCACTCTTCCTAAATGATAAATGAAATCCTCATCTACTATAGACTTCGCACTTTAGGGGGCAATCTGTTACACAAAAATATCGTCACCATGATTATTTGCAGTTAGTATGGGTCTATCATCCCTTGTACTGTCCTCCTAAGCAAGTCTTAGACCTCAGCTCTTCAAGCCAAGCTTTGAAAATGAGAGAAAGACATTGAAAATCAATAAAACTCTGGTTCCGCACTTTCTCTCACTATGGCCTGCGGTCCCGCACCTTCTGTTTACAAAAACTGCGGACCTGCCCGCTCTGTCCCTAAAGGTGTGGGTGCGGACCCCTGTGAAAGTAAAAAAGGCACAAGTTTATTCTAAAAAACTCACTTTGGTTAATTCTAGATGATTCTAGAAGGAATTTTGACGTGGATTGGCCGCTCTTAGTTGGTTCATGCATCCCAAAAGAGAAGGAGCTAATCCCTTGATGAGAGGAGCTATCCCTTTGAAGGAGGGCTTTATCCCTTTGAAGGAGGACCTAGTAACTTCCCTCCATTGCATTATAAATTCAGGCATTGGGCTGGTTGCTAGGGAGGTTAGAAGTTGAACATTTTTGAGGGTAAATGCTGGTGAAATTAAGACTTCCTAGTTGAGCTTAAGAGGAGAGATCACATACCTTTTTGGCTTCATTGGGAAGAGAGTGAAACTTGTCAAAGTAGAGGATACTTCTTGCTGGACCCTGGGAGGAGCTTGTACAACATCAAGGCATAGGTTGTAAAGTTCTTCTTCTTTTGAATTAATACAATCAAACTCATTTTTCTCAACAAATGGTCTCATGTTATTTGTTTCATGAACTCCTTGACTTTCATGTTAAATATGTTTTATGATATTGGCTTTTCAGGTGCTGTTTAATTTGTTTGCTTGTTTGTGTTTGCAGATTCGCGACAAGGGAGCTCATTTGGATCGAAGGAGCGAGGACATCCACAAACTTGCGTTGGACCTAGGGTGGGTCTAAAACACTTGTTTGCCTTTGATTACAAAAGCATATTTAGAGAAAGATAGTGTGTGATTGGCTTGCTTGTCATTAGCTCTTCTTTAGATTCTAGGAAGGTCTATCTTGTCCGCAAGATCGAATTATTCGACTTATTCCGTGTGACACTTATGTTGTGTCCACTCTTCATCCAATTTTACGTCTATTTTTACCCCCATTTTTTTTGTTCACTTTTGCATCCCTTTTCCAACACACATCATATTTTTTGCATTGATGATATTTCTTATGACATTGAAAATTATGAACAACTGATGACAATATCAATAATGATGATGATGATGATAATGACGATGATGACGATGACATGAATTGCGATTGTTATGATAATGAAAATGATGATAAATGCGATGGGGGTTACAATGACAATGATGATGACGATGCTAATGACCTTGACCATTCTTCCCAATCTTTTAATGTTGTCATGGTCATAATCATAATAATTATCTTTGGTTACGTCTTCCAAGTCATCATCATCTGATCATCATTATCATTATTTTCATCTTGGTCATCATCAACAACAATAATGACGTGAATGATGATTATGAAGTTCATGATGAAGATGACAACAATTATGATAAAAATTATATTAGTTATGATGATGGGGATGATGAAAATTACAATGACGATGATAATGGTAGTGATGATGATGATCATCAATCATCTCTAAAAAATAAGGTTGTTATTTCTCTTGCATATATCATGTGTCCTAACAACCCTTTTCGAGCACTCGTACCATTTTTTGGGTTGATGATATTTCTTATGATACCTATAATTATGAGAAATTGACGACAATGTCCATAATGATCATGATGAAGACATGAATGGTGATTATGACGATAATGAAATGATGACAATAATGATGACGATGATGGTGATGATAATGAAAATATTGAAGATGATGACCCTCCCTCTAAACTAGGGAGGTACTCATAATGAGACAAAAAAGTACTCTCAAGTTGAAATATTCATATAAGAAGGGATCTGGATTGATAAGCATCAATGATGATTTACATCATCATAGCCAACATTGTCAAAATAGCAAGGCCTTGACTAACAATTTTATCTCTCCATCAGATCAGAGCACAATGTTGGGAGGCATAAATTTGGACACCATTGCGTCTTTAGGCACTTACCCCACTAGGATGTTCACCAGGTATGTCCTCACATGATCATTTCCTAATCCACTATCATAATATTTGACACCAGTAAATGTCAATCCTCATGACTATTCTTATCTTGGATTAATGTACTTGACTTATGGTGGTTAGTCCTAGTCAAAGTACAAATTCTCAGAGAATATTGGTCCCATATGTTTATCGAATCCACCATTCTCCCTACTGGTGCCTTTACTAGGCTTACGATTGTTAGTCCTGGCCATAGTACATGACACATGGATAATATGGTGTCTACCCTCACTCCCTCTCAACGAGAGAGGAGACATCCACAAGCATAAGATTTTCTCAAGAATACCCATCATTTTCATAGAGAATAACATCATTAATTTGTTTTCATCGCATGACACCTTTATGATTAAGCATTCATAGATTTGTGGAAAAATATTTCCCCTTTTGTCATTTGTGATGAAATAAAATAAAAAAGTGAAAGCGAAAATCATTAAAGATGCACTATAATGATTTATTTAAGTCTAAACTCTAAGGTTGAAGTGAAAATTCATGTAAATGTTATATCTATGAGTTGTGCCAAACTTATGAAAACCTTATTCCCTAAGTCCTATATATAAGAAAAAGAAAAAGAAAGAAAAATAAGGCCCAATTAATGGTAACTCATGTATTCACTCCCTCTTTGGAAATTATATGAATCTATACACTCCTAGCCACACTTGATCACATGTTTGTGATGGTTAAATCATGAAATCCTCTTTTCCCCTTGCATTTTCACTTCATCATTTAAGCACCTAATTGAGGATCTAGGGAATGTTTGTTGCCTAAGGGTTTAATGTCTACTCTTGGTTTACTTATGTCACACTACTGTCAATTTATGTGACGGAGTGAAATACATAAGTTTGTGGAGCTATTAGAACAATGTATTAAGTTAGTCACCACACACACATGTATTATATCTCATTGATCCACATGTGTGGGTTGGAGACTCATTTCTTGACAACTTTAATGGAGACTACTTTATGGCTTTAATGGTATAGCTTACAAAATATCTTGTTAAACATTGTGATTCATCCTTTCTTTTCCTCGAGACATTTGATAATATTGAAGTCACTCCCAATAATCCATGGAGATGGGGAGTATAAATTACTTGTGCTAGAAATAGAATTGAGAAATATAGGTTTTCCATTTGCGATATTGGAGTCATAGACATTTGATACATGGTAGTAGTCCTCGATGTTAATTGACTAAAATTGCATTGTCATAATGTGAAAAGAGGTAAACATATTAGTAACCTTGATGTCATGATCATTTCAAATAATAACCATTCCACCCAAGTATCTCTAAGCATCAAATAATACTACTTGGAAATTCCTCCCCCATTTGCTAATTATATGAGGTAGAACCTCACTTAATATTTTTGTTTCTTATGTCAACATTATCGATGGGTGCTTTGCGTACCATTTTTCTTTTAGGAGTATTTGTTTTCCTTTACTATTGAGGCCCCTCATGTTCCATGAGACTATTTCATCGAGAATTTACACAGAAAGGAAGTATAATGCGACTAAAAAAAAACATGTCTCAAGATTTAAGTGTTTGGACAATTCCAGTTCATGACTCCTATATTTCCTTTAGCTGGGACCAAATGGTGAACATGATGGCATTAAGGGAAATTGACCAATGAAAATCTAAAAAAGAGGTGACTTTTTACTTACTAAAAAAAAATATCCATAACAATTTCATCAATCAATGAATCATTTAACAAAAAATATCCAAAACAATTTCATCAAGCAATGAATCGTTGCATTATAAAATACAATCTATAAACCTTTTGGGAACGTTTTGCTAAACAATGCTCAAAAACCAATATATTTAATATTAACATTTAACAATAATATGGACAATAACACATTTTGATAAATTAAATAACATATTATCAAGCATTTGGTAATAATTTTATAAATAATTGTATGGTAATATTAATAAAAATATTAATAATTCTAATATTAATATTTATACATAGTGATTTATATAAATTGTTTATAAACAGTTTAACATTATTTTTATTTATTAATATGAATAGGTGCTTTCTATATTTTTAATTGTTACTAATATATATATATATATATATATATATATATATATATATATATATATATATATATATATATATATATATATATATATATACACGTAACCCTAATATACAATTTTATATTAAATTTTATTCATAGTGAACAATTTATATATTTATATATATATTCACAATTTAACATTTATATTATTCATTAATATGAATAGGTGTTTATTAAGAATCCTTAATATATATATATATATATATATATATATATATATATATATATATATATATATATATATATATATATATATATATCTATATATATATATATATATATATATATATATATACATAATCAGATTAACTGTTAATATAAATATAAATAAATAAATAAATATGAATAGAATATTATCAGACATAACCGTTATTATTAAATATTACAAATCTATCCCCTCTCCCTCCCATAGTCGAACATAGTCGTTTTCTTCTAGCTGTTAGGTTGACCTGTCTTCCTATTTAACCCTCTTCCTGGATCTGTTTCTTCATCATGTCCTGAAGATGAACCACACTTGCTGGTTCGAAATGAGTCGACCCAAATCTTCAATGTGATTTCTTCCGAAAAAATTCTTTATATATTATCAAGCCTAAAAAATGTCACTAACCAAAAACTATAAAGCATGCAACTAATGAAAGTGACCACTCAAGGCCACCATAAGACAATTAATCTATTAAGACCAAGATTAATGGGGACAAAGATCTACAAAGGACAAAGGCAAACCTATTTTAACTTTATTGTTTTATTAGGTTCAAGATGAACATTTCAAGATATAATGAAGAACATAATTAGTTTTATTGCATTAAGAAAACCCAAGCACATTCTATAACTTAGCAAGGAAGAGATGTATAATACCCATCTCAACGACACAACACATCGCATTAAGTTAATTTTTTATATATAATTTAAACTCCTATCGTAAAATAAAAATCTCTCTCTCTCTCTCTCTCTCTCTCTCTCTCTCTCTCTCTCTATATATATATATATATATAATTTTTCTTATTGAAAAAAATACCAAAAACTAAATATTTTTTTTTTAGAAAATAAAAAAATACTAAAACTAAATATATATTAAAAAAAAGCTAAACATAAGCAAACTAGAATTTGAATTTGACACTCTTGTTCACTTTCAGAAACTCATATGGTGGAATTTGATCTCTTTATCCTCATATTTAGCTTTTTCCTAAAAAATAAAAGCATACAAAAGCGAGAAAGAGCCATAAAGCATGGGGAAGCTTTTTCCTAGGCACAAAAGCATCTAAAAAGTGGAAAAGGCCATTTTTATATGAGGAAACATTATTCACCCAAAAGATTTTGCCCAAATTGAACTAATGAGGAATTTGGGAAATCTTCATAGCCTTCACTTTCCTATATATTGGAGGCTTGGCCATTGAGAAAATGATGAGAGTTCTTGTATTGTCACGCTGCTGAGATCTATCTTGAGAGGGAGAGTTTTGGAGCTAGGAGTAGGGGGAGGTGCTGCTGCAACTACATCTGATTGTTGTAACTTTCCTCCAACTCCTTTATTAATATAGATCAGTTTTTCCTCCTTCCATATGTTTCTATTCATTCTTTACTTATTCTATTTAACTAATGAATGTATGGGATTTTGATTTATATTTATTTATTCAATAATATTTATATGTTTCTGATAGTTTCAATTATCAAGATGTTATGCTGTGAAGGTTGATTTATTCTCTCTCTTATGTGTAGGACCAAGCTTTGGAGATAGTTAGGAGCGCTTCCTAGCTATAATAAAAACTCCAAGAAGACCTGCATGCCAGGACTCACAAGAATTCCTTCTCTTTTTCTTAATCTATACTCTACATCTTGATCTGCTCAGAATCCCGAGCCTTAGAACAACCTTTCTCTTAATTGGTCTGTCCTAGGTTTCTGGGATAAACTCAGAGGGTTTTATGTTCTTCTAACCATGCATTAAATCCTACAGCAAAATGAGATTTAGAAACTTTAATATATTTCACTATGTAAATGAAATTAGTAAAATGAACCCATAGAGGGGGTCATAAATGGAAAACTCTAAATAAGAAGCCAAAAGTGGATGTAACCATGGATGCAAAATTGGGAGTAGAATTGGATGTTGAACTAGCCATCAAAACAAGATGCAAGCAATGACACAAAAAGGGTTTGAAAGTAAAATTAAAAAAGGGTGCAACACTAGAGACAAAGAAGGGAACAAAATAGGGCATATGAAAGGATACCAAATTGGGCGCAAACAAGGATGCAAAAATGGACACCAAAATGAGGATGCAAAGAATGGTGTAAAATTAGGATGCAAAATTGGGTGCAAAAAGGATGTAAGAAAAGACACAAAACAAAATGCAAAATGGGACTAAAAAGGGTGAAACCAAGGATGTCAAAAATGATGCATAACTAGATGAAAATTCAAACTAAAATCTAGGTGCAAAATGAGATGCAAATGTGGACACAAAATGCGGCAGAAGAAAAGGATGCAAATTCGGATGCCAAAAAGGATGCAAAATTAGATACCAAAAATGATGCAAATTTGGACATAAAAAACGGTGTAAAATTGGACACAAAAGAAGAAAAAATGGTGCAACAATGGGCATAAAAATGGCTCAAGTTTGGATGCAAATTGAGATGCAACATTGGATGTAAAATGAGGTGTAACAAATCATTCAAAACTTGGTGCAAAAACAAATGCAAAAGTAGACGAAAAAAATGGCTCAAAATTGAACGTAACAATAGACACAAAATGGGATGCAAAGGTGGATGCAACACATGGTTCAACATAGGATGCAAATTTAGATGCTCAAAAGGATGCAAAATTGGATGCAAGAAATGGTGTTAAAAATGATGCTAAATTGGATGCAACAAATGATGCAAAATTAGCTGCAAAAAATGGTGCAAAAATGCATGCAAAATTTGGCGCTAGATTAGATTCAACATATGGTGCAAAATTGGATAGAAAAAATGGTGTAAAAAAAGGTAGAAAAACTGGCGCAAAAATAGATGTAAAAATAAGTACAAAATTAGAAGCCAAAAGTGGCATAAGACCAGATGCAAAGATTGGCACAAACTGGATGTAAAAACAGGCACTAAATCAGATGCCAAAGATGGTGTAAAACTTGATGCAAATTATGACACAAAACTAGAAGCAAAGAATGCCACAAAAGAGGAATCAAAAAATGATGCAAAAATAGATGCAAAAAATGGCACAAAACTAGAAGCAAAACCTGTTGTAAAACCAAATGAAAATCTTGGTGCAAAATATGATGCAAAAAATGATGGAAAATTTGGCGTAAAAAAGGATGCAAAATTTGGTGCAAAAAAGGACGCTTTAAAAATTGTACAATAGAGCCAGATTTAGCGCCAGGATACTCATCCCAATTGAGAAAAAAATGCACTAAAATCTGGTGCTAAATCTGGCACAAATTGCTTATTTGGTTGTAGTGCTATGTTCGATGGTAAAGCAGATATGTACCATTCACTTCAAACTTCTTCACTGGGCTTGGAAGCGATCATAATTTTATTCAAAAGCTTGTTGAAACGTGAGTTAAAATCTTTGATAGGTTCTCTCAATTTAGTCTTTAGATTTGATAGATCATTGATCAATGTTGCCGTAGATCTATCATCGCTAAACTTAGTCAAGAATTTCTCTTGGAAAATGTCTCAACTGGTAATGGACCCTGATGGTAATGAAAAATACCAGGATCCAGCTGCTCCTTGTAAAGTATAAGGAAAGAGTCTAACAACAACATCTTCATTAGTAACACCATTTAAATTTATCGATAACATAAATTTGTTTATGTGTTCTTCTCCTAGCATGCCTGCCTCAGGATTAAACTTGGGCAGCCATTTTTCAGGATGGGCCAGTAATTGACTCAAGGGTGCAGGCATTATGACTTCCCCTAGATTATTCCATGGATTTTGTTCCATCATTGAACTACTAACAGAGGAAAGTGCAGACAAAGTTCCTTGTGGTAGGGACGAGGATGTTATAGTTCCAGTACTCTGATGGAC
Organism: Pinus tabuliformis; assembly: GCA_031772625.1. Lineage (NCBI taxonomy): Eukaryota > Viridiplantae > Streptophyta > Pinopsida > Pinales > Pinaceae > Pinus > Pinus tabuliformis. The sequence goes on along the minus strand of CM062807.1, from coordinate 761,241,505 downwards.
AACAACTTGAAGTGGAGGGGTGGATGGTTGACTTTGCAATGGGGAAGTTGGAATGGATGTTGATGATGAAATAGTTTCACTATCAGACCCTTGAGGTGACTTCCTTACTCTTTTCCTTTTAGGTAGAGGTAATTCAGTTGGTTCGATACCAAACTTTTCACTCTGCAATCTGGTTAAAGGATGAGAAGGATTGTATTGCGAAGTCACACTACCTTGAGATATTTTAGACTTTTGCGGTGATATAGAAAATCCTTGAAGTTTATGGATCAAAGACTCAACTTCAGGAGGTTCAATAGTAGATTTCTCTGAAATGTTTAGGTTTGTGGCAGTGGTTGTTGTTTTCTCAACTTCTCGCTTAAGATTTAAAGATTTGGAATGCAATGGAGAAGTTGGGGGAGATGTTGAGGGTGATTTACTCTTAGAATGGTATATAGATTTGGATTTACTAGCCATTCATAGTTCAGGCCCTCCTTCTAGTGCCAAATATGTTGAAGCCCCGAAAATCAAGTCTACAACAAGGGGGATACCCACCCGGTCCGGACCTTGAAAGCAACTCCTTTTCCGATTGGGATGGTGGCTCCGACTGGGGATAATGGGACCAGTTTCCTAATTTGTGTGTGATGATGAGAATTGATATTTCCTTTCCTAAAGATTTCTAGGTAAAATTCTTTTAATCTAAGTCTAATTTAAAACATGCAATTTTATTCTAATTAACAGAAATATCTAATTGTAAAATGAACCCAGGATTTAACTTTTCATTTATGCGATCTAAAATAATTTCTAACAACAATTGGTAATAAAGATCATTCAATCGCTACTAGAAAATAATTCGTTAAAAATAAATTGTTTCGTATAAGAAATTAGCTAAAACAATTGTGAGAAGCGTATCGCATCATAAGTCATTCATACATTAAAGCAAAAATAGAATAGTCACCACCGTACAAAAGTGCCAAATGATAACTAAAACATTCAAGCCTTCATATATAAATAACTGAACATAAAATATTACTTTGACACATAAGCAGAAATTATTAAGAGATAAAAGTACCATTGATAACAAGTTCTACTCATGAGCTTCAGCAACATAGATTTATCTCCTTTTAATTCAATATCTACTAAGAGTACAGAAGTTCATTTCAGTAGTAGACATTAAACATAGATATCAATAAATCTCATTCCATTCATTCATCAAAACCTCCTCCAAGGGTGCAGAAGTGCATGTTCTGAGGAAATGTTTTTGACAAATTTCAGGACCCCTCTCTAAATGCATGAGAGGGGTTTAAATACTACTAACTAAATACTAAAAATAGTTTACTACAAAAATATAGGAGGGGGTTTAAATGACCTTCCTCATCTAAGGAAAAAATAAATCAAAAATAAAACTAAAACTATATCTGGAAATTAACTATCTATGTATTTGTTCTTTGAGATCGCAAGCATTCAACATCGGCTTGAGGAGTGTCGCTTGGCCGACCTCCGATTTTAGTTTCCCTAGGAAAACAGAATCGGCAAGTGTTGGCGCTATCTTCTCGGTAGAGTTTGTAAGACATTTGAGAGTCATACATTGACTGTGCGATTTAACCAAGTACTGCCAGTAAGTGTCCCAATTCAACTTGGTTAACTTCTTTATGGACTCTGCCTTTTCCTCAGCTTTCTGTATCCAGCTTTTCTGTAATTACTGTACCTTGAGAAGAAATCCGGGAGCGGTCTTTGATATGAGGTTTGCTCTCTATAGGTTTTCATTGACACAGTCAATGACGTTGTTTGCCGCAGTCACTGCTTCTTCCGCTGCCTATTTTGCCTTTTTACTTTGAGCGTCCCACTTATGGAAAAGCATTTCTTTGTGGGCTTCATTGATTCTGAGTGCACCTGCTTTCTTCCCTTTCTCCGATTCCTGCCAAATCAAATAATTAGAAATTCTTTTATCAATTAAATCATAGTCATGTCGCAAATCCATGACTTTACTTGTAATTTTATCGCTCATCTCGCAATGGGAACTCCATTGCGATATTCTTTGGCATAGTGCCTCTTGCTGTTGCAAAAGTTGGTCATTTAAGGCAAGGGCTTCTGAGACAAATTCTGTGATTTTGGGGTCCTCTTTATGCAATTCTAGCATAGCCTGTAATTGATTTTCTTTTTTGGCCAAATTTCTCTAATACCCTAGATGCATCTGTTGAAAATCTTGTTGTAATTTTTCTAATTTCTCCTCTACTTCTCGATTGGCACTAGCCTGTTGTAGTTGTTGCTACAAAACTTGGATTTGTTCCTCTCTATCCTTAAGTAATTGTTGTACTTCAGATGCTTTATCAATGGTAGCAGAAGCATAGGCTCTTGCGATCTGGGATAACTTAGTCAGATTTTTAGTAGGGTCAGTGGTAGGGTCTCGCCAAAGGACATCTAGCTGCTCTGACTCAAGTGAGAGCATACTGTCCAATTTCTGTTTCTTTTTTTTCCTTCTTATCACTGCCTTGTGTTGCGGACTATAAAATACATCTAGAGAAGGAATCTCCTTTATCTTTAGCATGATCTCAGATGATGGGGTTATTGGAATATGCTCTGTTCCTGGAGCATTGCTGGTTGTTTCCATGATCATATCTGTCACTGTCTGCACTGTACTCTCAGGTGTCTTCATGTTCTGCTCCTCAGTATTAATCAATTCATTGAATGTTTCCCACTCTTTATCCAGCTCAGTTCTCACTGACTTTGGTGGCTGGACGAGGGGAGGGGAAACCTTTACCTGTGGTGTAGTCAAGACCTATTTCTCTCGCTGCTCTTTATATTGGGCAGTATCTCTAACTGAAACTTCACATTTATTATGGTCTCTCTCGGACCATTTAGAGCATTTTGGTGATTTTTTCCCAGACTTAGACCTTGACTTTTCTGTATCCGAACTTCCACTTAAACCGATACTAGGAATTGGCTCCCTTATTGGTTCTAAGCGCAACTTATCCAAGGGGATGTTTTCTAGTCTCTTTTCTCTGTACAGTTTGAATTCTTGGAATTCCACTGGGGGAGATTGAATTTGAAGCATATGCAAAACGTCTTTCAGTGTACTCTTCTGCTGGAAGATATCATCAAAGAGATCATCTTCTTTAGAAAATACTTTTTTCTTGACAGCCGTAGTCAAATTTTTAATGATATCATAGGGATCGAATTGTCTCCCTGGAAATTTAAATAGTCGTAGAATCAGCATGTTGTTTACTTCCTTGAATGCGTGACCTAAATCAAACAGTTAAAAGGCCCCACAGGCCACGAGAAATTGTGGCCAGATGGCTTTCTTCTTGTCTTTAAATTCTTTGCTCATTCCTCCCACCCCGCAGGTCTGGTAGGCAATTTTTCGAGCCAATAACTTATCAGGCACATACAAGGGTAACACATGGGGGGAAGCAATGCTTCCAAATACTCTGACATAAGTGAAAAACTCTTCCCCAAACCATCTTCCGACTGGGAGGATATCAACTTCCGCTTTGGGGGAAAATCTTGGGGCGTCCTTATTATACAACACTCTGTGAAGCGGTAACATGACTTCATGACAAATTCTGTAAAAATACGGGATAAACTTGGAATACCACAATTCTTTATGATAAATGTGAATAGGCAAGGGATTCTGTATAGTCCACTTCCAGCCCATTAAAGGAAATCTGGAAACAAAACAGATTGCATCCATAACATAAGCAGCTAAGAAGAAAGGAGGATAAATCCTCTGAGAGGTAGTTCTTTTAGACCGGTACTTCCAAATGGCCGAGGCTAAATTATCAGACAATATCTGAGCCAAATTCATAATAGTGGCATTAGTGGCCGCATCTAATAGGGTAGCCACTCGGATGAAAACTTGTTGATGTTAGGTCTTCCAAATAGTCTACATAGCATAGCAGCAGCAAAACAATATGGGGAGGAGAGGGAACCAGTACTGTACATACCGTGTTTGTCCTTTTTCAATGGCTCTTCCCTTGCTGACTAGTTCTTGGTGCACTCCACCAAATATTCATTTTCTTTGGTGAACTTCTCCATGAACTGTTTGTTGTAGCTTGCCTACGGCTCTGGTAAATGATACATCAGCCTTAAATCCTATGGGTTGAATGACCCTATGAGCTCCTGGCTCCGAGACTTGAATTGTCTGTCTGTCATATCAGCATTGTCCAATACCCACTTAACCATGTCTATATATGGAAGTATCTTAGGCCTTACCACTATTCGGTGCAAGATTGAACATGCAAGTTCAGTAATTGATGCTTCAGATGACCTGCGTGAGTCTGTCGTTGCTTTATCTTCCATAACTTTGGGGTTTTCTGATTCGAGCATACTGTACATGCCTTCCCAAGTGGATATGCCAACATCTCTAGTACAGGTGGTGTCTGTGAATAAGGGCGTCATTTCCTTGTCCTCAGCAACAAAAGCTTTTCCCTTCTTTCCCATTATGCTCCGAACACTGCTGCGTATATTATTCTACTTGCCGCTCTTGCAAGTTTACAAGTAAGGAAAGAATAATGGTAAGAGATAAGGTGACGGGAAAGCTCTTTAATTCTGAAATCATATCAAATATATCACCCTACGTGAAATAACCTTTCGATCAAATCTAAATCTTATCTCATAAATGACCATCAATAAACCACTAAATTTACATTAATGCCCATAACTTGGTATTGGATTATGAGAAATATTTCATTGAAGAATGAGCCTCGTCGATCTGCGATAAAGCGATTTTACGATTTTCTTCGCAATATTGCAGATCACAATATCGCTAATCCTTTTCGTTAATAATAATTTATTTCCTTACACGATAGTGAGATGCGATTTGCGAGATGCTTTATCACATATTGCAGGATTGGGATGTTTTATATTAGGTGATATTTGTGGCATATGAAATTTGCGATGTGCGATGAGTCTTTAAGGCGTGCGATCTTGCATCCTGTTTTCACAATTTCAAAAGTTTGCTTATATGATGTCTTGTATTACCTCTTTTGATGCGATGTTTTATTGTTAAGAGAACGATTCTATTTGGAATTTATCATAAGACTTAAGTTTTTGGGATTTCGTGAATGTTTTCCTAACTTTATGATAGTGTTTATTATTCAAAGGGATTATAAGTGCTAGTTTTTATTTTTAGAAGGGTCCCCATTTATTTTAGTCTTATTACTAATACTAAAATAAACAAGGGGGGTTGTTGCTAGCCACAACAATTGGTGATTCACTAGGAAGAACCAGTTATCTCTGATTATCTTTTGAATTTTCTAAAACTTCCAAAATAGAAAAGTTTTCTGAGAAATCAACCATTATTATAGAAATATAAAGTGCATAATACTTTTAGTCATTAATGGTAGTTTGTTTCTTCTGTTCTAATTCTGATCATTTTCTTCCCAAAGCTAGTCATTGTATTTACATCAGTCACTATTTGGTTTTATAAAGATAAAAACAAAGAAATATCTATAGATCAGTTTTAAGTATGCCTATTTGTCATAGGTAGAGCCTCTGCTACCAACATGCATTTATAGCCTCGACAGGGTTACCTGTTACCCAGCGATGATCCTGTATCCTATGTGGACAAATACAATTTTCAAAGATAAATCCAGATCCACACTTATTGCTTTTTGTTTTCTTTTAATTCTTAAAGAACAATGTCTTGGTTTGGTATCCAAATTATGACAGTGCCATTCACTTGATTTATAACTTTACTGAACCAGTTGGCTCGTGATGTGACCCCTTGTCTTTTGATTGCAACAATCTTGAGCCATTGCCCTGTTTTGGTATGCAGTTTTGGCAATGTCAGAAAGTTATAATATCTATGATCATGATAAGTCGGCTCATGATGAGACCTCTTATTCTTTAAGTCTATAGTGTATCATTAGATTATTCCCTGAAACTCGTAATACCCTAGGTGGGGAGGAAGTCTTTGGTTCCTTAAGAATAGCTCTGGACGACAATTATAGAGTTTTTGGAAACAACTTTTCCACAAAGAACCTTTGTTTTGTTATTGATGCTTTTCATTGACTGATATAAAACAAATTCCCACTAAAGGTTGCTTTTTATCAAAATTCGTAAGGCTGAAACTAGTAACATGTCCAGGCTTATAGCATTTGACTGTATCTTTCAATAATAATGATCGATTTTCCAAATCAGTTCTATTTATACAAGCGAGAAAAAAAAAAAATATATCTATATATCTATATATATATATATATATATATATATATATATATATATATATATATATATATATATATATATATATATATATATATATATATATATATATAATAAATAATAAATAAAATAAAATAAAAATAAAATAAAAAAATCTAAAAGAAACACTAATCTTTTTTGTGAATTCCAAAGATAACCATTTACAACCTGTTTTATTATCAAAATAAAGCTATAAACAATAATTTATAAAAATAGAAGAGGTCATCTTCTATGGGAAGTATTTTTTAAGGATTTGCCCATTAATAGGTAAAGATTCTCTTTTCCCTGCTAAATCTTGCAACACGAAAGTGGATGGACCTATAATTTCATTAATTTGGAATGGGCCAAGCCACATTCTTTAGAATTTAGAATGTTTGCCTTTTTCTTCATGAGTCTTATCCCATTTTAAAACTAAATCCGCAATTTGAAAATCCTTCCTAGATACCATGTTTGAATCAAAGGAAGCCTTTACTAATGCTTGATGATGAGCGTGTGTAATTTTAGCCTGTCCTTGTTGTTCTTCTAGCTTAAGGATCTGCAATTGTCTTAGTTGTAAAGATGAAGTTGGTGTTTCGTCAATAAATTGAACTAAGGCCAAAGAAGGAATTGCTATATGAGTTTGGAGAACTACTTATTTCCCATAAACTAAATTAAAGGGAGAAGTGCCAATGGAATCCTTTTGGGTTATTTGGTCTGCCCACATAGCATACATCAAATATTTGTGCCAATTTTTATGATTCTGATCAATGGTTCACTTAATGATTTTGATTAAGTTTTTATTCGTTGATTCGGCCAACCCATTCCCTTGTGGGTAATAATTGGCAGAATATTTAAGCTTAAAACCTTTTTTATGTGCAAATTCAGTCATAGCATTGCCAGAAAAATGTGATGCATTATCGAAAATTAAAGCAAAGGGTAAACAAAACCTGGTAATTATGAACTAATCTATGAAATCAATGATATGTTCAGCATTGGTTGTCTTGAGAGGAACTACTTCTAACCATTTAGTAAAATAATCTATAGCTATAGGGATATACCTATGCTGTTTAAAAGAGTGACGAACGATCTCACCTATTATATCCAATCCCCATTGATCAAACGGTTGATCGATATTGACTGGTTGCAAAGGCAATGATGGTTTCTTTTGTCTCCCGGCAGCAGTTTGACAAACTTGACATTTCCTTACATAGCTATGCGCATCTTTAAATAGTGTAGGGCAATCGTATCCTGGGCGCAAAATTTGATGTAGCATCTCCTGCATAATGTCCACCTGCTGGTCCATCATGGAGTTCCTGCAACACCTTTTCAGCTTCATATTTCTCAAGACATCGAAGAAGAACAGAATCATAATTCATCCTAAAAAGCACATCATTTACGAGTTGATACTGCTTGGCTTTCAATCTTAGAGCTCTTTTCTTTGTATAATTCAAATTTGAAGGAGCATATCCATTTTTAGATAAAATATGATGTCAGCATATCTCGAATCAATATCATTTAGGCTTACCTCATACATCTGTACCTCTTGATTTGGAGATGTTATTTCAGAAATAAGCGATGCTCCAGCCAACATCTTGCAAAAGCCTTGACCTTTTACAATATTTGCTGGTTTTATCTCAGCATCGTATTCTTGTAGGGCAGTGACCCAATTTGCCCTCTTTTCACCCACGTCTTTCTATACTAAGAGATTTCTTACCGATAGAAACGGTACTATGATTTTTGTATGGGTTTTAAGAAAAAAGGGTCTAAAATGTTTGATTGCTTTGAAAATAGCATAAGCTTGTTTCTCAACATCAGAATAATTTAATTTAGCCCCTTTCAAATTTGAACTAAAGAAGGCAATTGGGGCTTCTGCTTTATCTCGATTGGCTTGAGTGAGTATTGCAGCATATGATTTCTCAGAGGAAAATGTGTACAAAATGAAAGGATCGGAAAAATTTGGAGTTGCTAGGGATGGGGCATTGACAATCTCTTGCTTAATCAGATTGATTGCTCCATATTCTTCTTGGCCTTATTTAAAGAGTGAATTCTTCTTGATCATTGTTTGTAATGGTGACACAATCCTTGAGAAATCTGGAACAAATCGTTTAACAAAATTAATCTAGCCAAGGAAGGATTGCGTGGCTTTCTTATTATGTGGTAAGGATATTTCAGAAATCTCCTTAATTCTATCAGGATCAATATGGATTCTAGATTTTGACACTATAAATCCAAGAATTTTTCCTTCACTTAATGCAAAAAAGGAATTTTTGGGATTAAGCGAGATCCCATACCCTTGATAGCATTGGAAGATTTGCTTTAAGTCTCTGAAGTGATTACCACATTTTTTAGAATATACTGTTATGTCATCCAAGTAAATCACCACTGATTTGTTTACTAATCCCTTAAATGCGATATCCATGGCCCTTTGAAATTTTTCGCCAGTGTTAATCAGACCAAAAGGCATCTTTTGATATGCATAAGTAAACCATTTGGTTTTGAACTTGGTTTTTAGCTGATCGTCAGGACGGACAAGAACTTGGTTGTAGCCAGAGAAACCATCTAAAAAGGACATTAATTGTGATCCTGCAACCGCTTGCAATATATGTTCCATAGGAGGGATGGGGAAATTATCCTTTTGGCAAGCTTTGTTAAGATTTCGAAAGTCAATAAAAATTCTAATGTCTCTGTTTTTCTTTCTGACTGGGACCATATTGGAAACCCATCTAGAATGTCGAATGGGAAAAATAATTTTGGCTTTCAATAATTTATTGAGCTCAGATTTAATCTGACTTTCCAGATTAGCATGGATCTTCCTCAGTTTTTGCTGGACATGTTTTTCATCAACTATCATCGGGATAGTATACTGAATAATCAAAGTGTCGTAAGTTTTAAGGTCATCATAACTCCAGGCAAAGACACTTTTGTATTGTTTCAGGAGACGAACAAAGGCTAGTTTTTCTTATGGGGCTAGGCCAAGACCTAGGTTGATATTTTGTGGCTTGGTATCTGTTCCTAGATTTACTAATTCATAGTTCAGAGTCGAACTCTAAAGTTTTGAATTGGTACACCTTTTAAATCTATCTTTCAAATCATATAAGTCTTCCAACTTGATTACAAATTTTGGTGTAGCATTATTAATGCTCTCTTGCTATATCTGCTTGTCATGTTGGTCCTCATCAATTATCTGATTGGTGCAAGATCCTTCTGATGATAGGAAGCTTACAATATCAGGATTGTCATTAACATTATCAGGGATGGAGGGCCTAAAGATCAATTTGATTGAGAATCTGTCTGGGCTATAGTCTTTTGACAGAATGAGCTTGGAAGCTACATTAGCCAGGAGGTCAGTACTAGCATTTTGAAGTCTGGGAATGGGTGAAATATTGAATGCTACAAAATGTTCAGTCAGATCTTGCACTAAAGATTGGTAATGCTTTAAATGACCTGATAGACAATGTATAGTATTTCGTACCTGTTTAATCACAATTTTAGAGTTTCCAAATACTTGTAGATACTTGATGTCTAGTCCAATTGCCTTGTACAGTCCTTGCACTAAAGCTTCGTATTCTGCAGTGTTGTTTGAGCAATCGAACTCGAGTCTACATGTTAGCATAGTTTTATTCCCCTCTGGACTAACTAATACGCATCCTGCTCCTACTCCATCACTAGACTTAGATCCGTCAAAAAATAATTTCTAAAATAAAGAGTTATTTACAGGACTATCTACAAAATTAATGCATTTGGAACTATCTGTTTGAGAAAAGTTTTCTACTTGAGACAGAACATAATGTTCTAAATAAGGCAAATTATGAGCATTAAAATTTCCTAAGAAAGAGTCTACAGAATAGTTGCCAATTATATTGTTGATGTATGCTACAAGTTCATTTTCTCCTTCCAATTCTGTCACTATGTATTTTTGGTGTCTTTCTTGTTCAACCTTTATTTGATTTGGTTTACCATTGTAAGGGAGCCACATATGTGACCAGTCGGTCGCAAAATATCCGTGAATATTTTCAGACCAATCCCTACTAAGAATTAAACCATAAAATTTAGGAATGTCTGCAACTAGAATATCAATGACTTGACCTACCTTTGGATTAGATGATAGCCTGATGGTAGCTTGATTTAGTTCACCAATTACTTCAACCTGTGATCGGTCCAGCTGAACTATGCGTATTGCAGATTTTTTAGGTTGGATGTTTAACTTTGCACATATTGATCTAGGTAAGATATTAGATGAAGCTCGTAAATCTACCAAACAATTATGCAAGTTTTTGTTGAAAATTTCGTAAGTAAGAAGGAATGGAGGAGTATAGGATTTTGAACTACCTCCAATTAAAGCAATATCATTCGGATCAACTTTATTTGCCATATTAGTTGGAGGTCTTCCCATCTCATGAGAAGTTTGCGAGATTACAGTGGCGGGAAGAGGTGCAACGGGTACTTCATGTAACTCTTTCAAAAGTAGCTTTTGTTGATGTTTAAATTTGCTTAGTTCATAAAAAGTAATGTTAGCCCTAGTCTTCTTCATGTCTTCAATGATATTATACTCCATCTATCATAAACAATCAGTGTTTTAGATGAAGGAGATGAATCGGATTGGACTGGGCTTGTTTGAGTCACTTTTGGTGATGATTTCTTACCTGCGACTTTGTCTTTAGATGTTGAGATTGTGCTCTTCTGTTTAGAACTAGGTTGTGGAGGATCAAGTTGATTTCTACTTCTAGTACTAACTAGTGATGCCTCTTGATCCTCTTCGTCTGGAAGAATGAAGTCCCACATTCCCTGTAACTCTACAACTTCATCTTCATCAGTAGGTTCTTCATTAGAAACATCCTCTTCTTCTCCTTCAGATTCTGCATTTGATATAGCATTGGGAGGTTTTTGTTGGAAATAATACTGGGGGGGGGGGGGGTGAATCATTATTATCAAATCAATATAAATTTTTCATTTCCATATTCAGATTCATATACGCTACTTAAGTTAAGGAAAACAGCGTGTATACACAACTGTGTTTAATGCAAAAAGCGTATATCTAGTAAACTTATGATTTAGTTAGTTGATCCTTAATGAGTGCATTAGAATGTTATTAACCATATGAATAGTAAATAGGAGCAGTAAAACAAAACAGATCATCACACACAAGAAGCACACATGAACACCATGATATAAGGTGGAAACCCAATGTGGGTGAAAACCACCTGCTGCAAGTCATCTCTATCTTCTTTTAATAAGAAACTTCTTTTTACAATATTTCTATACTGGTGCAGTCTTATACCAGTACATAGGCTTCTACCTGCAGAAGGCTACAACCTTCTCTCGTTCTCCAGCTTCTCCTGGAAGGGAGCTGCAACCCCCTTAGCTCTTGTACCAGCCGATCCTTTTACTAGTACGTAGGTGCCGACCTACTGAATGCTCCAACCTTTACTCGTTTTCCAGCTGCTATTGGAAGGGAGCTACCACCCCCTTAGCTCTTGTACTAGCTAATGTACTAGTACATAGGTGCCAACCTACAAAATGCTACAACCTTCTCTTTCTTCCTTCAGGTACCACGTTTCATAAATTTTCAGACTGGATACTCATGGAACACAACATCATAATCTGAAGGCCACGTTTCATCCAATTTTCATACTGGACCCATCAATATCATTGAGGCACATAATCAATCAGCACTAGCATCATCAATCTCTGAATCACCCAATACTGAATCATTGAAACCCTGTCAACAAACTGCAGTCACCAGAACACAGAACTTTGCAACAATGTTCAGATCTAACTGTATCATCCAAAAATCATGCATCAGAGTGCATACACTACTTGGAAGAGCTGAACCAGCATGTATACGCAGCTTCACCAAAGCGAACCAGCGTATATGTCATTAATTACTTAATTATGTCTTCGCTGCACTTCCTGACTTCATACATAACCAGATCATTACATATACAAGGATAATACACCTGTTAGCAACCAGATCTAGTCCATCAGATCACATAAAGATAAGCCATTATGATCCTGATCCATTATAGATCTCATCTATCAACACTGAAGCTGAACATTATCAACCAATCTGACACCAGTAAACAGTCACCAGAACTCAGACTTTGCATCAACTATCAGAACCACCTGTAACTTCAAATATCATAGAGTATATGGTATACGCTACTTAGATGTATATAACCTGCGTATGTATGCGCTTTTATCAAAGTCAACCAGCGTATACATCTGTAAATATTCATTCATGAGTTGCAGCTATTTCAACCTTAAGTTATACCCAGATCATAACATTACATGCGTCAGTATACAGATCTAGAATAAGAATATCAAAACATATAGAGATGATTCATTCCAAACCATTTGATCCCGATCTATCCTTAGATCTTGTTCTCCATCAACCGGTGAGATTCCTCCTTAGCTCAGATCAAGCAAAGCATCATGAACCCATAACCTGCATACTAGATCTCATACTTCATCAGATATTCAAGACTTTTTCTCAATTTCCTTTGCCTAATGATCTTCTTCTCCTTTTATAGTCTTAGGCCTTACTCAATACCATGGTCCAAAACCATTTAGAACCAATACTAGGGACCCAATACCTAGGTTCAATACTTCGGATGCAATACCAAGGTCCAAAACCATAGGTCTAAATACCACGGACCCAAAAATAATCTTTCCCACATGTACACGCTTTTCCGTGCATGAAAGTGCATGCATACGCATACGCAACTTTTGATCAGCAATCCCGCGTGTATACGCGCCTTTGTATATAGTGAACCTGCGTATATACTTTTCTTTCTTCTTTCTCTGTAGTTTGATCATCAATTCTTTGCTACTGACCTGCTGCACTATGATCTGTCATTGAGTTGCCATCAAGGACAACACTTGTATCATAATGCCAACAATATCCCCCTTTAAACTTGATGGCAAAGCTAACTTGTCATACTGAGAACTGTCATCTGAATGAGTTGTCATTGTTCATTACATCTGAACTAATTCCTTTGAGTTGTCCTGCATCCCATGTATTATGTCACATCTGATATCTCTTCTGTAGATTCATCTAGTTATATATAAGTGAGTTGTTCTTCGACAAGTGGGTTGCCATCAAGTACAACACATGCATCATAATGCCAACATTTTTGAATCGGTTGAAGGATTTTTTCTATAAGGTTTATAGGGTTTCTTAGAAGAAGTCTCTGTTACTTGTCTTTTAATATCAACCATTTCATTAGACATGGTTTTTAGTACTTTCTACAATCCTTCTAAATCAAATGGGTCTTTTGATTGCTTTTTCTTAGGATCATCTCTAAAAGTAACCTTCTTAGATTTTCTTTCATCAACAACATTCTTCTTTTCTAAAGCTAAGATACGTTTTTCTACTGCTATCGCTTCCTTCATGTTTTCGGCTAATGTTGTCTTGTTAGCTCTATCAACAAAGATCACTATGTTCAATGGTAAAGCAAATATGTACCATTCACTTCGAACTTCTTCGATGGGCTTGGAAGCGGTCAGAATTTTATTCAAAAGCTTGTTGAAACGTGAGTTAAAATCTTTGATAGGTTCTCTTGATTTAGTCTTTAGATTTGATAGATCATTGATCAATGTTGTCATAGATCTATCATTGCCGATCTTAGTCAAGAATTACTCTTGGAAAATGTCCCAACTGGTAATGGACCCTGATGGTAATGAAAAATACCAGGATCTAGCTTCTCCTTGTAAAGTATAAGGAAAGAGTCTAACAACAACATCTTCATTAGTAACACCATTTAAATTTATCGATAACATAAAGTTGTTTATGTGTTCTTCTACTAGCATTCCTGCTTCAAGATTAAACTTGGACAGTCATTTTTCAAGATGGGCCAGTAATTGACTCAAGGGTGCAAGAATTGTGACTGCCCCTGGATTATTCCATGGATTTTGGGCCATCGTTGAACTACTAACAGAGGAAAGCGCAGACAAAGTTCCTTGTGGTAGGGATGAGGATGTTACAGCATTACTCTGATGGACAACAACTTGAAGTGGAGGGGTGGATGGTTGACTTTGCAATGGGGAAGTTGGAATGGATGTTGATGATGAAAGAGTTTCACTATCAGACCCTTGAGGTGACTTCCTTGCTCTTTTCCTTTTAGGTAGAGGTAATTCAGTTCGTTTGATACCAAACTTTTCACTCTGCAATCTGGTTAAAGGATGAGAAGGATTGTATTGCGAAGTCACACTACCTTGAGATATTTCAGACTTTTGCAGTGATATAGAAAATCCTTGAAGTTTATGGATCAAAGACTCAACTTCAGGAGGTTCAATAGTAGATTTCTCTGAAATATTTGCGTTTGTGGCAGTGGTTGTTGTTTTCTCAACTTCTCGCTTACGATTTAAAGATTCGCAATGAAATGGAGAAGTCGGGGGAGATGTTGAGGGCGATTTACTCTCAGAATGGTATTTAGATTTGGATTTACTAGCCATTCATAGTTTGGGCCCTCCTTCTAGCGCCAAATATGTTGAAGCCCCGAAAATTGGGTCTACAACAAGGGAGATACCCACTCGGTCTAGACCTTGAAAGTAGCTCCTTTTCCGTTTGGGATGGTGGGTTCGACTGGGGATAATGGGACTAGTTTCCCAATTTGTGTGTGATGATGAGAATTGATATTTCCTTTCCTAAAGATTTCTAAGTAAAATGCTTTTAATCTAAGTCTAATTTAAAACATGCAATTTTATTCTAATGAACAGAAATATCTAATTCTAAAACTAACCCGGGATTTAACTTTTCATTTATGCGATCTAAAATAATTTCTAACAGCAATTGGTAATAAAGATCATTCAATCGCTACTAGAAAAGAATTCGTTAAAAATAAATTGTTTTGTATAAGAAATTGGCTGAAACAATTGTGAGAAGCGTATCGCATCATAATTCATTCATACATTAAAGCACAAATAGAATAGTCACCATCGTACAAAAGTGCCAAATGATAACTCAAACATTTAAGCCTTCATATATAAATAACTAAACATAAAATATTACTTTGACACATAAGCAGGAATTATTAAGAGATAAAATTACCATTGATAACAAGTTCTACTCATGAGCTTTAGCAACATAGATTTATCTCCTTCTAATTCAATATCTATTAAGAGTACAGAAGTGCATTTCAGTAGCAGACATTAAACACAGATATCAATAAATCTCGTTCCATTCATTCATCAAAACCTCCTCCGAGGGTGCAGAAGTGCATGTTCTGAGGAAACGTTTTTGACAAATTTCAGGACCCCTCTCTAAATGCATGAGAGGGGTTTAAATACTACTAACTAAATACTAAAAATATTTTATTACAAAAATATAGGAGGGGGTTTAAATGACCTTCCTCATCTAAGGCAAAAATAAATAAAAAATAAAACTAAAAATGTATCTAGAAATTAACTATCTATGTATCTGTTCTCTGAGATCGCAAGAATTCAACATCAGCTTGAGGAGCATCGGTTGGACGACCTCTGATTTTAGTTGCCCTGCAAAAGCAGAATCAGCAAGCGCTAGCGCTATCTTCTCGGCAGAGTTTGTAAGGCATTTGAGAGTCATACATTGACTGTGCGATTTAACCAAGTACTGCCAGTAAGTGTCCCAATTCAACTTGGTTAACTTCTTGATGGACTCTGCTTTTTCCTCAACTTTCTATCTCCAGCTTGTCTGTAGTTGTTGTACCTTTGGGAGAAATCCCAAAGCGGTCTCTGATATGAGGTTTTCTCTCTGCAGGTTTTCATTGACACAGTCAATGACGTTGTTTTTCCTTGTCGTTGCCTGTTCTGCCTTTTTACTCTGTGTGTCCCACTTATGGAAAAGCATTTCTTTGTGGGCTTCATTGATTTTGAGTGCGCCTGCTTTCTTCCCTTCCTCTGATTCCTACCAAATCAAATAATCAGAAATTATTTTATCAATTAAATCATAGTCATGTTGCAAATCCACGACTTGACTTGTAATTTTATCGCTCATCTCACAATGGGAACTCCATTGCGATATTCTTTGGCATAGTGCCTCTTGCTGTTGCAAAAGTTGGTCATTTAAGGCAAGGGCTTCTGAGACAAATTCTGTGATTTTTGGGTCATCTTTATGCTATTAGAAAATTATATATATTACAGAGGAATGGAGCACATAGAATATTGCATAAATATAAACACAGAAAATGCAAAAAACCAGAGAGACACAGATATACGTGGTTCACCTAGTTTGGGCTACGCCCACCCCGAACAACCAGTCCTTCCTTTCTATTATCCAGCAAAAAGAAGAGACACAACCTATAGCAGATTTGCTATAATATCCTCTGTTTTCTCTCACAGTCTCACCTCTTTGTTTCTCGCTTGGAGAATACACATCTATCACACAACCTCAATACAATGCCCTCTTACAAAGAGAGGGGTTGCCTTCTAGGGCAAAAAACTGTAAACTAAACATAAGTTCTACTGTCAGATCATCCGCCTAATGAACGTCCTAGATTGACTAGAAATAACTATACTTTTGCAAGGCAATTTTACATCTGTTTTTAGCTTTCGGGGCGCTGCCCCCGAAACCCCCGCCGGGGGACCGCTGGCCCCCAAACAGCCCCCCCAAACCCCCAGGGGGGGGACAAGTCCCCCACGCATCCCCCACGTGGAGGGGTGTACAAACTTCCTGGGGTATACATCCAGTTGAAACAAAGACCTCTAAATAATCATGCTCCACACCCAACATATGCAATTCTAGCATAGCCTATAATTGATTTTCTTTTTTGGCCAAATTGCTCTAATACCCTAGCTGCATATGTTGAAAATCTTGTTGTAATTTTTCTAATTTCTTCTTTGCTTCTCGATTGGCACTAGCCTGCTATAGCTGTTGCTGCAAAACTTGGATTTGTTCCTCTCTATCCTTAAGTAATTGTTGTACTTCGGATGCTTTATCATTGGTAGCAGAAGCATAGGCTCCTGTGATCTGGGATAACTTAGTCAGATTTTCAATAGGGTCAGTGGTAGGGTCTTGCCAAAGGACATCGCTGCTCTACCTCAGGTGAGAGAACACTGTCCAATTTCCATTTCTTTCTTTGCCTTCTTACCACTACCTTGTGTTGCGGACTATAAAATACATCTAGAGGAGGAATCTCCTCTATCTTCAGCATGATCTCAGATGATGGGGTTATTGGAATATGCTCTGTTTTTGGAGCATTGCTGATTGTTTCCATGATCATATCTGTCATTGTCTGCACTGTACTCTCAGGTGTCTTCGTGTTTTGATCCTCAGTATTAATCAATTCATTGAATGTTTCCCACTCTTTATCTAGCTCAGTTCTCACTGGCTTTGGTGGCTGGATGAGGGGAGGGGAAACCTTTACCCGTGGTGTAGTCAAGACCTGTTGCTCCGGGTGCTCTTTAGATTGGGCAGTATCTCTAACTGACCCTTCACTTTTATTATGGTCTCTCTCAGACCGTTTAGAGCATTTTGGTGATTCTTTCCCAGACTTAGACCTGGACTTGTCTGTATCCGAACTTCCACTTAAATTGATACTAGGAGTTGGCTCCATTATTGGTTCTAAGCGCAACTTATCCAAGGGGATGTTTGCTAGTCTCTTTTCTTTGTACAGTTTGAATTCTTGGAATTCTGCTAGGGGAAATTGAATTTGAGCCATATGCAAAAAGTCTTTCAGTGTACTCTTTTGCTGGAAGATATCATCAAAGAGATCATCTTCTTTAGAAAATACTTTTATCTTGACAGCCGTAGTAAAAATTTTAATGATATCATAGGGGTCGAATTGTCTCCCTAGAAATTTAAACAGTCGTAGAATCTACAGGTTGTTTACTTCTTTGAATGCATGACCTAAATAAAACAGTGAAAAGGCCCCACAGGCCATAGGAAATTGAGGCTAGATGGCTTTCTTCTTGTCTTTCAATTCTTTTCTCATTCCTCCCACCCCGTAGGTCTGGTAGGCAATTTCTCAAGCCAATAACTTATTAGGTACATACAAGGGTAACACATGGGGGGAAGCAATGCTTCCAAATACTCTGACATAAGTGAAAAACTCTTCCTCAAACCATCTTCTAACCAAGAGGATATCAACTTCTGCTTCGGGGGAAAATCTTGGGGCGTCCTTATTATACAACATTCTGTGAAGAGGTAACATGACTCCATGACAAATTCTATAAAAATACGGGAGAAACTTGGAATCCCACAATTCTTTATGATGAATGTGAATAGGCAAGGGATTCTGTATAGTCCACTTCGAACCCATTAAAGGAAATCTAGAAACAAAACAGATTGCATCCATAACATAAGCAGCTAAAAAGAAAGGAGGATAAATCCTCTGAGAGGTAGTTCTTTTAGACCGGTAGTTCCAAATGGCTGAGGCTAAATTATCAAACAATATCTGAGCCCAATCCATAATAGTGGCGTTAGTGGCTACATCTAATAGGGGTAGCCACTCGGATGAAAACTTGTTGATGTCAGGTCTTCCAAATAGTCTACATAGCATAGCTGCAGCAAAACAATACGGGGAGGAGAGGGAACCAATACTTTACATACCGTGTTTGTCCTTTTTCAATGGCTCTTCCCTTGGTTTCCAGTTCTTGGTGCACTCCACCAAATCTTCATTTTCTTTGGCGAACTTCTCCACGAACTATTTTTTGTAGCTTGCCTGCGGCTTTGGTAAATGATACATCAGCCTTAAATCCTGTGGGGTGAATGACCCAATGAGCTCCTGGCTCCGAGACTTGAATTGTCTGTCTGTTATATCAACACTGTCCAATACCCACTTAACCATGTCTGTATATGGAAGTATCTTAGGCCTTGCCACTATTTGGTGCAGGAATGAACATGCAAGTTCAGTAATTGATGCTTCAGATGACCCGCATGAGTCTACTGTTGCTTTAACTTTCATAACTATGGGGTTTTCTTCTTCGAGCAAACTGTACATGCCTTCCCAAGTGGATATGCCAGCATCTCTGGTACAGGTGGTGTCTGTGAATAAGGGTGTCATTTCCTTGTCCTCAACAACCAGAGCTTTTCCCTTCTTTCCCATTACGCTCTGAACACTGCTGCATATATTATTCTGCTTGCCGCTCCTGCAAGTTTACAAGTAAGGAAAGAATAATGGTAAGAGATAAGGTGACGGGAAATCCCTTTAATTCTGAAATCATATCAAATATATCACCCTACGTGAAATAACCTTTCGAGTTGCAAAAATTAACACTCCCTCTCAACTAGGGAGAATTATACCTACCAATATATGTCCTTGATCAATATGCCATTACAGAATGACGTATCATCACGAATCTATATGTCATGTAGTCATTGTGTCATGTCCATATCAAGTTTCTCATCATCATAAATCATCATTGTACATCTTGATCTAACCTTTCCTTATTCCTTCTTATCTCTTGATTGTTCCTACTCGTATGTTGAAAATTCTCAGATATAGAAGAAGAATAATTTGTTACTGGAGGGGAGCTCAAGCTACCAACCTCTATCCATTAGGATGCTATATGAAATTTCTGTTGAGGGTTTACTACCCGGAATATCATAATCAATCATCATTGGAGAGCATATCATCAAGGAGCATATCTCAACCTAGAATCACATCGGGGAGCAATAGCTTCCACCCATATCGAGCAATAGGATAACTCATCACATAGGGGAGTAAACCCTCAACCCTGGATCACACAGGGGAGTACACTCTCGTCCCTAGAATTTCATCGAGGAGCTTTACCCTCAAACATGAATTTCATTTGGGAGCATTACCCTCAACATGGAATCCTATTGCCTACTAATCATCCCATCAATGACCTTGAATAGTCATGTGGTAGAAAACCTGCATCATAATCGCCCTTGGTTGTACACCCCAAGCACACCCTCAACTCGTTGGGGAGATGAGGAGTAATATTCCCCACAATCCCTACTTGTGGGTATGATGCCAACTAGGGTATACTTTGTAAAGACCAGATAGGGGATTAAAACCCTCAACCCTATGGGTAACAGATAGGGTAATGCCCTATTGTCTAGAGTTCCCTCACCCCTCAACCCTATGGGTAACATATAGGGGTAACACCCTATTGTCTAGAGTTCCCTCAACCCCCGGATCCCTTATCCCTCAATTCCTCGCCTTGGGAGCTCAAACCGGGTAGGAAGAATTGGCTCAATGTCCTTGATCAGCGTTGCCCCTCATCTAGAGGGGATGCTCTCTAAAAACCAAGATGACGTTGAGAGAATATCTGCAATCTTCTTGTCTCAATAGTTGCTATTTCCTGTTCATACAAAACATCAAACCAAATATCATGTCAGATCATATATAATCACATAAATCACATAAGGATACCATAATCGTCCTCCCTCTCAAGGAGGTGCCAACCACAAGCTTGAGCTTGTTTTGAACAACTACATTTTTTCAATATGTGAGAGCATCTCAGTCCCAACTATAAATATGGGACTTACTTCCAATCAGATCATCACAATGTATCCATCTCATATCTAGATCATGCTCAAATAGCACTCTAAGGAGCTTATATCTCTTGTCTCGTAGCTAGCCATGCTAGCAACATCATGGTCAACCTTGGTCATGCTATGGATACCATGGCAGATCGCATACTAAAGCAACATCCAACAACAATCTCAAATATCAGCAATATGTGTGTGCAGACACATATCATAGGAGAAATATCTCATTCTCAAAATAGAACACCTTATGAAGATATTTCAAAGCATGCTTAGAGGAAAATCTACGTGAATGAAGTAGCTCAATCATGAGTTTATTATGCACATCATACATATATAGATGGATGTTCAAAATGGAACATCATCATATGCTATGTCAAGTTCAACAACATCTTGAACTTCAAATTAGAGTATCCAAGGATTTGCATTTTCATTATTCAAAAACATTTTCCAATAGCTTTGCAATATGGAATTTATTTTCCAAGTTCTAAAAATTGATTCCTCATGCCATGATACATCATTTTGGGCTTCATAAGCCATCTCCCTCTTGATTTAGATCATCATAGGCTCATCACCTGTCACAAGCAGATCATCAAGATATCAAATCAAAACCATAATCAATATCAAAGCCATACCTTGGAACTCATAATACTGACTTCATCAGATAACTAAATATAGACATATCTGGATTGCAATTCTCTAAGCATAATGCCTTGATAAGCCATCATAATCAGCCATACATAACTCAATATTGTACCATCAACAACAAAGTCAACTCATCAGAATTTAGAAGCTAGATTATGACCATTATCAATTTCATCATTATCATAGTATTAATACTTTCAACCAGGATATAGGTGGAGCTCATATCAGATCATGACTTCATCATGCCAACACGTCATGCATTATCAATCTGAACATGATTAATTCATTCTCATAATCATAATATAAGTCATCCTATCACTAGGTGAAAATGCATACATCGAGGATGAATCATGCAGGTTCCCTTTTTCATGCCAGATCACAACTATCATTACTTCAACCATTGTGCTAAGAATAAGGAAACCAATTCCCACATAAGTAATCATGCCCACATAGTATCGATATCAGGGAAAATCAATAATCATCAAATCAGATCACTAGACATCAAGTCAAGTCCAAATTGTTATCATAGAGAGATATATAGTCAAAGCACATCTCAGTCATCTATTCAAAGTTATCATGCCAAAACACTTTTCATATATACCATTAATGCTAAATCATGCCAACCTTATGTAGCACAAACATAGTGACATATCTATATATATGTCCTGGTCACTTGCAAACACAAGATTAGTCTATATGTTCATATTATGGAAAACATTCCAGCTTTTCCTGCTAGAAAATATTGTTATTATCTGCAATACATCTATGGTACTGAAATATTCTAGGTGACCATCTGATTTCATGCACAATACTTCATTATATGATCAACAACTTAACTCAACAACTTCAGAAATCAGTTAACAGTGGTAGACTATGTCAGGGACATCATGATTCAGAGTTTAGACAACTTCATAAAGTTTTAGATGATGTTCAACAACAATCAAACCCCTAGTCGCTCTCTTCAAGTTAGCATGAGAGCGATTTTAGCTGCCTGGACATTGTCTAGGCCATAGCATGTGTGTGTCCAGGGATGAAATCTCCCATTTGTATGCCAACGACTAGAGAATAAACCCTAATTTATGTATGGGCTTTAGGTCTGAGACTCTGCTGCAAATCAATGCTGTCAGACGCACATAAATCATACTCTAGCACTACATAATGAAAATATTAATAAGAATAAGAATCTTGAGAAGAGATTCTGCCTCTAACTGGGGATCTACATCATTCATCTTCATTCATGTCATCATCCCGTCTCTATTACAGTCATGCAACAGTAGATATATTAGATCATAAAAATATATCTATCATGGCTATCAACATCATGACATCAACCTTTCATCAAGTGATTAGACTCAAAGCAACATATAGATGCAACATCATATCTCATAGATAATTAACACAATAGTACTTTCTGCCAAGTCACTTCATCAATTTAGGATATTCAATTCAACCATATGTTGTCATGACCATAGTTAGTAAGAGATATACTTATCAATCTTACACTTATACTTCTCATATCAAGGTTTCCATGCTCCTCATGACCAATAAGATCAAGCTAGGTCATTCCTTCCATGTGCTTTCATCATGCTTATCACAAGGATTATCACCAAACTCATGTATTGGAGCCAATCAGCCATACTTCTATATGAAATATATTGTGATCAAGAGTATCATTTACTAGAGTCAAGGTGCTAGCCTTCTTTCCACGATAAGATGTTAACCAAACATTAAGTGTATCAATGTATCAACATTATATAGCCTCATGGAATTCAAGAAGATCAAAGTGTCCAATATCAAGTGCATCATTTCATCATAGGAAAAATAGATCCAAGTCACTTTCATATGCATGTATGATCCATCAAAGAAAGAGACATCATACCTTAGGGCTTATCGAGCCAATAGCTGAAACACAACATACCATGCATAGCTAGTGGTATTCAAATCCCTGTGCAACTTCATAAACATGGGAAGCTTAAAGAACTTTTCTCATATTTTCATCAAGTACTTCTTCATCTCCTTCCAGATTTGCATCTCAAAATTATCCTTAAGAAGGACCTACTCATCACATCTCATCTAGTAGGTTAGAAACATCCATATACTCAAATACATATGCAGAAAGTAGAATCAATAAACATAATCATTAGATCCATAAGTCTAACAAGTAAGAAGCATTGTAAGTCAATAAATACTTATCTTGAATGAGAGGTGATCCTCTCCCTCTTGAACCAATATTCAAGAGCCATCAGTGTCCATGGTCCATATACCAATGTTGTCTTCAAGTATCCAACTAGATCTGCTAAGGATTATCCCATCTAAGGCTTCATCAAATCCCCCACAAGTGTTTGAGCATCTTCCCATTGACCAATAGGATCCATATCTCATATGCTTTTCATAAACCAAATCCTAATCATCAAAATGACTAGGGTTTTCTTCAAACCCTAGAACTATTTTAGGTCTCCACCATCCTCTTCTTGTTTCCATCAAAGGTGTCATTATCAGGGTGATCTCCATGGATTTTCTTCAGCCCAGCTCTGAAACCATGTTAAATTTTCTTAGGGTGACATTGTTCTTTACTTTAATAATTGCATTTCACCATTAATACTTTAATTTCACCCCATATCATCATTACACTATTCTGATCTACACCAATATACATTAGCATATGCAATTACATAGAAAGAAACAACATCACCATCATCATCAATGTAGGGAAACATAAAAGGAACAGTAGAAGAAAGTATGCACACACATAGAGACACCAGGATTGGTCTGAGACCAGGGAAAAACCCTTGCAAATCTTCTTCTTCTTAAATCGTCATCAAATGATGCAGAAAAAGAGATTACAATGATCCATAAATTTAACTATGCATCATAACAATAATGATATCCATGAAACATATCTAATCATACTAGAAATAAAAACCCTCATACAAATGGAGGTAATGTGTTGTCACAAACTGATGTCAACTACTGTATACTATTGTCACTGTGTCGAACATCGTTGAGCATTGTTGTCACTATTAATGAGCCCAATACATATGTTTGCAGTGGATAATAACAAATCATATCTATACATCTAAAAATATGTATAACAATAGAGAGAAACTTAGATTTACCTGATCACTAAAGTCAACTAAAGCCATGATGTCAAACCATAGCTCATAACCTTGGTCGTTCTCATCAAACTATCTTTGTGCGACTGAAAACTCCTTGGTGGATCTCTGTCACTGTATGCAAGTGACTGTCACTGCAAGGTCACTCTCAGGAGGTCTTGATGCGAGCAATTGTGACATTGTATTGCTAAACCCCAATGTTGCACCCTTCTCATGCTGTGTGAGTGACTAAGAAGCCAAGGTCATTCCCAGGTCTACCTTGTGCGAGTGACCAGGGACCAAAACCTTCCGATCTGCCTATGAAGCCAAAGTCGCTCCCATAAGCCTTTGTGCTAATGACTATGGGTCTACAGTCGCTCTCATAGGATTATGTGCTAGTGTCCAGGGACCAAAATTCCCTGTTCTGCGCCAGTGACCGAGATCCAGATGACCCTAACCTAGAGTGAACCTTTCACCTGTGATTTCAGACCCTTGAGCAAACTCCTTTCATTGAACCTGTGAGAACCAAGACAAAAGAGAAGAGAAGATGTGTATAAATGATCTTGAGATATCTTCTATTTATAGGACTTCATGAGGGGCCACTTGGGGTTAAGACTGACCCAAGTAGTTACTCATGTGGTTAGGACCAACCCATTCCATAATACATATGTAAATAAAATAATTCATAACTCAACTTCCGCTTAATCAAATTGGGCAATATTTAGGTCAATTTTGGTCCTCTCGAAAAGAGGAATATAATGAAATCATTATCTAGCTAATTTGAGTTTTCGAAGGTAGAATTTTACCATAGTTGAAAAAATTAACTTAATAGGCATTGTAGACATTGTGATATGCATGGGCACATGAGATAAGTGTTAGAAACCTCATCTAGAATTTGGTCCAAAGTGGCTAAAGTCCAAGGTGAAAGCAAAGGAAGGTATATAGATAAAATAAGTGTTAGAAATAACCTATGATATGAAGGAAGTTGTAGTTTTCACACTGCATTGTGATAGCCAAAGGTGAGTGGAGATAAATATGCACTATTTTGTAACAAAGCTCAAGTATAGAACTAGAAGGTAAATGCTCTATTTGATAATGCTTCTTGATGTAATATGGTTTCTAAAATATTAATTGATGAGTTTGGTATAGAATATTCTGATCTAGAATTCCCAAGTTCATTAGCAATTTTGAAAGGAAAAAGTATTATGAGAATCACTCAGACATGTAAAATCAAGTTTTTCATTAGTCCTAGCTATGTTCATGAAGTATAATGAGAAGTTGCACCACTAGACATTTGTGGAGTGATGTTTGGTAACCCATACCTGTGGGATAGGGATGCTACCTTCTACAAGAGAGAAAAAGAATATTCCTTGGTAAAGGGTGTTAAGGCATACTTCATCGAAGCATATAAAGGGGGAAAGAAAATAACTTTAGCAACAAGACAAGGGTAGACAAGTAAGAAATAAGCAAACTTCATTACATCTGGAAGCAAATATATTCTATGGTTTTTGGGTGTTTTGGACACAATGGAAGCATTATATTTATGATTTGAGCATTGTATATTGATGTAATTTACATTTTGAGCATATAATTTAAAGGGCCAACATTGGAAGATGGACGCAAAGACGTAGCCCAGGAGGGGTGAACTCCGTCATCAAATTATTGTTTTGTGATGCTGCATGTTGTCTATTTTTCTCTAGTTATATCTGAAAAAATTAACTAAAATCATTAAGTTTATGTGATTGCACAATCTTGATCCATTGCCCATAAGACATAAAATAGCTTGCAAACTTTTTCAAGAAACCTTCAAATTTTAATTTCAAATCAGTTTGGTATCAAAATGGTTGTTTTGAAGGTTTGATTGTTTTTGCAAGTGTTTTTGAATGATGACAAGTTCTAAATTGAAGAGATTAGGAGTGCTTGAAGATCCAAATCCTCAAATTGGTTCAAGGAGGTCACAAACTCCAACGAATCCACCAGTCATGGCACATGAAAAAGGACAGGAGATGATGCTTGAGGAAGGAAGAGCTTTTAGAAAGGATTTATATGATATGTCTTAGATGGTAAAAGTGTTGTAAAATGAAAGGACATCAAGGTTTCAAGGAGAGAGTTAAAATCATCCAAAAGGTAATGGTGGTGAAGGGAGCAAGCCTCCACCTCCTCCTTCACCTCCATCCTCACCTCCTTCGACACCTAGACATACTCCTCCTAGATCTCCAAAAGGACATGCTAAGTCTCCTTTGCTTAATCTTGATGTCAAGTTTGAATTGCTTATGTACAATGGGGAAGTAAATGCTAAAAATTTGGATAATTGGGTTCATCAAATTGAAGTCTATTGCAGGATTCAAAGGATTAAGGATGATGTTACAAAGATCCAACTTGCTTCTCTTCATTTGGAAAGTGCAACTCTCATCTGGTGGGAGGCCAAAACTCAAGAATATTTGAAGAAAAGTGGTAAAATTATTTCTTCTTGGAATGATTTTGTAGCTGCATTAAGAAGGAAATTTTATCCATTAGCTTATATGCAAAAAGAAATTATGGATTGGAAAATTTTTAGACAAGCTAAAGGTTAGAGTGTTCAAAGTTACACACAAGAATTTAGAAGAATATCTTTAATTTTGGGTGCTGATTTGTCTTCATAAGACACTCTCCTTAAATACATAGGTGGATTACATATTTATTTGAGACATACTATACTTATGTTCAATCCCACCAATCTAGATGAAGTATGTGTCCACGAAACTCATTTAGAATCAAGAGGCAAGAATGTTCCTCAAGAGACAAGCAAGAAACATTCCAAATCTGGAGACAAAGGAAAGGAGAGGTTTAGAGGCAAAGGAAAAAATAATTCTACAGTCAAGAAAGATGGAGAGAAGCTTACTTGTAAACATTGTTCAAAAGAAAGCCATGATGAAGACCATTGTTGGAAATTACATCTAGAAATGAGACCAAAGAATTTCAATAACAAGGGGAAACAAAATATTGTTGCTACAACTCAACAAGATCTAGGATATGATTCAAGTGATGAAACCAAAATCACAACCATGGGAATGAAAGGTAAGTCTTCTAATGCAAGTACTAGTTCTTCTAGTAAGCCTATTGAGTCTCAAAATGATAAATAAATATGTGAGCTTTTTCATATCAAGGTCATTACAAAACATACAAAATTTGATACCTTGTTTAATATTGGATCCCAAGTCAATTTTATGTCTGAAGCTATTTTCAAAAAACTAAACTTAGAAACTCCACCTCATACTAAACCTTATGCTTTGAGTTGGGTATGTGATGATGCCAAATTGCAAGTGACAAGAAAATGTAAACTAAAATTCTCCATCACTGTAAATTTTATTGATGAGGTAGAGCTTGATGGTGTACCACTTAACATATGTGGAATTGTTTTAGGGAGTCCATACTTGTATGACCAGAAATCCATATTCTATCATCATGAGAAGAAATATCATCATTTTAAAGATGGATTTGATTATATTGTTAGATCACATCACAAGAAGGTGAACATATCTCTTGTTAGTTCTAGTAAGATGAAAAGGCTTGTAAATGCTAGTAAGAATTTTGCATTGTTGGTGATTAAAGCTAAAGATACTACTGAATATGAAGCTTTCACAGGATGTGATTCTAAACTCAAGCATGATTTGGTTGAAGTTGTTAATACTTATGATAATATTTTTTAGGAACCTGAAGGGTTGCCTCCTAAAAGAGAAATCCAACATGATATTCACTTGCAGCATGATGCACCACTTCCAAACATTGGCATGTACAGAATGTCAGTTTTGGACAATGCATAGATCAAGAAGAAAATTCAAGAGCTTCTTGACAAAGGGGTCATCAGGCCTAGGACATCTCCTTGTGGGTCTCTTATTGTTTTGGCTCCAAAGAAGGATGGTACATGGTGCACGTGTGTGGATTTTAGAGATTTGAACAAGATCACCGTAAAGAATCACTATCCGATTCCTCGCATTGATTATTTTCTAGATCAATTAAAGGATGTTGATTACTTCACTAATTTTGATTTGAGAAACTTTTATCATCAAATAGGGATTGTTGAAGATGATATTTGGAAAATTGCTTTCAAGACAAAACAAGGTTTGTTTGAATGGTTAGTTATGTCGTTTGGGCTTTGTAATGCACCTGCAACATTCATGAGAGTTATGAATGATGTGTTGAGACCATTCCTTGATGATTTTGTCTTAGTATAATTAGATGATATTCTGATTTTCATTAAAACTTGTGAAGAGCATGTCAATCATGTGAAACAAGTTTTAGATGTCTTGAAAAAAGAGAATTTGTATTTGAAGATGTCTAAGTGTGAATTTGGGAAAACATCTTTGGTTTATTTGGGTCATATTTAATGAGGGGGTGAATTGAAAATTGATCCCTCAAAAGTTGAAGTCATTGTGAGTTGGCGAAAATCCACAATGTAACAAAAGTTAGGAACTTTTTGGGAGCAACCCAATAGTGGAGAAAATTTATAGCTAACTTCTCACTCATTGCAGCACCATTAAATGATTTGACAAGTGTGAAGTAGGTCTTTCAATGGGGAGGAAAGCAGCTGAAAGTATTCGACACATTGTAAGACAAAATTAGTGCAACACGAGTTCTAACACTTCTAGATATTAAGAAGCCATTTGAGATTCAAACTGATGCAAGTGATTATGCCATAGGAGCAGTTTTGATGCAGCATGATAACTCTATTTTTTATCATTCTGAAACCTTTACCAATGCAGTAATTAACTATCCAACCTATCATAAAGAGTTATATGCTTTGGTACAAAGAATGACTAAATGAAAGAATTATTTAATGGGCAAAGAAATGATTATTCATATTAACCATCAACTTTTGAAATATTTACAATCACAAACCAAGCTACAACAAGCTAGACATTTCAGGTGGATGGGATTCCTAAAACAATTTAATTTGGTAATCAGGTACAAGAAAGGTCTATACAAAATTTGATGATATGTTATCAAGGCCTATTGTTAATGCATTTTTCATTCTTAAGTATAACTCAATCATGCATGAAATTTATATTGAGCAGTATGCTCAAGATGATGATTTTAAATATGTTTATATAACTCTTATTCATGGCAATCATGTTGAAGATTTACATGATCATGTTCATAACAAGTTGTTGTATCACCTTGGCAAGTTAAGTGTTCCACGGGGTGAAAGAGTCAATGTCATAAGGGAAGCCCACACTTCTCTTATTGCTGGTCACTTTGGTGTAGGCAAAAAAATTGCACAAATTCAGAGTTATTGTTACTGACCTCGCATGAATGAAACCGTTTCAAGATATGTAAATGGATGTTCCATGTGTGCTACTATTAATCCTAGCAAAAGGAAATTGGATTTGTACACTTCACTCCCTGATCCTTCTCGTCCTTGGGAAAGTATTTCTATGTATTTTGTAGGGTGACTACCAATGTCTAGGAAAGGTCATGATTATCTACATGTTATTGTGGATCATTTCAGCAAAATGTGTGTGTTGATGCCATGTAAGAAACATGTTACAACTGAATAGACCACAAATATATTCTTCCAAAATGTGTGAGTTCACTTTGGGTTGCCCACTTCTATTATTTATGATCAAGATTCTCATTTTTTTGAGAAGTTTTGGTCAAGTTTATGGGAACTCATCGACACTAATTTGAAGAAGAGCACATCATTTCATCCACAAACCAATGGCCATACATAAGTGGTAAATAGAAAAGTATTTCATCTCCTTCATGGATATTTTGGTAAGCATCTTAAACTTTGGGATGAGCATTTGCATTACATTCAACATGCCTCCAATGTGTCAAGCACTCATCTATGCAAGTATCTCCATTTGAAGTTTGTTTGGGTTATTTTCCAAAGTATCCTTTAGATTTCATCTTTGGTACAGATATTGCAGTGGATGGGCAGAGGGATGTGGACAAAGCCAAAAATTTCATTGAACAAATTCAACTAGTAAAGTAAAGAAACCTGAGAAAAGTAACGAAAATTATAAAAGAAACCTGAGAAAAGTAAAGAAAATTATAAAGCAAGGAATGACAAGCATCGAGTTGATAATGATTTCCAAGTGGGAGATCAAGTTTGGTTGCATATCAGAAAGGAAAGACTTCAAGGTGGAGGTAAAAATATCAAACCAATCAAATATGGCCCTTTCAAAATATTGGAGAATATTGGTAATAATGCTTTCTGATTAGATTTTCCACCTTACGTGCAAATTTATTCTATTGTGAATGTGGAAAAATTAAGATTGTATGAGCCTCCAATGATTGATGATCATGAAGAGAATGTTCAGATTCCATCTATTGAATATTTTTCTCCTGAATATTTAGATGAGTTGTAGGAAGACTCAATTCTTGACAGGAGAATCAGGACTTCACATAGAGGCAATGTGGAGTATCTTCAAGTGGGGCTCAAAGGTACCAATCCAAGTAAATCAAGGTGGATTGAGATCAAGAAAGTGAGGGAGTTGTACCCTAACTTACTTGTTGAGTAAAAACAAAATGTTGGTGGTCCAAAAGCTTCTAGTGGGGACAAATGATCCAAGGGATCAAAAATATGCTGAAAAATCAAAGTGCTTAAAACTTCCAAGAAGTAGTTCGAAATCATATATCATTTTGTTCTAATTCCAACGATTCTTCAATCACCTCATTACGACACTTTATGTGAAAGTTATCATGTTCTGAAGTTTTTGGCAAATAATGAAAAAGTCAACTTGCAGGGTTGACTGGGATGCTGACTGGGAAAGCCGTATAGTGACGTGATGCTAACGTCAATAGGTTGACTGGGAAGGTATGGTGATTAAAGAGCCAATCCCTCGCTAACACGTGGAAGGTCATACAGGTTTGGGTGGTGGAATTTCATTGGTTGTTGTTGTTTTGGATGGACCAACAAAGAGTCACCACATGGCCTGATGGGAGAGCGCCACGTGGCCCTCAAGATTTGTACAAAATATTGCTGGTCCGATTACCTGACTCAGTGGGGTTCGACCTCGCAACCTCTATCAAATTTACCAATCGCTTTATCGTTCTGCCATTTTAGTTATTGTTATATGTATGTGGCATGATTATATTTAAAGTGGAGTCATTAGTAGATTTGTGGGGGAGTGAGCCGATGGGATTTCCTGACCCGCCCTGACCCCGGGTCATATAACACCATACAACCATGGTAAATGAAAAAGTGGAAGGGGTGGGTGGTTAGCCCAACCCCCGGTCTTGTTGTGTTAACATTACCGATGACTAATAACGCAGAGGGGCAGGGCACGTGGCATACTTCCTATGCTATAACCCTCGGTCACACGAAAACCAATATGAACAAGAGCGTAGACCCTGGCCAAATGGCTCCATATGACCAAACTTGAGGGCTAATACTTAGCGCTCAACCCTTATTGGTGTGATTAAATTTTTGACAAAATGCACCATTATTTGGAGGAATTTCCACCACTACCATGCTGATTTGTCTCCTGACGGTTCTGTCAAAGGAAGAAAATGTTGTCAGTTTTGTGAATCTGTAGGACATATAGCAAAGAAAGGAATAAGGATGCCTAACTTGGTCATTTTTCAACCTTTTTGAGCCCAAGAAGAGACTACGAAAGGGTTTTTGGGTGTTCTCAACACAATGACAACATTAATTTTGTGATTTGAGCATTGTATGTTGATCTAATTTACATTTTGAGCATATAATTTAAAGGGCCAACATTGGAAGCTAGACCCGGAGACGTAGACTAGGAAGGGTGAACTCTGTAATCAAATTGTTGTTTTGTGATGTTGCATGTTGTCTATTTTTCTTTGGTTATATCTCCAAAACTAAATAAAATCACTAAGTTTATGTGCTTTTGCAATTTTGATCCATTTCCCACAAGACATAAACTAGCTTGCAAACTTTTTCAAGAAGCCTTCAAATTTTAATTTAAAATCAAACAAAGGAGTTAGGGAGTCCATCCATGACCAATAAATTTGTCTTTGATCCATGTCCATCTGTAATTGCTTCTACTATTGAGTAACAATGCCTAAGATTCTTGAACATGCATAACTCACCCTTTGTAATAAATTTCCAACACATTATAAAATCCCCAATTGATATGCATTTTCCTCTTTGAGTTTTGGGGTTGTTTCTTGATGTATGATTGAACAATTTCCATTGTGAATGCTATATTTTTATCCAATTGTTCTACTCATGTCAATTTAATTGTTGGAATAGAATCAAGTTGGAACATGTTTTAATGGTATGAGTTATAGCTCTAGTTATTAATTATGGGTTCATTTCTTGAATGTTATGCAATGGCATGCTCATCGATGCAATCCTCTAGCTCAACATCATTTAGTATTGAACATATTGTATAAGTTTTGTCCATTAACCTACAATTACTATTAATTACCCTAATCATTAGTTCCAATATTGGTGTGTTTTATTCATGGACTATTGGATAGTCTCTCCTATAAATCACTTGAATGAATCACTTGTAGGTAGGAATATACATTGTTTATTCCTATGTAATAGCCAATGTACTATTTGATTTAATGGTGGGAAATTTATTCTATTGGTTTAGGTAACACATACAATCTCCACACCAATTTCTTATTACCAACCACCACCCCATAATTTTCTTAGTCCAATAACATCTCAATACAATTACAACCCAACACATTGAATGGACCAATCTGTATGGTAATGTGTATGAGGGTTAAAGTGCCCCCATCTTGATCACTTTGTTTATTTGTCCATTCCCTTATAAGAAAGTACATATTCGTCACATGGGATGATGGAAAGCATTTATTGCTAGTGTCTTGTTAATGAGATTGATAAGCTAAAATAGTCATAGATAAGGTCTACTTTAACTTTCCATTTGCACCTTCAAATAATAAGATATATATTAAGACAACACTTCAAGTTCTCCCTTGAATTTGTAAGCATAAAACACAACTAATAGACCAAGTACAAAAACCCATCTCAAAAATGAAAATGGAGCTTGCAAAGTGGAAAATGTTTATTTCTACAAATGGTTTATGTTGATAAAATGAACATACCATTATCCCATTGTTTACAAATTATAAACTTCTTTAGTCTTTCTAAATTTGCATAAAATTATTAGTGGGCAAAGAATTTGTAACCAAAAAACAAAAAGGAAAGGGAAATATTAGCAATTTCTTTGGAAGTGTTGTTGGGATATGAATTAATATTTTCCTGAAAATTGTATAATATGAATTGTTATACTACGATATCAATATTATGATAGTTGTGTCCTAGTCAACAATATGTGTGTGTGTGTGTGTGTTAGATGTTGTTTTTTATATTTTATTTATGGATGGCAATGACCTATTTATCCATTGTGACTATCATTGTTTTAAAAGTGTTATGGTTGTGTGGGTATGGTTGATATTTCTTCCTGTAATGACACGTGAGATAACATGTTCAATATATGATTACATTGAAGTTTATTTTAACAAAAATTAATCATTTGTTCATTTGATCAATGAATGGTCAGGTTGGCTCATGCAATCTAGTTTATTCGGTTGTCATATCATTCAACATGACACCCATTGGTAAAGTTCCTCATTTTTTGTTTATTGAATTTAAAGCATAGTTATCTAGTTATTAGGTATATTTTATTAATTTATTGAAAAATATTAAGAAGAAAAGATGGATTTGTATGAATCAGTATATTATAAACTTTGAAAACACTGAGGGCGGGGGGGGTGTGGGGTGGGGCAAATCAATATTGTATAAATTTTAACAATTCTCTTTTACTAGAGGACACCAATAAATACTTCAACATTAGTTCACATGAACATAAAAAGAATCAATTATTAGAAGAACAAATATAACACATAAATTCTTTGAAATTTTCTTCAATTTACTTCCCAAAGATAAGCTTATATATTCTGTTACAAATTTCTTTGGCTACAACCAAAAGGAAGCTACTACTCCCTCATTTATCAACTACAACTGAAAGGATCTACAACCCCTGCTCTATCAACTACCATTGAAAGTAGCTACAACCCCTAACTATTTACCATCCACTACTAGAAGGATCGACAATCCCTGATATGCAAGCTGATACTTACTTGACCTCAATGATTCATCTTTCATACAATTTTCAAAATTAAACCATGAGGGCCACTTCCTTACGTAAACAACTTTCACCAAATATGGTGTATAATGCCAAATTGCACATGTTGTCAACCAGTTCATGCTAAACCTTCATAGTATAGGCCCAATGAGTTAAAAATAAAGATTATAGATTTGTGTTTGGTGCTCAAGTGCTTAAAGCAAAAACCACACATACAACCACTGGATGGGCCCACTGTTTTAAGCCTTGAGGAATTATCCACCATTCATTAAAATTATGTGCCTGGGGTTTTACGTCTGCATAGAAACTCATCCCAGTCCTAAACTATAACTCTTGACCTTTATTTCTTAGTGAATACTTTCTTAGGAAAAAATTTGTGCCCTACTCTGGATTACCGTCGAGAAAGTTTATTTCGAGAGCATATTCCTACAAGTTCGCCTACCTAATGATGCAACCAATAAAATAACCTCAAAGAATGACCTACCTATCGCATCATTCGTCATCTTGTGCCATCAATATTCACATTTCTTGACTTCTATCTTCATGGAGCTTTTCACTAGTGCACCCTTCAATATTTTCTGAGGTTATTCCTTCTAAGGACTAAGTTTTCTCCATGTTGATGTGTCCTCGTAGACCAATCACAAAATTTTCAAGATTCCACCTCAATGCCATCATGTCCTGGACTAGTTTCTCAAATTTTATTTCTTGGAACTTTTCACTAGAGCCTCTCGGTAAAAACTTCTCAAAATTGTTTCTTCCGAGATTTATTTCTTTTGGGGTTATGTGTCTCCCAGTTTTTTGCCACCTCTATAAGGGTGCCACATATCACTCATTTTTTACCCACTCAAGTCCCCGAAAATGTTGAATGTGAAAGCCATATGTCACACTCTGATTGGGCTACATCATGTTGATGTCATACTACCCTTGTCTCCTTCAACCAATCAAATTTTGCCATGCGTCTTATTTTGGTCGGTCCATGTAGTCATGTCATCATGAAATGACGAGGGGGTCTGAGCCCTTGGCTTTTTCATAATTTTCTTTATTTTATATCGAAAACAGTTCATGGGTCGAAGAACTTAGTGAATATCAATTTTTCACACTTGCTCCTTCTCCCGACCTCCAAAACGCCTAGAAGTTTGACTACGTCCCACAAGGTTGGGGGTTGAGGGTCAGAGTGATATCCTTATTGCATACCCACACCTTCTCCCAAAGGTCCGACCTCTGACTAGGTTAAAGGCCTAAGTTCCGATCTCCACCAACTACTTTGTTGATTTTTTCCAAACACCAAGCTTTCACCAATTTGACCTTACCACCAACTATAGCTCTGCAACCTTTGACTTTGGGGGAACTAATATTTGACTTGGGAATAACATATGATCTAGGAGAATATTCACAAATTTCAATAAACCATTGGAAATATCTTTCAGATCTATACCCATCTAAGTGTGCCCCAAGTACACTTGAGTTGATCTACTGAACTAAAAATGGTTGCAAAGTCTCTTCACCTTTAGCATTCTTCTTATAGCTACATGTGCCTTTACCATCATCTTCTTCACCTTTTCGATCAATGACAACATATTTCTAACATTCTCCCCCTTTAGTATTGATGGCAATACCAATCACAAGCATACAAGTAAAATCTAAGTGTACTTCTTCTCCTTTTTCTCTTCCTTTGGATGTTACTCCCCCTATGTTGCACTTCTCCATAGGTGTACTTTTGTTGGTGTACTTCTCCTTTTGTGGTGTTACCTATCCCCATTCCTTTTGTTGGAGGTACTTATCCCCCTTAATATACTTTTTCTTTGAGGTAATTCTCCCCCTTTTTGTTATTTTGAGGTCCTTCTCCCCCTTTGACATCAATGGAAAAGAAACTAATATGCTCCCCCTGCAAACAATCTCCCCCTCTCTTGTGGATCCTGTGGACCTCACAACTTTCATTTGATATGTTGATTTCTTGTTGGATGCCTTTCCTCCTCTTGAGGAAGATCTAGTGGAGGTAGGTAAGAGGAACTACTACGAATCTTTGCCTTAAATACTCAAATTGATCTCTTGGGAGAGGGTTTTTATTATATCAACTACCTACTCTTTTGTAGGTACATATCCCAACTTGAAAATCTAATTTTCACTTTCTCTCTTAAGAAATGTTACTTGATTGGAATACGCTTTGTCTTTGAATAAAAAATAGGGTTCTTGGACATGCTTATGGAACTTGTATTATCACATATGATTGGAATAGACTAATCATAGAATACTTGTGCATCCTATAAAGTCTTCTTCATCCATAAGAGTTGAGTGCAAAAAGAAGTTGTTGATATATTCTACTTCAATGGTAGAAAGGAAAATTGAAGCTTGCTTCTTCCTCAACCATGAAACATGAAATTCACCAAGAAAGAAAGAACCACCACTAATGCTCTTTCGATCATCTACATCACCTTCCCAATCAACATTAGTAAAACAGATAGTGAAAAATATTTACGATGGGGGTAGCAAATTCCATAGTCCATTGTGGCTCTTAAATATCTAAGAATCCTCTTGGCTACTAGAAGATGGCTCTTCCTGGGAGCTGCTTGAAATCTTCCCACAGTACCAACTGCCTGCATGATGTCTAGTCTTGAGGTTGTCAAATATAAAAGGCCACCAATAATAGATTCGTATAAATTCTGATCCACCTCTAGTAAATCTCCAGTGTTGTCGATCTTGCATCCAGTCACCATTGGAGTGCTTACCAAACATTCCTCTATGCCAAATTTCTTCAAAACGTCCTTGAGATAATTTCTTTGTGACATAGATATTACTTCAGATGATTGTGCAATCTATAAACCAAGGAAATAAGAAAGTTCTCCAAGCATAGACATCTCAAATTTGGCCTTCATATCAGCTGCAAATTGGCATGTTAGAGAGTTTGAATCACTGGAAAAGATAATATTGTCAACATAGAAAACTACCACTAACAATTTTCCATCATTATATTTAACATATAAATTACTATTAGTTGTGCCTCTTTTAAAACCGCACTTAAATAATTGTCCTACTTGGAATACCAAGCCCATGGGGCTTGCTTGAGACCATATAAGTCCTTTTTCAACTTGCAAACATAATCATGCTTTTCTGACAGCTGAAAACCATCAGGATGCTCACTGTAGACTTCTTCCTGCAACTCTCCATTCAAGAAAGTGTATTTGACATCCATATGATATATCTTGAATTTATTGAATCTAGCAAAGGCCAAAAAAAATTGGATTGCCTCTAATCAAGGAACAGGAGCAAAGATTTCATCAAATTCCAGACATTCAATTTGTGCACAACCTTTGAAAACTATTTTTTCTTTGTTTCTTACCACTTCACCATGCTCATTCAATTTGTTCCCGAAGACCCACTTCGTTCCAATAACATTCTTGTTTGTTGGACTAAGAACAAGCTCCCATGTCTGATTTTTATCAAACTAATCAAGCTCTTCATGCATGGATTTTAACAAATTATCATCTTGGTTGGCCTGAGAAAAATAATTTGGTTCTATCATATAATATAACTACATGCACTTGAGTAGGGGGGTTTTCCAATATTCTTCTTTTCTGCACATTTGAATTTAAATCACCAACAATTTGGTCAGTTGGGTGGTGTTTTTTCACATACCTTGCAAGATCTTTGGTTTGAGGACTAATGGATTCTTAATTTTACTCATCTGAAAATGGTTCATCAACCTTCTCATCATCTTTGACTGGACCATTGGAATTGTTATTTATTGGATGATAGGCTTCAAATTCAATGTGCTCATCAACTTTGATAAACAACACCTTTTTGTCTTCTCTTTTAGGACATAGACATTACTATCTATTCTTACAGCTTTAACTACTATTTCTCTTGTGCCTGCATACTTGATTTGACAATTTTTAGCCTTTAACAACACATCATAGCCTTGGTCACACATTTGAGGCACATTAAGTAAATTATGGTTCAGCCCATCAACAAACAACACATTCTTGGATTTACTTCTTCCATTTACTAGGTTGACAACACCTTTACCAACAATCTTACTAGGTACATTATTTCTAAAGGCCACATTACCTTTCTCAACCAGTTTCCATGACAGAAACTTACTTTTGTCTCCTGACGTGTGCCCCGAACAACCACTATAAACATACCAATGACTTCCTTCATTCTGAGCATATAGGACAATATTATGTTTCTCTGTATTTTCCTTTTCCTTCCACTTTGGGTTACTCACTTGTTTGCTTGAAAATTGAATCATGCCATTTATTCTTAAGCCTGCATTTAACTTATTTATGGCCAAAATTATGACAGTTATAACATTGAATCCAATTATTCAACTGAGTAAATGGATTGTTGTACCTAGGTCTGTTCATCCTTTCCCTGAAAGATTGATTAATAGGGTGATAATTTCTTCTTCGTGGTCTAAGTTGTCTAAATGAAAAATTTACCCTGCAACTTGTTGCCTTATTCCCATAATTAGTGCATGTAAAAGAATATCCTGGAAAAATTCCTTCATAACTAGGAAAAAATCGATTTTTGAAATCTCGTTGGGTTGCCTTCTATGTATTTCAATTTCCCTCTACATTGTCTTTTTACTTTTGTTGAGTCAATTTCCTCTTTTTGATCATGTAGTTGCTGATTAATATTTGACTGGCTATTGGACCGTGCGTTTCGTTTGTCTCTTTGTTATTGTGTTGGATCTCCCTTTTTGGTTTCTCTCACAAATTAATCACTTTCTTGCCCTTTAAATTAGTTTTTTAGATTGGCTTGACCACAAATCCAAGCTTTTCTCTATTATGGGAGACCCTTTGTGCTTCAAGAATCTCATTTAAACTTTCAGTTCCCTTTCCAAATTTTTTATTAAATCTCAACATGGTTTTTTCCTTCTCAAGCTCTTTTCTTAGCAAAACAATTTCCCCATCAAGCCTTTCACATGATTGATTTTTCTCATTGAGAAGTTGATTCAGAGTTTCTTGAATCTTTTTTCCTTCTTCAATTTGTAGGAGAAAAGGTTCTATAGCTTCATATTTGTCTTTAATCAACAATTCATTTTGGGTTTTATTTTTCTTCCTCAATCTTTCAATCTCTTCAAGAGCACTGACAAAATATCTTTTTAAGACAACCTTGACCTCTTCTCCATCATAATTAATAACTTCTACTTCCAAATTATCTATGGCCATGAGCATAAATTCATTTGGACTTTCATCATCTCTGTCTTCATTTGAAGATTGACTACCTTCACTTTCAGAGGAGTTGGCATCTTGGGTGTAGAATCTTTTATTTTTAGCCTTCTTTATATCTAATGAGCCTCATAAATGGGTAATTATATGGGCTAATTTTACCTCCTAACCTAGTCAAATCAACCATTCTCTTAGCTTATTGTATGATTTTCTGATTATATTTATGCTTATGGAGTGGGTTGAGTTAGTTATGATGCCATGTGGTCTAACATGTGTTTAATGCAGATTATTGTTGAATTTTGAAGTCAAGGGCAAGGAACCAGTGGACAAAGGGCAGAAATAAATCGAAGTGGACAAAGGAGAGGACTTATAGGAGGGAATCCCCCTCATTTATTACTCCTCACTTTTAATTCCCCTTCATTCAGCTCGGAGTACAAGCAACCAAATCATGCACCAGAAGGCATCCTAGCAAGTGGAGGATGACTGATGATTATCTCGAGTTTTGGGAGCCAAGCCTCCCTGATTTTAAGGAAGTTGTTGGTAGCTTCATTTGTATAAGTAGAGAGGCCTAGGGCCTCACTAGGGTCAGATTTTTGTTGAATTTTTTCTTATGTAAACTCTGCTCCAACTTCTAGCTCATTATTTTTGAGACAGTTTCATGTAATCTTGTTATTGTTTTGATAATAAAGATGGAATCGTTTTTGAGCTAGCACTGAGTTACCTCAGAGGGCTGAAACTCTTGGGTTAAGGCCAAATCCGAGAAACCAAGCTCCTCTTTGCTTGTATTTGTATGTTTTATTCAGTTTGTAGATTAGGTTGTTGTTAAATGTATTTCTTTGATGGTTAAGAATATGTTGCTTTTGATGATTCAGTATTTTTCTTCCATTTGTGCTTTATATAGCAGGTTAGGCAGTGATAAAGAGAAGATTCAAAAGGCTAGCAACAATGCCTTGCCCTTTCTTCCTCCCTTTGGGACCATGATTTGAGGCAAAGACCCTCTTGTTGCCCCAAAAACACAGATTTTCCTCATTCATAGGACTTCTAGTGTTTGTAGCTTTTTAGTGGTTAATAGTCTAGTTTTGCTTTGCTTCAGAACTTCTTCATCATGCTCACTTTTTTATTTACAATAGTCTTCTTTCATGCTTTCCTTTCTTGCAACAGTTATCAGCATTTCCTTCCATAGATCATAGTTTATAATATTTTGATGCAAAACTCTGTTTTCCTAGGTGCACTTATTTCATTGCTTGCTTGATCTTATTGGTTGACTGTTAGTTGTTTATGCAGCAGATATCTTCTAGCAGTAGGCTAGCCTATCATCCATCCCATCCTCCATCTGATCCATGCCCTACAGGTCGCCCAAGTCTCCCCTCAATTATGCCTTAGTTTTCTGCATTTTCCATAGAATTTCTTCCTCTCTCCTTGAGCAAATCCAATCATCTTTCTCTCTCCTGATGATTCTTGGTAGACCCTAGGTTCCCTAACACCTCATTCCAACCTTCATCCACCTCTTTCACCCACTCTCACACCCTCAAAACAGTGAAAACTGCTCTCGGCCTCCTCCTGTAGGCCTCCTATAGAACATTGTTTTCCTCTTGTAGATTTCCTGTGTCCACCTGTAGATTTTCCTGTAGGCTTTCTTTTGAAGGCCAAGTGTGGAAAAAGCCTCCAAAAGGCCACCTGAGATGTCCTAGGACCCATACACACCATCCTACATCTTCTCAAGTCCCAAAACCACCCTCCAATGCCACCTATTCACTACCACATTCACAAACAATAAACTACATGCATGTCAAATTCACATAAAAATACATAAAAATCCAAAAAGATGTCTTTTGCTCATTTACTTCCAGAAATAGCTTAGTTAGATGTTGTTTACTTCCTTGAGTAGGTAATGGCATTGTTTTCTCTTGGGTGTGGAGCATGATTATTTAGAGGCCTTTGTTTCAGTCGGATGTATACCCGAGGAAGTTTGTACACCCCTCCACGCGGGGGGGTGCAGGGGGGACTTGTCCCCCCCGCGGGGGTTTCGGGGGACTAGTCCCCCCCTGCTAGGGGTTTCGGGGCCCAGTGGTCCCATGGTGGGTGTTTCGGGGGCAGCGCCCCCAAAGATAAAAACAGATGTAAAATTTCCTTGTAAAAGTATAGCAATTTCTAGTCAATCTGGGCCGTTCATTAGGAGGATGATCTGACGGTAGAAATTATGTTTATTTTAGGGTTTTCTTCCCTAGAAGGAAACCCCTCTCTTTGTATGAGGGCATTGTATTGAGGTTGTGTATTAGATGTGTATTCTCTGAGTGAGAAATAGAGAGGTGAGACTGTGAGAGAAAACAGAGGATATTACAGCGGATTTGTTGTAGGTTGTGTCTCTTCATTTTGCTGGATAATAGAAAGGAAGGACTGGCTGTTCAGGGTGGACGTAGCCAAAACTGGGTGAACCATGTATATCTGTGTCTCTCTGCTTTTATGCATTTTCTGTGTTTATATTTATGCAATATTCTATGTGTTCCATTTCTCTGTAATATATAATTTTCTAACATT
Organism: Pinus tabuliformis; assembly: GCA_031772625.1. Lineage (NCBI taxonomy): Eukaryota > Viridiplantae > Streptophyta > Pinopsida > Pinales > Pinaceae > Pinus > Pinus tabuliformis. The sequence continues at coordinate 761,199,393 of CM062807.1, read as the reverse complement.
TTCATGGTTTTCATAGTGCTTTTTGCAAAAGTTGGATTAGTTGGTTAATTTGGGTTTACTAATTTTGCTTTATATGTCAGACTTTCTCCTTTTTGCAGTTAGGATAGTATCTGTAGAGTAGTCTTTCTCTCCACTCATCACATATAGAGCTTCTTTTGGAATCCATAGAAGTTAGCTTGAGCTCCTAGTGATCTTGTGCCAGCTGACCAAGTGACAACCTACAGTAAGAACTAGTACTTGTGCATACAGCACCGTCGCTTCCAACTTTGTTACGAACTGTCGGGTTGATAAGAGTAAAGTAGGCAGCCCAGGAGTTGCAGCATTATTGCTATAATATTGGTGCTCACCACTTTTTGGCGCCGTTGCCGGGGAAGCGTCAAAGTATTCTGTGATTACTGCTTTCTTCTATTTTCTATTGCAACATTATGCTAATAGTTTATTTCAGCAAAAGTAGACTAGTCATTTCCTTTCCTTTGAAGTTCTATATTTCCTTGCTTTCCTTTTCAATTCTGAAAATTTCATTTCAGCAAGTTCATTTCAGTGAGTTGCAATTTATTTTGTTCCATCAATTTTAGTTTTGTAAGTACTATCAATGTGGGAAAAAGAAACAAAAACCAACCAAAAAAAATTATTTTCATGCCTCGTAGGAATAGAGATAACTCAGGAAAATTTTTGCCCAACACCCCCACTGCTTCACAGAGCCAACCTTCTCTCTTCTTTGGTGGCTGCGATCAAGAAGAACCCTTAGGTGAATAGCCAGACATATTTGAAGAACCTATAGGGTAAGAAGAAAAAGAAAACATTCCTTTGAAGCCAATGGCTGAACACAAAAATGCTAGGGGGAATGGAGAGAGAATAGAGGGTACCTTTCCCATTCGGGAGACAAATGGGGATACCAAAATGAAGAATATAAGCCCTTCCGCCCTACCTCATTTCCATGGTCTGACTACAGAAGATCCTGCCACCTTTTTGTTTGAGTTTGTTGTTATCTGTAGAACCTATGACAATGCAGAAGATGAGAAGAAGTTGAAACTATTCCCTTCTACTCTCAAGGATGCAGCATTGCGCTGCTTCATGGGATTACCTGGAAATAGCATCACAACTTGGGCTCAGATGCAACAAGCCTTTAACAACAAGTATCGAGACTATTGTAGGTCAAAATATACTAAAGAAGAAATTTTCCAAATTACTATAGGAAGTGATGAGTCCCTAGAAGACTACGAAGAAAGGTTCCAGCTCAGTTACAAAAGGGTCGGGTGTACACTTGACCCTAAGTCTCTAAAGTTCATCCTGCTCAGAGGAATTCGGGAAGATATTTTAAACACCCTCCATCTACTGGCCGGGGGAGACATCTACCAACTATCCTATGAGGACATAAAGACTATTTTTAGAAACCATTCTAGAGCAACCAGAAATAAAGGTAGGGGGAGTCAACCCATAGCTAGTACCTCATCCTCTAAATCATCCATTAAAGGAGAAATTGGAAACATGCTGGAAGACTTCAAGAATGAGATGCCGTAGACTCTTGCCATGAAGATGGATACCTTACATATCAAAAGGAAACAAGAAGAAGCAGAGAGGGCTTTGGCCATTTTTTTCCCTAGATGCACCCAAAAGGCATCCTAGGAATGAATGCCCATTGAACTCTATAGAGGTTTGTTCAGTCTATGAAGAAAAGCATTCTACAGACAAATGCCCTTCCTTACCCAGACTTAAAGCTATATATCAAGGGGCAGAGGGAGTCATTGAACAACTCTATTACATAAAATAATTAGGCCGCATGGACCTAGACCATATCAGCAGGGGATGCAAGGGACATCTTAGGCATACTACAACCCCAACCAAGTCACTTCCATACCTTCTTGGGGCCCCCCTTATCATCCTTCCTGGTCCACACCTCCTCCTTGTTCCTTCACATCTCCATATCATACCCAACCAGCCACCCATTCATTTCAATCCTATGCTCAGCCACAGCCTCAGTGGAATGCATCTCATTAGGGGTGGAGGCCCCAATACAACTCTCCTCCCGCTCTTTTGCCTCCACCACCTGCCCAACCACAACCATTACCTCCTGCTCCACCAAAGCAACCCCAAATGCCTACCTAGCCAAATCCGAACCTGAACAATAGACGGGCTCAACAAGTGTATAGTGGGGAACCATCATGCCTGACTTATGCTGTGGAGATTCAGGAAATTAACTTGCGATCTAGGAAAGTTCTCCCAGATATCCAGCCTCCACCTAGGGAGGTTGAGGAAGATAAAGAGGAAAGTGAACCTAAAGCAAATCCACCCTTTCCTGAGAGACTATCCGTGACAGTCCAGCCTACCCCAGAAGAAACTGAACTCCTGGGAGAATTGAAACATTTATGTGTGAAGATACCACTTCTCCAATCCATAAAATATGTGCATATATACAATAGGTTGATCAAAGAGAAGTGCTTTAGGCATCCAGGAAGGCACAAGAGAGATGCCTCAACCATCAATGTCATAGGGCAACTCTCCGACCTGATGTTAGGGCAGGTAATATGTCTAAAATATCTGGACCTTGGAAGCCCAGTAGTTGATGTCCACATAAATGACACCATGATCCCACACACCTTGATTGATCTAGGAGCTGCCATTAATGTGATGACAAAGAACACAATGCTCAAACTCAACCTCCATGGCTCCTTGAGGAAGACCACAATCGTGCTGTAGCTAGCAGACCGCTCAACCATGACCCCTAAGGGGATTGTGGAAGATGTGATGGTCTCCATTGATTCTTGGGAGTACCTTGCTAATTTCTTAGTTCTCCAACCCATGGAAAAGCTCACTGGGTATCCTCTCATTCTGGGAAGACCCTGGTTGGCTACTACCAATGCCTACATTAGCTGTTGAGCTGGGAACATGACCATAAAGAATGGGCACATGTACAAACAGGGAATCCTATATCCTCCTACCCAACCCTTGCTAGAACATGATCTACCCCTTTGGTTGGAGGAGGAAGATGAGGATGAAGTCTATTCTACACCGCTTTGCACATTAGAAATCACCATGAGGAGAAAACCACAAGATGAGGATGATATGATTGAAAATCTGATTTAGAATCACCTCCCAGTGTATCGCCATTAGAGGACATAGTAAGAGAAACCCAAAACAATCCCTCAATTTATCTCTGTGCGGTCGACTCCACTTCTCTCCGTGTTAAGAATATAGAGTTCGGCCCAGGAAGAACCTTGAAAATCAATCCATCCCTATCCACTTCCTAGGAGAAAGAACTGTGTAGCCTGCTGAGAAAACACCAAGATGCCTTTGCCTGGAGTTATAAGGAGATGAAGGGAGTACACCTTTTAGTATGTACTCAACATATATACATCAAGTAGGGTTGCAAGCCAGTCAGGCAGCCTCAAAGGAGGATGAATCTAGCACTTAAAGATATTGTTAATGAAGAACTGCAGAAATTGCTTGATGCAGGATTCATCTATCCCATCTCTGACAGTGAATGGGTCTCTCCTTTGGTGCTAGTGCCCAATAAAAATGGTAAGTGGAGAATCTGTGTCGACTATCAGGAATTGAACAAAGCCACTAAAAAGGACCATTTTCCTTTACCTTTCATAGATCAAGTGTTAGACGGTCTGGCAGGGGAAAATTTTTTCTCTTTCCTAGATGGGTTTAGTGGGTACAATCAGATTCAAATCAGCCCGGAAGACCAAGATAAGACCACTTTAACTTGTCCTTGGGGTACCTTTGCATACCGGGTCCTTCCTTTTGGCTTGTGCAACGCTCCAGCCACTTTCCAAAGACCGGTATTGAGTATATTTTCTGAACTGGTTCATGATGCAGTAGAAACATACATGGATGATTTTACTCCTTATGGTTCTGAATTTTACGAAGGTTTGTCTAACATAGGAAAAGTTTTGGATAAGTGTATTAAGATGAACCTGTTCCTCAGTCCGAAAAAATGTGAATTCTTGATGACTAAAGGGACTGTGCTAGGTCATGCAATATCTCAATAAGGACTGCAGGTGGACCCCAACAAAATTTCCATCATCCAAAGGGTCCCACCTCCTCAAAAAGTGAGAGATGTTAGAAGTTTCCTAGGCTTAGCTGGGTATTATCGGAGATTCATTAAAGATTCCAGCAAGCTAGCCTCTCCTTTGTTTGGCCTCTTAAGTAAATATGTCGAGTTCATATGGTTGAAAAACTATCAAGAACCCCTAGATACCTTGAAGAGCAAGCTCGTGACTGCCCCATTTCTGAGAGGCCCAAACTAGGCCCTACCTTTCCACATTCACACAAATGCCTCGAAAAAAGCAATAGGAGTAGCCTTAGGAAAAATTGATGAAAATTTACCATATACCATATACTTTATAAGCAAAAACTTGTCAAAGGCAGAGTTAAACTATACAATGACCGAGAAGGAATTCCTAGTTGTAGTGCATTCCTTAAACAAATTCAGACATTATATCACAGGCTACCAAACCTTTGTGCACACGGCTCATGCTGCAATTAGATATTTAATGAACAAACCGGATTTAAATGCTTGCATTATTAGATGGTTGCTTTTACTGCAGTAGTTTGATTGGACCATTATTAATAAGCCTAGTAAAGAAAATGTTGTTGCTGACTTTTTGTCTAGAGTAAAGCTGCCTGCAGGTGAAGAAGGAATGGTGGATGACCAAATGCTAGATGAACATCTATTTGCTATCTCAGTACTCTCTCCATGGTTTGTTGATATAGAAAACTACTTGGTTTCAGCACAGTTCCCACCACACCTGTCCTCAAAAGAGAAGAGAAAGATAGTAAGGAAAAGTGCCCCTTTCACCTGGATTGGGGGCAATCTCTTCAAACTTGGCCCAGATCAGATCTTGAGAAGATGTGTCAGGGAGGAGGAATTCTTTGACATCCTCTTAACTTGTCATGACGGGCCTTGTGGAGGTCATTTTGCAACAAAAAGAACTGCCTTCAAGATACTGCAAGCAGGCTACTACTGGCCCACTCTTCATTAGGATGTGAGGAGATATACCAGCCAGTGTGATCAGTGTCAGAGGATGGGGAAACCTACTCCAAAGGATGAGAGTCCCATGCAACCTCAAGTGACCTTTGAGCCATTTGAGAAAGCATGGACTTTGTAGGGCCTGTCAACCCTCCTTAAGAGCAGAAACAATACATCATTGGGTGCACCAATTACCTAACAAAGTGGGCAGAGACAAAAGAAATCAAAGCAGTGACAGAGGAAAAAGTAACTGAATTTTTGAGAGAGAACATATTCTACAAGTTTAGGTATCCAAGAGAGTTGGTCATAGATCAAGGTAGTCAGTTCACTTCTAATTTGATTGAAGACCTGCCCACACATCATAGAATCAAGCACAAGACTTTGACCCCTTACCATCCACAAGCCAATGGGAAGGTGGAGGTCACTAATGGAGCATTGGAAGGGATCCTGACAAAGGTAGTGAGCAACAGTAGAAAAGACTGGGCAGAAATATTAGTTGAGGCCACTTGGGCCTACAACACAACATGGAAGACCACCACAGGGTTCACACCCTATGAGCTAGTCTATGGGAAGAAGGCTTTGCTATCAATAGAATTTGAATTCAATACCCTAAGGATGGCAGCTCAGCTGGACCTATACCTCAGCCATGCACAAAAAGAAATATTAATTCAGCTCAATGGATTGGATGAACATAGAATGCAGGCCCTTTTCCATACAGAGGTAGTTCAGCTTCAAAGAAAGATATGGCATGACAAAAATATCAAGGAGAAGCAATTCCAAGAGGGAGATTGGGCACTACTCTATGATTCAAGATACAAATATTTCAAGGGAAAGCTAAGGAAAACATGGTTGGGACCCTACAATGTGGAGAAATGTAATGACAATGGTTCAGTTTTGATCAGAACCATTGATGATGAAGCCATCCCCATGCTTGTCAATGGACACCGGTTGAAAGTCTACAAGAAACCCCTCTCCAAGAGAGAGTTCATTGAAGATATGAATAAGACAATGATGGTAGTGGAGCATGTCTTAGCCACCACTTCACCCACTCACTAAAGAAAAAGAAAAAAAAAAAAAAAAAGGACTCAAGTGAAAACCTCCATGAGGCACCTGAGTCCCATCATTAGGTTGAAAACATCTTCTGAGGCGGCCCAGTGATGTCAAAAAGACAAAAGAGAAAAAATAAGATCCCGGGGTGAAAACCTCCTTGAGGCGCCCTAGTTGTTTTCAAAAAAAAAAAAAGGAGAAAAAAGAAAAAGAAAAATGAATTTTCATTTACATTGCAGGTTTGCAGGAGGACTACAGGAAGCAGCAGAAGGTGCTAAAGGAGCCTTGCAACTAACACCAGCACTTATCCTACCTTCCCATACCTTTCTCCATCATTCTTGGCATTTCTTTCACCTCACTGTGCTTTGTTTTCAAGAACTGTGTTTTCTACAGGAGGCTCCTATAGGAATTACAGAGAGCCAGAAATGGGTATAAAAGGCAGTTTGAGGGACAGGGAAGCTTCATAAAGAACCTATAAACCCTCCTACAGTCTTTAAACCTCCTTTCCATCATTTCTAGCCTGCATCACACCCCAAGCATCATTCTTCTTCCTGTCCAAGAAAAACACAGAAAAACCAAATTTTTAGGAAAAGAAAAAAAAAACAAAAAATAAGAAAGGAAACAGCACCATCCACCTCACTTGAAGCCTACCTATTACCTCTCCAGCTCTATTTACATCTATGGCATCATCCTCACAGCTCCAAGCATAGAAAGAAGCTGAAGTTTCAAGGGGAGAAGCAACTACATGAGCTCCTGTAGGAATTCCTGTAGCAGCTAATCCCATTAAAATCCAGCATCAGCAGCAAGAGAGTGCAAACATGAAGGTTGAAGAAGACACCTGAAGCTCAGATCCAGCCAAAGAAAAACTTGCACAAGACACAACCACACATCAACAAGAAGATAGCATGCATCAAAAGTAACAAAAGCATGCAACAGAGAGAGAGAGCCACAACACCTCACGACAAATACATCTGGATCTCAGGTAAGTAACTAACTTGCTCCTATGTTTGCATTTGTGTAATTAGAAGGCATGCAAAAGTAATGAGATGGTTGAGGTTGAACAAGGAAAAGGTGGCCAGTTAACTTGGCCACCTTCATCTAGTTGACTCCACTCATCCGAAGATGTCACCCACACGTGTGCACAATCAACTTAGGAAAGATGTCAAGGACATGTAGTGGAGGAAGTGTGAACTCCAATGCAATCATGAGGGATGATTACGAGGAGGGGCATGATGACAAGGCAGGTGGGGACCAATGGTCCCAATATAGCCAATGTATACTTTGCCAGCTCACCCTCCATCAGGGGCAATAAGTACTCCTCTCCGAGCACTCTCACCACCTTTTCCTTCATTCTCTCCTCAAAACTCAGCTACAACAGTTTCTTTGTGCCCCCAAAGCCTCGTAACCATCATTCTCCATTGATCTCTGCCATATTCCTGCTCTCGGCGTTTTCTACAGGAACACTTATAGGTTCTAAAAGAGCACTTACAGGAGTTCTACAGGAGGGACAACAGGCTTCTATAGGAGGGGCAGCGAGTTGTTTGAATGGAGAAAACACAGGTTTCAGCACAATTTTCAATCTGAGGAGGTAGGTTCCATGCATGCCCCCATTGAATATCAAAATATGCAAGCAGTGGTTTAAATTTGAGGAGGAGATAAAGCTTTTAGGAGGAGGAGATACATAAAAAAAATTCTACTTATTTAAAAAAAAAAGCACAGTCTCCTCTGTTTCTCTATTTTTCTTCAAAAATTGTTGTCTCCATCTCCACATTTGGTTTTCCAAAGAAGTATAAACAACATGACAAGAGGATTTATGAGGAAGGAGCCCACCAACTCCTCCAGGCTCCATGCACATCCCCAAGTAGTGGACATATTCACAAGAGCAATTTTGATGAACTTTTTTGAGAAATTCCGAGGGTTTGATGAGGAAATTGCCCAATAATTTGCCCACTCTTTGGTCCCTCACTCAAGAACACATGCCACTATCAAGTTTAGAGGTCTTTCCATGGAGATAACCCCTGAATTTATCAGTAGAGTCACTACCTTCCTCTTGGGCTGCCTTGGAGTAAGGATGAGAAACCCATTGGCCAGGCTGCTAAGAAAAACTTTTTCCAAAACAATGAAACCCCTTTAGAGGATAAAAATGCCATTAGAAGGGCTAGCATACCATATCCTTGGGATGAGGTTAGCTACCAAATAATCAAATATATTTCCTGTGAGGGGAGGTACATCATTGTCTATGGTTACCACTTTAGAATCCTTCTTGAATTAACGTATGGCATGGACACTTCAGCCCCTTAGAAGCTCAACATCCCCTACTTCCTCCTGCAGTCCCTCATTGACTCCAGCACTAAGGTTCGAGCAGGAAATTCAGAGCAGTTAGCTCACCATGGGTTAATTAAAATTTTAGTGGAAGAAGCCCTCCATACGTTTACACTCCCTATAGTATGGGAGATCTTCCGAAACATGACAACTGAGGATGACATAAAGACCCTAACCTATGATATCAGTCCTACTGGCAGTGAGGAGGAAAAGCAGCAAGGGGGAGAAGGTGAAGCAACAGGTGACTTAGTAGAACAAGAAAGAAAGGAGGAAGAAACTAAGATAGAGGAGGTGAAAGCTGAAGAAATAGAGACAGAAAAAGAGACAGAAGGGGGAGAGAAAGAGGCAGAAAAGACTAAACAAGGAGAAGTGTCCCTTGAGACTGTAGAAAGAGAGGCAGTAGCTGCTCTCACTGCTCTCAGTACACCAATCAAGCCAAAAAAAGAGAGGAAGAAGCAGGCCTCCATGTACTTCAGGGCTAGGAAGAGCACAAGAATCAAAATAGGGAAACCTCAGCTCTCTTCAAAAGTTCCAATTACAATTGAAGATTCACCCTCTGCCCAAGGAAAAGAATACCCTTCCAAGGCACCTATCACATATGAAAGGGGGACTTCTAGATCTCCCACATGGAAAGAAAAGGTAGAACTACAGGACCCAAAAACAGTCCTACAAGAGGCTCAGATAGTTCTATTGGAGACATTGTCAAAACTACAGGAGACCAAGAAACAAAGCTACAAGAACATCCCCAACCTAGTATTGCCTCCTACTACAATCTACTTGAGGGAGGAAGAATAATTCCGCAAAAACTTGAAATTCCACTATTCTTCAAATTAGAGAAAGAGAGAATAAGAACACATAGGTGGATAAAAATTGCCAAATCCAAAGGAGTTGAGGATATTGGCCATATGGAGAACAAACTCAGAGAAATGGGCAGAGATTTGAGTGCTATCAGACACAGGGAAGCAATTACAAGAAGCCACCTGAAACTGAAAATGAATTGCTAAGGAGGAAGCTACAAGAGAAAGAGACCTAGCTGGCATGCATGGTTAGCTTATCCATGGAGGCATTGCAATTTAGAACACCAACAAAATCCTATCGCCTATATCTCAAGGACCAATGGTTGCAATTTCAGATAAATACTTTGGCACAAAGAGGCACAATGCCTTTGCAAGATTACAGGCAATTTGTGGACCTGTGTGACCAAAGCACATTAGAGGATAAGGCAAAGATGGCAGGATTCTACCTACATAACATGGCCCTCACAGACATGAATGTGTGGGACCCCAATGCCAGGCTAGGGGGCCTGCAACTAATGGCCATGGTCTCATGTATGAACCATGAAGAGTTGAGGGCAGCATAAATAAGAAGGTTGATGATAAAAGAGTAGAATGAGCCATTAATGATCAGAACTGAGCCATCAAATCCCATGGCACTCATCAGCACACATAACCTACTTGCTAATAATCCTCAAATTTCCCCTAGATATATAAGTGATCAGGCACAAGCCATTTCACACTTTGAGGATATGCAAAGGCTACTTGGGGATGATTGTGTGCATGCATCCATGAGGAGATGGAACACCTTACCACACAGTCTGCAGATCAAGGAATATCATTCCCCCATAAGGATGAAGGAGGCATTAAGAAGAGTGCCACTATACAAGCGCTCCATGTAGAGGCTGAGGTCAACTAGATTGGCCTCAAACTGAGTCCCCCACTGCTATTAGGCATGCTGGAAGGCAGAAGAGAAGAAGAAGAGGAGGAGCAGTGGGAAGAGATAGAAAGGAAAGAAGGATTCTATGACAAGGAAGAGGAGACCACATCAAAAGCTTGGGATGCTAGGGAGGCCACTAGGGCCATAAAAGATGAGGATATGGACTAAGTTGCTTAGAGGATGAGCAACACCTTCAGTATGAGGGTGATGATGAGCCTCCTAAATGGGTAATTATATGGGCTCATTTTACCTCCTAACCTAGTCAAATCAACCATTCTCTTAGCTTATTGTGTGATTTTTTGATTATATTTATGCTTATGGAGTGAGTTGAGTTAGTTATGATGCCATGTGGTCTAACATGTGTTTAATGCAAATTATTGATGAATTTTGAAGTCAAAGGCAAGGATCTAGTGGAAAAGGGTAGAAATAACTCAAAGTGGACAAAGGAGAGGACTTATAGGAGGGAATCACCCTCATTTATTACTCCTCACTTCAAATTCCCCTTCATTCAGCTCGGAGTAGAAGCAACCAAATTATGCACCAGAAGGCAGTCGAGCAAGTGGAGGATGACTGATGATTATCTTGAGTTTTGGGAGCCAAGCCTCCCTGATTTTAAGGAAACTGTTGGTAGCTTCATTTGTATAAGTAGAGAGGCCTAGGGCCTCACTAGGGTCGGATTTTTGTTGAATTTTTTCTTATGTAAACTCTGCTCCAACTTCGAGCTCATTATTTTTGAGACAGTTTCATGTAATCTTGTTATTGTTTTGATAATAAAGATGGAATCCTTTTTGAGCTAGCACTGAGTTACCTCAGAGGGCTAAAGCTCTTGGGTTAGGGCCCAATCCAAGCAGCCAAGCTCCTCTTTACTTGTATTTGTATGTTTTATTTCAGTTTGTAGATTAGGTTGTTGTTAAATGTATTTCTTTGATGGTTAAGAATAGGTTGCTTTTGATGATTCAGTAGTTTGCTTCCATTTGTGATTTCTATAGTAGGTTAGGCAGTGATAAAGAGAAGATTCAAAAGGCTAGCAATAGTTCCTTGGCCTCTCTTCCTCCCTTTGGGACCATGATTTGAGGCAAAGACCCTCTTGCTACCCCAAAAACACAGATTTTCCTCATTCATAGGACTTCTAGTGTTTGCAGCTTTTTAGTGGTTAATAGTCTAATTTTGCTTTGCTTCAAAACTTCTTCACCATGCTCACTTATTTATTTACAATAGTGTTCTTTCATGCTTTCCTTTCTTGCAGCAGTTATCAACATTTCCCTCCATAGATCATAGTTTAGACTATTTTGATGCAAAACTTTGTTTTCGTAGGTGCACTTATTTCATTGCTTAATTGATCTTATTGGTTGACTGTCAGTTGTTTATGTAGCAGATCTCTTCTAGCAGTAGGCTAGCCTATCAGCCATCCCATCCTCCATCTGATCCATGCCCTACAAGTCGCCCAAGTCTCCCCTCAATTTTGCCTTAGCTTTTTGCATTTTCCATAGAATTTCTTCCTCTCTCCTTGAGCAAATCCAATCATCTTTCTCTCTCCTGATGATTCTTGGTAGACCCTAGGTGCCCTAACGCCTCATTCCAACCTTCATCCACCTCTTTCACCCACTCTCACACCCTTAAAATAGTGAAAACTGCTCTCGGTCTCCTCCTATAGGCCTCGTGTAGAACGTTGTTTTCCTCCTATAGATTCCCTGTGTCCTCCAGTAGATTTTCCTGTAGGCTTTCTTTTGAAGGCCGAGTGTGGGAAAAGCCTCCAAAAGGCCACCTGAGACCTCCTAGGACCCTCCCACGCCATCCTACATATTCTCGAGTCCCAAAACCACCCTCCAACGCCACCTATTCGCTGCCACATTCACAAACAATAAATTACATGCATGTCGAATTGACATAAAAATACATAAAAATCCAAAAAGATGTTTTTTCTCATTTACTTCTAGAAATAGCTTAGTTAGATGTTGTTTACTTCCTTGAGTAGGTAATGGCATTCTTTTCATGATTTTCATAGTGATTTTTGAAAAAGTTGGATTAGTTGGTTAATTTGGGTTTACTAGTTTTGCTTTACATTTCAGACTTTCTCCATTTTGCAGTTAGAATAGTATCTGTAGAGTATTCTTTCTCTCCTTTCATCACATATAGAGCTTCTTCTAGAATCCATAGAAGTTGGCTTGAGCTCCTAGTGATCTTGCGTCGGCTGACCAAGTGACAACCTGCAGTAATAACTAGTACTTGTGCATACAACACCGTTGCTTCCAAGTTTGTTACGAACTACCGGGTTGATAAGAGTAAAGTAGGCAGCCCAGGAGTTATAGCATTATTGCTGCAATACTTGTGCTCACCAATATCATTTTGCACTTTCCTGAACTTCTCTCTAGAATTATATTCTTTCTTCTTCTTTTCACGACACTTGGAAGTATAGTGACCAACTTTACCAAAGTTAAAGAACTTAGAGGGTAGCTTACCTTTGTACTTACTCGAGCCTTTCTTAAGCTTCCTCATGAACTTATCTTCCTCTTCATTTGATTCACAACATGAATCATCATGTTCTTCCTTGCTTTTCTTGTTTGCTTTGAAGGTTGACTCCTTTGTTGTAGGCTTTCCATTAGAAATTCTCATCTCATAAGCAGTAAGGGTACCAAGTAGTTGGTCCAAAGTGACAGTCTTCAACTCTGTCATCTCCTCAGTGGATGAAACTTTAGGATTAAATCACGCAGGGAGAGATCTCATCACTTTTTGAGATATTATACACTCTTCTAACTTTTCATAAAGACTTGGTATAATGTTCATTGCCTCATCAACTCTAAGAAAGTATTTATCACTATATTCATCATCATGCATCTTTAAAAACCTTGAAGTTTGGCTTGTTTTACCTTTTTTTCACTTTCATAACAACTGCTCATCTTGTCCCAAATAAATTTTTTAGTAGAGCAATCCATGATCTTGACCTCAATGATTTGTCTTTCACACAATTTTCAAACTCAAACCATGAAGGCCACTTCCATACACAAACACATCTCTTACTTCAAACAGTCACAAAAAACACCTTAAATTTACCTTCAGCTATCTCTGATCACTAACCAATCCACCATCCACACCAGTAACATTAATCCATGAACAATTGATGTACACCCACATCGCAAATTCGATTATTCTTATATATAAAATTGAGCTGATAATTTTAGTTATTAAACTTGTAGTTAAGTTTAACTCAATATCATGCATAGTTCTTTTATTTATTTTCCTTTGTCCTACTTTAAATATGTCTTTTGAATGTATTATTTAAGTTTCTAACTCTTCTCCCCTACCTTGTAAGAAAACTTTAGTTAAAATGCCCAATTATGCAATTATGGAATTTTGCAGAATTTAACAATGGCTTTTTAAATTTGGCTGACCTCCAAATTTAACAAATTTTCTAAATTTGCCTCCAAACTGTACATTCTGTCAATTTTGTTTCCAAATCTTTCATGCATGTTTTATATCAATTTTAGTGCTAATGGTTTGGTGGATTTTTATGAAATATGGCATATAACTCCAAATTCCACATTTTGTCAACGCATTCATGTTAAACCTTCACAGTATAGGCTCGAGGTGCTAAAAATCAAGACTATAGATCTCTTTTTGTGCCTGATCACTTAACACAAAAACCACACATATAACCACCTATTGTGCCCACTTTTCTAAGCCCCAAGGATTTATCCATCGTTCATAAAAATTGTATGTATGTGGTTTTACATCTGCATAGAACCTCATCCTAGTCCCGAACTATGGCTCTCGTCCTTTATTTCTCGATGAATACTTTCTTGAGAAAAAAATTGTGACATGCTCTAGATTATCACCAAGAATGTTTCTTCTGAGAGTATATTATTGCACACTGTGTGTCCACCTACTTGATGTTACAACCAATCAAATAACCTTCGAGAATGACTTGTCTGCCACATCATTTGTCATCTCCTATCATCAATCTTCACGTTTTTCATCTTTCGTCTTCTCGAAGCTTTGCTCTAGTGCACCCTTCAGTATTTTCTGAGGTCATTTTTTCCGAGGACTAAGTTTTATCCTAGATGATATGTCCTCAAGGACCAATCACAAAATTGCCAAGATGCCACCTCAATGCCATTGTGTGCCAGACTAGTTTCTCATATTTGATTTCTCAAAACTTTCCACTAGAGCCTCTTGGTAAAAATATTCAAGAACTATTTCTTTTGAGATTTATTTCTTTCGGGGTTATGTGTCCCTTAGTTGTTTTCCACCTCTGCAAGGGTGCCATGTGTCACTCATTTTTAGCTCACTTAGGTACTCGAAAATGTTGAATCTGCATGCCACGTGTCATGATCTAATTGGGCCATGTCATGTTGATGTGAGACTGCCACTGTGTCTCCTTCAACCAATCTAATCATTCCATGTGTCTTCTTCTAGTTCGTCCATGCTGTCAAGTCATCATATGGCAAAGAGTGGGTCAGATGCCTTGTTTTTTCGATGATTTTCTTTATTTTATATAGAAAACAAGTTGGGGGTCAAACAACTCAATGAATATCAACTTTGCACACCTAATTCTGCCCTCGACCTCTGACATACCTAGAAGTCCGACTAGGTCCCACAAGGTGTTGGGTTGGGGGTCAGAATGATTTCCCAGTTGTGTACCTACACCAAATCCCAAAGGCTCGACCTCTAACCATGCTAAAGGCCTAAGTTCCAACCTCCTCCAAATGCTCCACCGAGTTTGGCCAAACACCAAATTTTCACCAATTTGACCCTACAACCAACTATTGCTCTACAACCTTTGACTTTGAGGGTACTGATCTTTGACTTGGAAATAACTTCTAATTTAGAAGGCTATTCAAAAACTTCAATATACCACTAGAAAACGATTTTAGAGCTTTAACCATCTAAGGGGGTCCCAATTACACTTGAGTTGATCTGTTAAAATAAAATGGTTGCAAAATATCTACACCTTTAGAATTCTTCTTGCAATCACTTGTGCTTTTGCCATCATCTACTTCACCTTTGCCATCAATGACAACATTTTTCTAACACAATCATGGATCTTGGCCAAGTCATTAATGGGGTGAGCTTTTTCTTACTATTAATCCCTAGTTTGGCTTTGGGGTTTGGAGTGATTGCAAATTTCTATCCTATTAATGGACTAGTTTGACGCTTTTACCTAATGTTGTTAAATCGCTACAAGAGTTCAGAAGACAAAAGGTGAACACATGGATCTTAGAATATGTTAGTTGCAAGAGCGATCCCATGTAGGAGTCGTCACGGTTAATATAAAATTAAGGGAAAATAGTAAGCGCTACGAAGCAAGTCAATCATTGGCTCATTGTCTTTCCATATTGTTCATTGGATGAGAATAAAGTGATATTCAATGGACAAGATCAAAAATATCTAAACCAATGATTATCTTGGTGCATGGTGCTTAGTACTTGCTTAAAATCTAGGATCGGGTCACCCACATGACATCATCTATTTTTTATTTTACTCAAGAAAGTACACATGCATGAAACTTGAACTTGCTTGAAGGAGGAAATTTAATTCAAAAGCCTTGATTGAAACTCTTAATCCAACATTTGCATAAAATGTGATGAATAACGGTAAGAGTGAGGGCATGGTACACTAGAATGCCAACAATGTGGTTAGCACATGCATGTGGTTATATCTTGAAATGGTACTAGATTACAATTATAGTATATATGTATTTAGAAATTTTAAATATAGTTATTTATTTTATGAGAAAATCTGACTTCAAAATAAGAATTCTAACAGTGAAAACACATTTTTTTTTTGCCAAAGACACCAAAATCAACTCTTAAGTTGAGAAGTCATGCTATTAGAAAAACTTTTTTTGTTTCAAAGTTAAAATTACAACTTATTATAACTATGATCTCAAACCCTCATATTATTGTTAGCAAAACCTTGTAGTTCTGAAATTGAAGAGTGATGTCACCGAGGTCACACTTTTTTTTTATATTTATAATGGATAGTGGTTTAAAATTATAACCTTTTGCAACAACGACCTTAATAGTATTGTATCGTTGGTAATCAAAACCTTAAAATGCATCGTGGAATGCAAAAATGACACTATCATCAAACATTTTTCTTTTTATTTTTATTCGAAACTTAAAATTACAACTTATTTGATACTATAATTTAAAAATTGATACCATTACAAAAAATGAATATTTCATCAATACTTTCTTAACAATCTCAAATGGAAGATCTTTTCTGGCCGGAAAATCCTCATTGGTTTCGACTCTTTTGCTGGCTTCAGGGGTAATTTACAGGTTCCAGATCCTCTTCTTTTTTATCTCATTTGGTATTTTCACTTGGAACAGAGTTATCAAGGAATGGAGAGGGCCCTCTCCTTCGCTTAAGGATGCCGGCGATCTTGGTATTCCGCAGGCCTTGTCTTTCCTATGGGATAACCTCAAAATCTCCCTCGAACAGGGTGGCTTAAAGCGGTCTGGGATTGATGACCATATGGTATGGTCTTTATCTCTCTCTAACTCTCGAGCCAATGTTAAGGACATTTACTTGGACCTCATCTCCAAAAAATTCAGGCTGGCTAGACAGATTTTTCAAGTGTTCTGGTGGAAACTTGGCTGCCCCCTCAAAGTGATTATATTCTCTTGGTTAGTCTATTACAACAAAAATTTATCTTGGGACACCTTGAGAAAGCGTTCTTGGCACGGACCCAACAGATGTGTCTTATGCAAAATGGAGGAGGAAACAAACTATTATTTGTTTTTCAAGTGCATGGTCTCCCAACAAATCTGGTATGAATTAGCTCTGTTTTTTTCTTTTCCGCATCTAAACTTCATCTCTGTTGATGCAGCTTTTGCCTGGTGGGGAAGACAAGAAGCTGATAAGCGACCAATCCTTCCCATCACTATATGGTGCCTTTGGAAGTGGAGGAACTTAAAGTTCAAAGATTTTTAAGTTCCTACAGCACTTAGAGGAATTTGTTTGTGTCCGCACTTATAATTTTACTTCACCACAATATCAATCTATTTTTTTTAGTTTTTAGTATAGTGATATAATTTGTAGATGATCAATATTGTGTATATGTAGATATCTAATATTAATTTGATCATTTAAAATTTACTCAATTTATTCAATAAACACATAGAGTATTATTTAGAAGCATTATTTAGAAGTTTTGATATAGAAATGATGAAATATGTACACGGAAATCAATGCATTTACATTGAAATCAATTACTAATTTTAGTGTACATGGAAATTTCTATTTCTATTCAATTTTTGATGCATTGATTTCAGTTTACATGTCAATTTCTAAATGCAATGATTTGAATTTAAAATCTTGAAGGTCTATTAAAAATTTGCAAGTAAGTTTATGTATTATAGGCAATTGATCAAGTTGCAAAAGCACATAAACTTTAGTATTTTAAAAACTCAATTTGTAGAAATAAAATAGAGAAATATGAACCATACACAACAACACAAAACAACATTTGATAATGGAGTTAACCCCTCTTGGGCTACATCTCCAGGTCCAGTTTCCAATGTTGGTCCTCTTCAATTATGTGCTCAAAATGAAAAAATAGTGCTGCCAATCGATTCAAAATGCTCAAAAACCCCTATCTAGGATTTTCTTGAACTAAAAAAGGTAAAAAATCCCTCCCGCCAAGTCTGTTGTCATGGTTGCATGACCCTCCATGGAACTGGGGGCTAGAGCTAAGTCCCCACCCCCTATAACTTTGCTCCATTGTCGGTCAGGTGCATTGTGTGATGACCAGAGGACCAGGGTTAACGCCTGACACCTCTCCCCTATGGTCGTCACTGCTAGTTAAAGTTTATTAGTGGTGCATATGGGAGATAGGGGCTGGACATTAGCCCTGGCCCCTCATCATCACACAGTGCACCGGATTAACAATGAAGAAAAGTTGGAGGGGTTAGGAGCGAAGCAACGGAAGTGGGCGGTTAGCCCGACCCCCAAACACCTAGCTTCAATATGACGATATTCAGTGCTTAAGGGATATTGGCGTGATTAAGGAGGCAACAATTTTCCCATTTTTTGGCGTGAATCTCGCTGGCGGCAAGCGAATTTTCGCTCGGCAGTTGGCATAAAGGAAAAAAAATGTAGAACGATTAGCCAAAATGGCAGAATTGCATAACATTTAGCAAAAAATGAGCAAGTTATGCCTCCTTGAATAGTTTGTGTTAATTGTTTTGCAATTCTGCCATTTTGGCCAATCGTTCTACATTCTTTTGCCTTTCTGCCAACCACCGAGCGACAATTTCACCTGGCACCGACAATATTCGCCTCGAAAAAGGGGAAAATTGTCACCTCCTTAATTGCGCCAATATCCCTTAAGCATTGGATATGGTCATATTGAAGCCAAGTATTCGAGGGTCAAGCTAACTACCCGCCCCCACTATTCTGCTCCTTCCGCCTGTGGTGAGTGGTCATATTTTTCCATAGGGTTAGGGGTCAGGGCTAATAGTCTACCCCTTCTGTCGAAGCTCCCATATCTGTTTGTTGTTGGTATTGCCTTAAGCTAATAGGACTCGGACTAGGGCCAAGTGCCCCGCCCCTCCCGCAAAGCCTGTTGTCATGGTCGCATGACGCTCCATGGAACTTGGGGTTGGGGACGAGTCCTCGTTGATCTGAATTTTGGGAAAAATTGTTAATTCTATGCAAGCTCTCTCATCAGTATTAAAAATATGTGTTTAGGATCGTCTCAAATTAACCAAAATGTAAGGAATTATCTGTCAAGTGTTAAGTGTGTTTTATGAGAAATTTATGAGGTTAATCAGCTGTTCCATACACATATACAACAAGTAAGTTACAGAGAAATAAAGCACAGCAAATTCATAACACAAAGTTGATAAAAGAGTTCACCCCTCCTAGGCTACATCTCCTTGGACCTGCTTTAATGGCTGGGCCCTCTTTGGATTAATGGTCAATTCTCTGATTACATGAACCTGCATTTCTCCAATGGCTTTACAACCTGTTCCATTAGATTCAGAAGACCCAAAAACCCCAAAAATGACTTTCTAAGCTCTGCAATTGGACTTTAGTTGATCTAGGCTTGGCCTTCTCTCCTCGTGGCCTTAAGCTTCCTTAAACTTCGACGTAGTAAAATCATGGGCATAAGTGCCTTTCTACCTTTGCAACTTGTTCCATTGTGTTAAGAGCATCCAAATCATCTAAGAATGACTCTTTTTGAGCCAAAATTGGTCGAAAACTACCAAAGTTATGGCCTCTTCAGTTTTCCCTAGGAAAACTCCACCAAATCTGGAGAAACTCCCATTAACCCCGCCAAATTTGGAGTGACGTAGGATTTAGTGAACTTGCCTAAACTTCCGTCAAGTCAATCCCGCCATTAATTAAGGATAAGTACAGGTTAATTAACGTTAATCACGTTTAATCCACGCAGTTAGTAATTAGCGCTGGCCCCCAGTTTGCAAACTTGGTCACATGCGGAGGTTAAAAGCTAGCGGTTACCTCCTAAGCTGCCATGTATTAAACTTCAAATAAACATTGCGCCCTATGTTTATTAAGAAACATGTGTGTGGCATAGCGATGGAGTGTAGGGCTTGTGTGGGCGAGGTCGCGGGTTTGATTCTTCCGACCTGCAAATAATTTTACCCGACCTTTGAGAGAGCACGTGGCGGCCTCTGGGCTTACCATGTGTTAGCATCTCATCGGTCCACCTAAAATTCCATAAACCAATACCATACAGACACTTGTCACAATTTGATTGAGCCATATGTCAGAATATTCCAAGAATATTCTAAGGAATATTCCTCAGATTATTCTTTTTGCTAACTAAGTTGTACGAATGCCTAGTCAGCATCCCAGTCAGCCCTGTACCCAAAATTTGTTTGTTTAACAAAACGGATAGCAGGCTCTATCTTTCTCATACGAGGTCCATTTTGAGTGAAACGAGTTGCATTGGTATCGTATCACTGAGACAGATGTGGTAATTCAAGTTTTGAGCGATTTTGAGTAGATTTTTGAGCAAATTTTTGCCCCTAATCCAGATTCCAATCACTCCTTCCCACTGACAGGCTTTTGGACCCACAAAAGCTGGTTATTTGATGAGAGCTTAATACTCTTCTCCTTCCCAAGTTCTATCAATTGATTCTACTTGGAAAAATCTCCATGACAACCACTTGGGTTCATTGACATGCCTTGCCTTGCAAATGGCTTGGCACTTCAACCAATGTTCTCCTTTTGCTGCTAACCCAATCCAACACTTGTTGGCTTCTTGCTAATTAAACACCCTGTTGTACCAAAGCGATCCCTCGGTGCTTGGAAAGCTGACTGATGGCCTTCCCACTGAGAATCATGTTCCTCCTTTGCAACACATGCATTCGATGCAAGCTTCTCCTTGGAAACCACTTTTCCAAGTTAAGCCCATCTGAGTGAACTACAACAATGAGTTCCAATATCAGTAATAACAAGAAAAGAAATGACCATTATTTTACCTCCATGGTTCCAAATTCCACATCTGGAAGAATGCATTCGCCATCTCTTTCGCTTCTTGGCATCAACACATTAAATGCATTGTAGACCATTTGATATTTTACAAGGGTTGCAATTTTTTTTTTGGCATTTTTGTCCACTTTCACTTCTTGATTCCATCATCCTCTAGTATTAACATGCTTCTTGACGCTGCAATCCTCCTCTGATAAGACCAGGTTCCCACACACTTCTTCTAGCATCCCATGATGGCCTCAATCCACAATAGATTTAAGTCTCTTCGCTTTAGGCTTCACTCCAAACCAAATCACACTTCTCCCTCACACAACTAGATAGCTACAACTAGTAATAGCTTGTTGTCTACTCCAAACCAAAATAGCACTAGCACACCCACATTAACACTTAAACACTAGCTTGTGCTTGGGAAAAATGGAGGTTTATATAGGATGAATGGATGGGAGATGGATCCTCTTCTCATGGTAGAAGGGCTTATCCCTTGAGGTAGTTCCATCATTACTGGGGAAAGGAGCCCAAACTGACATCCTCGACCCCATCCGGCCAAACCATTTACCAAACTTCCGTTACGAAGCTTCTAGAGTTGGAAGCTTTGGCTCCTAATTTAAAAAAAAATTCCTTAACAGGACTGGCGTGACTGGAACACAACTCGATCGCTCTGGTCGGTGCTAGGGATAGTGCTAATATCTACACATCAACGCGGGGGAGACAAATTTCATTAGTTCCGGTCTTGTAAACTGGGCAAAAACAGAAATTTCAGGGGAAATGGTGCAAAGGGGAATTGATTTGCTCCTGAAGACAGACATAATGGGGGTTTCTTCATGAAGGGAAAGCCTGTAGGGTTCACTATAGAGGTCCTCCAGGATCAAGGAATGGGGAGTACAAGGACAGTGACAAAATGCTGTGTAACATATTCCACCTAAAGCATTAAGGCCGAGTTAGAGTGAGGGATGAAATTCTTTATGAATCAGTGCAGGGAACTGTAGTTTGCCATCGGAAAACCTGCAAGCAAGTACAGATACATATACATAACTTAGAACTCTGTCAAATGATACATGAATCATGGCATGGACGTAGCCATCCAAAGAATGATCATGTAAAGGGATCTAGGTATGGGCGCAGCCATCCGTCAAAGAGGATCATAATGAAACCAAGGTATGGTCACAGCCATCCAATAATGAGAGGGATCACATATGATAACTCATGGTATTGTCGCAACCATCCATCTGAAAGATACATGCATATCAAAATAACCATGTCACATCACTTTGCAACCTGGATTTTTGTGATCTGAGTCCAGGGTGTTGCGCTCCAACACGACCCGATCGAAGTACAGATTCTAACATGTGAATAGATGTGTTGATGTTGAACATGCTAGAAAGTCACTTGATTACCAGTCAATGATGTAAACGGTTAACAATCGCGAGAGAAACCACCAATAATGAAAATGGTCCTCAAGTTTCTATCAACACAATCCACGGAATGTGAATAGAGGAACTGAAGTCGAACACCTGTGAAATCACTCGATCAAAAGCTAATGATTTGAACTTGTCATCGAGTGCGAAGAATTGGCCATTAGGGCATGCAAGCTCTAAGGTACTGGAAAGGAGTCTCTCGGTCAACTTCTCGGATAATGAGTTGAAGTCGATGGAAAGCGACTGTGTCGAAGGAGGGCCATAATGTTTCTCACATCAATGACATGAGACGAAAGGATGCAAAATGATTTTAGATGATACAGAGAATCAGAGGTAAGTGTAATTGCAGAAGGACAACTCTTGAACATATCGTGACACAACTGGAAGTTTGGCAGCTTTTGGATCCATGGGATCGGTGGTCATGATGACATGGCAGAGATCGAATTGAAGGCAAAAATGAATGGCCCAACCCAAGAAGGTCAACAATACAAAGGAGGATATCCAAACCCAACACGAAGAAAAGAGTGTCATGTTCAAGAGTGAGTTGCCGACACAACTGATAGATTTCCAAATTTTCCCCCACCATTTCTGGCAGGTACCCCAATTATTTTTTAATCACAAGCTTGAAGGGGATAACATATGCTTGCACTGTAAGTTCATCCTTCGGACGAATCCAACCTAGTAAGTTTAACGAGCCCTAGGAAGGAGAAGCTCATGTTCGTCATGGTGATGAATCCGATGTCGTTTAATAGTTTAACAAGTCCGACAAAGGTGTAACTCAGTATCTTTTTCATGTTTAGAGAGTTTGAAAAAGACACGTAAAAGAAAACTCCACATGGTCCCTTTTCATACATTTGTGTCTCTCGAGCCCGAAAAGGTAGAAAACGATACTTGAGAGAACTGCTTGACCATTTCAGTCAAGGAGTACCTTTTTCATAAATAGTGCCTCCTAGCCCGAAAAATGGGTAAACTTATATTGGGCGCATGATGTTTCGCATCTGTTAACAAGTTCGAAACGACAAGGGCTCAGCCATCTTTTCGCTTTTAAAGGGTCAGAAAAGAGCTTGAAAGCGGACCCCCCATTTTATTTTCTTTTACGAGTCAAAAGGAAAAAACACTCTGCAATCTTTTCATATAAGTTTAACGAGTCGAGAAAAGAGCTGAAACATGATTCGCCCTGGAGGAACGAGTGGTATAAATAGTAGCAACTGGTTCTAGCAATGGAGGAACTACTCAAAACATGTAATGTTCAAGAGGCTAGCTAATAAAACCACTCATCACTACGGTTCCTCAGGAAAGGAAAAACAACCAAGTGAAAGCATATGATCAACCAAAGAGATGGTGGTGATGGAATGGAACAACCAAGGCTCATCTAGCAGAAATTAGTTGATAAAAAGAGTAATCACGAGATGTAAATTAGGCATGGGTTCATTTTTTCACAAGCTTTAACCATGGAGAACTCTGCTTGGATTCGGTTTCATGTTTACACAAGATTGAAACGAAAAAATATGCTTTCTATAAGTTTTCATGCCCCCAGCATAATGACTCAATCGAGGTACATGCCCCCCAAGCTTCATTTCAATCAACTAGATGGATGGAATGAAGGTTCACTTTCGAGATCTTGGAAAGACTCAACTGGGATTTTACGAGATCTTAATCAAAGACTTGATTTGGAAAAGGGAGTTGCTTCATTTTTTAACGAGGTTGACACAGTAAAAGAACTATCCTCAAGACCCTTGTTTCATTTTTTAACGAGATTGACACAAGAAAAAGAACTATGCTCATGACTCCTTATTTCATTTTTTAATGAGGTTGACAAAGGAAAAAACTATCCTCACACTCCTTGATTCCTTGTTTAATGAGGTTGACACAATACCAGGAACTATCCTCACACTCCTTGATTCATTTTTTAACAAGGTTGAGATAAGATCGGGAACTATCCTCACACTCCTTGATTCATTTTTTAACGAGATTGACACAAGACCAGGAACTATCCTCACACATCTATTCATGAACCATATGAAAACATGGCTCCCAAGAGGTCTTCACTAGACGGAAGAACCACACTCTGGGAGGAATACATGTCATTTGGTACCAAAGACAGATCGGGTTCCAATGCCCCCAATACATAATGTACAATACCATCTGTGTGATCATCAGCAGATGCGGAGACGGAATGGGTAGCCACATAATTAACCTATGGCGGGGAAGGTACTTCTTGCAAACAAGAGCCGATAGGGGACTATGGTTGCATAGGAGGCACTTGGTGACCAATGAATAAAAATTGATCAATAGTCACAATTCTCCCTTCGTGCGGAAAACAAACCACATGGAAAAGTGAAGAAAGAAGAGCTCCCATGACATAAACATAGTTGCGTCCAAGGAGAAGATTGAAATCTAATGGACCTTGGACTACCATCACATCTATATAGACAGTCTTTCCCCCCAAAGTAATAGGGAACTTAAAAAGGATCCCTAAGGGTTGACTGGTTCCTCCGTTGAAAGCCAGCAGATTCTTGGTGACAAGCACAAGCTATGGGGAACCCAATGCTTGCCAAGTAGTAGAAGACATGATGCTAACTGATGCGCCTTCATCCAATATAGTGCCAGGTACTACCATATTATAGGCTTGTACTGTGATCTAGAAAGGCACATAAGATGGGAGGCGGAAAGAAGTCAATGGACCCCAATCGAAAGAGACGACAGAACTACTTGGTGGGGGTATCATATGATTTCCCCCATGCTGTACAAGAATAGGAGAAGGACTCTCCTAAACAACCAGGACGGGAGGGTCACTCTTCGATTCATGAGAATCTAAGGAGATGAGAAGAACATGAGTAGTATGATCACCACTCTCTTTCGAAACAGAGTGAGCAACTGGTGGCGGAACCAAGTCGACACTCTTTTCGACCAATGGTTGGTCAAGAACAAACACAAGAGAGTCATGCTTAGGAAGAGAAGGAGGGGCAAGAGATGAATCCAGGTCAATCTCTTTACCAACTAGGAGAGGGTTAGAAGAAAGCCTATGATAACCAACAGGAAGTTGGGGTTGAGGAGTTGTAAGGTTTTCCAAAACTTTGGAAGCTTTATCCATAAGAGGACAAAGGTGAAGAAGATGCTTTCCTTCACATAACCTACAGGGGAATTTAATCTTTCCCTTCTTCTTACCATCATTAGTTGAAGGCGTAACATCGACATTATCTCCATAGGTCAATGGGGATGGTCGATTTAGGTTTCGAGACCATACCTCTAAGACTCTGGGAATGCCAGAACAGTCTCGAAGGACATGGTCACCCTTACACAGCTTGTAAGGGAATCTGACCTTTCGTGGAGGATCAGAAGTTTTTTCTACAGGAGGTGCATTTGGAGTAATAGCTGCACGGTTGGCCTCTTGCTTATTTGAATTCTTCTTCTTCGTCGTCTTCTTCTTCTTCTTAGCCTCCTGGTTACTAGATTTCAAACTTTCACCAAGCGAAGTAGAAGAGGAGGGTGAAGAAATGGGGGAAGAAGGCGAGGGGTCAACCTTAGAATCATCGTGACGTGATTCGAATGAAGGAGATGGCGGGGCAGGAGTTGGGACACTCGGGACCACCGAGGTCGAAAATAACTAGACAGGTAAACCAATGGTTAACCTAGGGAGGGACAATGTTTCCACATAAGGAACACCAGTGTTTCCAAAAGAAGGAGAAGGACCAAGATTCCCATCCGAGGGGTATCCTTGACTGGTGGACTCTGGGAATGTTGCCATTGGAATCGACCCCAAAGAATTACTAAGGAAGATAAATTTTACCAGGAATATTTTGTGGGAAGTTAATCTTAGAACACTGAAACAAAAATTTACCTTTTCATGTTTTAAGAGTCGAGAAAAGGACGAAAGATGACTCTAGTCGCTTTCGGAGTTAAAAAGCTCGAAAGGACAAGTTCTCGATGATCTTTTCAAATTTAAAGAGTTAGTAAAGATAAAAAATGACTACTCAGGGTACTCTAGGCATGAAGGATTACCAGGTAACGGTGAACTGCATGATACTTCCCGGCGAACTGAGAAGTACGGGCAGGTAATCTCCCCGAATGTTGTGTTTGGTGTATCAAGTTTACAAGGTGGCAGACTTGGCTTCCAACGGATAAATGATTACAAACCTAGTGGGGTATCCCTTTATATACATGACGGTATGAGTAGCACAAGTCCGTACTAGCGTTGTCTAATGCTGAAACAAACGACAGCTGCTAGGTTTAAATATGTCGGAACACGTCTCTAGCCTAGACCACTAAATGTGAGTGTTAAGTTTCAATGCTTACTTAGGTTAATTCAATAAATTTTAACGGTTGATCTTGAATTAGGTTTCCATTACAAGGCCCTGCCACTATCATCTGAACACTCGTATATGCAGCTATATGGGAAAAGAGATCTTTGTCTTCGATGAAAGTTATCACTAATTGAGAGATAGAGAACACAAAATCAATGCAACAATCAAAGAATGAAAGCTTTCACTAATAAACCTCCTAAATGCACTTAATCTTCCCTTAACAACAAAAGAAGTTTCATTTCATTTCCAAGCCTATGATGATGCAATTCTAGCTTCTCAATAACACTACTAATGCAATATTTTCACTTAAGAAAACTAGAATGATGTTCTTTTTTTCATAAAATGCAAAATGAATCTTTCACATAAAGCACTTTAATGAAACTTTTCACAATTCCGAACAAACAAGCATCAATCAAATCCAAAGTATGATAAATGAAACTAAAAGCAACTTCTTCCCTAAATCGAACCAACCAAACACATAAATGCTTCAATCGAGAAACCAAGCAATGTAATCTATGCTCGGAATGAGATAAGAGACACTCAAAATAAGAGAACAAACAAGACTCTTTCACTCATTCAATTGAAAATGAAGCAAACAAAGCATCCTAGTCACTTTTGGGAGGAAGAAGAGAGTCTGAGGGTCAAGACACACTGGCATTGGAATCAGATAAATTCTTATTTTCTCTTAACTTAAAGACGGAGCAACTTTTGGGCCAAAAGTAGTGCTGATCGGCACGACTTTCAGGCTAAAACTAGCGTTGATAGGCCTAATTGGCACGAGTTTGGCCAAAAATAGCGCTGATCGAGGGATTCAAAGAAAAAATAAAAAAGAACTTCACACAGGGCTAAACTTAACACATCAGAGGGTGGGCTAAACCAAGAAAGCACACAAAGAAAGCTAAATGAAGCTCTCTAGTAAGGCAGAACACAGTCTAAAAGGCTTACGGGGTCGAAATCATGAGAGAAAAACACACTAGCCAAGATCAGGGACAAACCATAATCTTCACTTACAGGCATTGCCGCCACTGCCTAACTGACAACAGGCGCCAGAGGCTGGTCGGCGCGACTGTTTCTTAGCATATCGCACTGATCGACGTGACTGTCAGCGGATTAAGCACGCTCATCGAGGGAGCCAAGAAAAAAAATAAAAAAATTTTGAAACAGGGGCCAGATCTGCTATTATGAATTTCAAACTCAGGCCAGTAAGCAGGAGAAAAGAAACAGAACCAAAGGGAAAAAGTGGAACTAGAAAATTTCACACAAAATCATGAAATCTAAGACAAACAAAAGGATTGGGATCCCCAACAGAGTCGCCAATTTGTGGTGAAGTAAAATTATAAGTGCGGACACAAACAAATTCCTCTAGCCCGATAATGGGTCTAGCCACAATAGATACATTCTATGGAAGATTTCCTTAGGTTAGAACCAATCAAGAGGACTACCTCTTGGTACGCTTATCCCGTTTGATGATGTCCTTGCTTGCTCACTCCAGCTATCTCTCGCTTCCTTCTTCAAGCACCTGAAACAAGTAAACAACAACAGAAAACAAACATGATAATAGAAAAATTGTAATTCAACCTACTTAACAAGTCAAGAAACATTAAGCCATGAACATGTAAGATGAAAAATCATGTAGGAAATCAATCGATAGTTGCATATATTAATGTCAAAGGGAGATTACAACCATTTGTCTTGACATTGCAATCCTCCTTTGACAAGACATGTTCCCACACACTTTTGCTAGAATCCCATGATGGCTTCCATCCACAATAGTTTTATGGCTCTTCCCTTTAGGCTTCACT
The DNA here is from genome assembly GCA_031772625.1 of Pinus tabuliformis. Lineage (NCBI taxonomy): Eukaryota > Viridiplantae > Streptophyta > Pinopsida > Pinales > Pinaceae > Pinus > Pinus tabuliformis. Next base: position 761,171,351 of record CM062807.1, on the reverse strand, counting down.
CCAAACCAAATCACACTTCTCCCTCACACAACTAGATAGCTACAACTAGTAATAGCGTGTTGTCTACTCCAAACCAAATAGCACTAGCGCACCCACATTAACACTTCAACACTAGCTTGTGCTTGGGAAAAATGGAGGTTTATATAGGATGAATGGATGGGAGATGGATCCTATTCTCATGGGAGAAGGGCTTATCCCTTGAGGTAGCTCCATCATTATAGGGGAAAGGAGCCCAAACTGACATCCTCGACCCCATCCAGGCAAACCATTTACCAGACTTCTGTTACGAAGCTTTTAGAGCTGGAAGCTTCGGCTCCTAATTTAAAAAACATTCCATAATAGGACCGGTGCGACTGGAACATAGCTCAGTCGCTCCGGTCGATGCTAGGGATAGTGCTAATCTTTGCACATCGGCGCGGGGGAGATAAAGGTCATTAGTGTTGGTCTTGTAAACTGGGCAAAAACAGAAGTTTCAAGGGAAATGGTGCACAAGGGAATTGATCTGCTCATGAAGAGGGACATAATGGGTGTTTCTTCATGAAGGGAAAGCATGTAGGTTTCACTGTAGAGGCCCTCCAAGATCAAGAAACGGGGAGTATAGGGACAGTGACAAAATGATGTGTAGCATGCGTAAACATGAAAGTTCAAGAATGCAACATGCATGCAAATTTGTAGTTGCAAATTGCCATCTTTGTTGCATCAACGTGAGTCAACATAACTCTACTTTTCCAACATCTTGCTTCATGCAATATCCAACATACTTTCAGGAGAAAAGAAATGCATACAAATAACAAGGAAATGCATCAATAAGGCAAGATTTGCATCAATTATCAAAAGCAATGTAAGGCCTTAATTGGTTAATAAATCTAACCATCTCTTTACAAACCATTTCAATGGTGCTTCTTTCAGCTGCACTTCATCATGTGTATCATCCTGACCCACATCAATTATGGAATCCTCTTTTCCATTCTTGCCAAAATCTCTCTCCACCTTCTTCAAATTTCATGGATGACTTGTTGGATGCAAAGTACAACACTTGTCTACAAGATGACCCTACTTATGGCAATGAGTGAAAAATAATTGCATCTTCTTTTCAACATGGTTTCCATTATCCAATGGACCTTTGGCTTTCTGTCTCTTTTGTTTTGAAATTTTCCTGTGTATGGCTATCCTCTTCCAACACCTTGAAATAGTATGGTTATTCAAACCACAAAAGAAACATGTAAATTTTCTCCAAATCTTATGTGAAGATTTACCATGTTTATCATAATCAAAAGAAACTTGATTAAAGGCATATTTATACCTTGCACATTCACCTTTGTCGCCTTCTTGAGGAGGTGAATTTGATGAGGTAGTGTCTCTCTTCAGAATACTAGCAATGGTTTCAATGACCTTAGAGCTTTCAACATCCTCTTGTTTTCCATTTCCACTAGTTGCATGCTTATGATCATCTTCTTGCAAAGTGGGTATAAAACTTTTGCATTCCTCATGAACACAAACTTCACAAGCTTGAGGTAATGAACATGTAATGAAAGTCCTTCTTGGAACACCTTCATGTGCCTCCTTGTCTTTGGAGCATCCTCCATCATGTTGTCCATAACCAAGACCCAAATACCTAGGCCTTTCGTCAACAACAATTGGATCAACTATGCCTTGTGCATGTTTGCCTAACCCTTTACCTTCATAGCCCATATTCATCAATAATTTGGACCCTAATCCTCTAGTGTGTCTTTCAAAAGCACCAAAACATTAATTTTTGGAGGAAATTGAAGATAAACTTGAATTGCATACCTCATTTTCATGCACATACTTGGCTAGGGTTTCCTTGGCATCATGGAGTTGAATATCCATCTCATGCATCTTTTCAAGAAGCTCTTTCTTCTCCTCCTTCATGGCCATAAAATCCTCTTGAAGTATAGTATTCTCCTTCCTATCATCATTCGTCTCTTGCACCATATCTCTCATGATGATAAGCTCTTGCAACATATCTAAATTAAAGAGTCTTGCTAAGGAAGATGGATTAGAAACATCACTTGATGAAGTTTCCATTACACTTGTAATGCATCAAAAAAGATTCACAAAGCTTTAAAAAGTTTCTCAACAAAGAAGCATCTCCCTTCTTTAGCTTACACACATAAACTTGCACACAGTTAAATTCTCCTTGCACAAATACAAAACCAATAGCTAATTTTCTAGCTAACCTTGGCAAACAATCTCAGGGTTAAAATTAGAAAACAGTGCTCTGATACCAACTTGATTTGAATGTTGGGAAAACTCGTTAATTCTATGCAAGCTCTCTCATCAGTAATAAAAATATGTGTTTAGGATCGTCCCAAATTAACCAAAATGTGAGGAATTATGTGTCAAGCATTGAGTGTATTTTATGAGAAATTTATGAGGTTAATTAGTTGTTTAAAAAACATATACAACAAGTAAATTGCAGAGAAATAAAACACAACAAACTCATAACACAAAGTTGATAAAGGAGTTCACCCCTCCTGGGCTACATCTCCTTGGACCTGCTTCAATGGCTAGACCCTCTTTGGATTAATGGTAAATTCTCTGATTACATGCACCTATAGTGCTCAAATGGATTTTCAACCTATTCCATTGGATTTAGAAGACCCGAAAACCCCAAAAATGACTTTCCAAGCTCTGTAATTGGACTTTAGATGATCTAGGCTTGACCTCCTCTCCTGGTGGCTCTAGGCTTCCTTAAATTTAAACGTAGAAAAATCACATACAAAAGTGCCTTTCTGTCTCTGAAACCTATTCCATTATGTTCAAAGCATCCAAATACTCTAGGAATGACTCTTTCTGTGCCAAAATTGGTCGAAAATTGCCGAAGTTATGGCCTCTTCACCTTTCCCTAGGAAAACTCCACCAAATCTGGAGAAACTCTAGTTAACCCCGCCAAATTTGGAGTGGCCTTGGATTTAGCGGACCTGCCTGAACTGCCACCAAGTTAATCCCGCCATTAATTAAGGATAATTACAGGTTAATTAATGCTAATCCCGTTTAATCCACACAGTTAGTAATTAGCACTAATCGTCGGTTTGCAAACTTGGTCACATTCGGAGGATAAATGCTAGCGGTTACCTCCCAATCCGCCATGTATTAAACTTGAAATAAACATTGCACCCTATGTTTATTAAGAAACATGTGTGTGGCATAGGAAGATTCTATTATAATTTCTATTTCTATTCAATACCAATAGGAAGATAAAGGTTCTAAGAATTGACAATGGGGGTGAATTATGTGATAAAGAGTTTGAGTAGTTATGCTAAGAGCATAATAGTACACCATATGACTAATACATATACTCCTCAACATAATGGAATTGCAAAAAGAATGAGCAAGGAATTGATGGAAAAGGAGATGAGCATGTTTCATAGTGTGGGGTTGGCACGATACTTTTGGGTGGAGGTATCCAACTCTGCATGTTACCTGGTGAATAGGTCTTCATCATCAACATTGGTCAACAAAAATCCATTTGAAGAAAGGTTTGGTAAAAATCCAAGACCCGTACATTTCAAAGTCTTTGGTTGTGAGGATTTCATCCATATCCCAAAGGACAAATCTGTATCACAAGGCATTCAAGTGTATTTCCATTGGAAACAAGTATGGAATGAAAGGAGATAAGTTGTGGGATCTAGTGACAATGATTATATTTTATAGTCGAGAGGGAAGTTAGATGTACTTCCAGGATGGAAGAGACTCTAGAAAAGGAAAATGAAAAACAAAAATTAGTGTTCGACTTGAATTCAAAAGAGTGTGACTTAGATAAGTCAATTAAGTTGGATGAAAAGGTGAAATAACAAACTCTAATTCTAAGGAGGTCTAGTTGAGTAAGGAAAGAACCTAAAAGGTATATCACACTTGAATTTTGGTTTGTTTTGTACCATATGCCATCGACGGTGAACCTAGGTCAAACGAGGAGGTAATTGACTCGACAAAGGATAAACTAATCCAGGTGGATATTGGTGGCCACCTGCCAATTCCACATGGACACCCACCATTGTTCTTTCAGTTTTTTTAGTTTCCTTAATTATAGCACAATTTACTATTTTTAGCAGTTTTTTTGGGTCCTAAACTTCTGGAGCCGTTTTGAGGCCCTAAACGACGTTTTTTGGCAATATACTGCCAGCGACTAATTGTAAGTTGTGTTTTCCTTCGTAGTCCTCAAAGAGATCTTTCCAATGGGGTATCATTCGCATCAAACGGAGATAATATGACCAAGTCACGACCCCGGGAAGTTAGCTGCCCAACTAACCCCAACGAGGCCCATAAACTCTTGGTGTTACATCTCCTTGGGTTAGTGTTTGCTCTTATTGTTCAATAATAAAAAGGCCCTTGAGCCTCATTGTAACACAGTTCAGAGGCATGTAGCCACCACATCTCTTCTCAGAGATAAGCTACCATCGTCGAGCTAGTATCATTTCCATACTATTTGTAAGCATATTTCATTATTTGATATTAATCAAAGGAAGTGTTATTTCTGCTACATCTATGTATTTATGGTTATATCTGTAATTTGTCACATTCCTGTTTAAATCCGGATTAGTGGTATCAGAGCGGTCTGCTCTTTCTCTATTTTTCTTTGCATGTCCCCAACGAGGTCGGGATATAAGGAGTTAGGGCTCGAACTGGTCAAACCTTTGCAAGACCAGCCTCGTAAATCCCGACGGCCTCCCATGGAGGAAGAAAAGAAAGACGAGGGAGTAGGATATCCTATCAAAATATTGCTCGAGGAGGCCCTCGAGAAACAAAGGAACGTGATGATGGATAACTTTGCCCAAATCCTTCAACGGTTGCCCACTGGCGGCGCATCCACATCCAACAGCCACTCTAGAGGCTCCACACCTTTTAAGGTACAAGTAAATTTTGACATTCCCATATTTGAGGGCCAAATAGATGCAGATGTCGTAGATAAATGGTTGAATCTATTAGAAGGATATTTTTTGTTCATGATTTTTCCAGCCGAGAAAATATTACTTTTTCTCTTCTCAAAGCCGCCCCCCACGTCAAGGACTGGTGGGAAACCTATTGTGAGTAGAAGGATGAAAGTACAAACTCACTGTTTTCAGCCGCTCCCACTTGGAATTCATTCCGGGATGCCATCAAGGAGCAGTACTACCCTGTCAGGAGCTATGAGGAAAAATACATAAAGTGGACCATGTTGCGGCAGGGAAGGGACCAAGATGTGCCAGAGTTTACCAATGTTTTTCATACCCTACGCACGAAGTTGGGCATCAAGGATTCTGAGAAACATTTGGTACTCAAGTACCGTGGCTTCCTACATAGATACATCCAGGACGAGATGGAGTTCCTGGACATCTCCTTGCCTAGCACAGTGTATCGATATCACGTCAAGATCGAGCAGAAGTTTAAATATAAGAAGTGATACTTTGGATCTGTGAATCTGAAGCAAGGGAAAGGTGCCCCCAAACCACAAAACAAAGGACAAAGCCAAGGCAGGACAACCTATGACAACCCGCCAAGAACACAAGAAAAGGACAACACTGCAAAGCCGAAGAAGGGCACGGGAAAGTGGTGTGAGTTCCATAAGAGCTCCACCCACAATGCTGTTGAAAATAGCAACAAGAAATGCTAAATATAGAAGTGCTAAAAATAGCACTGCTATAAATAGCATTTCGGGATACATTCCAATTTTAGTTAGTCCCTAAACTAAAATTGAGAATTCAAATTCAAATTTGATCTTAGCAGCTTTTTGAAAAATAATTAATTAATTCATCTTGAGTTAATTAGTTGGAGAAAATCAAACATGAAGTCTATGTGAAGACATGCAACAATTTCCCCTTTGATTGAGGAAGTTATCCCTTGATTAAGGAGATCAGGATGAGTTGTAATTAGTTAGCTTAGTTAACTGAGTTAAGTCCAGTTAGATTAGTTCCAACATTTTGTGGAACTGATTGTGAGTTCAGTTAGTTAATGCATGCATGCATGTAACTACTGCACTTCAATTAACTAAATATTATCTCATAAATAACTCATGTATGTTAGTTCAGTCAGAGACCCAGTTGAGATCAAATGATGGGATAATGTACTATCAGTTGCAGGAATATTCCATTGAGGATATGTCTTACATGCAGAAGGTATTCATTCCTTGGAGATTGCATAGTTACTTCTAAATTTGGTGAGTTGTGTGAGAGGTGAATTCACACAGGTGGCAGCCAGAGGACCCAGGAGAAACTGCGCAAGGAAATAGGAGGCTTGGAGGACTGGAGGAAGGCATATGTTGTGTCTATTCAGTCTATGAGCAGCATTGAGGGATTGTACTGAGAGCTGGATAGCTTGTGAGCTAAAGCTTTGTGTAATCTAGAGATATTTCCACTTGTATGATAATACAGAGATCGGGGTTTTTAGCTGAGGCTTTCCCCATAGTATTCTTTTGTGTTCATGTGTGATTGATTTCTCATTCTCTATTATATGTGTTCTATTTGATCTTGCTCAAAATCGATTAAGCTTCCGCAAGTTTGTTTGTAGAAGTAGATCAAGTATTTTGCTTTAGTGTATTGCATTATCTAGTGATCTACAGCGGTAAATTCTACATGGTATCAGAGCCAGGTTATCAAAGCGAAGAACAATATACAAATAAGGGAGAAGTTCGAAGTTTGAAGTTCCTGATTATAGAAATCGAATTCTTATCACATCTCAAATTTCACCAATGGCGTTCAACGGTTTGAGACTTGAGTATGCCCTTGATGGTAGGTCGAATTATATATCCTGGAAGGATCGCATGGAAATAGTATTAGAGGACAACGGTTTGAAGGACTTCATTGATCAAGAAGTCCCCAAGCCAGCAACTGCTAATGCCCAAGAATTGGCGGAATGGAAGAAATGTGTGGCTAAAGCGAGGAGGATTCTTCTGGAGGGATTTCGAGACCACACAGTCTTGAGTCTCCATGGGAAGGAGACACCGTTTTCAATGTGGAAAACATTGAAGGATCTATATCAGAACAACAACAATCAGAGGAAGTTGGCACTAAAAGACAAGCTTCGGAAAATCAAGTGTAAAAAGGGAGACACGATCTCTACATATTTGAACAAGCTCACCACCTGCAGGGATGAGCTTATAAGTGTAGCGATCACGACAACCGATGATGACATGGTGAGTCTTGCTCTCCTCGGTCTTCCTAAGAGTTGGCATAGCTACCAAGAATCGGTAAATGGAAGAGAGAAACTACCAGATTGGGAACGACTTTGGTCGGATCTGATGCAGGAGGAGATAAGGAGAAGCACCAGAGATGGATCTTCATCAAATCAAGATGATGAAGAAAATATAGCCTTAGCGAGTAAGGCGAGGAAAGGGAAAGGGAATGCATCCCATTCCAAATCTAGTTCTTACTTCCCATGGTGGGAAGAAGATTGACAAATCAAAAGTGAGATGCTTTCATTGTCATGAGGCGGGCCATTATGCTACGAATTGTCCATAGAAGAAATCCAAGAAGGGATCCTCGAAGGGATCAGATGGTGAGGCACTTCTCTCACAGTATGAATTGGATTTCACCCTCATCGCATGCATGTTTTCATCGATGGTGGGATTTTTTTGGTACCTAGACAGTGGAGCCTCATTCCACATGACCGGCGACAAGAATCTATTCAGTACCTTGGAGGAGAACGGCCTCCAGATGTGCATCGAGATGGGCGAGGATGGAAAGTACCATGTTTTAGGTGAAGGTACAGTTGTGTTTTAGAGGGAGCATGGAGCTCCTCTCACCCTGACTGATGTAAAGTATGTTCCTGGTCTGAAGAAGAATCTTATGTCCGTCACTATGCTGGAAGACAAAGGCTATGATGTAGTCTTTAGTAAAGGAAAGGCATTCCTGGGGCATATTGGCACTGGACGGACCAAGAGGATTGAGATTCGAGTAAAGAATCTCTACAAGCTGGAGGTAGACAACTGTGCTGCATTGAGTTCCAAAGCAGACTTGGTGCAGAGCCAAGATATTGGCGAGCTATGGCATAGAAGATTGGGCCACTTGCACCAAGGGGCCTTGAAGATCATGCAGCAGATTTCTACCGGACTTCCCAAGGGAAAACTAGAGCAAATGGATACATGCAAAGGTTGTACCTTGGGTAAGTATGCAAAATCTTCCTTTCAGGATCGAGACAGCAGAATTGGAGATATCCTGGAGCGAGTTCATACACATGTGTGTGGACCATTCTCTATAGCATCCACCGTTAAAAAAGGTACTGTGTTATTTTTATTGATGATTTTTCTCGTAGATGTTGGACCTACTTCATGCAGAAGAAGGATCAAACCTTCTCAAGGTTTTTCGAGTTCAAAGCCTTGGCAAAGAAAGAATCTGGAAAGAAAACAAGGGCCTTGCGTAGCGACAATGGTGGAGAGTATGTCTCCCAACAGTTTAAGGACTTCTGTGCAGCAGAAGGAATTAAGCGGGAGTTAACGGCACCCTGCAATATAGTAGTATACTTGCAGAATAGAAGCCTGCATCGTATACTAGGAATGAAGACACCAGTGGAGGCCTTCTCCAGGAAGAGACCAGATGTGAGTCACTTTAGGATCTTTGGATCATCGGTTTATTGCCATGTGACCAAAGATAACCGGAAGAAGCTAGATCCAACAGCTGAGTTGGGGATACTTGTGGGGTACACTAATACACCCACAACTATCGGGTGTTCTTTCCTACCAGTCAGAGGACAGTGGTATGCAGAGATCTGAAATTCGACAAGTAGAAATCCATGCGAGTATCACTTGAGAGGGAGCTCAAGTTGCATACAGGGGAGGAACTTTTAGTTCCTAAGGAGGAGGAGCCTCAGACTGATATGGAGCAACCACATGCAGAGGATCTGGGAGTGGAGACATCCACTCATGCAGAGTCTTCCAGATATGGGCGGAAATGCTCAAGGGAAGCTGATAGATTGATGCTGGATGCGAGAAAGAATGTGGGACAGCTAACTTCTTAGCGTAGACAGAGGAGTTCACCCGAGTGGTACACTAGTTACATGGCCCTGGTTGGGGATTGTGTAGAGACTGAACCTTCTTCCTTTGAGGAAGCAGTGCAGCATCCAGTCTGGGTTGATGCTATGGTGGAGGAGTATGACTCCATCGTTCAGAACATTGTTTGGTATGTTCTCCCAAGACCAGAGGACAAGTCAGTAGTGAGTCCCCAATGGCTTTACAAGGTAAAGCAAGTAGTGGATGGCAATGTTGAGAAACATAAGGCAAGGTTTGTTGCTTGTGGTTTCTCATAGGTCAAGGGGATCGACTACGATGAGACTTTTGCTCCTGTAGCAAGGTACTCATCTATCAGATCGATGTTGGCACTATCAGCTCAGATGGGTTGGAAGATCCATTATATGGATGTGAAGACTACGTTCCTCAATGGCAGGATTTAGGAAGAGGTGTACATAGAGTAGTCGAAAGGTTTTGAGACCTTCGATTGTGAGTCGCATGTGTGCTGACTCAAGAGAGCTTGTACGGGCTGAAGCAAGCACCTCGTGCTTGGTACAACAGGATCAACAGCTATTTCACCGGGTTGGGCTTCACAAAGAGTGAAGCAGATGCGAACCTTTACCACATCATGGTAGAAGGTAAGCCATTGATCATTGTTCTTTATGTTGATGATCTGATATTGACAGGTGATGATTATTTGATCAAGTCTTGCAAGGAGGACCTTGCAAGAGAGTTCGAGATGAAAGACATGGGTCTTATGCACTACTTTCTAGGCATGGAAGTGTGGCAGAAGGATGGGGAAGTGTTTGTGTCTCAAGGCAAGTATGCCAATGAGATACTCAGGCGATTCCACATGGAGAAGTGCAAGCCCATGCAGACTCCTCTAGCTGGTAACTAGAGGAAGGAGGATGCTACTTTAGGTGAGGTAGTAGTTGCTACTATTTATCGGCAGCTTGTGGGTTCATTGATGTATCTAGTGAACACATGACCAGATTTGTGCTTTGCGGTGAACCAACTGAGTCAAGCTATGGTTCAGCCTACCAAGCTGTTTTGGAAGGCAGCGAAGCATGTGCTGAGATACCTCAGAGGCACATCTCAGTATGGATTGTGGTATAAACGGATAGAGGGAGTGAAGCTTCAAGGCTTCACAGATGCAGATTGGGCAGGGAGTCCATCAGACCGGAAGAGCACTTCAGGAGGAATTTTCAACCTTGGTTCAGCTGTAGTTTCTTGGTACAACAGGAAACAGAGGTTAGTTGCACTTAGCTCAGCAGAGGCTGAATACATGGCTACCAGTTAGGCAGCATGTGAGGCCATTTGGATGCAGAAAATTCTAGTTGGATTATTTGGTCATAGGATGGATCCAATTGTGATCTATTACGATAATCAGAGTTGCATCAAACTCTCTGAGAATACGGTATTTCATGACAAGTCCAAGCACATCAATATTCGGTATCATCATCTTTGAGACTGTGTGGTGAAGATGATCATGTTGTTTTTGTATGTTTCGCCCGAGGAACAGGATGCAGATATTTTGACTAAGGCATTGTCAAAATGCAAGTTCGAGTTCCACAGAGACAAAATTGGGGTGACAGATAATCCCTTTCTTGTTGAGAGGGAGTACTGAAAATAGCAACAAGAAATGCTAAATATAGAAGTGCTAAAAATAGCATTGCTATAAATAGCATTTCAGGATACATTCCAATTTTAGTTAGTCCCTGAACTAAAATTGAGAATTAAAATTCGAATTTTATCTTAGCAGCTGTTTGAAAAATAATTAATTAATTCATCTTGAGTTAATTGGTTGGAGAAAATAAAACATGAAGTCTATGTGAAGACATGCAACAATTTCCCCTTTGATTGAGGAAGTTATCCCTTGATTAAGGAGATCGAGGTGAGTTTTACTTTGAGTTGTAATTAGTTAGCTCAGTTAACTGAGTTAAGTCTAGTTAGATTAGTTCCAACAGTTTGTGGAACTGATTGTGAGTTCAGTTAGTTAATGCATGCATGCATGTAACTACTGCACTTCAGATAACTGAATATTCTCTCATAAATAACTCATGCATGTCAGTTCAGTCAGAGACCTAGTTGAGATCAGATGATGGGACAATGTACTATCAGTTGCAGGAATATTCCATTGAGGATATCTCTTGCATGTAGAAGGAATTCATTCCTTGGAGATTTCACAATTACTTCTGAGTTTGGTGAGTTGTGTGAGAGGTGAATTCACACAGGTGGCAACCAGAGGACCCAGGAGAAACTGCGCAAGGAAATAGGAGGCTTGGAGGACTGGAGGAAGGCATATGTTGTGTCTATTCAGTCTATGAGTAGCATTGAGGGATTGTAGTGAGAGCTCGATAGCTTGTGAGCTAAAGCTTTGTGTAATCCAGAGACATTTCCACTTGTATGATAATAAAGAGATCAGGATTTTTAGTCGAGGCTTTCCCTAGAGTATTCTTCTGTGTTCATGTGTGATTGATTTCTCATTCTCTGTTATATGTGTTCTATTTGATCTTGCTCAAAATCGATTAAGCTTCCACAAGTTTGTTTGTAGAGGTAGATCAAGTATTTTGCTTTAGTCTATTGCATTATCTGGTGATCTACAGTGGGAAATTCTACCGAGTAGAAGTTTAAATATAAGAAGTGAGACTTTGGATCTGTGAATCCAAAGCAAGGGAAAGGTGCCCCCAAACCACAAAACAAAGGACAAAGACAAGACGGGACGACCTAGGACAACCCGCCAAGACCACAAGCAAAGGACAACACTACAAAGCCGAAGAAGGGCATGTGAAAGTGGTGTGAGTTCCATAAGAGCTCCACCCACAACACAAGCGAGTGTCAGGCCAAGCAATCACTGGTGGCCGAGCTGACGGCTTTAGAATTAGATGCATGTTCCGACAAGGGGAATGACAAAGGGAAGAAGATTATTGATGCGGAGCCCAATGCTATCGTCGCTACCACAAAGATCCAGAAGGAGGAACCCGAAGATCCAGAGGAGGAGGAGCGTCTCTTCTACTCCTAGATGTGGGTGAAGATTTCCCCGCTATAGTTCATTATCGACAGCGGGAGCCAAAAGAACCTCATTGCAGCGGAGGTCATGAAAAGGCTGGGCTTACCGACCACAACACACCCACAACCGTACACTATCGGGTGGCTTCACCAAGGATAGGATCTGCATGTAAGCCAACAATGTCGCCTTCCATACAACATCAAGCCCTTCACGGGTGAGGTATTATGTGATGTTTCTCCTCTTGATGTTTGTGATGTATTATTATGCCAACCATACTTTTGGAAGTGACATGTTGTGTATGAGTCAAGGCCTCACGTTGTTATTGTTACATTAGGATATAAGTTGTACATGATACCGGAGGTAGCTCCGCCTACTGCCATCTCTCTGGTTAATGCAAAACAATGTAGTAATCTAATTTTAAAAACTGGGAAATTTGTTTTCCTGATGATATGCCCTCAAGGAAAGAAGAAGATATTGGCCACGACCTCCAGACAAGGCCCCTCCACTCAACAACAACATATGGACAAGGTCGTGGAGGAGTACGAGGACATATTCACCTCCCTTGTAGGGGTGCCTCTACACTGTCAGGTCAAGCACTCCATCGATCTGACCCCAGGTGCGCCGTTACCTAATGGACCAATCTATTGACACTTTGTTCTAGAGAACAATGAAATCAAGATTCAAATTCAAGAGCTATTGCAGAAAGGTCACATTTGGCCAAGTTCATCACCCTGTGTGAGCTCGATTGTGTTGGTACAAAAGAAGGATGGGACTTGGAGACTCTGTATTGACTATCAGGTGCTGAACAAGATCATTGTTCGAAATAGGTACCCGATCCCATGGATTGATGACCTTCTGGACCAAATCAAGGGAGAAAAATATTCAGCGAGATCGACTTGAAGTTCAAATATCACTAGGTACCAATCGAACCCTCCGATGTGTGGAAGACTGCCTTCAAAGCCAAGGAGGGCCTTTTCGAATGGTTGGTTATGCCTTTCGAGTTAACGAATGCTCTTGTAACCTTCATGAGGCTCATGGATGACATCTTACAGCCATTCACCAACTCAGTTGTAGTGGTATACTTGGATGACATCCTAATCTTCAGCTAGAGTTGGGAAGAGCACCTCCACCACATCTGACAGGTTCTCGAAACAATGCGACAACACAATTCGTGTGCCAATTTGGAGAAATGTACCTTTGGCATGACCTAGGTTCGGTATCTGGGATACATTATTGATGAACGAGGTTCATGTGGATCGAGCCAAGATCCAAGTCATTCGGGATTGGCCAGCCCCAACCACTCTGACATAGCTCCATAGCTTTCTGGGTCTTGCCAATTTCTACCGCAGGTTCATGTTGGGGTTCTCTCATATCACTTGGCCCTTGAGTCAAGTCACCAAAGGAGGAGCAAAAGAAAAATTATTTTGGTCTGAATCTCAATAAAAGGCATTCGCAGAGTTGAAACATCGCCTCTGCTCTGCACCAGTGCTCACATTACCAGACTTGCAACAACCATTTGAGATTGAGACAGATGCCTTTGACTATGCTATTGGGGCAGTCCTTACTCAATAGGGGCATCTAGTGGCATATCATAGTGAGAAACTTTCAGACACGGTCTGGAAGTATCCCACTTATGATAAAGAGATGTATTCCATTGTGCAGGCCTGCCGAAAATGGAAGCATTACATTTTGGGGAAGGAAACGGTCATCCACACAGACCACCGACCCCTATAATTCATACAGATGCAAGGGAAGTTGCAGAATGATCACCATCAGAAGTGGTCCACATACCTGCAACAGTTCCATTTGAATATCAAGTACAAGAAGGGCAACAAAAATAATGTTGCAGATTGCCTCAGTCGACCACCAATCATGGCGTTAACTACCGTGCTAAACTCTTGTGGGCATGAGAATTCTGTTTGGCCACTTCTCTACAAAATTGACCCAGAATTCAGCCACACACATCATATGCTCTTGGAGGGTCAGCAAGTTTCAAGTTTTCACCTCTAGGATGCTCTGTTATGCCATATGGGACACCTTTGTGTTCCTTCAAGCAAGCGTGCGAGGATGATTTGGGAAGCACACTACAGTCGGGCCGCTAGGAATTTCGGGGTCAAGAAAACCATGGCAGTACTACAAAAGTATTTCTATTGGCTGAATCTTCGACAGGATGTCAGGAAGTACATCAGATGCTGCACTGTCTGCGACATTGCCAAACCAACCATCAAGAAGCAAGGTCTCTATACTTCGTTGTCTACCCCTAGTCGACCTTGGGAATCCATCTCCATGGATTACATGTCAGGCCTTCCTTCTACTAAGCATGGAAATGACTGTGTTTTTGTGGTCGTCAATTGATTCTCGAAGATGGCCATTATAGCGGCTTGCAAGAAGAGTATCACAGCAGAAGCCACTACGAAACTCTTCTTTGGATGAGTGTGGGTACACTTTTGGATCCCATAGTCTATCATCTCAGATCGGGACAACAGGTTCCTTAGTACATTTTGGTCCAATCTCTGGTCGATGCTGGATACCAAGCTCACTAATTCCACAACTTTCCATCCCAAAACTGATGGCCAGACAGAGATCATCAACAGGATGATCGTACACATTCTGTGCATGTACAAATCAAAGCATCCACGCAAATGGGATGACAGCTTCCCCTATGTCCAAAATAGCTACAACTGGGCTCTCCACAGCTCGACTAGCCACAACCCTTTTCAGGTGGGCTTGGGATTCTAGCCACTATGTCCCATTGATGTGGCCATACCAGTTGCAGCGACTCAGGGAGATTCGGCTCATGTCCAGTCCAAAGCCGACAAGGAAAATAGCTTCATTGATCATATTCAATACATCCGCCAACAGGTCCATGACATATTGGACAAACAAATGCCAAGTATAAGCAACGACATGATCATCATCGGGTGCCACACAAGTTCCAGGTGGGCGAAAAAGTTTGGCTACATTTGCAGATGGAGCACTTCACTGGGCCTCACTACAAGATTCCCCTGCTTCGATATGGGCCATACACCATCACCAAGGCTATGGGAGATAATTCTTTTTAGCTCAACATTCCCCCATTCCTTTGCTTGCACCCAGTGTTTAATGTGAATCGCCTTCGGCCATACTTTCCACCATTACTAGACACATTCGACATTGCAGAACAACTCACACCAACAGAGTTAAATCTAGATTGCATGGAACAAGCTACAACTGATCGGATCATGGACACGTAGATCAAGAACACTCACCAACAGAAGATCCAACTATATCGAGTTGTTAAAGCAGGCCAACTCCTTCACCAGGGCAAGTGGCTCACTAGGGACCAAGTTCAGCAGAAGTTTCCTCATCTCATGGAGGAACTCAACACAATGGGTACCATTGCTTCCTAAGGGGGGAGGAATGATCTAGGTGGATATTGGTGGCCACCCACCAATTCCATGTGGACCCCCACCATTGTTCTTTCAGTTTTTTTAGTTTCCTTAATTGTAGCACAGTTTACTATTTTTAGCATTTTTTCGGGTCCTAAACTTCTGGAGCCGTTTTGAGGCCCTAAACGACATTTTTTTGGAATTCTACCGCCAACAACCAATGGTATGTCATTCTTTCCTTCGTAGTCCTCGAAGAGATCTTTCCAACAGGGTATCATGCGCATAAAATGGAGATAATATGACCAAGTAACGACCTCAGGAAGTTGGCTGCTCAACTAACCCCAATGGGGCCCATAAACTCTTGGTGTTACATCTCCTCGGGTTATCATTTTGGTTGTTTAGGGTTTTCTCTTATTGTTCAATAATAAAAAGGCCCTTGAGCCTCATTGTAACACAGTTCAGAGGTATGTAGCCACCACATCTCTTCTCAAAGATAAGCTACCATCGCCGAGGTAGTATTATTTCCATATTGTTTGTAAGCATATTTCATTATTTGATGTTAATCAAAGGAAGTGTTATTTTTGCTGCATCTCTGTATTTATGGTTATATCTGTAATTTGTTACTTTCCTGTTTAAATCTAGATCATAAACTCTAGACAAAATCCATGAGGGAAGAAATGGATTCTTTGCACAAGAATGAGACGTCGAATTTGGTCAAATTACATGATGGAAGGAATTTTGTTGGTTGAAAGTGGGTGTTCAAGAAAAAGTTGAATGTAACAAGTCAAGTTGACAAGTACAAGGCTTGATTGGTGGAAAATGGTCATTCTCAAGTGAAGGGAGTTTTGGTGAGATATTTTCCCCTATTGCAAAATTAACTTCCATCAAAGTATTGATGTCTTTAGCTGCACCATTTGATTTATAAATATAAAAAATAGACGTAAAGACAAATTTTCTGCATCGTGATTTGGAAAAATAAATCTACTTGAAATAACCTCATGGATTTGTAAGGAGATGTCAGTTTGTAACCCGAGGAAGTACCTTTATGGTATAAAGCAATCACCCAACATGTGATACCAGAAGTTTGACATGTACATCTAGGGATTTATGTTTGTGAGAAGCTAGGCTAATAATTATGTATGTCTCAAGTTGAAAGGCGAGTGTTTCATATATGTAGTATTGTATGTTGACGACATGTTGCTAATTGGAAACAAAATGGGTGTAATCAAGGAGGTGAATGCAACCATGCTCCAAATTCGACGTGAAGGATCTCGATGCTATATATTTCATTATTGGAATGGGTTCCTCACTTGTTTGCTTGAAAATTGAATCATGCCATTTATTCTTAAGCCTGCATTTAACTTATTTATGGCCAAAATTATGACAGTTATAACATTGAATCCAATTATTCAACTGAGTAAATGGATTTTTGTACCTAGGTCTGTTCATCCTTTCCCTGAAAGATTGATTAACAGGCTGATAATTTCTTCTTCGTGGTCTAAGTTGTCTAAATGAAAAATTTACCCTACAACTTGTTGCCTTATTCCCATAATTAGTGCATGTAAAAGAATATCCTGGAAAAATTCCTTCATAACTAGGAAAAAATCGATTTTTGAAATCTCGTTGGGTTGCCTTCTATGTATTTCAATTTCCCTCTACATTGTCTTTTTACTTTTGTTGAGTCAATTTCCTCTTTTTGATCATGTAGTTGTTGATTAATATTTGACTGGCTATTGGACCGTGCGTTTCGTTTGTCTCTTTGTTATTATGTTGGATCTCCCTTTTTGGTTTCTCTCACAAATTAATCACTTTCTTGCCCTTTAAATTAGTTTTTGAGATTGGCTTGACCACAAATCCAAGCTTTTCTCTATTATGGGAGACCCTTTGTGCTTCAAGAATCTCATTTAAACTTTTAGTTCCCTTTCCAAATTTTTTATTAAATCTCAACATGGTTTTTTCCTTCTCAAGCTCTTTTCTTAGCAAAACAATTTCCCCATCAAGCCTTTCACATGATTGATTTTTCTCATTGAGAAGTTGATTCAGAGTTTCTTGAATCTTTTTTCCTTCTTCAATTTGTAGGAGAAAAGGTTCTATAGCTTCATATTTGTCTTTAATCAACAATTCATTTTGGGTTTTATTTTTCTTCCTCAATCTTTCAATCTCTTCAAGAGCACTAACAAGACAACCTTGACCTCTTCTCCATCATAATTAATAACTTATACTTCCAAATTATTTATGGCCATGAGCATAAATTCATTTGGACTTTCATCATCTCTGTCTTCATTTGAAGATTGACTACCTTCACTTTTAGAGGAGTTGGCATCTTGGGTGTAGAATCTTTTATTTTTAGCCTTCTTTATATCTAATGAGCCTCATATATGGGTAATTATATGGGCTCATTTTACCTCCTAACCTAGTCAAATCAACCATTCTCTTAGCTTATTGTATGATTTTCTGATTATATTTATGCTTATGGAGTGAGTTGAGTTAGTTATGATGCCATGTGGTCTAACATGTGTTTAATGCAGATTATTGTTGAATTTTGAAGTCAAGGGCAAGGAACCAGTGGACAAAGGGCAGAAATAAATCGAAGTGGACAAAGGAGAGGACTTATAGGAGGGAATCCCCCTCATTTATTACTCCTCACTTTTAATTCCCCTTCATTCAGCTCGGAGTACAAGCAACCAAATCATGCACCAGAAGGCATCCTAGCAAGTGGAGGATGACTGATGATTATCTCGAGTTTTGGGAGCCAAGCCTCCCTGATTTTAAGGAAGTTGTTGGTAGCTTCATTTGCATAAGTAGAGAGGCCTAAGGCCTCACTAGGGTCAGATTTTTGTTGAATTTTTTCTTATGTAAACTCTGCTCCAACTTCTAGCTCATTATTTTTGAGACAGTTTCATGTAATCTTGTTATTGTTTTGATAATAAAGATGGAATCCTTTTTGAGCTAGCACTGAGTTACCTCAGAGGGCTGAAGCTCTTGGGTTAAGGCCAAATCCGAGAAACCAAGCTCCTCTTTGCTTGTATTTGTATGTTTTATTCAGTTTGTAGATTAGGTTGTTGTTAAATGTATTTCTTTGATGGTTAAGAATATGTTGCTTTTGATGATTCAGTAGTTTTCTTCCATTTGTGCTTTATATAGCAGGTTAGGCAGTGATAAAGAGAAGATTCAAAAGGCTAGCAACAATGCCTTGCCCTTTCTTCCTCCCTTTGGGACCATGATTTGAGGCAAAGACCCTCTTGTTGCCCCAAAAACACAGATTTTCCTCATTCATAGGACTTCTAGTGTTTGTAGCTTTTTAGTGGTTAATAGTCTAGTTTTTCTTTGCTTCAGAACTTCTTCATCATGCTCACTTCTTTATTTACAATAGTCTTCTTTCATGCTTTCCTTTCTTGCAACAGTTATCAGCATTTCCTTCCATAGATCATAGTTTAGACTATTTTGATGCAAAACTCTGTTTTCCTAGGTGCACTTATTTCATTGCTTGCTTGATCTTATTGGTTGACTGTTAGTTGTTTATGCAGCAGATATCTTCTAGCAGTAGGCTAGCCTATCAGCCATCCCATCCTCCATCTGATCCATGCCCTACAGGTCGCCCAAGTCTCCCCTCAATTCTGCCTTAGTTTTCTGCATTTTCCATAGAATTTCTTCCTCTCTCCTTGAGCAAATCCAATCATCTTTCTCTCTCCTGATGATTCTTGGTAGACCCTAGGTGCCCTAACACCTCATTCCAACCTTCATCCACCTCTTTCACCCACTCTCACACCCTCAAAACAGTGAAAACTGCTCTCGGCCTCCTCCTGTAGGCCTCCTATAGAACATTGTTTTCCTCTTGTAGATTTCCTGTGTCCTCCTGTAGATTTTCCTGTAGGCTTTCTTTTGAAGGCCAAGTGTGGAAAAAGCCTCCAAAAGGCCACCTGAGATGTCCTAGGACCCATACACACCATCCTGCATCTTCTCGAGTCCCAAAACCACCCTCCAATGCCACCTATTCACTACCACATTCACAAACAATAAATTACATGCATGTCAAATTCACATAAAAATACATAAAAATCCAAAAAGATGTCTTTTGCTCATTTACTTCCAGAAATAGCTTAGTTAGATGTTGTTTACTTCCTTGAGTAGGTAATGGCATTGTTTTCTCTTGGGTGTGGAGCATGATTATTTAGAGGCCTTTGTTTCAGTCGGATGTATACCCCAGGAAGTTTGTACACCCCTCCACGCGGAGGGGTGCAAGGGGGACTTGTCCCCCCCGCGGGGGTTTCGGGGGACTAATCCCCCCCTGCTAGGGGTTCCGGGGCCCAGCGGTCCCACAGTGGGTGTTTCGGGGGCAGCACCCCCAAAGATAAAAACAGATGTAAAATTTCCTTGTAAAAGTATAGCAATTTCTAGTCAATCTGGGCCATTCATTAGGCGGATGATCTGACGGTAGAAATTATGTTTATTTTAGGGTTTTTTTCCCTAGAAGGCAAACCCTCTCTTTGTATGAGGGCATTGTATTGAGGTTGTGTATTAGATGTGTATTCTCTGAGTGAGAAATAGAGAGGTGAGACTGTTATAGACATTTTTGTGCCTTACAGCATTGAGCATGAAATGTCCATAATATAAGGGATCCAAAGTCCCTAAACATGTTGTTCCTACCCCTAGAGGAACAAGGCTAGCAAACTACAGCAATTCACAGAAGTTCTCCACCTGAAACTGCTCAAAAACAAGTCAATTCTGGATCATGTCAACTGCTCCACTGAGCATCTGCGCTGAATGTCAACTGCTCCACTGTCTACCTGCGTTGAATGTCAACTCCAACAAAGGCTACCTGCGCTGAGCGAGTTTGGACAAGTGGCAGGCTCATTCCTCAATGTGTCAATGCCCAGGAAGCTTCCAAAATGACACTAGCATCAAGGAATTCGACTGGTGATGAGTAAGAGGTTCCAAATCTCCAAGTGGAAGTAAGAACCTCCAAGTGGACTCAAGAACTGAGAGAGGGAGAGGACACTAGTCAGATCTCAAGCTGACTCATCCTCTCTCCAAATATCTATATATGGATCTCTCCTCCATGAGATCTAGAGGCTGGAATGTTATGATTGCAAAGAATTGCTGCTAGTTTGAGATTTGAATCATTGGGTGCTTAATGCTTTGAAGGGGGTGAAGATAGGAATTTCATTTGCTGGGAAGGAGATGTTGGATTGGAGCCCTTGGGGTTGTATCTCTTCCTGAACCTTGTTATTCATCAATAAAGCTACCTTGTTTTCTCCTATATGCTGATGTTTTCTTGATGTATGATTGCATTAGTGTATTTGATTTATCTAATCCTGAATCATTTGTGAATATGAATATCTATCTTTGAATTGTGTTCTTCTCTTGTCGCAAGTAGCTGTTCTCTTGTGATCTCGCAGGTATCAAGTAGCTGTTCTCTTGAAGCTGGGCAAGCGAGGAGGCAAGTAGCTGTGAACACCCAAAGAGAAGAGGATCTTGATCGAGGGACAAACGGAAGACATCGGTAAGTCCATTGATCTCTCCTCTCTTTCAATTCATAAAGGAAGAAATACTTAGATAGCTGTCTCTGTTTGTTGCTAAGGCACTGTCACACCTTAGGTGGATAGGATCGTCCTGCATAGGCATTTTTCCCCACAACAAATTGGTGACTCCGCTGGGGAGATTTGTTTTAGTCATTTTATTTGTGTCTCTATCATTTGTTTATTTCATAGACTCAACAGCAACAATCGAACTGCATCTGTTTCTCAGATTGCAAAAGTAGATAGTGCTGCCTTGATCCAGTCTTTGGATGTGTCTATGATCTGAACAATAGACTCACAAATGATTTGATGATCCTTGTGATAGATCTTAGTACCCCCCTCAAAGCATCCCTTTGATATTACCTTGCTTTTGTTTCTGATTTGGCCTGAAACAGTTGATTTTTGAGTAAACTGTGACCCAGAACTTAAGGGAAACGAGAGTTTCTCCTTTCAGCGCAGACCCAGTGAAGGCAGTCTGCATTTCAACGCAGTTCCCGAAGGGGCTACCTGCGCTGAATGTCAAACTCACTGTGTTGAGGTTGCGCTGAACCAGTTTGTCCTTGTGCAGCTGGGGTTCTCTGTTGTCTGTTTCCCTGTTTTGATCTCTGTTTTTTGCAGCCTTTAACCAGCATAGGTACTGATCTGAAAACTCCTTTTCTCTACTTGCATTCCACCTCATTTTTTGCAAAAAGATTATGAATGTTTTTATGTGTTTGTGACTTCGTTCATAGTTTTCCTTTACAAGAGTGAAATAATCATCCTGTAGCCCTTGATTCAGATCTGATAGTGATCTTAAGAGAGAGTTCATTGGCTGTTTGCAGATTGATTATACATTTGCTTTTGTTTATGGTTTGAGTTTGTCTCTTTTAAATTGTCAAAACAAGTATTCATTTCAGAAATCGTTAAGTGTTGTAATCTCTTCTACCCTCTCTGATTTTGGAAAAGTGAACTTGTTTGTATTCGTCATTTAAAAGCAAATTCAAAGTTGTACAAAAAGCTTTCTTTGTAGGCATCAATACTAAGAAAGCAGAAAACAAACACCTGCATTGTGCATATTGCATCTTGATAGTTTGCATGTCTGATTTAGGAAAAGTGCATTAGAGTGTGCTGATTGCTCATTGAGAAAAGATGATGTCTTTCTTTTCCCTTTATAGTTAGGATTTTCATCTGTTGAAAAGATATATAAAGCTTGCTTATCATCTTTAGACTGAATTTAGGAAGTTGTATCATACATCTCGTGGTGATCCATAAAGGCAAACTGCTAAACAAGATCAACCTCAAATAAACTGAATGAACTTAACAATGCTTTGTAACATAACGCACAACATAGAGGTCTAGGCTAGAGACGTGTTCCGGCATCGTAAAACCTGGTATCTTACCGTTGAGTGGTTGGGTGATTCCTCCATGGTGAAGCGATAAGTATCAATACGGATTGTGCTCCCACGTACCGTCGCGTATATATTGGGAGACCCCTATAGGAATAAAGCCTTTATCCATAGGAAGCCGTGTCGGCCGCCCTACGATTCGCAATGCAGTGAACACAGCATTCACGAAGATCGACCGCCCGTACCTTAAAAAGTATTCTGCGGTTTTGCGAAAATTTTGGCACACCCTCTACCTAGAACTCCAGAGCAGTTCCTTTTTGCTTTTTCAGACTCTATAACGGAAAAAGTCCATCCGAGCATTTGTCACTTCGGGCTCGTTAAAACATCGAAGGAGACTAGAGTCATCTTTAGCTTTTTCTCGACTCTTTAAAAGTGAAAAAGCAAGTTGTGTCTAAAAGCGTCTAATAAAATTCATTCAATTCGGAAACACATTTTCCCCTTTTGTATTTTGGTTGATCGAGTAATCCGCAATCGTGGAAGAAAGTCAATTGAAACCCCGTCGTTCGCGGAGGCTTACGAGTCAACCGTCTTTGTCTCCGGAATCGAAAACAGTACGGACAAAGCGAACTCGTTTAACCGGTTCAAAATCTCCTTTAAAAGTTAGAACAAGTGTTCCAACAACATCTGAGATTCTGGTTACTCCAAACATTTCTGGAAACCCTGCCTCTATAGAAGAAGTTCAACAGCCACAGAGGGACAGTAATACTGATCCTAGTCTGAGAGCAAACACTTGTGTCACTGAACCAGTTCCATCTGTAACCGGTCCAGAGAGTCTTGCTCCTCAAACATCTGTCGCTGTCGATTCAACCCCTTCTTCAGCACCAGAAATATTTTACGGACCTGACGGTCTTCCTCTTCCACCTGGTCTGATTGCGATAGAGGAAATTGTAGAAGATCCGCAAGCAAGTACTCCAACTCATTTTGGAGTAGGGGTCACTCTATTTCCTGCTACAGCAGAAGTTTGTCTATCACCAGTGGAAGTTCCTGTAGAATCACTAGGCAATCAATTGGATAGACTCAAAATGTCTGAACAACCGTCTACATCTAGGATTGTGTCAAATGACACAGCGACGGCAGAGCCCCCTGTGGTCAATCCGATAATGTTTGCCGGCATACCATCTGTCCCAACTAGCTCACAACCGCTAGAAGGAGTCCACCCAGGGACTATTTCGACAGTGTGGTCTGTTCCAATTTGTTCTTCCGGAATAATATCTGGTAACTCTTATGTTGAGACTCGACAGATTGATCCCTATGGAGGTCAATTTGGGCCATCCAGTCCCCAAGGGCAAACAATCCCCTTGAGTTCCGGATTGCTACCGTATGGGGGGCAGTATGCCCTTTCATTACCCCCTCCGGGAGGATATCCATACAACAGTTCTCAACCGTATTCAGGTTATACTGGAGTTACGACAAGTGGTTGGGTACCTATGCTACCCCAACAACCAAGAGTTGTGTATTCTATGCAACAATGTGTACCTGTGACGAACATCCCAACTACACCGGCTATTGTAACCGTGTCGCAAGTTCAAACGATGCCTGTTGTATGTCAACCTCAGATTTCTCAGGTTGTAATGCAACAGCCCCTTGACCTTGGGACACAACCACAATCGCCAACTGGTGGGGCGACACAGGTCCAAACGGGTACAATTACCCCACATCTTGGTCCAACGGTTAGTATAGCACAACAGCCCATGGCCTCACAACCATGGCTGGTGCAGTACCAAAAACCATAATTCCAGCAAGTGTACCAAGGTTCTGAGCAGCAAATCTTTGCGAACAGTGGACAACCGTACATCCAAAACGGTCAAAATCAACCACTTTACAGTGGTCAAGCCCACCAGCCGTATCAGTCATACCAGCATCAACTCCATTATGCCGGTATGCAAAGACCAACTGTTCAGGTGATTCCATCGTATCCTGGGTACGCTTCGCCTAACCTGAATCAGTAGTTACCATTCGTGGCAACTTTAGAGTTACCTGATCTACACCGGTTAACAAACGATCCGATTGCTTACGCCCCATGGTGGCCAGCGATTCCTCACAAACTTCCATCGGACATTCCTAAATTCAACGGAAATCCAGGCGAAGACCCGTCAAATCATGTGATGACTTTTCATCTGTGGTGTTCGTCGAACACCCTGAACGATGATTCGATAAGGCTTCGCCTTTTTCAGAGGACATTGACAGGTCCAACGGCTAAATGGTATATTGAATTACCTAGAGCCTCTTTCGACAATTTCAGTTCCCTAGCCACGACTTTCTTAACCCATTTTCAATCACCAATAAGGTATGAAATTGGAACAGAAATCTTAACCAACTTCAAGCAAACGACGGCCACCCATATATCCGATCATATACATGAGTGGCGTCGTCGTCGCAGGATGGTGAAGACTTACGTTCCCGATCAGCTATTAGCTGAATGGTTTATAAAGTCGTTACTTCCTGCTATAATGGAAGATGTGGCCAAAGGGGGAGTCGTAACAGAGGAGCAGGTTATTGCTCGTGCACAGTATCTAGACTTAGTATATACTCAGTCTGGCACGCTCTACGACAAAATACCTGACGCCCCTAGACCGGAATTTTCAATTCCTCCTCCTCCTAAATCAAATAGTGACTCTCATGCCGGCGATGGTGTGATTGGCACAGCAAACGCAAAGTCGACAAAGGCTTCGTCTAAGAAAGCCCGTAAGACTTCGGATCAAAATGCAAATCAAGAAATTCTTGCTTCGGAAGTAAATGTCGTATCAGCAGATAAAGGCAAAGAACCCAATCAACCAGGAAGCAAGAAGAAGCAAAACAAAGGGAAGAAGAAGAAACAGGGTGAGTCATCCCCTGAAAAAACTTCTTCAAGCCCTCCTAAGAAAGGGAAACCGAAAAGTCCATGTTTTATATGTGACGAGGATCATTGGACGCAAGATTGTCCATACAAAGCTGAGCTCAAAAAGTTCTTCAAAAGTTCACATACCTCAGCCGTGTTGACTGATCCGTTTCCCAATCAAGGTCAAAATCTGGTTGATGGTGGAAATGCTTCCCCGTCGCAAGTGCTTATGTTGTCGATCTCTAAGCAACAAAATGATGCTTTGATTTCAACGAGGAACAAAGATTACGGGAATCCGCAGCTGTCGAACGGCAAGGAAAAAGATCAACCAAGCAGTTCGACAACAACTTCGACAGAAGTTGTACCACCCATCATTCCTGAATTAACAATAAAACTGCCAAAGGGAGTAGTACACAAGTCGACATTTAATCCTCGCGCCAGAGCAGCGCAGCATTATAATATAGTGGAAGATTTGGCCCAATCGCCATCCGCTATGTCGACTCTTGAAGTACTGCAAAATTTTCCATCCCAAAGGCAGGCTTTGTTATCAGCCATTGGTGGGGTTGATCCTAAAGATTCCAATCTTGTATCCTTTGATCATAAAGGATACGATCCTCAGTTACCAGCTCAACTAGCTTTCCTTATCCAAGTGAAAGCCCTCAACAATACTATTCATAGAACAATTATTGATGAGGGGGCATCGACATGTATTATGTTGATGAGTTGCTGGAAAACTTTAGGATCTCCAACCTTGTCTCGATCCTCGACAACATTGAAAGCATTTGACGGAAGGACATACACCCCATACGGTATCCTTAATGACTTGAAGGTTGAACTAGGGGGCAAAACAGTAGAAATAGATGTTGAAGTCATCGATGGGAATCTTGATTACAACATTCTACTGGGAAGACCATGGATTTATGCCATGGCGGCTGTTGTGTCGACCTATTTTAGAAAAATCGCATTTCCTTTTCAAGGAGGGATTACGATCGTTGACCAACAAAACTTCCTCCCTAACGGTTCACAAGTTACAGGAAGCATTCCCATGATCCATGGAAGTGACCATTCACTTCAAGATATTGGAGTAGGCCTACTGAAAGATCCTACCTTAATGGGAACTTTCGCACTTCCACCTCCGATATATATAGGGGAAGTAGCAATGGTAAGAGCCTGCAATATGATATCTTCTACGAAGATCTCAAAAAACGATATCAACATGGATCATGCAATGGTTTTGCCTCCAAGCCCCATAGAAATATTGTAGCAATCAATGTTTCAAGCTTGGAAAGCAAACCCAAATCAACGCTCATCAAGCGTTTGGGTAGATAGGTCTAGAGAATATGGTACACCTTCAGATCCTTGGTCGAGAGTGCATGAAACCGACGAAGGAATTATCGAATCGATGATGATTGAAGGAAAACCATGGAATGACTACCACCACCGTTCCCTTCTTCCAAATTGTGAAGAAGATACTCAAGAAGACCTCTATCACCCTTCAGTCTTTGAATTCCTTTCAAATACTGTAAATACGGTGGATTCCGAGCGAAACTTATCCAATATTGAAGAGACTATAGCCATAAATATCTCGACCAAAACAGATGTTGTAGAGAATATTCATGTTGGCAAGGGTTGTTCTCCTTTAGAACTGGAAATATATGACGCTCTTTTTCGCGAATTTAGAGATGTCTTTGCTTGGTCATATGATGAAATGCCGGGCATTGACTCGAGTATCGTTGAACATGAAATTAAAATGTATCCAGATGTCAAACCAGTAAGACAGCGGCTCAGGCAGGTGCACCCCAAGAAAGCCGCTGCCATTAAAGCAGAAGTTGAGAAACTCCTACATGCTGGTTTCATCTACCCGGTTCCTCTAACCGATTGGGTATCGAATATTGTCCCTGTTATGAAGAAACAAGGAACAATAAGAGTGTGTGTCGATTATAGGGATGTAAATCAAGCTTGTCCAAAGGACAACTACCCTACACCCTTCATCGACCAGATAATTGATGAATGCGCCGGATGTGAAATCTTTTCGTTTATGGATGGATTCTCCGGGTATAATCAAATTAATATCCGCCCACAGGACCAGTAAAAGACTGCATTCATCTGTCCGTGGGGCACATTCGCTTATCGAAAATTACCCTTTGGTTTAAAGAACGCAGGGGCGACATTTCAGAGGGCGATGAATTATGCCTTCCATGACATCAAGAGCATTGTTCAACCATATCTCGACGACCTTCCAGCTCATTCGCGAAAGCGGACTGATCATCCGCAGCATTTAAGAGCGATATTTCTACGTTGCCGACACTACAAGATAAGACTAAATCCACACAAGTGTGTGTTTTGCGTCGGTTCTGGTCGTTTACTTGGCTTTGTAGTCTCTAAGGATGGGATTCGTCTCGACCCATGTAAGGTTCAGGCAATCATTAATTTGCCTCCACCTTCAAATTTGCTTCAGATTCAGAAACTCCAAGGGAAAGCAAACTTTCTGAGGAGGTTCATTCCAAATTATGCAAAACTTGCTAAAGGTTATACACGTCTTTTGAAAAAAGATGTACCCTTCGATTGGGACCAGGTTGCGCAAGCTTCCTTTGATGCTTTGAAAGAATCTCTAGTAAAGGCATCATTAATGTACGCCCCTGACTATCTTAGGGATTTTAACCTGTATCTGGCTGCAGCGGATACGACCATTGCAATGGTCTTAGTTCAAGAGGTCGATGGAATTGAACATCCTGTATATTATTTAAGTAGAAACTTAAATGATACAGAAAGTAAATATTCTTACGTTGAAAAGCTAGCACTTGCTGCTGTTCAAGCGGTACAGAGATTTCGGCATTATATACTCTTTCGGAAAACTACCATTCTATCAGATTGCAACCCCATGACTTATATACTGTCGCGACAGTTGCTGGGGGCAAATATTCAAAATGGATAGCAATCCTTCAAGAGTTTGATCTGGAATTTGTGAAATCCAAATCAAAGAAAGCTCTGGTATTCGCAGAATTATTATACGATCTCCCATCGTCGTCCAACGATGAACCCTCTGAGGAATCAATCGTGGATGAGACTTTGTTTCTGATATCTACAAGCAATGAGTGGTATGGAGATATAATCATTTATCTCCAAACCCAAAAATTTCGGCCAAACACCTCACACTCTGAACAAAAACGTATTCGATACCAAGCAAAAGACTACATGATCGTCGGTGATACTCTTTACCGTCGTGGTATCGATACAGTTCTGAGGAGGTGCCTCACCCATGAGGAAGCCGAAAAAGCCCTGAATGAGTGTCATTCAGGCGCGTGTGGGGGGCATCAATCTGGTTTCGCTACAGCACAAAAGATCTTACGAGCAGGATACTTCTGGCCAACCATGTTCAAAGATTGCATAACCGCAGTCAGAAGTTGCCATGCTTGTCAAATCTTTGATAGCAAAACCAGAAGACCACCCGCACCTCTGCAGCCGATAGTTGCAGTTGGGCCATTCGCCAAATGGGGCATCGATTTCATGCAATGTAACCCCACCTCGACCGGGGGGCATGGGTATATTATAGTCGTCGTTGACTATTTTACCAAATGGGCCGAGGCGATGCCTACATTAGATAATACTGGTGAAACAGTTGCCCTATTCTTTTTCAATCATGTAGTCGCCAGGTTCGGCGTACCACAGGCTATAGTTACGGATCATGGGTCGCACTTCCGCAATCACATGATGGTTGAATTAGCTACCAAACTAGGGCTATCTCACGACAGCTCTACTCCGTACTATCCGCAAGCCAACGGACAAGTTGAAGCAATCAACAAGGTCCTGAAGCGTATGTTGCAAAGGATGATTGGGGTTCACAAAAGAAGATGGCACCTAATCCTGTACACAGCCTTGTGGGCTTACCGAACATCAGTAAGAAACGCAACCGGATTCACACCTTTCCAATTGGTGTATGGTCTGGAAGCAGTCTTACCAATCCAGTGTGAAATTTCGTCTCTTAAACTCGCAATTGATCTTCTCCCCAGAACTTCTAAAGAAGAGGCTCGTTTCTTGGAATTAATCCAATTGGATGAAACCCGTTGTGATGTCGCCCTGGCTAACGAAGCCCATAAGAAACGAGTCAAGGCGCAGTTCGACAAAAATGTCAAACCCCGTGTCTTCTCGGAAGGTGATTTGGTCTTGCTTTATGACCAAGAATCCGATAAATTGGGAGCAGGTAAATTTAATTCTTTATGGATGGGTCCCTATATTGTTAAACGTGTGTTAGCAAAAGGAGCCTACGAGTTAATGGATTATGACGGAATTCCACTGGCGCAACCTCGTAACGGGTTGTACCTCAAGCGTTACTATGCTTAAATAGTAACCAGCATGCTTTTGTTGTATTTTGTTTTCGCTAAAGTGGCTGTTATCGGTTGAGTAATCCACCTTTTTACATTTATTGCAGATGTCGAACCGTTCTGAGACATGTGTGGGATATGCTGACGGAGCAAGTCGTAGTTCGCGGAACCTATCCTCCGCAGCCTGGGCCATTTTTGATCCAAGCGGCGAGTTAGTAAGTTTCAGAGGGGTATGTATTGGTCAATCAACGAATAACATCGCTGAATATAGCGCGTTGATAGAACTACTCTCTGATGCCATCACCCATGGTATACGCCGACTAGTTGTCAGGCTAGACTCACAGCTCGTAATACTACAACTCAATGGTATATATTCCGTCCGCAACCCAGCTATTTATCGCATGTTCCTAAGGGTTAAGATTTTGGAAAGACAATTTGATTCAATTCAATACCAACATATTTCCAGAAACTTAAACACAATAACCGACTCATTAGCAAACTATGTGTTAGACATACATTTGCAGCATTTATAAAAGGAAAACATCATCAATGTTGAACATATGGATCATAAAACTCAACCAGAATAAAACCCCGAAAATCAAAATATACATATATAAAAGCTGTTTATGGTTTACATATAACGTTCTGTAACCAAGACAAAATCGGTCACATGACCCAAAAACTAAAAAATGCTAGGGGGCACCCTAGCCTAGTGATGCTCATGATAGCACGTCACGGCCTATGCTATCATACGCAAGAGACAAGTCCATCGTCTAGGCACGCCAGTAGTATGTCGCTGCAACTGTAAAGGTAACTCATCGATCCTCACATCGGGAATGCCGAGAGTAAGGCTCTCAACCTGCTCCTGCATAGCTGTAAGGGTCTCGGCCACGTCAAGGTCGCGAAGAATAACCCTCCCAGTAGTCTCCCCTGCTGGGGCAGTGACTGGCGCTCTCGGGCGAACTGCTGGGCGAACAGGACCAACATCTGCAAGCACACATGAGTTTGATTAAAAGTCTTGATAGAATAAAGCACAAGGACATTATAAATAAGAACAGTAAACAGTAATATGGTCGAAATTCTTACCAGTAGCATCCCACTGCTCGCCGTCTGGCAGTACCAAATCCGGATCACCCCGAAAATCCATACCAACATATGGATACTCGGAATAGACCATCTCCTGACGCTTGAACCACCTGAAGAAGGTAGCAGTGAAAGAAATCTGAGATTGACCAGCATGCCTAGACATGTGGTCAACCCATCGCTGCATGCGTGGTTCAGTGGGAGAAGGCAAGCCGAGATCAATGTACTGTGGCTGCATCAGTGGTATTTTCTCCAAGGCAAAGGCAGTCAGAATAGAACCAAATCCAAAGTTCTTCAGCTTCCCGTCCTTTACCTTGTTCAACTGACTTTTCATCTGAAGAAGTACTGCATCACACCAGTTGAATATTTTCGGTTGGAGACACTCTAAGGCGTGCTGCACATAAGATCTGTTGGCAACATGAAGAGATGCGCTGCCGGCCATCCTACCAATAGTATACAGAATGGACCTGAGAGGCCTACTAGTAATCTCACGGATAACAACCTTGCCGTCTCTACTCGGCTGGGACCCTTCCCTGCAATACTGGCAGACATAGTCTCTCACGGAGTCACTCCCTCGGGCCGAACCTGACAAAGAAATGGGGGCACCCCGCCTTGACAACCCAGTCAAGAAGTAAATGTCTACTATGGTCAAGGGGATGGATTTGCCCCTAATCAAGAATACTTGGTTGATAGGATCCCAAGCATCAAGCATATACTGCAGTAAAGAAATCTGTGCTCTCATGCTAGAGATACGGAAAAACTTCAGCAGGCCACAGTTCCGCAGCGTGTTCACTGTGACAGGGTCATGGAGAGCAATCATATCTTCTTCTTCATGTTCTCGTTCTCGCCATGTAAGGGACATTTTGCTCAAGGATCCCTGCAAGACAAACAAGAGAAAGAGTAAGTTCCTGGATTTGATGAGAAACTGGCAAAATTTCATCAAAAACTGTGCAATGGAACTGTTTTTCTGTGATCAACGCAACTGGCTGGTGTCCCACCTGCGTTGAAGGTCAAACTGCCTTCATGCAGTTTGACATTCAACGCAAGTTTCGAATGGACTGCCTGTGTTGATGGTACAGTGCCCTAACAAAACCCCAGGGGCTCAGGGGAACAGGAAAACAGGCACAGAATGGAAAAAGGAAACCATGAAAAGAAAGAGCTAAGGTTTAGCTCCTACCTGGTCCAGACGGCGTCAAAAATCGTCCGCAGAATCTCCCGGAATCAGCTGATGAAAATCAAAGGGAAAGAAGCTCCTCCAAAGCTCCAACAAACCAAGTTCAAATGCAATGGTAAAATGAGAGGTAAAAACACTTTTTATTTGCTTTTTACGTAGTTCAAAGTAAAAATTAATGTTTTGATCTCATTTTCAAGCAAATGTTATTCATTTCTAACTAGTTTGATGCAGCAATTTGGAAAATGCAGTACTATCATTGAAAAGAGAAAAGCTAGCTATGGTAAAAAATCAAAAGTAGACCATGTTTCGAGCAGTTTTAGCACACAGTTCATGCTCGTTAAAAAATAAACGCAAAGATCCGAGCAGTTTTAGCACATAGTTCATGCTCGTTAAAAAATAAACATAAGTCCGAGCAGTGTTTTGGCGCATTCAAGCTCGTTAAAAAATGAACCCAGCCCGGTAAATAACCATTGCGAAAGTAAAATTATCAGCCATTAAAAGCCTTGGTCGTGTTTGCACCGTCACCTCCACTTTTCCATTGGCCGATCATTCACCTCCATTTGATTGTTTACCCATTTTGAGGAACAGCTGCGAAGAGTGATTTCACTAAGCCATCCTTGTGACACTGTCGTGATTGGAATATTCCAAGCCGTACCTGGAATCTGCTGCTGCCCTGTTCATCACTCGTTCCTCAAAAGACGAGTCTTCTTTAAGCTCTTTTCAACTGACTCGTAAAATATGAAAAGATTGCCGAGTTTTGGCCTACCAGCTCGTTAAACGACCGGAAGAGCTATCCCTCCTCTAGATTTTAATCTTTTTGGACCTGAGGGATTATTGCACAAAAAGATCGAGCACTTGTTTAGTTCGGCTCGTTAAAACTATCGAAAATTCATCCCTTCTGTATTGTTTTATACTTTTTCGGACTTAAGGGATTAGATGACGAAAAAGGACTTTCAGAGTTAACTTTATGTACCTTTTCAGACTCTCTAAAAATGAAAAGGACCGAGTTATCCTTGTCGTTAGACTCGTTAAATGCATTAAATAGCGACAAACTTGTCTTTAGACAAGAACGAGTTTCCCTATCGCTAGGCTCGTTAAAACATAGCGATGGGCTTGCCCGAAGGGCAGGTTATAGAACAAGCATATGTTATCCTCCTCAAGCTTGACAAAAATAAAGAGGTACTGGTCAGCAATGACTGGGGAAAAATTGGGAAAAACAAGAAAACTTTGATGGTAGCAAGTCGCTCTTGAACATGACACTTTTCCTCCGTACCACAATCGGGTTGGGTTGTTTCATTCACCAGTCCCATCACCATGGTCTCGCCATACCATCCACATATTGGGGTAATGCTACCGATCCATCGCATCAGTGTCGCCATATGTTCAAGAGAAGTCGTTCAGAAGAGTCAACCGTGTCCCATCCACTGCCATACATTATCCTTCATCCTTTCATGACCACCACCCTGAATCATATGTCACAGATTGTTTTCACCTCATCAAAATCATTAGCTCCGTTCCGTGTCATTGATGTGGGATTCATTAAGGCCCTCCTTTGACGGATTGCTTCTTGTCGACATCAGCTCATTATCCAAGAAGTTGATCTAGGAACAACCCCTTCAGTACTTTGAAGCTTGCATGCCTCAATGGCAAGTTTCTCACTTCCGGTGACAGTTATACATCAATGACCTTCGACCGAAAGATTTTGCGTGGTGTTCGACGCCAAGTCCTTTATTCACACCACGTGAATTGTACTGCAGTACCTTGAGGGTCATCATCCTTATCAGTGATTCCTCTCGCGCTTGTTAACAGTTTACATCATTGACTGGTAATCAAGCGATGTCTTTCCATGTTCGACTTTAGAAAATTCTCACATGGATCGACTTGTACATCGAGTGAAGATCGGACGAGTTTGAAGACCCCGGATCTAGTTTCATCCATCTGGGCTGCGATATATATTCAAGAAATAAAGACACTGACATGTACAGCATTGCAGCAGATAATCATCCTACAGAAAAGTATAATGATTTCATCAAAATCATCAGTCTACCATCAGACGATTGTCTGTTCTATGTACAGAAAAATGAATTTATAAAGCTGAGCATGGGAATGCCCGACTCAGCTAGATCATGAAAGCAGTATGAAAAATAATGTATTGTATTGTATTGTATTACAGGTCTCCTCCCGGCAATGAATGAACTTCGGATCCCCCTGATAAAGCATTTCGCCCGATAAACAGCCTCATACTTTAGGGGGCAACTGTTATAGACATTTTTGTGCCTTATAGCATTGAGCATGAAATGTCCATAATATAAGGGATCCAAAGTCCCTAAACATGTTGTTCCTACCCCTAGAGGAACAAGGCTAGCAAACTACAGCAATTCACAGAAGTTCTCCACCTGAAACTGCTCAAAAACAAGTCAATTCTGGATCATGTCAACTGCTCCACTGAGCATCTGCGTTGAATGTCAACTGCTCCACTGTCTACCTGCGTTGAATGTCAACTCCAACAAAGGCTACCTGCGCTGAGCGAGTTTGGACAAGTGGCAGGCTCATTCCTCAATGTGTCAATGCCCAGGAAGCTTCCAAAATGACACTAGCATCAAGGAATTCGACTGGTGATGAGTAAGAGGTTCCAAATCTCCAAGTGGAAGCAAGAACCTCCAAGTGGACTCAAGAACTGAGAGAGGGAGAGGACACTAGTCAGATCTCAAGCTGACTCATCCTCTCTCCAAATATCTATATATGGATCTCTCCTCCATGAGATCTAGAGGCTGGAATGTTATGATTGCAAAGAATTGCTACTAGTTTGAGATTTGAATCATTGGGTGCTT
Source organism: Pinus tabuliformis (assembly GCA_031772625.1). Taxonomy (NCBI): domain Eukaryota; kingdom Viridiplantae; phylum Streptophyta; class Pinopsida; order Pinales; family Pinaceae; genus Pinus; species Pinus tabuliformis. Next base: position 761,136,900 of record CM062807.1, on the reverse strand, counting down.
AATGCTTTGAAGGGGGTGAAGATAGGAATTTCATTTGCTGGGAAGGAGATGCTGGATTGGAGCCCTTGGGGTTGTATCTCTTCCTGAACCTTGTTATTCATCAATAAAGCTACCTTGTTTTCTCCTATATGCTGATGTTTTCTTGATGTATGATTGCATTAGTGTATTTGATTTATCTAATCCTGAATCATTTGTGAATATGAATATCTATCTTTGAATTGTGTTCTTCTCTTGTCGCAAGTAGCTGTTCTCTTGTGATCTCGCAGGTATCAAGTAGCTGTTCTCTTGAAGCTGGGCAAGCAAGGAGGCAAGTAGCTGTGAACACCCAAAGAGAATAGGATCTTGATCGAGGGACAAACGAAAGACATCGGTAAGTCCATTGATCTCTCCTCTCTTTCAATTCATAAAGGAAGAAATACTTAGATAGCTGTCTCTGTTTGTTGCTAAGGCACTGTCACACCTTAGGTGGATAGGATCATCCTGCATAGGCATTTTTCCCCACAACAGAGACTGTGAGAGAAAACAGAGGATATTACAGCGGATCTGTTGTAGGTTGTGTCTCTTCATTTTGTTGGATAATAGAAAGGAAGGACTGGCTGTTCAGGGTGGACGTAGCCCAAACTGGGTGAACCATGTATATCTGTGTCTCTCTGCTTTTATGCATTTTCTGTGTTTATATTTATGCAATATTCTATGTGTTCCATTGCTCTGTAATATATAATTTTCTAACATTTTCATGGTTTTCATAGTGCTTTTTGCAAAAGTTGGATTAGTTGGTTAATTTGGGTTTACTAATTTTGCTTTATATGTCAGACTTTCTCCTTTTTGCAGTTATGATAGTATCTGTAGAGTAGTCTTTCTCTCCACTCATCACATATAGAGCTTCTTTTGGAATCCATAGAAGTTAGCTTGAGCTCCTAGTGATCTTGCGCCAGCTGACCAAGTGACAACCTACAGTAAGAACTAGTACTTGTGCATACAGCACCGTCGCTTCCAACTTTGTTACGAACTGTCGGGTTGATAAGAGTAAAGTAGGCAGCCCAGGAGTTGCAGCATTATTGCTGCAATATTGGTGCTCACCACTTTTTGGCGCCGTTGCCGGGGAAGCATCAAAGTATTCTGTGATTACTGCTTTCTTCTATTTTCTATTGCAACATTCTGCTAATAGTTTATTTCAGCAAAAGTAGACTAGTCATTTCCGTTCCTTTGAAGTTCTATATTTCCTTGCTTTCCTATTCAATTTTGAAAATTTCATTTCAGCAAGTTCATTTCAGTGAGTTGCAATTTGTTTTGTTCCATCAATTTTAGTTTTGTAAGTACTATCAATGTGGGAAAAAGAAACAAAAACCAACCAAAAAAAAATATTTTCATGCCTCATAGGAATAGAGATAACTCAGGAAAATTTTTGCCCAACACCCCCACTGCTTCACACAGCCAACCTTCTCTCTTCTTTGGTGGCTGCGATCAAGAAGAACCCTTAGGTGAATAGCCAGACATATTTGAAGAACCTATAGGGTAAGAAGAAAAAGAAAACATTCCTTTGAAGCTAATGGCTGAACACAAAAATGCTAGGGGGAATGGAGAGAGAATAGAGGGTACCTTTCCCATTCGGGAGACCAATGGGGACACCAAAATGAAGAATATAAGCCCTTCCGCCCTACCTCATTTCCATGGTCTGACTACAGAAGATCCTGACACCTTTTTGTTTGAGTTTGTTGTTATCTGTCGAACCTATGACTATGCAGAAGATGAGAAAAAGTTGAAACTATTCCCTTCTACTCTCAAGGATGCAGCATTGCGCTGGTTCATGGGATTACCTGGAAATAGCATCACAACTTGGGCTCAGATGCAACAAGCCTTTAACAACAAGTATCGAGACTATTGTAGGTCAAAATATACTAAAGAAGAAATTTTCCAAATGACTATAGGAAGTGATGAGTCCCTAGAAGACTATGAAGAAAGGTTCCAGCTCAGTTACAAAAGGGTCGGGTGTACACTTGACCCTAAGTCTCTAAAGTTCATCCTGCTCTGAGGAATTCGGGAAGATATTTTAAACACCCTCCATCTACTGGCCGGGGGAGACATCTACCAACTATCCTATGAGGACATAAAGACTATTTTTAGAAACCATTCTAGAGCAACCAGAAATAAAGGTAGGGGGAGTCAACCCATAGCTAGTACCTCATCTTCTAAATCATCCATTAAAGGAGAAATTGGAAACATGCTGGAAGACTTCAAGAATGAGATGTCGTAGACTCTTGCCATGAAGATGGATACCTTACATATCAAAAGGAAACAAGAAGAAGCAGAGAGGGCTTTGGCCATTTTTTTCCCTAGATGCACCCAAAAGGCATCCTAGGAATGAATGCCCATTGAACTCTATAGAGGTTTGTTCAGTCTATGAAGAAAATCATTCTACAGACCAATGCCCTTCCTTACCCAGACTTAAAGCTATATATCAAGGGGCTGAGGGAGTCATTGAACAACTCTATTACATAAAATAATTAGGCCGCATGGACCTAGACCATATCAGCAGGGGATGCAAGGGACATCTCAGGCATACTACAACCCCAAACAAGTCACTTCCATACCTTCTTGGGGCCCCCCTTATCATCCTTCCTGGTCCACACCTCCTCCTTGGTCCTTCACATCTCCATATCATGCCCAACCAGCCACCCATTCATTTCAATCCTATGCTCAGCCACAGCCTCAGTGGAATGCATCTCATTAGGGGTGGAGGCCCCAATACAACTCTCCTCCCGCTCTTTTGCCTCCACCACCTGCCCAACCACAACCATTACCTCCTGCTCCACCAAAGCAACCCCAAATGCCTACCTAGCCAAATCCGAACCTGAACAATAGACAGGCTCAACAAGTGTATAGTGGGGAACCATCATGCCTGACTTATGCTGTGGAGATTCAGGAAATTAACTTGCGATCTAGGAAAGTTCTCCCAGATATCCAGCCTCCACCTAGGGAGGTTGAGGAAGATAAAGAGGAAAGTGAACCTAAAGCAAATCAACCCTTTCCTAAGAGACTATCAGTGACAGTCCAGCCTACACCAGAAGAAACTGAACTCCTGGGAGAATTGAAACATTTATGTGTGAAGATACCACTTCTCCAATCCATAAAATATGTGCATATATACAATAGGTTGATCAAAGAGAAGTGCTTTAGGCATCCAGGAAGGCACAATAGAGATGCCTCAACCATCAATGTCATAGGGCAACTCTCCGACCCGATGTTAGGGCAGGTAATATGTCTAAAATATCTAGACCTTGGAAGCCCAGTAGTTGATGTCCACATCAATGACACCATGATCCCACACACCTTGATTGATCTAGGAGCTGCCATTAATGTGATGACAAAGAACAAAATGCTCAAACTCAACCTCCATGGCTCCTTGAGGAAGACCACAACCGTGCTGTAGCTAGCAGACCGCTCAACCATGACCCCTGAGGGGATTGTGGAAGATGTGATGGTCTCCATTGATTCTTGGGAGTACCTTGCTAATTTCTTAGTTCTCCAACCCAAGGAAAAGCTCACTGGGTATCCTCTCATTCTGGGAAGACCCTGGTTGGCTACTACCAATGCCTACATTAGCTGTTGAGCTGGGAACATGACCATAAAGAATGGGCACATGTACAAACATTGAATCCTATATCCTCCTACCCAACCCTTGCTAGAACATGATCTACCCCTTTGGTTGGAGGAGGAAGATGAGGATGAAGTCTATTCTACACCGCTTTGCACATTAGAAATCACCATGGGGAGAAAACCACAAGATGAGGATGATATGATTGAAAATCTGATTTAGAATCGCCTCCCAGTGTATCGCCATTAGAGGACATAGTAAGAGAAACCCAAAACAACCCCTCAATTGATCTCTGTGCGGTCGACTCCACTTCTCTCCGTGTTAAGAATATAGAGTTCGGCCCAGGAAGAACCTTGAAAATCAATCCATCCCTATCCACTTCCTAGGAGAAAGAACTGTGTAGCCTGCTGAGAAAACACCTAGATGCCTTTGCCTGGAGTTATAAGGAGATGAAGGGAGTACACCTTTTAGTATGTACTCAACATATATACATCAAGGAGGGTTGCAAGCCAGTCAGGCAGCCTCAAAGGAGGATGAATCTAGCACTTAAAGATATTGTTAATGAAGAACTGCAGAAATTGCTTGATGCAGGATTCATCTATCCCATCTCTGACAGTGAATGGGTCTCTCCTTTGGTGCTAGTGCCCAATAAAAATGGTAAGTGGAGAATCTGTGTCGACTATCAGGAATTGAACAAAGCCACTAAAAAGGACCATTTTCCTTTACCTTTCATAGATCAAGTGTTAGACGGTCTGGCAAGGGAAAAGTTTTTCTCTTTCCTAGATGGGTTTAGTGGGTACAATCAGATTCAAATCAGCCCGGAAGACCAAGATAAGACCACTTTAACTTGTCCTTGGGGTACCTTTGCATACCGGGTCCTTCCTTTTGGCTTGTGCAACGCTCCAGCCACTTTCCAAAGACCGGTATTGAGTATATTTTCTGAACTGGTTCATGATGCAATAGAAACATACATGGATGATTTTACTTCTTATGGTTCTGAATTTTACGAAGGTTTGTCTAACATAGGAAAAGTTTTGGATAAGTGTATTAAGATGAACCTGTTCCTCAGTTCGAAAAAATGTGAATTCTTGATGACTGAAGGGACTGTGCTAGGTCATGCAATATCTCAGTAAGGACTGCAGGTGGACCCCAACAAAATTTCCATCATCCAAAGGGTCCCACCTCCTCAAAAAGTGAGAGATGTTAGAAGTTTCCTAGGCTTAGCTGGGTATTATCAGAGATTCATTAAAGATTCCAGCAAGCTAGACTCTTCTTTGTTTGGCCTCTTAAGTAAATATGTTGAGTTCATATGGTTGAAAAACTATCAAGAAGCCCTAGATACCTTGAAGAGCAAGCTCGTGACTGCCCCATTTCTGAGAGGCCCAAACTAGGCCCTACCTTTCCACATTCACACAAATGCCTCGAAAAAAGCAATAGGAGTAGCCTTAGGACAAATTGATGAAAATTTACCATATACCATATACTTTATAAGCAAAAACTTGTCAAAGGAAGAGTTAAACTATACAGTGACCGAGAAGGAATTCCTAGCTGTAGTGCATTCCTTAAACAAATTCAGACATTATATCACAGGCTACCAAACCTTTGTGCACACGGCTCATGCTGCAATTAGATATTTAATGAACAAACCGGATTTAAATGCTCGCATTATTAGATGGTTGCTTTTACTGCAGTAGTTTGATTTGACCATTATTAATAAGCCTGGTAAAGAAAATGTTGTTGCTGACTTTTTGTCTAGAGTAAAGCTGCCTGCAGGTGAAGAAGGAATGGTGGATGACCAAATGCTAGATGAACATCTATTTGCTATCTCAGTACTCTCTCCATGGTTTGTTGATATAGAAAACTACTTGGTTTCAGCACAGTTCCCACCACACCTGTCCTCAAAAGAGAAGAGAAAGATAGTAAGGAAAAGTGCCCCTTTCACCTAGATTGGGGGCAATCTATTCAAACTTGGCCCAGATCAGATCTTGAGAAGATGTGTCAGGGAGGAGGAATTCTTTGACATCCTCTTAACTTGTCATGACGGGCCTTGTGGAGGTCATTTTGCAACAAAAAGAACTTCCTTCAAGATACTGCAAGCAAGCTACTAATGGCCCACTCTTCATTAGGATGTGAGGAGATATACCAGCCAGTGTGATCAGTGTCAGATGATGGGGAAACCTACTCCAAAGGATGAGAGTCCCATGCAACCTCAAGTGACCTTTGAGCCATTTGAGAAAGCATGGACTTTGTAGGGCCTGTCAACCCTCCTTAAGAGTAGAAACAATACATCATTGTGTGCACCGATTACCTGACAAAGTGGGCAGAGACAAAAGAAATCAAAGCAGTGACAGAGGAAAAAGTAACTGAATTTTTGAGAGAGAACATATTCTACAAGTTTAGGTATCCAAGAGAGTTGGTCATAGATCAAGGTAGTCATTTCACTTCTAATTTGATTGAAGACCTGCCCACACATCATAGAATCAAGCACAAGACTTTGACCCCTTACCATCCACAAGCCAATGGGAAGGTGGAGGTCACTAACAGAGCATTGGAAGGGATCCTGACAAAGGTAGTGAGCAACAGTAGAAAAGACTGGGCAGAAATATTAGTTGAGGCCACTTGGGCCTACAACACAACATGGAAGACCACCACAGGGTTCACACCCTATGAGCTAGTCTATGGGAAGAAGGCTTTGCTATCAATAGAATTTGAATTCAATACCCTAAGGATGGCAGCTCAGCTGGACCTAGACCTCAGCCATGCACAAAAATAAATATTAATTCAGCTCAATGGATTGGATGAACACAGAATGCAGGCCCTTTTCCATACAGAGGTAGTTCAGCTTCAAAGAAAAATATGGCATGACAAAAATATCAAGGAGAAGCAATTCCAAGAGGGAGATTGGGCACTACTCTATGATTCAAGATACAAATATTTCAAGGGAAAGCTAAGGAAAACATGGTTGGGACCCTACACTGTGGAGAAATGTAATGAAAATGGTTCAGTTTTGATCAGAACCATTGATGATGAAGCCATCCCCATGCTTGTCAATGGACACCGGTTGAAAGTCTACAAGAAACCCCTCTCCAAGAGAGAGTTCATTGAAGATATGAATAAGACAATGATGGTAGTGGAGCATGTCTTAGCCACCACTTCACCCACTCACTAAAGAAAAAGAAAAAATAAAAAAAATAAGGACTCAAGTGAAAACCTCCATGAGGCGCCTGAGTCCAATCATTAGGTTGAAAACATGTTCTGAGGCGGCCCAGTGATGTCAAAAAGACAAAAGAGAAAAAATAAGATCCCGGGGTGAAAACCTCCTTGAGGCGCCCTAGTTGTTTTCAAAAAAAAAAAAAGGAGAAAAAAGAACAAGAAAAATGAATTTTCATTTACATTGCAGGTTTGCAGGAGGACTACAGGAAGCAGCAGAAGGTGCTAAAGGAGGCTTGCAACTAACACCAGCACTTATCCTACCTTCCCATACCTTTCTCCATCATTCTTGGCATTTCTTTCACCTCACTGTGCTTTTTTTTCAAGAACTGTGTTTTCTACAGGAGGCTCCTATAGGAATTACAGAGAGCCAGAAATGGGTATAAAAGGCAGTTTGAGGGACAGGGAAGCTTCATAAAGAACCTATAAACCCTCCTACAGTCTTTAAACCTCCTTTCCATAATTTCTAGCCTGCATCACACCCCAAGCATCATTCTTCTTCCTGTCCAAGAAAAACACAGAAAAACCAAACTTTTAGGAAAAGAAAAAAAAAAACAAAAAATAAGAAAGGAAACAGCACCATCCACCTCACTTGAAGCCTACCTATTACCTCTCCAGCTCTATTTACATCTATGGCATCATCCTCACTGCTCCAAGCATAGAAAGAAGCTGAAGTTTCAAGGGGAGAAGCAACTACATGAGCTCCTGTAGGAATTCGTGTAGCAGCTAATCCCATTAAAATCCAGCATCAGCAGCAAGAGAGTGCAAACATGAAGGTTGAAGAAGACACCTGAAGCTCAGATCCAGCCAGAGAAAAATTTGCACAAGACACAACCACACATCAACAAGAAGATAGCATGCATCAAAAGTAACAAAAGCATGCAACAGAGAGAGAGAGCCACAACACCTCACGACAAATACATCTGGATCTCAGGTAAGTAACTAACTTGCTCCTATGTTTGCATTTTTGTAATTAGAAGGCATGCAAAAGTAATGAGATGGTTGAGGTTGAACAAGGAAAAGGTGGCCAGTTAACTTGGCCACCTTCATCTAGTTGACTCCACTCATCCAAAGATGTCACCCACATGTGTGCACAATCAACTTAGGAAAGATGTCAAGGACATGTAGTGGAGGAAGTGTGAACTCCAATGCAATCATGAGGGATGATTATGAGGAGGGGCATGATGACAAGGCAGGTGGGGACCAATGGTCCCAATATAGCCAATGTATACTTTGCCAGCTCACCCTCCATCAGTGGCAATAAGTACTCCTCTCCGAGCACTCTCACCACCTTTTCCTTCATTCTCTCCTCAAAACTCAGCTACAACAGTTTCTTTGTGCCCCCAAAGCCTCGTAACCATCATTCTCCATTGATCTCTCCCATATTCCTGCTCTCAGCATTTTCTACAGGAACACTTAAAGGTTCTAAAAGAGCACTTACAGGAGTTCTACAGGAGGGACAACAGGCTTCTATAGGAGGGGCAGCGAGTTGTTTGAAGGGAGAAAACACAGGTTTCAGCACAATTTTCAATCTGAGGAGCTAGGTTCCATGCATGCCCACATTGAATATCAAAATATGCAAGCAGTGGTTTAAATTTGAGGAGGAGATAAAGCTTTTAGGAGGAGGAGATACATAAAAAAATTTCTACTTATTTAAAAAAAAAAGCACAGTCTCCTCTGTTTCTCTATTTTTCTTCAAAAATTGTTGTCTCCATCTCCACATTTGGTTTTCCAAAGAAGTATAAACAACATGACAAGAGGATTTATGAGGAAGGATCCCACCAACTCCTCCAGGCTCCATGCACATCCCCAAGTAGTGGACATATTCACAAGAGCAAATTTGATGAACTTTTTTGAGAAATTCCGAGGGTTTGATGAGGAAATTGCCCAATAATTTGCCCACTCTTTGGTCCCTCACTCAAGAACACATGCCACTATCAAGTTTAGAGGTCTTTCCATGGAGATAACCCTTGAATTTATCAGTAGAGTCACTACCTTCCTCTTGGGCTGCCTTGGAGTAAGGATGAGAAACCCATTGGCCAGGCTGCTAAGAAAAACTTTTTCCAAAACAATGAAACCCCTTTAGAGGATAAAAATGCCATTAGAAGGGCTAGCATACCATATCCTTGGGATGAGGTTAGCTACCAAATAATAAAATATATTTCCTGTGAGGGGAGGTACATCATTGTCTATGGTTACCACTTTAGAATCCTTCTTGAATTAAGGTATGGCATGGACACTTCAGCCCCTTAGAAGCTCAACATCCCCTACTTCCTCCTGCAGACCCTCATTTACTCCAGCACTAAGGTTCAAGCAGGAAATTCAGAGCAGTTAGCTCACCATGGGTTAATTAAAATTTTAGTGGAAGAAGCCCTCCATACATTTACACTCCCTATAGCATGGGAAATCTTCCGAAACATGACAACTGAGGATGACATAAAGACCCTAACCTATGATATCAGTCCTACTGGCAGTGAGGAGGAAGAGCAGCAAGGGGGAGAAGGTGAAGCAACAGGTGACTTAGTAGAACAAGAAAGGAAGGAGGAAGAAACTAAGATAGAGGAGGAGAAAGCTGAAGAAACAGAGCAGGAAGAAACAGAGACAGAAAAAGAGACAGAAGGAGGAGAGAAAGAGGCAGAAAAGACAGAACAAGGAGAAGTGTCCCTTGAGACTCTAGAAAGAGAGGCAGTAGCTGCTCTCACTGCTCTCAGTACACCAATCAAGCCAAAAAAAGAGAGGAAGAAGCAGGCCTCCATGTACTTCAGGGCTAGGAAGAGCACAAGAATCAAAATAGGGAAACCTCAGCCCTCTTCAAAAGTTCCAATTACAATTGAAGATTCACCCTTTGCCCAAAGAAAAGAATCCCCTTCCAAGGCACCTATCACATATGAAAGGGGGACTTCTAGATCTCCCACATGGAAAGAAAAGGTAGAACTACAGGACCCAAAAACAGTCCTACAAGAGGCTCAGATAGTTCTATTGGAGACATTGTCAAAACTACAGGAGACCAATAAACAAAGCTACAAGAACATCCCCAACCTAGTAGTGCCTCCTACTACAATCTACTTGAGGGAGGAAGAATAATTCCACAAAAATTTGCAATTCCACTATTCTTCAAATTAGAGAAAGAGAGAATAAGAACACATAGGTGGATAAAAATTGCCAAATCCAAAGGAGTTGAGGATATTGGCCATATGGAGAACAAACTCAGAGAAATGGGCAGAGAGTTGAGTGCTATCAGACACAGGGAAGCAATTACAAGAAGCCACCTGAAACTGAAAATGAATTGCTAAGGAGGAAGCTGCAAGAGAAAGAGACCTAGCTAGCATGCATGGTTAGCTTATCCATGGAGGCATTGCAATTTAGAACACCAGCAAAATCCTATCGCCTATATCTCAAGGACCAATGGTTGCAATTTCAGATAAATACTTTGGCACAAAGAGGCACAATGCCTTTGCAAGATTACAGGCAATTTGTGGACCTGTGTGACCAAAGCACATTAGAGGATAAGGCAAAGATGGCAGGATTCTACCTACATAACATGGCCCTCACAGACATGAATGTGTGGGACCCCAATGCCAGGCTAGGGGGCCTGCAACTAATGGCCATGGCCTCATGTATGAACCATGAAGAGTTGAGGGCAGCATAAATAAGAAGGTTGATGATAAAAGAGTAGAATGAGCCATTAATGATCAGAACTGAGCCATCAAATCCCATGGCACTCATCAGCACACATAACCTACTTGCCAATAATCCTCAAATTGCCCCTAGATATATAAGTGATCAGGCACAAGCCATTTCACACTTTGAGGATATGCAAAGGCTACTTGGGGATGATTGTGTGCATGCATCCATGAGGAGATGGAACACCTTACCACACAGTCTACAGATCAAGGAATATCATTCCCCCATAAGGATGAAGGAGGCATTAAGAAGAGTGCCACTATACAAGCGCTCCATGCAGAGGCTGAGGTCAACTGGATTGGCCTCAAACTGAGTCCCCCACTGCTATTAGGCATGCTAGAAGGCAGAAGAGAAGAAGAAGAGGAGGAGCAGTGGGAAGAGATAGAAAGGAAAGAAGGATTCTATGACAAGGAAGAGGAGACCACATCAAAAGCTTGGGATGCTAGGGAGGCCACTAGGGCCATAAAAGATGAGGATATGGACTAAGTTGCTTAGAGGATGAGCAACACCTTCAGTAGGAGGGTGATGATGAGCCTCCTAAATGGGTAATTATATGGGCTCATTTTACCTCCTAACCTAGTCAAATCAACCATTCTCTTAGCTTATTGTGTGATTTTTTGATTATATTTATGCTTATGGAGTGAGTTGAGTTAGTTATGATGCCATGTGGTCTAACATGTGTTTAATGCAGATTATTGATGAATTTTGAAGTCAAAGGCAAGGATCTAGTGGAAAAAGGGTAGAAATAACTCAAAGTGGACAAAGGAGAGGACTTATAGGAGGGAATCACCCTCATTTATTACTCCTCACTTCAAATTCCCCTTCATTCAGCTCGGAGTAGAAGCAACCAAATTTTGCACCAGAAGGCAGTCGAGCAAGTGGAGGATGACTGATGATTATCTTGAGTTTTGGGAGCCAAGCTTCCCTGATTTTAAGGAAACTATTGGTAGCTTCATTTGTATAAGTAGAGAGGCCTAGGGCCTCACTAGGGTCGGATTTTTGTTGAATTTTTGCTTATGTAAACTCTGCTCCAACTTCGAGCTCATTATTTTTGAGACAGTTTCATGTAATCTTGTTATTGTTTTGATAATAAAGATGGAATCCTTTTTGAGCTAGCACTGAGTTACCTCAGAGGGCTAAAGCTCTTGAGTTAGGGCCCAATCCAAGCAGCCAAGCTCCTCTTTACTTATATTTGTATTTTTTATTTCAGTTTGTAGATTAGGTTGTTGTTAAATGTATTTCTTTGATGGTTAAGAATAGGTTTCTTTTGATGATTCAGTAGTTTGCTTCCATTTGTGATTTCTATAGTAGGTTAGGCAGTGATAAAGAGAAGATTCAAAAGGCTAGCAATAGTTCCTTGGCCTCTCTTCCTCCCTTTGGGACCATGATTTGAGGCAAAGACCCTCTTGCTGCCCCAAAAACACAGATTTTCCTCATTCATAGGACTTCTAGTGTTTGCAGCTTTTTAGTGGTTAATAGTCTAATTTTGCTTTGCTTCAAAACTTCTTCACCATGCTCACTTATTTATTTACAATAGTATTCTTTCATGCTTTCCTTTCTTGCAGCAGTTATCAACATTTCCTTCCATAGATCATAGTTTAGACTATTTTGATGCAAAACTTTGTTTTCGTAGGTGCACTTATTTCATTGCTTAATTGATCTTATTGGTTGACTGTCAGTTGTTTATGTAGCAGATATCTTCTAGCAGTAGGCTAGCCTATCAGCCATCCCATCCTCCATCTGATCCATGCCCTACAGGTCACCCAAGTCTCCCCTCAATTTTGCCTTAGCTTTCTGCATTTTCCATAGAATTTCTTCCTCTCTCCTTGAGCAAATCCAATCATCTTTCTCTCTCCTGATGATTCTTGGTAGACCCAAGGTGCCCTAACACCTCATTCCATCCTTCATCCACCTCTTTCACCCACTCTCACACCCTTAAAATAGTGAAAACTGCTCTCGGTCTCCTCCTGTAGGCCTCCTGTAGAACGTTGTTTTCCTCCTATAAATTCCCTGTGTCCTCCAGTAGATTTTCCTGTAGGCTTTCTTTTGAAGGCCGAGTGTGGGAAAAGCCTCCAAAAGGCCACCTGAGACCTCCTAGGACCCACCCACGCCATCCTACATATTCTCGAGTCCCAAAACCACCCTCCAACGCCACCTATTCGCTGCCACATTCACAAACAATAAATTACATGCATGTCAAATTGACATAAAAATACATAAAAATCCAAAAAGATGTTTTTTCTCATCTACTTCTAGAAATAGCTTAGTTAGATGTTTTTTACTTCCTTGAGTAGGTAATGGCATTCTTTTCATGATTTTCATAGTGCTTTTTGCAAAAGTTGGATTAGTTGGTTAATTTGGGTTTACTAGTTTTGCTTTACATTTCAGACTTTCTCCATTTTGTAGTTAGAATAGTATCTGTAGAGTATTCTTTCTCTCCTTTCATCACATATAGAGCTTCTTCTGGAATCCATAGAAGTTGGCTTGAGCTCCTAGTGATCTTGCGTCGGCTGACCAAGTGACAACCTGCAGTAATAACTAGTACTTGTGCATACAACACCGTTGCTTCCAAGTTTGTTACGAACTACCGGGTTGATAAGAGTAAAGTAGGCAGCCCAGGAGTTATAGCATTATTGCTGCAATACTTGTGCTCACCAATATCATTTTGCGCTTTCCTGAACTTCTCTCTAGAATCATATTCTTTCCTCTTCTTTTCACGACACTTGGAAGTATAGTGACCAACTTTACCAAAGTTAAAGAACTTAGAGGGTAGCTTACCTTTGTACTTACTCGAGCCTTTCTTAAGCTTCCTCATGAACTTATCTTCCTCTTCATTTGATTCACTACATGAATCATCATGTTCTTCCTTGCTTTTCTTGTTTGCTTTGAAGGTTGACTCCTTTGTTGTAGGCTTTCCATTAGAAATTCTCATCTCATAAGCAGTAAGGGTACCAAGTAGTTGGTCCAAAGTGACAGTCTTCAACTCCGTCATCTCCTCAGTGGATGAAACTTTAGGATTAAATCACGCAGGGAGAGATCTCATCACTTTTTGAGATATTATACACTCTTCTAACTTTTCATAAAGACTTGTTATAATGTTCATTGCCTCATCAACTCTAAGAAAGTATTTATCACTATATTCATCATCATGCATCTTTAAAAACCTTGAAGTTTGGCTTGTTTTACCTTTTTTTCACTTTCATAACAACTGCTCATCTTGTCCCAAATAAATTTTGCAGTAGAGCAATCCATGATCTTGACCTCAATGATTTGTCTTTCACACAATTTTCAAACTCAAACCATGAAGGCCACTTCCATACACAAACACATCTCTTACTTCAAACAGTCACAAAAAACACCTTAAATTCACCTTCAGCTATCTCTGATCACTGACCAATCCACCATCCACACCAGTAACATTAATCCATGAACAATTGATGTACACCCACATCGCAAATTCGATTATTCTTATATATAAAATTGAGCTGATAATTTTAGTTATTAAACTTGTAGTTAAGTTTAACTCAATATCATGCATAGTTCTTTTATTTATTTTCCTTTGTCCTACTTTAAATATGTCTTTTGAATGTATTATTTAAGTTTCTAACTCTTCTCCCCTACCTTGTAAGAAAACTTTAGTTAAAATGGCCAGTTATGCAATTATGGAATTTTGCAGAATTTAACAATGGCTTTTTAAATTTGGCTGATCTCCAAATTTAACAAATTTTCTAAATTTGCCTCCAAACTGTACATTCTGTCAATTTTGTTTCCAAATCTTTCATGCATGTTTTATATCAATTTTAGTGCTAATGGTTTGGTGGATTTTTATGAAATATGGCATATAACTCCAAATTCCACATTTTGTCAACGCATTCATGTTAAACCTTCACAGTATAGGCTCAAGGTGCTAAAAATCAAGACTATAGATCTCTTTTTGTGCCTGATCACTTAACACAAAAACCACACATATAACCACCTATTGTGCCCACTTTTCTAAGCCCCAAGGATTTATCCATCGTTCATAAAAATTGTAAGTATGTGGTTTTACATCTGCATAGAACCTCATCCTAGTCCCGAACTATGGCTCTCGTCCTTTATTTCTCGATGAATACTTTCTTGAGAAAAATATTGTGACATTTTCTAGATTATCACCAAGAATGTTTCTTCTGAGAGCATATTATTGCACACTGTGTGTCCACCTACTTGATGTTACAACCAATCAAATAACTTTCGAGAATGACTTGTCTGCCACATCATTTGTCATCTCCTATCATCAATCTTCACGTTTTTCAGCTTTCGTCTTCTCGAAGCTTTGCTCTAGTGCACCCTTTAGTATTTTCTGAGGTCATTTTTTCCGAGGACTAAATTTTATCCTAGATGATGTGTCCTCAAGGACCAATCACAAAATTGCCAAGATGCCACCTCAATGCCATTGTGTGCCAGACTAGTTTCTCATATTTGATTTCTCAAAACTTTCCACTAGAGCCTCTTGGTAAAAATATTCGAGAACTATTTCTTTTGAGATTTATTTCTTTCAGGGTTATGTGTCCCTTAGTTTTTTTCCACCTCTGCAAGGGTGCCATGTGTCACTCATTTTTAGCTCACTTAGGTACTCGAAAATGTTGAATCTGCATGCCACGTGTCATGATCTAATTGGGCCATGTCATGTTGATGTGAAACTGCCACTGTGTCTCCTTCAACCAATCTAATCATTCCATGTGTCTTCTTCTAGTTCGTCCATGCTGTCAAGTCATCATATGGCAAAGAGTGGTTCAGATGCCTTGTTTTTTCGATGATTTTCTTTATTTTATATAGAAAACAGGTTGGGGGTCAAACAACTCGATGAATATCAACTTTGCACACCTAATTCTGCCCTCGACCTCTGACATACCTGGAAGTCCGACTAGGTCCCACAAGGTGTTGGGTTGGGGGTCAGAATGATTTCCCAGTTGTGTACCTACACCAAATCCCAAAGGCTCGACCTCTAACCATGCTAAAGGCCTAAGTTCCAACCTCCTCCAAATGCTCCATCGAGTTTGGCCAAACACCAAATTTTCACCAATTTGACCCTACAACCAACTATTGCTCTACAACCTTTGACTTTGAGGGTACTGATCTTTGACTTGGAAATAACTTCTAATTTAGAAGGCTATTCAAAAACTTCAATATACCACTAGAAAACGATTTTAGAGCTTTAACCATCTAAGGGGGTCCCAAATACACTTGAGTTGATCTGTTAAAATAAAATGGTTGCAAAATATCTACACCTTTAGAATTCTTCTTGCAATCACTTGTGCTTTTGCCATCATCTACTTCACCTTTGCCATCAATGACAACATTTTTCTAACACAATCATGGATCTTGGCCAAGTCATTAATGGGGTGAGCTTTTTCTTACTATTAATCCCTAGTTTGCCTTTGGGG
Organism: Pinus tabuliformis; assembly: GCA_031772625.1. Taxonomy (NCBI): domain Eukaryota; kingdom Viridiplantae; phylum Streptophyta; class Pinopsida; order Pinales; family Pinaceae; genus Pinus; species Pinus tabuliformis. The sequence goes on along the minus strand of CM062807.1, from coordinate 761,120,988 downwards.
TTTGGAGTGATTGCAAATTTCTATCCTATTAATGGACTAGTTTGACGCTTTTACCTAATGTTGTTAAATCGCTACAAGAATTCAGAAGACAAAAGGTGAACACATGGATCTTAGAATATGTTAGTTGCAAGAGCGATCCCATGTAGGAGTCATCACGGTTAATATAAAATTAAGGGAAAATAGTAAGCGCTACGAAGCAAGTCAATCATTGGCTCGTTGTCTTTCCATAGTGAGAATAAAGTGATATTCAATGGACAAGATCAAAAATCACTAAGTCAATGATTTGCTTGGTGCATGGTGCTTAGTACTTGCCTAATATCGAGCATCGAGTCACCCACATGACATCATATATTTTTTATTTTACTTAAAAAAGTACACATGCATGAAACTTGAACTTGCTTGAAGGAGGAAATTTAATTCTAAAGGCTTGATTGAAACTCTTAATCCAACATTTGTATAGAATGTGATGAATAACGGTAAGAGTAAAGGCATGGTACACTAGAATGCCAACAATGTGGTTAGCACATGCATGTGGTTATATCTTGAAATGGTACTAGATTACAATTATAGTATATATGTATTTAGAAATTTTAAATATAGTTATTTATTTTATGAGAAAATCTGACTTCAAAATAAGAATTCTAACAGTGAAAACACATTTTTTTTTTTGCCAAAGACACCAAAATCAACTCTTAAGTTGAGAAGTCATGCTATTAGAAAAACTTTTTTTGTTTCAAAGTTAAAATTACAACTTATTATAACTATGATCTCAAACCCTCATATTATTGTTAGCAAAAACCTTGTAGTTCTGAAATTGAAGAGTGATGTCACCGAGGTCACACTTTTTTTTTTTATATTTATAATGGATAGTGGTTTAAAATTATAACCTTTTGCAACAACGACCTTAATAGTATTGTATCGTTGGTAATCAAAACCTTAAAATGCATTGTGGAATGCAAAAATGACACTATCATCAAACATTTTTCTTTTTATTTTTATTCAAAACTTAAAATTACAACTTATTTGATACTATAATTTAAAAATTGATACCATTACAAAAAACGAATATTTCATCAATACTTTCTTAACAATCTCAAATGGAAGATCTTTTCTGGCCGGAAAATCCTCATTGGTTTCGACTCTTTTGCTGGCTTCAGGGGTAATTTACAGGTTCCAGCTCCTCTTCTTTTTTATCTCCACAGATTTGGTATTTTCACTTGGAACAGAGTTATCAAGGAATGGAGAGGGCCCTCTCCTTCACTTAAGGATGCCGGCGATCTTCGTATTCCGCAGGCCTTGTCTTTCCTATGGGATAACCTCAAAATCTCCCTCGAACAGGGTGGCTTAAAGCGGTCTGGGATTGATGACCATATGGTATGGTCTTTATCTCTCTCTAACTCTCGAGCCAATGTTAAGGACATTTACTTGGACCTCATCTCCAAAAAAATCAGGCTGGCTAGACAGATTTTTCCAGTGTTCTGGTGGAAACTTGGCTGCCCCCTCAAAGTGATTATATTCTCTTGGTTAGTCTATTACAACAAAAATTTATCTTGGGATACCTTGAGAAAGCGTTCTTGGCACGGACCCAGCAGATGTGTCTTATGCAAAATGGAGGAGGAAACAAACTATCATTTGTTTTTCAAGTGCATGGTCTCCCAACAAATCTGGTATGAATTAGCTCTGTTTTTTTCTTTTCCGCATCTAAACTTCATCTCTGTTGATGCAGCTTTTGCCTGGTGGGGAAGACAAGAAGCTGATAAGCGACCAATCCTTCCCATCACTATATGGTGCCTTTGGAAGTGGAGGAACTTAAAAATCTTTGAGGATTCAAATATCTCCTCCAAATATGTTTTGTCTTCTATCTCAGCTCTCTTTCCTACTATCCGACGAATGCAGTATATGTGGAGATTAATTTTGGTTTTGTGTCCTTGATGTTTCGGAGGGCTCTCATCTTTCTGTATTGTGTCCTTAAGTTTTTGTTGCTTCAGGTCTCCGACTGATATCATGCTGAATGCACAAGCGATCTTCTTATGAGATCCATCAGAACATCTTGTATATATTGCCTCAATATAATATAGTGCTTTTCTTTCTGAAAAAAACTCATTTTTTTTTAAATTTAACATTACAACATTTTTGAAATCATATCTTTAACAATCAATTTTATTGTCGTCAAAAATATTAAATTAACCCAAATTGAAAATATATCTCATTAGTATCACCCATTTCTTTCTCTAAACTTAAAATTACAACATTGTTAAAACCACACCCTCAAACAATATTATTGTGAAAAATATAAGCATAATAAATGTAACATGAATTTACAATATAGAAGAGAACAAACTTCCTAAAATAAAAATTCGAAAACATATATTTCAATTTGAGAAAAAAAGAAAGGATGAATTTAAAAAAGAGTAATAATGAATCTAAAATATTATTTAAAAAAAAAAATTAATTATTAATTTGTTAAATAATTAGAAATATATATATTTTAAATATGTATATTAAGATTTTTAAATAAAAAATATTTTTTTTAAATAATTAAAAAAAAAAAAACTTTTTTTTTAAATAAATATGCATTTTAAAATTTCTAAAAAAATTTAAAATTAAATAGAGTTTTTTTTTTTTTTTAATGAAAATGTTTTTGGGAATAATCAATCATTTGAGTTTTTCTTTTAGGTTATATGAATTTTGCGATGATTAATATATTTAATCTAAATGACTTGAGTAACTTGGATTCAAGGGTATCTAAGTTATTAAAATCACCCAGAATCACACTCAGTCTGGGCCACACTAACCCTTAACATGCCTAAATTTTTTTCCACAAAATTTCGAACCAATAACCTTTACACCACAAAATATTTAAAAAAACACTTTATAACCATCTCCTTTATACCCATTAGAAAAAATTTAATAAATTTAAAAATTATAGAAGGGAAAAAAAAAAAACGTCACTAAATTTGTACTTTATCCCATTATCTTTGATGTGCCCCTCTCGCCCACTTCAAGCCACTACTTGCCCCTTTACGTGGGTTGAGCAAGAGGGGGCACGTCAAGTGTAATAAGGGGTTTAGGGTGGGTAAATTACCCTCGCACTAATAATGTTTGATTTATTTAGTTATAAATTTTTATTATAATTTGTTTTTTAAATATTTATTTTATTTTTTAAATATTAAAATTATCAAATTTATTAATTATTAAAATATTTAATTATATTTTTAATATTTAATTTTTTTAAAATTAGGTTTTTTTTATATAGATTTTGAATATTTTTTTATTTTTTTATAAAGATAATAAGGATTTTTTTTTCCACTTTTATTATTATTTTTAAAAATTATTTTTATTTATTTATTTATTTTAACTTTTTTAATATAAATTATTTTTATTTATTTATTTTTTTTAACTTTTTACAATTTTATTTAAGACAATAATATTTTAAATTATAGTCTTAAAAATATTGTAATTTAAATCTAAAAAATAGAGTGTTATTAGTGGGACCTCTTTTCAATTTGGGGACTTGATTTTATAATCTTGTTTGCAAAGTCATGTATTATCAATGCCATGATATAAAAAAAAATTCAATTTTAACTTTGAAAAAAGGGCAGGACACTACTAGTAGTACCACTTTTCAATTTTGAGATTGATTTTAAGATTTGGGTTGTGATAATATTGTTTGTTAAGGCCATAGTGTCAATCAAATAGTGATTTAAACCCGGGGGAAAATATTTTCATTAGTAGGACTACTTTTCAATTCATTGTTTAATTTTAAGGTTTTGATTAACACCATTATAAGGTGGTTAATGCCATGGATGTAAAAGGTCTTAATTTTAACCCTACAAAAAGGGTGCTACTAGTAGCCCCATTTTTCAAAGAAAGGATAAAAGCAATCACTAAATGTGACCTTTAAAAAGTGAGGACTTTGGAGAGTCTTCTCTAAGCTAGTAACTATGTTCCTAACGATTGAGCCCTTACTAGTCCATACAAAATTTGTCATTTGCATCTCTGTAATGGTGCAACCATGAAAAGATGAAACATTAAAGCGCTTGAATAATTCCAAGTAGAGTGTGATAGTCAATCATGATAGGTATGAAACAATTTATAATTTAAATTAGCAAAATCATTGAGCTTGCAAGTTCATACATCATAGACACATTATAAATAATTTCTAGAAGAAAAGGATGAGATGTTGCACTTCAAAGAAGAGCTTAAAATAGAAAAGGGCTTAAGATTTTGGTTTTTTATTATCATCCAAATAACTTTAAGATCATGATTCTGGGGAAGTGAATCTCTAGAAAAGAATGCACAAAGTACTTCATTGGGTAGAAAACTATTTAAGGGATTCATTGGAAAACAATTGTTTAAGCATCGTCAACCCTCCCCTACAAAAATTTGATGATCCTTTTTCATACTAACCATCTAGGTACACAATCCTTATACATGACAAAAAAAAAAAATAGTTTTTAAACATAGAGGAATGCTCACAAATAACCACATACTAATTTATTTGTAGGTAATGGAGTAACAATAGCAAAGAGGAGATGAAAACAATATAAAATTTCTTGCATTCGGTAGATTCTTAGAGAAGTTATTAGAATTAAATGCAAATAATTCTATGGACAATACTACTATAAGGACATAAACAACATTGATTTGCTAAAATGCCAAGTGGCATAGCACATTAATTATGACAATTATCCTCTTGGCGTGGAACATGTGGGAGGGGACATTTATAGCCCTATGGGGACAATAGTTTATGCCTACATATGGAGTCTCAAAGTGATGACTAATAATTTGGAAAAAGCTTATACTTTATTGCAAGGACTAAAACTAACTACCAATATGTGGATTAGAAATATAATCATGATTGGATACTCAAGCATTCTTATAAGTATATGTTCTTAACCACTCTTCCATTTGACTTTCCTCTAGCCTCCATCTTGAAATGGATAAGATATATTCGTAACACATGTGAAATAGTGAAATGGTTTCATGTTCTTTATGAGCACAACTCCATTTCTAATTTAAAATCTAATTTGGAAACTAGGAAAAAAGTGGGACTTTAATTATCAATGAAAAGGAGTATCTTAATCCTATCTCTTAAGATTAAATTCAATCCACTTGATGATAAATCATTACGACAAATGGATGGGTGCATGAAAACCTCTCCCCATGTAGAAAGGACAACGTTGATGAGATGTGTTCATTATTGCTACACACTTCTGCAAGCTCCCTTGATTTCTAATAAATGTATTTAATAAATTACCATTGTGGTTGGATAATGGAGACAATAGTTGGTGTAACACATATTATTATTTGTTTTCCTCTATATAGGATTGCAACATTAGGTCATGGTGAACTTTGGCATCTAGAAATAGGCCCTCTTCCAACAAAATAGAAACTTATTAGGAAAATAGGTTCAAAGTTCCATCTTTGAAGGAGGCAAATTGTTCATTACTTCTACTTTCTATTCTTGAATTGGGCACTTCAACTTACTGAATTATCTATTTTTCATAGTTTGGATGATGGTTCTCGCGACCACAAATTGGGTATTGTGTAGTTCAAGTGGTTTGTGTCCCTTCCTCTTGACTTCAAACATCTTGAACCCATGACCATTTCTCTAGAGAAGATGGATTAAAAGGATATCCAAGAAACACACCTAACTCTCTAGAGGCATGAGGATGTTATAAAAGAGTTGGAGACCTCCTTCTGGTCCTTTCTTTGTTAGATGATCCAAAAATAAAATATTATCATAGGTTATAAAGTTGGAATAAAATAATTATTAATTTAAGATATTAAATTAATAATTATTAATCTAGAATATTTAATTATTTAATGGAGACATTTAGAATCAGTATATTGTTGTAAGATATGACTCTACAAATGTGTCGTATCTTAGGCTCTAATTTAGGAGATTTGTTAGCAAGTTGTTTGAATAGCATTTATTGTAAGTGGACACTTGTTATCTAATAAGTGATCCATAATTAGAGGTAGTTAGGACATTTCAGCTTATAAATAGCTCATTGCAAGAGTGTTTTGTTGTTCGGGTGTAAACTTCTGCAAATTCCAGATGTAATTTTTTTTTGATTAATAAAATTACGTGTCTGAGGACACTTCTCCCATTATTGTGGTATCAGAGCTCCAGTAATGCTGCAGTTGACGTGAGGAGGAGGTTCCAGTTCTATAAGTTTTTGGAAAACTCCATTGAATTGATCAGCAAATGATGGGTATGAAAAATTGTTCAGTTTATATTTTAGTTTAATTTCAGATTTTTATAAAAAAAAATTAGATCGTTTGAGGTTTTCATTATAATGTCAAGGTCAAGGTGGACACCATTATGACTGTGTTGCTCCAACAATAAAGGAAATTAACCACACTAGAATCAGTGGTTCAAGAGTGATGTTATCATCAAGAATAGGCTATAGCAAAGCATCTAGGGGAAACACATTCCATGACATCTTTGTCAACCCCCCATCAAGCAACACTAATACCTGAGATAAACACCTAGAGTTGTATGTAGAAGAAGGCTTCTCTCCTTAATCATCAACCAATAAGCATTAGGGATGTAATTGATGGAGGCAAAACTGCAATGGAATTCCTTCCTCTCCTTTGAATCATGTCTACATATTTTGTGTTTATTTTTTATGCTTTTAAAATATGTAACTATCTTTCAATATTTAGAACTCTTAGCTTAACATAATTTTGGAAATTATTTCAAATTTTGAACATAATCTATAAATGACTTTTTCAACAAAAAAAAAAAAAAAATGAAACTTATAACTATAACAAGATACCGTTTTATATCTTACACTCTGAGACTATTCTATATATATATATATATAATTTTCCTAATATTTATTAAAAATAAAAATAGCCCTTAAAAATATCAAGCAATATATTGTTTATTCAATATATTAATTTTTTATGTTCTTGATTATGTCTACTCATAAAAAGGAAAAATACAAATATTAAATTTATAAATTTTAATATATATTTAATTTTTAATATATAAAAACAATACATTAGTTTTTTATGTTCTTGATTATGTCTATTTATGAAAAGAAAAATTATAAATATTAAATTTATAAATTTTAATATATATTTAATTTTTAATATATAATTTTTATAGGGAATAAATTTAATGATATTATTTTATTTATCCAATTATAATATTGAAAATTTGACAAAATATTTTAAAAAATGCACTATGGGGGAGAAAGTAGAAAATTCATACATAAACCTAGAAAGCATCCCATAATAATTTTTTGAATCATGTGAAACATTTAAATCCAATTTAATAAATATATATATATATATATATATATATATATATATATATAAAAGTTACGTTGTGCATATTAATCAGTGTTAAACCATATATATATCTTAAAGATATATTCTTTGAATCAAAATTTAAAAACATATACCAATCTTTTGTCATGTATTATCACGTTAAAGGGTGCCATATAAATTGAAATGATAATCCATGGACCGACTAAACATAAATTATTATCACGTTGGAAGAGTAAGAGATAAATTGAAACATCCAGGAAATTTCATGCTTCACGTGCAAAAGAAAAGCTCAAAGATGATGCCTAGACCTACGTAGCATCCAAGAAATTTCGTTATTCACGTGGAAAAAGTTGTATTTTATTTATTATAAGTTTTGGATAATTTTTGGTATGTTTTTTTTTAATTTGTTTAGAATTTGGTGGAATTGGTTAGAATGATAAGTTTGAGTTGCGAATTCTCTATGAGTTAAGTGTTTGAGAGGTTTTCAGGGTGTTGAATAGATATACACAATCAAAAACCCATTTTAAACAACAAAGGTTAATATTTGACCAATTTTTTTTGTCAATTTCAACCAAAAACTCCAAAACTTATAATAGTTAAACAACATGGTGGAAAAACACTGAACAAATAAACATTTGAATTTGTCAATCCAATTTAAGGCACTTAAAATTTTGACATTGACTTATTTCATATGCAGAGACACTTGAACATTGACTTACATCATAGGTAGATTTAATTATTTTCCGGGTTTGTGTTTTATTATATTTAAAATTTTAATCATTTTAAAACATTATAAAATTATTATTTGTTTTTATTGTTTTTTACCAGCAGGAAAAAAATCATAATTTTCATTAATAAAAATAAAAATTACATTTTGTAGACACACATAGTGTGCATGCTATGAAAGTCATGACGAGAGGATGTCAATACATTTGTGAGTTGAAAAGTGAATGTCAGAAATTGATATGAACATGTACATTTGAGCATAGACAAGAAAAAGAGAAAATAAAAGGGAAATTTCAAGTTGATAGTTTTGAGATGAATTTTTCTTTTTTTTCCTTCCTTCTTTGGACCTATTGCCACCCATGAAGATTTGGGTCAACCAAAACCAAATCTAGATCATTGTATACCTCCAAATGATAGGGGTCTTTGTCAGATTTTGAACCCTCTGAGGAATGTGCTCATTTGGTGCCACCTGTACGAGTCAAGGGATGTTCTACAAGATCTGGACCCAACTGTGGGGAGGAACAAAATCAACTTGAACCACATTCTCCCCCTCCCCAATCTCTTCAGTTTGTTCTAGTCGTATCTCTGTATTTTCATCCTCCTCTTCCTCTATGAGAGTAGGATCACTAAACTACCATCCTTTGGATCTGTTTGTCTTCTTTTTTCTTTTTGGGATCTTTTTTGCCATAGAACATGAGTTCTGGAGATGTCCTATTTGGAAGCAAACATGAGATCTAAAGGCCATGTTGTTATAGTCTAGAATTTGAGACCACTGAAAACTATTATGCTTCAAAGTGATGTGATCTGGTAATCCTTTACTAAAGTCTATCTCAACAGAGATCATAGCAAAAGTAAATATTCTTTTTTTTTTAGTTCTTTCCAGGTCCATTTTTTAAATTTTACCTAGTTTGTTCCCAATATCTTCAATGACTTGATGGTGTGAAAATGGAAGGGAAAGATTTGGGATCCTAACACAGACTGGAATAGTAGTAACCACCATAGAGGTCACATTAAAACCATCGAACCACATAGTAATAGATAATCTAGGTGTGCCCCATAACCATGGCCCTTTATTTAGAACAACGTCCAATTTTTTGTGTGTATCAAATTGGACCCCAAAGAATCCTTTGAGTAAAAGTAAATGTCGCAATTAGATGACCATGAAGAGAACACCCATTGATATAACCGATTTTGAGTAAAAACCATTAAACATGCAAATAATGGTTATTTGTTTATTATTATTATTATTAATCAATTAATTTATAAAACATTTGAATTAATATATATATATATATATATATATATATATATATATATATAAACAATATATTCCTTCACCATTAATTTAAAACCCTATAAACAATATTTTTAAATTTTAATAACTTTAAAATATTACAAAATTTTTAAAGCAACATTCCATAAACATCTAAGAAGGTAATAGATGAATTCTCTAATAACAAAATTTAACTGTGATAATTTAACACCAAACACTTATATTTTTAAAATTTAAATGATTTTAAAATATTACAAAAAAATTTAATAACAAAATTATATCTTTTAAACTGAATAATAACGAAATTCAATAATTGAGAATTTCACATGTATTAACTACAAGGAAAATTCTAAGGATGGAAAATTATCTTAAGGTTTAAAAACATTGGCGAATCTCACTAGTCCTTAATATGCAAATTATAAAATCTTTATTAATGTATTTGTAAAATTATTCAAATTTATAATGATTTTATATATACTCTCTATATAATGTTGGCGATTTTTAAGGTAAAATAATTTCATATTGTAAAATTTAGGCTAATTATCTTTATAAAAAATGGAAATTGGCGAATCTATTTTTTGGAAAAATCATGGAAAGTTAGCCCACCTACAAATATTAGCCCCTAAAATTTTCCATGATTAACTATCTCGAACTGTTAATAGAGTAGGTTTTTTTTAGTCCAAAATGTGGAAAGGGGATACAATTAAAGTAAATGGCATAAACTAAAGATATAAAAGTTTGCAAATCCTTGCCCTTTATTTAGATTGAGGAATTTTGCTAGTAAGTAATATTAAAAAAAAATGAGGATGAGATACATTGTTTTTTGAATGTGTTTTTCAAATTTAATATTTCAAGTATTAACCATTAAATTCTCTAGGATTTTTTTTTCCCAAGGAGTCTTTCAAGGTGTTTCATTCAAAGGATGAGTTGGGGACTAATATGTTTCTCTCACAGTAATTTTCTTATATTTAAAATTAAAATTGGTTAATCTTCAAATAATTAAAGTGAACTTACAATCTTTAAATTGATTTTACTTTTTTTGGTTGAAAAATGTATTACTCAAATTCATATTCTCAATGACTCCTTTTTAGAGATCCAATGAATTAATGGAGATTTTGTGCTAAGAAATTTCATGTGTCATTCATTATTCCACAACATTAAGCAATTACAATAATTTTTTTTCACATACTTTTTCGTATTTATATAAGGAAAAAAATTTGTGAAGTTGATAGATTACCCAAGGAAGCCCTAGAATTGCAAGAAGACATTTGGGATACCAAAGAGTCCCTTAAAAGACAACATTCTTCTTATTTTTATGAGTCATGGTTTTAAATTTCTCATTGTATCTAAGCTAAGTTCTTGAACTTCTTACAAAAGTTTGTTCTTGAAAATCCCCCAACAATGTTTTGGACTCTATAAGATTGAATTTTTAAGCTATGTAGATGTATTGAGGCCTTGATATATTGTTTTGATTGGATATATTGTGATTAGATGATATTAAAAGAGCTTAGTGGCCCCAAAAAGTGTAATATACTTATGAATTTGGTTTTTTCTCACACCTACATTGATTATGAATAAGAATTATTGGTCTTCTCAGACACTAATCCAACAAGAGTTGTTTGAAATACCAATCATAGCAGCATATGCATATAATTTTATTACCTCTAATAAAATTACTTGGTTTTAGAAAAAATAAATATAAAAATATATTCAATGTGAGGGATTTCTACTTCTACATTTGCTTAATAAGTAGATTCTAATTATCAAGGAAATAGAGTATTTTCTACCTATCTCTTCACATGAAATTCAATCCACTTGATGATAAATCATTATAGAAATTGGTTGGGAACATGCCAACTTCTCCCCTTGTAGTAAGGACAATGTTGATAAGACTTGCTCATTATTGCTACACTCTTCTGTAGGTTCCCTCAATTTCTAATAAATGCCTTACTCTAGTAAATTGATATCATGGTGTGATAATGGAAATGATATTTGGCATAACACGTATCATTATTATTTTGTCTCTATTTGGGATTGTAACACTGGGGCATGACGAACTTTGGCATCTATAAATAAGTCATCTTCCAACAAAGTCAAAGAAACTTATTAGGAAAAGAGGCTCGAAGTTCCATCTTTGAAGGAGGTAAATTGTTCATTAGTTTTACATTTTGTTCTTGAATTGGGAACTTCAACCTAGGAATTATCTTTTTGGCATAGTTTGGATGATGGTTCTCACAAGCACAAATTGGGCATTGTGTAGTTCAAGTGGCATGTGCCATTGCTTGATTTCACACATCCTCAATCCGTTACCTTTTGTCCAAAGAAGATAGATTATAGGGATCTTTGAGAAACACATCTAACTCTCTAAAGGCACAAGGATGCTCTAAAAGAGTTGGAGGTTTCTTTTTGTTCCTTTCTTCACAAAATGGGTTAGCAATAAATTGGTTTTAATCTCAAGGTGGACACCATTATGGGTGTAATGCTCCAACAAAAGAGGAAATTAACCACACAAGAATCAATGGTTCAAGAGTTATGTCATTATCAAGAATGGGTTGTAGCATACATCCAAGGGAACCACATTCGATGACATCTCTATCAACCCATATTAGGATCAACTAATACCTAAGATAAACACCCAAAATTATGCATACAAGAAGACCTCCTTCCTTCACCATCAACCAATAAGCACTGGAGATGTAACAAATGGAGAAAAACTTGTAGTGGAAGTCCTTCTTATTCTTTGAATCGTGTCTATATATGTTGTGTTTAATTTTTATGCTTTTGAAATATGTAACTCTCTTTTAATATTTAAAACTTTTAATTTAAATTCATTTTAGAAACTATTTTAAGTTTTTAACATGTTATATAGATGACTTTTCGAAAGAAAAGAAAAGAAAAGAAAAAAAAAAAAAACAAAACAAAACAAAACAAAAAACAAAAAAACAAAAAAACATTGGAATTTTTAAATCTTATAACTATGGCAAAAATTTCATTTTGTATTTTTGCACCATGAACTTATACTACATTATCTTTTATTAATATCGATTTCTTAATATCTATTAAAAACATAACAATAATCTTAAAAATATGAAATAATACTCTACTCATTCAATATATTAATTTTTATATTATTAATTATGCCCATTGATAAATGAAAATAACCTATATAGTTAATTTATAGATTTTAATAAATTTTTAATTTTTAATAAATAATATTTAAATCAAATAAATTTAATCATCTGACAAATAAAAAAATATTAAATTGTAATTTTTAATATTAATATAATATATATTTGGCTAAAAATGATTGAAAAACTTTTTGAAAAATCTAAGATCGTAACATTCTCATTGAGAAGCAGTTAATTATAATAGATTTAGTTGTGGAAAGTAAAAAATCCATCCATAAACCTACAAAATATCCAAAAATAAATTCTCGAATAATGTGAAAAAATATTGAATTATTGAATGAATTTTTAAATTCAATTTAGGAAATAACATAGCTTAGGTTGTGCATATCAATAATTATTAAAGGAGCGAAATGGTGGCATTTCACTACCTTTGTTCTTTTTACACATTGTTGTAGTAAACACTTTATAAGAATTAAGAATATTAAATGCAATATATATTATTGATTCGTTTGTAACATCAATATCATTGAATTATAAAGTAATAAAAAATTAAGAAGTAAAGGAACTTGACATATTGGTTTATAAGAACACTGGACATAATTTATTTATTTATTTATTTGCTGAAATTATAGGACATATAGAGAAATGCATTTGCTTTTTTTTTTTTATAAATTTTTAAAGTTTATATTAATACAATAGTTAAAATTTTAGTTAGGGTAGAATAAAATGATATAGCCAAACACAAGTTAGCGAAACTATAAATGTTATTCAATTCACCAAAGAAAATCAACAATTCTTTTTTGAATGTTGGATTATTTTTTTTCCGTTGATTTTTTTTTTTGATAAATAGAAGTATATTTGCTATAAGTTTTTTGTGAAGAAAAAAATTGCATACTACATATGCACAAGATTGTTGGTTGGATTGATAGTCTTGTAGTGTAACGGAAACATTATGTTGACATGTAACTCAAACAAAATCTATAAAAAAACAATGAAATAAATATTAGTGGAAAAAAAGGTAATCCTAGTGCAAGAACGATGTATTTGAAATTGTTTTTGAAGAAAATAAAATGTACTATGAGAAAAAGTCATTTTTGAAGACAAATACATTGATCACAGATAAACAAAAATAGTTGATGTTGTTCTAGTGATTATTTACAAAGGCTTGATTTCAATGACGATGTTATCAAGTGTCAAGGTGAAAATGTCTTGTACAGATGTTATAGCATCATTCAACACACTTGTAGTTATGATGCTCTGGTATGGCCTTGGGCAACCCTTTTCCATACAGACTTGATCATTTATTAAAAAACAATATTTTGAATTCCATACGTGACTTTGCCCTTTAAAAAGCACATACACACGTGGGTACCATAATATAGAACCTGCATATATTAGTTAAAATATGAAAAAATAAAATAATATCTTATTTTTGGGGCAGGGTTAACAGGTTTCACCGAAAGCCCACCTACAGGATCTCGTGGCCTAACTGAATCAACTAATTTCTAGTGGTATTTATACACCTCGTGGGAAGGCCTATTGAGATCAAGGAGATAGGATATCGATATTATAGTCTTTTCGGTCCCCAAACCAAATCTTATTTTCCCTATGCCTCTTGCACTCCCAATAATAGGAAACCCTTGTTTCCTTGCATAAATACTCATCCTTCATTATATGGAATCCTTTTGCACATGCTTGAGATGTGATATTTGAGGCTTGGGCTAGACGGATCCGGAGGAAGGTTTTGTTGGTGCCGTGGTTAGATCAGGTTGTATTTCTCCACTACTCTTTGATGATATCAATAAATAAGACCTGTCTAGTTTCTAATATGTTATGATCTCATGTTTTTATGATTCATATGTAATATGTCATGATTTATATGTTTATGCTTGATGATCTAACATGTTTATTATGCACACACTTTGAACTACTTGTTATGTATATGCTTCTTTGATCTGTCTTGCAGGTTTACTCGCTTGGGAGGAAGCAGAGGGTTTGGACCCTACAAGATCGACATCGAATGTAGGACCTACGAGTACTACTCTCAAACCCAAATTTGGTAGTTTGTATGGTTTTCTTGCTTAAACGTATGCATCTTGTTGATTGTTTGCCTTTGATTTGTTGAGGTTGTCAACCCTTACCTTAGGGAAGTTTTTCCCACCAACAGAACTGGCGACTCCATTAGGGAATATAGATACATATTTCCTAGAAGGGTTGCTTTTTCCTTGATCTAGGTTTTTATTTCTTGTTTCTTGATTTTTATAGTATTTTTGACTCATTTTTAGTCTAGGCAATCAGTCTGATATTCTGGATCATGTTTGTATTTTTTATTTTTCCCTATTTTTCTATATATATATGCTCTTTGTGTTGTACACAAAAGCATACATACACAATTTCTGCTAAAGAAACCAGTGTATACACTAGTTTCTTCGGAAACAGTCGCGTGTATACGTAGGTCTATTGTTACACAGTCACGTATATTTAGAAAAATTGAATTTTTCAAGTTTTTCCTTCAATCAAGGGTGTAGCCTGGTTTTTCTGCTTTCTTGAAGTCATCTACAGTCTGGAATGGTCTTGTTTCTTGCTGGTGTCAATTTATTTATCTCCTTTTGCAAAAATATTTTGTCAACCTAGGGTTTGCATTTTTTCAAAGTTTTTGCATTTGAAGTTTGGGTTTCAGACCTTCTTTGTGAAGTGTCTGACTATTCTATGCTTTTGGGACAGTGAGTTGGTTCTCAACTTGCTTATAATCCAATCTTTTCATTACTTCACTTTGCATTCTTGAAGTTGACTCATTTGGTTTCTTTTTTATTATTTGAGAAGGGTCTTTCTAATTTTGGATCATTGAAGGATTTGGTTCTCTGAAATATTTCTGTCTTTTTCAATCTTTTATGTATCTTTCAGATCAAGTTGTTCAAGTGTTTTGATCCCTTATTCACTTTAGTCTTATCATATTGGTGATTATTTATGGCTTGTGAAGTTTGGAGTATTTTCACTTGATTTTGATCTTGAAGTGATTGATTACTTTGCCTTCTTGAAACTTTTGCCATATGTCCTTAAAAATAAAAAGAGAAAAAACATTTGTTTTTTGCCTTTCTTTTCTTTGATTTTTGGTTTTTTGGTCTTTTTGGATTTTCAACAAGTGTGAAAATCTTTGATTTAGGTTGAAATTTGCTTCATTTGGAAGATCGTTTCTTGGATATTTGTTTCTCCTTGTTTGTCAAATTTTGGCTTTTGGTCTTTCAAAGAACATGTTTGTTTGTTTAGAGAATTCCATAGAATCTTGCATTTAGGCGTTTTAGCATACATTAAGGTAGATTGCATTTTAGACATTTTAGTCTCTTTCGATAGATGTTGAATGTGTGAGTGTTTTTAAAGGAAAAAGAAAAGAGTTTTGATTTTATAGATTTCTCATAGAACCTTGTAGAGATCACTTTTCATTGAAGAAAAAGAAGTTGCATTTGCATGTAGCCTAGTTTTCTATTGGTTTCTTTTTGCATCAGAACATCACAAGTTGCACTTCCGCTACCCATGACCTAAATAACAACCAATAAAATCAAGTGCTTAATTTAAAATGAACTAGATTTTGTTTTTTTCATAGATACATCAATTATTCTAGGGCATTTAGGGCCTTGGAATAGGTGTGTGGAGAGTAAACTCTCCAAGGCCACTCTAAACCGAAACATAGAAGTTGATAAAAGAGTGAAAATCCAATATCGTTAGTCTAACACAGGAGTTAAGCATGAGGATGAGTGAGGACAAGGAAAGAGAGATACCCCCTCTCCAACTTGTTGGATCCTGCATCCACGACTATTTTGCCTGATCTTTGATGACAAGTAGGTGACCTTAGTTGCCTATTCGAGGGACCGCACCAGTGACTACGGGGGGAATTCCGTTGGTACCTAAGACATACGTTGCATCACTTTCATAGTACTTATGGAGGGTTCCCTTGTGAATCTCGGGTACTTGCATCGACAAATGCTATTGTCTGGAGGCCAGTGTAATTGTTTCTAATACATTCGCTGGTAGGCTTGGGCCATAATTATCCTAAACTATCTTCAGAAGGACCTTATCTTTGCTTTCTTGTATTTTGGTGTCTATTCCTAATAACCCGGAGTGGAAATACCTAGAAGTTGCTTGTTTGGTTGTACCTTTAGGGTATTTTTAGTGAGTGCTCTTTGCTCCTAGATCTCTACAAGTTTTTATTTTTGAGTCTTTAAAAAGTTCCCTTAATATTTAAAAGTGGTTAATCAATTGGTTCGTTGGTCTAGGAGGATTTGTGGGCTTTCACCTATGAGTGTTGAGCCTTCATCTAGAAGGCATAGGAGAAATTATGTTGGTGATTTTCAACCAGTAGCAGCTGACACATCCAATATTAATCCTTCTCCATGGACTCTCATTTCACAGAGTGAACTTATTTCAGTTCATAATTTGGACGGAAACGCTCTGGTCCTTGCTAGGGTGTTCTTCCAATCGGAATATGAGGTTGATATTGAAGACGTCCCTGAGTCCGCCGTGACTCTTTATAAACCTATTCCTTCTGATCTTTCTTACGTTATAGAATATGTGGGTAATTCAACTCACAACCTAACAAGCCCTATTCACTCTCCTTTTTTCCAATGGCCAATGTTAGTGGCATAAGTATGGCTACTAATAGTTCTGGTGTGTAGACCCCTCCTTTAGTTGCGGGAGGGGGTAATATTCCTATATCTATTATTACGCCTAGTTTAGTAGTTGTTGGCTCTACCTCCATTATGGGTTTGAATGGGGCCACCGAACATTCCACCCCTTTCATTGGTGTCTATCCTTTCAGGATGCCATCCAGTGGGATTCATTCGGTTCCTTCAACCTTCCCATCTTCTGCTTCCACATCCATGACTTCTATTCCAAGTGGTTCAACATCTTTTCAGGATTTTTCTTTTGGAAGTGGTCATATTCCTCCTTCCAATCCATCTTTGAACTTAGGATCGATAACTTTCTCTAGACTAGCTCAGAATGTTAATCCTTTCCAGGATGGGAAAATCCTTCCATTAGTGGTTTAGGGGCTGGGAACTTATCCCATCTATTTGGTCAACATGGGAGTATGCCCCTCCCTTCTTTTGGGACCTCACAAGTCTTTCCTCCGCTAACTAGTGCATGGAATCTTTATCAAGGGCTTTCCCCATCTTTCAATGTTTCGTTAGGAGGAAACTACCCTATGCATGGTTACCCGACAACAAGGGGTGGATACCCTCTGAATAATTCTAGGCCACAGGGATTTCCTTATGGTTTAGGTCCTTCTACGAGTAACTTGTGGCAACCTGGTGCCTCTCCAAATCTAGGATACTCTTTTTCTAATGTCATAAATTCTGCTCCTTGTAGGTGGAATTCTCCAGTTCCTTCGCGCTTACCATTCCTGGAAAATTTTAACCTCCAAGATATTTTTAAATTGACAAACAATCTGATCCAATACAATCCGGTTTGGCCTCCGCTCCCCACCAAAATGCCATATAATATTCCAAAATTTGATATGATGTTGGAACTGAGCTTCTAGTCAATTTTGAACAAGACAAGGCAACTCATATTTCTGACCACATCCAAGAGCGGCGCAGAAGGAAGAGGATAATAAAGGCATATATCCCTGATGATTTTCTTTTGGAATGTTTTTTGAAATCTTAGCAATCGGAGATTTCTAAAAATGTGTCACACTCCAAAGTGTTCACTGAAGAACATGTCATCTTTAGAGCCCAACAGTTAGAACTCATTTATTCTCAGTCTAGATTCCTTTACAATATTCTACTTGGTCCTCCTCGATCAAAGATCGACCTATCTAGACCTAAGTCGAGATCCCATGTCAACAGAATTGTAGGGTCAATCGATAGTAGTACAACTAACCTATTGAATCAATTGCAGGAGTTGTCTTTACAATCTGCTTCTCCGACATGGGCTACGTTGTTGATGTCTACTCCTTTTCGACCTTTAACAGTTAATGTTGTCCAATCTTCAAATCCCAAAGGAAGCCAACAATTTGATGGGAAGAAGAAGGGATGTGGTAAGAAGAAAGATAAGGCTAGGAAGGGAAATGCGAACAATCCCAGTAATGATACTGGAGAGGGAAAAAAGGAATTGAAAAATAAAGTAAAATTCCCATGCAAGTTATGAAATGGGGATCATCTTACCCATATTTTCCCTAAGATTTAGGATGCTCAGTGCTTGTATCCCAGCATGGTTCTTCAAGTTCCCAGACTGTGCTCACTAACCCTTTTCCCCAAGGGAAACAAATGCTTACTAGTGCTAATGTTAGTACTGGAACCCCCACAGGGGACAAACAAGATGGGGAATCCACATCGAATATATATATGGTATGATCTCATGTTGATGTTGCTACAAGATCACATGATTATGGTGAGCTGAAACCTTCTAAGGCTAAGGATGCTTCTGATATCCCAGAGCCACTCCATATTGATAGGCTCACAGTTGAGTCTATACCTCGGATGCCGAAAAGCTCTACAAAATATTCGATTGTCAATCCCAATGCTAGGGTTGCTCAGGACTATTCTATTGTCAAATATGTAACTCAGAGCCCTTGTGCGATATTAGCGTTAGAGGTACTCCAATCATGTCCTGCACAAAGGAGTGCATAGGTCATTGTGATCAAAGAAGTATATCCAAAGAACTCTCTCGTTATTGCATTTGATATGTCAAGTGTTAAGAAGAGACTCCCTCATCACAAGACTTTCCATATTAAATTTACATATTGAAAGAAGACTATCTTTCAAACTATAGTTAATGAAGGGGCTTCCACATGCATCATGTCGATATCATGTTGGAAGGCTATTGGGTCCCCAGAAGTTGTTCCTTCCCCTACTCTCCTTACTGCATTTGATGGTCATTCTCATAGGCCTCATGGAATTCTTCCAGCCTTTCCCGTTTGTGTTGGGGGCAAGGTTGTCAATGTCGAGGTAGAGATAGTTGATGCCAACCTTGATTATAATATTTTATTAGGTCGAAATTGGGTTTACGCAATGGATGCCATTGTTTCATCATTGTTTCACATCCTATGCTTCCCTCATGAAGGGATAATTGTTACAATTGATCAAATGGCTTATTCTCCTAACAATCCCAATGCATCCTTTGACTCTATCATCCCCTTGGTGAAGAATACCAAGAAGGCTATTGAAAATTTGGGATTTGGAATGTATTCCTCTTTCATCAGTACTTTTGATCTTCCTCCTCCTATTACTCATATTAGTGTGATTTCTTCCTCCAGGATCGCTCCTCGAAAGGGTTCCTCCATAACTCATTATTTTTATGATCCTTGGCCCTTACCACCCCCTATTGCCATATTAGAAGATGGGAAAGTAGGTGGAATGGCATATCCTATATTTGCAGTAGAAATCACATACCAATCTATTGTGAATTTTGTTGATTCCTCCCCCATTCCTCCCCCATTCCTCCCCCATTATAGGATTTGGATGGTGATCTAGCTCCAGTATGGACTGTTTACTCTACTTCAGCTATGGATTTCCTTTACATTGTCTTACCATCTAAAGAGGCAATTTTAGAAGCAATGACTGGTGCAGAAATACCGTGGGATGATTTGCATCATCGGTCATATTTTCTCCCTGATTTGCATGAAGTTGAATCAAATTTGTTTGATCCTTCTTCAACTACAAGTGTTCATAAAATTCTAAATCCTTTTTGCCCCATCAAAGATTTTTTCTAAAGGTAATATGTCTAGTATCTCGGAAACCATTCTGGTGAACATTTCCAGGAATCCCAACATCATCAAGAATATCTTCGTCAGAGCTGAAGGTTCCCCTGAAGAAATCAAGATTTATATTTACCTCTTTAAGGAGTTTCAAGATGTGTTTGCTTGGTCTTACGAAGAAATTCTTGTAATCAATCCATGGATAGTTCAAAATGAGATCAATACATACAAAAATGCGAAGCGCTGTATGGAAAAAGCTTCGACCGGTAAATCCTAGGAAGGCTGCAACTATTAAAGTTGAGGTTGAAAAGCTGCTTAAGGTGGGTTTTATACACCCCGTTCCACTAACTGAATGGGTCTTGAATCCAGTCCCTATTGATAAAAAGAAAGGAATGATTCCGATATGCATCGACTTTAGGGGTTTCAATAAGGCTTGTCCTAAAAATAATCTCCCCACTCCATGATTTATCAATCCGATCATTGATGAGTGTGCTGCAAATGAGGTAGTTTCCTCCATGGATGCTTTCTTGGGATATAATCAAATAACTATCCATCCTGAAGATCAACACAAGACAACATTTATTTGCTCCTGGGGTACATTTGTGTACAAGAAGATGTATTTTGGCCTAAAATGTTGGAGCTACTTTTCAACGGGCCATGTCTTATGCTTTCCATGACATCAAGCACATAATAGAGAAATATTTGGATGACCTAGCTACTCATTCTCGAAAGAGAATGGATCATCCAAAACACCTTTGTTTGGTTTTTGAAATATGTCGTCACTATAAGATCCAGTTGAAACCTAATAAATGCATTTTCGTAGTCACATATGGTCAGTTACTGGGACTCATTACGCCCAATGAAGGGATTCATGTTGATCCCTTCAAGGTTGAGGCAATACTTCAGATGCCTCCCCCATCGAATATTCGTCAAATTTAGAGTCTCCAAGGAAAATCCAATTTCTTAAGGAGATTTATCGTAAATTATGCCGAGATTACGAAAGGATTTATGTGATTACTGAAGAAAGGAGTTCCATTTGTTTGGGACAATTTCACTCAACGCTCCTTTGATGCTTTGAAAAAGGCATTGACCTTTACTCCTCTTTTGAGTCCACTTGATTATAGTAGGGATTTCCTCTTGTATCTCATTGTGGCATAATCAACCATTTGTATGATTATGGTTCAGGAAGATGATGCTCTTAGAGAGCACGTGATTTATTATCTGAGCTGAGGCTTAGTCAGTCATGAACTTAGGTAGTATCATATAGAGAAGTTGGCTTTCGCAACAGTTCATGTTGTCCAATGACTCCATCCTTATCTTCTTCTTAGAAAAAAAAATTGTTGGCCGATTTCAACTCATTCTAGTTTTTCCTTAGTAGGTGATTGATTGGGGGACAGTATAATAAATGGATTGTCATCTTACAGGAATTTGATCTCGAAGTTATGTCAGCCAAGTTAAAAAATCTTTAGTATTCGCGGAAATGATTTCAGAGTTGCCTTGTGAAGAGGATTTTTTTTATGAAGAGTCATTTCCTAATGGAAATCTCTTCCTAATCTCTTCACAAGATCCTTGGTATGGAGACATCAGAGTATATCTCCAGACTTCGAAGTTCACTCATAATGTTTTGAAGGATGATTGTAGAAAATTGTGTCACATAGCTAAAAATTATATTTTTGTTGGTGACACTTTGTATCATCGCGGGATTGACTCAATCCTTAGGTGTTGTTTAACCCTAGAAGAAGCTGAGTTTGTTCTAAATGACTGCCACAGTGGAGCTTATGGAGGTCATCTATATGGGCTTGCTACAACCCAAAAAATCTTGCGTGCAGGCTATTTTTGGCCCTTGATTTTCAAATATTGCATTGAAGTGGTCAATAAGTGCCATCCTTATCAGGTATACACTCAGAAAATGCGCACTCACCCAGCTCCTCTTTTCCTTGTCATCACTGTTGGTCCTTTCACTAAGTGGGGTATTGATTTTATGACTTGTAACCCGACTTCGGCTAAGGGTCACAAGTACATTATCGTAGTAGTAGACTACTTTATGAAGTGGGTCAAAGCTATGCCTACTTTCAATAATGATGGTGAGACAACAACTATTTTCCTATTCAACCAAATCATTTCACATTTCGGTATTCCAAGGGAGATTGTCACTAATCATGGCAGTCATTTTCAGAATAAGATGATGTCTGAGTTGGATTTAAAATTGGGATTTTGGTAGGAACATTTGTCTCCATACTACCCTCAAGCTAATGGATAGGTTGAAGCCATAAACAAATCCCTCAAAACTATCCTGTAAAGGACAATCAATAAATCTAAATCCAACTGGCACATCATGTTATATGTTGCGCTTTGGGCATACCGAGTGTCTGCCAAGACTACCATGGGTTTTACTCCTTTTCAACTAGTTTATGGTTTGGAATCAATATTCGCCATGGAATGTGAGATCTCAGATCCCATCTCTTAAATTAGCAGTTTGACTTCTTCCAGACACCTCCAGTCTTGAAGAGCACCTTATTCATTTGGAACATCTTGATGAGCAATGTCGGGATGTAGCC
The DNA here is from genome assembly GCA_031772625.1 of Pinus tabuliformis. Lineage (NCBI taxonomy): Eukaryota > Viridiplantae > Streptophyta > Pinopsida > Pinales > Pinaceae > Pinus > Pinus tabuliformis. The sequence continues at coordinate 761,098,326 of CM062807.1, read as the reverse complement.
ACAATGGATGAAGCTCATGAAAAGAGAGTAAATGCCTAATATGACAAGATTGTGTGTCCTAGGGTTTTCTCTGAAGGTGACCTTGTCCTGGTCTATGGCCAAGATAAGGACACCTTGGGGGTAGGCAAGTTCAAACCCACGTGGTACAATCCTTTTATCATCAAAAAGGCCTTGAAGAAAGGTGTATATGAGTTGGTTGAATTTGATGGAAACGTGTTATCGGAGCCTAGAAATAGGCTCTATCTTAAGAAGTAATATGCCTAGGATGTTTCTTAGCATTTTCTATGTTTTGTAAATATTGTACATAGTTGTTTGTTTTATTCTATGGGTCTCATGGCAATATTGGTATTTTTTATATGATTTGGAAGGTTTCAATGGGTGATTGGTGTATTTAGAATTCATTGATGGTGCTAGTAGACATACTCGGAACTTAGCTTCCACTGCTTGGGTAATATATTATCCATCTGGTCAGTTGTTAGTCTCAAGAGGCATATGTATTGGTCTTGCTTCCAACAATATGGCTGAATATAGTGTTGTCATTAATTTACTATTTGAAGCAATATCTTTTGGTATTGAATCATTAGTGGTTTATTTGGATTCACAACTGGTGGTGTCTCAATTAAATAACATGTATCGTGTGAGAGATCCTTTATTACATAGCCAATTTCTGAGAGTGAGATTATTACAAATATCATTTAATTTTATTACTTTTATTCATACTCCATGATCATAAAATTCATTGTTGATTCTATAGCTAATCAAGAATTAGATTAGCACATTAATCATTCATCACGTTAAAACCAAAAATATCATAAAATCACCTGTATATATGATCAAATCATCACAAAACCATCTGTATATAGATAGGAATAATATGTCCAAAATGTTACAAAATGTGGACAAATGTCCTACAAAATTAGGGCTTAAGCCTAATCATGTCCATAAAAAGATCAGTCATCTAATTTAAGTCTGTGAACCTTGCCCTAGATGAGTGTCACGAAAAAATATGATGGTATTCGCGGCCCGTCAGAAGAGCCGCACCCACTCCCATGGTACCCCTACCACTCATCTCTGAATTCCCTTAGGGGGATCCTCTATGACTACCATGGGAACCTGGCGAGTCAAACTCTCCAAGTTCCTCTAGACGACATGAAGGACTCTCTTAGACTTAGTTGTCACTCTCTTCACATCTATGTCGTGATGTTTATGCCTATGTAGACCCTCAATTCTCACTGGTCCAACATCTGCATCATGATCAAATAATCTTGTAAGAGATTTTTTTCATGAAAAAAGAATTTTAACTTCTTAAGATCATATTTAAAATCCAAAAATAAATCAAATAACATAAAAAATTAATTTTTTTACAAATATCGCCCCATGCAGCACCCTTGGGAAGTGCCAGATCCATATCCTTTTGATAATTTGTGCCTACATAAGGGTAGTCATTTATAGCTACAACTTGTTTCTCCCAGTAGAGGAAGAACTCGTTGTCAAATGTTGCTCAAGTGACATCGCCTCTGCCAAGTCACTTGATTATGTCGACCTCTCTATCCATCCTCGAATCCCTGGGACTAGTAATGGTTGTAGACACTCTGGTTCAAAGTGCTAGAACTCTCTCAAACAAAAATGAACAAAGTATGTTTCCATAACCAAAATTATTTGTTTTCCCTTGTCTTCTAAAGACAATTTATTCTTCATCCAAACCAAGAGTTTTGTGCACCAATCAAAGATTATCGAATGAAGGAATTCTACTGACAAGAACATGGCAGGTCGAGAGGCCTAATGTAGTGATGTTGAGCCTACTACCCTGACAATGGTAAAGAAGATAACTTTAAACGACAGGCTCACTATGTTTTTTATCAGAATCTATGACCCGGTCTTGTATGTCTCTAGTGTATAGTAGATACATATGTAGTATGAAACATTCAGGCCTCCCCAGGCCCTCTGTTTTAGATCGACTGCTTCCCCTATTTGGGAAAGTCATGTGATGAAGTATATATCTTCCACCTCAATCTGTAAGGGCATCTGATTAATCATAAATACCTCTTGCTTTGGATCCCAATAATGAATAATCATATCTAACAATCGAGTTTGTGTTTTCATATTTGGCATCATAAAAAACTTGAGCAATCTGCATCCTCTCAATGCATCCAATGCCAAAGGATCATTTAAAACCTCATTGTCAACATCACTATGCTCCCTCTCTCTCCAAATGATTTCCATCTTGCAAATTTGAGGGAATTCATCCATTAGAAATCAAATTTTTCATTCTTATCTACGTACGCAACTTTCTTAAAAGACAATTGCATATACACGTGAATTTTCCTTTGGAAACCCACGTGTAAGGATTTTTATACGCAATTTCCAAAAATCCAACCCGCGTACATGATGAGCCTCATCATTGGGTAACTATATGGACCATTAATACACCTCCTAGCTTATTCAAATCAACTCTTCTCATAATTTATTACATATTTTGATTGTATTTTGCTTAATGAGATGAGTTAAAGTGAGATATTATGCCTAGTGGACTAATGTGCATTGATTGTAGGTTTTTGAGAGAAAATCATGGAAATTTTGGCTAATTAAGGGCTGAAACTTGAATGAGACAAGGAGGAGAGATTGTAGGAGGTAGATCCTCCTCATTTACTCCTCACTCATTTGAATATTCCTCCATCAATCACATTAGCTTGGACTACAAGAAACTAAGTCATGGAGATCAAAAGGTAGCCGAGCAAATGACAATTAAAGAGTTAGTTTATCTCGAGTTTGGGAGCCAAGCCTCCCTAGATTTAAGGAAGTCGTTGGATACTTCAGTTGTATAAATAAAGAGGCCTAGAGCCTCATTAGTATTTGAATTTTTGTTGTAAAAACACTAGTCATTTTCGAGTTCAAGACTTGTGGAAGACATTGTTATGTAATTTTCTGTTTTGATAATGAGAATGAGAATTTCCTTGATCCAACACTAAGTTGACTTAGAGGGCTGAAGCTCTTGGGTTAGGGCCCAACCCTAGCAGCAAAGGCTCCTCTTCTTGTATTTGTATGTTTAGTTGATTTCATAGTTGAATTGTCTTTAGCATTATTTCATTGCAAGTAGTTGTGGATTTAATTAGTTTGCTTCCATTTGTGCCTTACTTCAATAGTAGCTTAGAAGAGATAAAGGAATATAAAAAAGCTATTAGTAGGTGGATTTGGCCTCACTCCTCCCTTCAAGGATCATGGTTTGAGGAAAGAACTCCTATGCAGCCCCAAAAAGACAAAATTCTAGTTTCTCATGGAATTTAGGGTTTTTTGTTACTTAGGCCAGCATTTGATTAGTTTGCAAGAATAGGATTTAGTTATCATTTCTTCCATCTTTAGTCTCACATTAGATCTCATCAATGTTTCATATTATTCTGCAAGTTCTTCCCATGCATGAAATAGGCAGCTAGCTCATGAAATTTTGTTTTCCTTAGTTAATTGAAATCCTTCTTGTTTACATGATTTATGGATAAATGTCAATGTTTGATGCAGTGTAGGAGTTTCAATAGTACATAGAGATTTCATGATCAGCAACCTCATCCCAAATTCATCCATCCATGGTCATCACTTTCTTTCACTAAAACCCTCACCAATTTCATCATTTCACAAGAGTACTTCTCCAAGCTTGTTGAGCAAATCCAGCCATCTCACAACTCTGATTTTGAGCTTTGAAGGAGTCCTAGGCACTCCCTTGCCTCATTCCATCCACCATCCACCTTCCCTAAGCCTTCCATCACCTTCAACATCCCTCCTTTTGCTCTCGGTTGTATCTTGTAGGAATACAGGGGATCCTATAGGAATTCAGGACATCTTGTAGAACGCATTAGGACATCTTGTAGGTTGACCTATAGTGGCCTGTTTTGAGGCCGAATTGTGGAAAAAGGCCCTAGGAAGCTAGAAAAGGACCCCTACTTGTCTCCCGAGCCTTTTGAACATTCACCAATATCCCTAAGCCACCTTCCACATCACAAAAATAAGTTAGCTTTCACACTTCCACACAAAAAAAGACAAAAAGAAAAATAGAGTTATTTTATTTATTTACATGCACAACAGTAGAATGTTTGATGTTTTAATTTGCATGCCTAGGAAAATAGGATTGCATACATGTTAACTTAGCATTCTTTTGAAGCAAAGCCTCTTAGCAGTTAGTTAGAAGAATGGTGTGTTTTAGCATTTGATTTTAGTATTTTTCCTTGTTGCAGTATACAAGCTTTCTTTTAGTGTAGATTTCTATTTTTCTCATTGTAATCAAGCTTCTTCCGAACCAATAGAAGTCTGGTGTGAAAAAAATTAGTGGTCTATCACTAGCTTAGCAGTGACAAAGAGCAGGCCCATCACATTTACTTGTGTATACAACATTTTCACCTCCAAGTTTGTACAAACCTCGGGTTGATAAAGTAAAGTTGGTAGCCCCAGGAGTTGCAACATTCTTGCTGCAATACTTGTGCTCATCCTTACACACAAAGAGAGTTTATAAAACAAAATCCTATGGTTAAAAATCAAATGAATCCATTTAAAATGCAATCAAATGGATGAGATTGTGAATTTAGAATTAGCTGGAACCTTTGGTTGACGAATTGATTGAGGAAATCGGTGAAATGGAGTTGCCCAAGTTTTCTCCCAAGATCTCAACACCTGCAAGTTCAAATGAAATTTTGGTGAGTCAAAATGTCCTTTTATATTAAAATTTTAAAACCCGCTTTTATAAATTTCATAATTTTTAACTTTAATATTTCATGAAATTTTAACTTTTTGGCTAGAAGTGTTGGGTGAGGTTGTTTTCCAGGGTAAATGAAGACTTTATGACATTTTTTCACAACTTCGACTCCATGATTGCATACCTATCATGGTAGGTATCGTTTTCTTTAGTAGCATATAGGTTAGGACATATCACTTTTTTCACTGCATTATGCATCTTAACCTCATACTGCGATATTTTTCCATATGTTCGACCCCATTATGTTGTGGTTTTCGAAGCACTTTCACTCTCCATCTTATAAAATTGTAACATAGTGGTAGGGTCACTCCTTCTATGGGCTTTGTAGTTATATCCTCACTAGCATATGTTTCCCATGCTACAAGAATTGTTTAGGCTTGGGAGTCATCTTTAGTCCCGCCATGACTTTGCGATGAAGCCTCGCTCCTCTTCTTCTTCGCTATCATTCTAGATTTATACCCTAGAGGGCTCCCATATGTTAAGTTGTACTGATGTATTGCATATTGGCGACTTGTACCCTTTTAGCCTTAAGCTGTCTTCACTTGGACTCATGTATAAGCCACTTTTGATCATGACCTTTTTGCAAGTTCAAACCATGAATTCATTAGCCTCTTCGACTTGACACCTTTTATCTGTGGAAGGAACATTCCTTTGAGTGTTGATAACCAGTATTCGCCACCTTGCATTGAGCATAGGAATGTTCCAGTCCCAGAAACTAGTGCATATGCCCTTAACACTCATTCTTTCCACTATACTATAGACATTCTTTTATTTTTTTCAGGCTTTAAATATGAAAAATAAAAAAAAAATTATATATTCTAAAAAAGAGCGGGAACGGGACATTTACTTCTGTATTTGATGGCAACAAGAGTCAGTTGTGTCACCCTTGAACAAAGCACTCAAAACAAGTCTTTCCTCCATTGGGATGGGACTTAGTTTGACTTTAGGAGAGCCATAACCTTGTTCTTGAGTCAGTCCTCCTCCGGTTGGTTATCTCTTCCAATCATATGGAGAGTTTTTTAATGCCTCTTGCATTGCAAACTTATACAAAGTTATTTTATGCTGCCATAGAGTCACATTTGAGTCATGATTTTGTTCAAGGGAAGTCAACCTATGTCAGACATTCTGCGATGTCTCTTGACTCATTTTTAGTTGGCCATACCCGGTTTGTCAAGTTATCTTCAGTATCACATAAGTTATTTGTTCCTTCGCTTGTGCTGGTTAATAAGGTTTCCATTGACTTCTTACTGGTAGATCTTCTCTTATCGACTCTGACAAATTTCTCTGAGTGTAGGCCTAGAGCCACACCCTGGCATTGAAAAATGTGCAACAAGAAATGTTAAATTTAGAACGTGTTAAAAATAGACCTGCTAAAAATAGCATGTCTAAAAATAGCAGTTTGGCCAGTGAGGTCATTGGCCACATTGGGTGAGAGGTGAAACTGCTAAAAATAGAAAGTTCTAAAAATAGCATTTTTGGGTCCCTTCCTATTTATAGTAGTCCCTAGTTTATCTATAGGAAGTAAAATTAATTTTGGTCTTAACAGCAGTTGGAAATATTAATTAATTAATTCAGTTGAGTTAATTAGTTAATGAAATTCGAATTTGAAGTCTTTGTGAGCTGCACATGAGTTGTCCCACTGATTGAGGAATATATCCTTAATTTCCTCCACTGATTGAGGGAATAAGTATGAGTTCTATAATGAGAGAATTAGTTGACTTAGTTCTAACTAGTCAAGTCCAGTTAGATTATTTTAACAAGTTGTTAAAATAATAAAATATAGTTTGTTAATGCTTGCATGCATGTGACAACTATTATTTTAGATAACTGAGAATTCACTCATGGATAATTGTTGCATCTCAATTCTATTAGAGACCCAGTTGAGAATAGATGTGGGATAGTGTACTATCAGATGCTTGGATATTTCTAGTAAGTAGTCCTTGCATGGAGAAGGATCTATTATAGGAGATTGGAGGACTTGTGGCCTATATATTGAGGCCTAGGTAGTCCATGATTTTCATCTTCTGATTGAAGATCATCAGAGTACAAAGAGAGCAGGACAACTATTGAGTTGATTCTTTTTGTATGTTGTTGAGGATCTCCACTTGATTGATAATACAGTGTTGGGGTTTTATGCTGGTGCTTTCCCCAGTGATATATTCTGTGTTATGTGATTGATTCCTTCTTATCAATTATATGTGTTCATGCTTGATGTTGCTCATGGTTGATTAGCTTCTACAAAGTTTATGGTAGATGTAGATATAGTATTATGCTTTAGTACGTTGCATATATTGGTTTGTTCTACAGGTGAAATTTCTACATGGTATCAAAGCACAAGTGATCAAGGAAGAACAATATACTAGAGGAGATTTCAAAGTTTTGATTTTTGGGCCAAGAGTTTGTAGAGCAAATCTGAAAATTTATGTACAAAATTTTCAGAAACAAATAGCAGATTTGGATTCCTTGTGGAAAAGTACCAAAATAAAAAAAATAAAATAAAAAATCAGCTGAATCAGAGTTTGGATGAGGGAGATATCGTTGATTTAAAAGTAGCTCTTTTTCTAGAAAATTTCGTGATGGCAGCAAAGTGGAAATAGATTGGTGTGCTAGCCAAGAACCTGTATGCATTTGAGGTATAAGATGCCTGCAAAACCTTGAGGAGTAAGGCAATGGTTAGATACTTGGTGGTTGAGAGGGAGAGTAAATTACCTCTCAACATGCAGAGCCAGAAGAAGTCTCAGACAATTATGGAGGAGCCACAATTGGTGCAACAGCTTCAGGAGGTTGTGGAGCAGCCACAACAGGGGAAGATGAGTGGAGATCAAGTAGAGACATCTACTCATGCAGAGACCTCCAGTAGGGGGAAACTTCGAGCCAGGTGGGTAGAGGGATCACATGCAGCCATACCTCCAGGTAGGAGGTGGGGCAATGTGGAGTGATCGTCCCATGGAGGAGGGGTAGGATCCTTGAGGTACCCAACCTCTTGGATGAGACCTTGCTACAGGAGCCTCGATGTGGAGTAGTAAGAATTGACTGATTGGGTAGAGACAAATGTGGATGGAGCGGCAGAGAGAGCAACAATGCAGGGAGCGATAGTGCAGGGAATCCCAGGACAACGCATAGCTAGCAGGCTACAACAATGCGAGAGGCACAAGTGTTTTGCACAGTGCTAGGTGGCACAGAGAGGTGTGCAATGGTGCGAGATGCATGGAGATGTTGCAGTAGCACAGATGTCAGAGAGGGAGCACTTGTCAGTAGCAGGTAGAGCTTCAGCATCAGAGTATGTTCCTAGCCCAACAGAGTGGTCAGTTGGGAGTGTTTTTGTTCCAAGTGTTGTTGGATCAAGTGGATCGGGTAGATGTGTTGCATGCAGAACATTTTAGAGTTACAGGATCAGGGTCGAGAGAAAGCCTTTCTTGTTGAGAGGGAGTGTTGAAAAATGTGCAACAAGAAATGTTAAATTTAGAATTTGCTAAAAATAGACCTGCTAAAAATAGCATGTCTAAAAATAGTAGTTTGGCCAGTGAGGTCATTGGCCACATTGGGTGAGAGGTGAAACTGCTAAAAATAGAAAGTTCTAACAATAGCATTTCTGTGTCCCTTCCTATTAAATTATAGCAGTCCCTAGTCTATCTATAGGAAGTAAAATTAATTTTGGTCTTAACAGCAGTTGGAAATATTAATTAATTAATTCAGTTGAGTTAATTAGTTAAGGAAATTCGAATTTGAAGTCTTTGTGAGCATGCACATGAGTTGTCCCATTGATTGAGGAATGTATCCTTAATTTCCTCCACTGATTGAGGGAATAAGTATGAGTTCTATAATGAGAGAATCAGTTTACTTAGTTCTAACTAGTCAAGTCCAGTTAGATTATTTTAACAAGTTGTTAAAATAATAAAATATAGTTTGCTAATGCTTGCATGCATGTGACAACTAGTATTTTAGATAACTGAGAATTCACTCATGGATAACTGTTGCATGTCAGTTCTGTCAGAGACCCAGTTGAGAACATATGTGGGACAATGTACTATCAGATACTTGGATATTTCTAGTAAGTATTCCTTGCATGGAGAAGGATCTATTATAGGAGATTGGAGGACTTGTGGCCTATATATTGAGGCCTAGGTAGTCCATGATTTTCATCTTCTGATTGAAGATCATCAGAGTACAAAGAGAGAAGGATAGCTATTGAGCTGATTCTTTTTTTATGTTGTTGAGGATCTCCACTTGATTGATAATACAGTGTTGGGGTTTTATGCTGGTGCTTTCCCCAGTGATATATTCTGTTTTATGTGATTGATTCCTTCTTATCAGTTATATGTGTTCATGCTTGATGTTGCTCATGGTTGATTAGCTTCCGCAAAGTTTATGGTAGATGTAGATCTAGTATTATGCTTTAGTACATTGCATATATCGGTTTGTTCTACAAGTGAAATTTCTACACTATTTACATCATTGATAGGTGACCTTGTGCTCAACATTGATCAGTATCATGCATATTTGACTGAGTGGTTTCCCTTGTGTTCGACGTCAACTTACATTATCACACATTGGCATTCGTGCAATACCTTGGTTTCCATTTGACCATATTGGTGGATTCCTTGCCTCTGTGTCAACTCTCATTATGGGTTGGTTAAGAGGGTTTCTTCTATGCACTAACCACATCTTATGTACATCAGATACATACTTCAGAATGGTTGTTTCATCTCTTTTCATCCAAGTTCTTCCAAATTATTGGCCTACAGGTTACACTTGCATTGGTTAATATGGGATGCCTTAATGCCTTCCTTCCAGCAGATCATCTTCCATTGACTCTAACTCATTGCTCTGGGAACAAGACCTAGAGTCCCTTTTTCAGTACCTTAGGGTTTGCAATCATCAATGGAAAACCCCTTCGCTATCAATAGTGATAATACATCAATGTCTCCTGATTGATAGATTCTCTCAAGTGTTCAAATTAAACACATTTATTCACACTTGTTAGATTGTAGTGGGGTACCTTGACTCTCATCATCATTATCGATGAGTTCTCTTGCATTTGTTAATGGTAAACATCAATGACTGATAATCAAATGATTTCTCACATGGTCAACTTCAACTCATTTATTCCCATAGTGTATAAATGTACCATCTATGGTCAGGGAAGACCTCGAGTTGTGTCAGCATATTGGTTCACTTATTAGCTCCTTCAGTTTTCTGTCAGTGTTACCAACCACCCTTATGTGTTGCAATTCATAACAACAACATCTTGTATGTTGACACCCGAGTTTATGCAGTACCACTATTCCACATATATGACTTGGTACTATTATGAGGATCAATTATGCAACATTAGTGATCACACATTCTTCGAGCATCATTGATCATATTTTCTTCTATATGTGATATTGAGACATAGCTTCGTTGTGTTCCTTTGCAGCTATGATCAGATGATCCACTATGTATTCTTCAGTCTTCTTTGTACACTTATGTATACATGTTGGATCCACTCTATACTTGATCAACGAACATGCTTTACTATCTCTGAGCATGGGTATGCCCACCTCAAACATGAGTCTTCTTTCTGATTCCTTCCACAGGTATTTAGTGGGTTGGAATCTGGTGATCTCCTCTCAGGTCCTCAAATGATCTCTCTTTGTACTTAATACATTTCAGCCATCATGTACCCCTTCTGACCTCATATATTAGGGGGCCTCTCTTATATCATCAATCAGAATTCCTATAGTTCTAATGCTCTGGTATGGCCTTGGGAAACCCTTTCCCATATAGACTTGATCATTTATTAAAAAACAATATTTTGAATTCCATGCGTGACTCTGCCCTTTAAAAAGTGTGTACACACGTGGGTACCATAATACATAACCCACATATATTATTTAAAATATGAAAAAATAAAATAATATCCTATTTTTTGGGCGACGTTTACGAGTTTCACTGAAAGCCCACCTACAAGAGCTCGTGGCCTAACTGAATCAAATGATTTCTAGTGGTATTTATACACCTCATGGGAAGGCCTATTGAGATCAAGGAGATAGGATATCGACATTATAGTATTTTTGGTCCCCAGATCAAGTCTGATTTTCCCTATGCCTCCTGCACTCCCAGTCATAGGAAACCCTTGTTTCCTTGCATAGATGCTCATCCTTCATTATATGGCATCCTTTTTCACATGCTTGAGAGGTGATCTTTGAGGCTTTGGATGGAAGGATCTGGAGGAAGGTTTCATTGGTGTCATTTTCGGATCAGGTTGTATCTCTCCACTACTCTTTGCTAATATCAATAAAAAAACTCTGTCTAGTTTTCGATATGTTATGATATCATGTTTTTATGATTCATGTGTAATATGTCATGATTTATATGTTTATGCTTGATGATATAACATGTTTATTATGCACACACTTTGAACTACTTGCTATGTATATGCTTCTCTGAACTGTGTTGCAGATCTGCTTGCTTGGGAGGAAGCAGAGGGTTTGGACCCTACGGATCGACATCAAATGTGCGGGTACTCCTCTCAAACCCAACTTTGGTAGTATGTATAGTTTGCTTGCTTGAACGTATGCTTATTGTTGATTGTATTCCTTCGATTTGTTGAGGTTGTCAACCCTTACCTTAGGGAAGTTTTTCCCACCAACAACAGAAAGATTTTTGAGGCCAAAGACTATAGATGAAATTTTCTAGAGATATTGTTGGAAACTTGTTTCAACAATGTTTGGACAATATTTTTGTAGTTGTGGCATTTGTAGTATGCAATCTATTTTTCCATCATGTGTTTCCAATGTTCATTCCACACTCAATGAATAGCATGATTCTATAGTTTCCTTACAAAATGTGCAAGTTGAGGAATTTGGGACCATGGTATCTGCATACTTGCTATATATTTGTTGATAAGGTGGTGTGAAGACAATTTTTGATCTAAGTATTCCTTGTTTCAAAAGAAATTCTAATTATTGAGTAGTATGATGGTATTGTGAGAAAAATAACAAGGTTTTGAATGGAATCTCATGTATACAATAGATGCAAAAAAAATAATTTGTTGCCAAATACCTTTGTTGTAGATTTGATGAGAGACAATAGATGTGCTTTTGCAAAACTATTATTGAGAACATCAATGAACATTTTTGTTGCAAAATGTAGCACCTTGCATCCTTTTGGATCATTCCTGAAAATGATTTTGAATAAATAGAGTGGTGTGTTTTTGGGTGCTAGTTGATGCTTTATGGCTAGGAAATGTTCTTTACAGTATTCATTGAGTTCTAGTTAATGCGAATTACAAAGATCATGAGTATTGCTAATAACTAATTTTGAATGTTCCAAAGCAGATTATTTTTTCTATGTAATTTGATAGAAAAAGAAAAATTGTGGCAATGGTTGGTGATGCATTTGCAATAGAAAGTAAGGAGTGATTTACTAGGAAAGCATACTTAAAATTGTTGTATCGTGTGCAGTTTCAACATCTTTGATATGTAGTTCAAATTGTTTATTGTTACGGTGACGTAATATAATTGCAGTTGCAATATATCCAATTGGATATGCTTTAGTTGACACAACAAGATTTTGTATTGTTGTGTCTGGTGCCAATCTACGATTCTTACAAACTTGAGGTATTTTTTGGACTATAGTTTTTTCATGTAACACTATGCAACATTTTGAGTCTCCTCTTTCAAAAATTATTTTGTTTCGTATTCCAAATTCTCTGATACAAATGTTGTTTTCATGGAAGAAAATGTCACTAAAGTTATCTATAAGACTATTGCTTATGTTCACTGTGATGGTCAATTGGCCATATTTGTCAACAAGGTCTTCATGTACAAGTTGTGCTTTTAATGGTGAATTTGAATTTATGTTCTGACTTGGACCATATACTATGAGTATATCACTCTCAAAGTTATTTTTATATGCTCCTATGCAAAGTTGCATAATTGAGCATGGGGTTGGTTGCACAGTTTTTAAGTTGTGCATATGGGAAATCAGGTCACTTGATTTTCATAGAATTGCAATTGATTTTCAAGAACAATTTGCAACACAGTTAAGATATGTAAGGAATCTTACCTTTTTGTATTTTTATCCTCTACTATTTGTTCATGGAGGAACTAGGAATCTATATTGCTACTTTGCGTTTTGACTTGAGGAATGTTGATCACCTCTTGTCAAGAGAAGCAAATTAATTACTTGAAGTATAATATAATCATATATAAAGTTATTTGAGCATATTGTTCCTAATCATATGACTACGTTAGTATGCTTGACACCGTAATATATACAAAGTGTATCATTTAAGACATGCTGCAGTAATTGAAAGAGAACAATTTTTTTTAGAAATTCTTAATGTCATGAACTTTACTTACTAGAGAACAAACACTATTTTTTCTTATCTCTTGTTTTGTTTTTTATTGCTTTTTTGTTGTTTAATGGATCTTTATGAGAAGTTATTTTTAGGTCATTACAAGACAATGATTTTGTGATAGCGGTACCTAAGGGAGTAAACATGCTAAATTGAAACAAAGAGTCATTTATTTTAGAAGTTTTGAATGTTGAATATTTTGATATAAGTATGTGTTAGATCCATGTTAGAACAACAATCGGGAATCAAAGTGATGACATGACAAATACATTTGTATTGTAGCTATAGTGCATGGATTTTTACATTTGATTTTGTAGTGACTACATGTTTGAGTGTGCACAGGTTCAATTCGCAAAATTTATCTATGATAGATGAAGACAAAAAGAAATCTTGAAAAGCTACCACAGGGATTTCATGAATATAAATGAAAATGGGCCAAGCAAGCAATCAAGCTATAGTAATGTAGATGATATGATGGTTTGTCCAATAGGCATCAACAACATGGAATGTAACTCTACTATGCTAGAAATTTGTCCAAAAGTGGTCAAGCATAAATCCATAATCAATTGTTGGTTTTGTTGTATGGAACTTGAAGTTGTTGTTTTGCATAAATAGAACTAGTTTTTTTGTTGATGGTTAGTTTGCAATATGTCAAAATTGAAATCACCAACAAGCATAATTGAGTATTTTCTTGTTGCATTTTCTAAAATGAAGTTGATGAAAGCAATGGTTTCTTGAACTCCAGCATTTGGAGTAATATAGGCATTTGAAAGTGTAACGATTTTTCTTCAAAATGGAAAGTTGCAATTGTTGATTCAATGTAGCTTGTTGTATAAGAGAATTGATTGTCAATTGTGATATTTTTGTATAGTGTGTCAGGATCCCATGCAGATGCAATCATTGTATATAATTATATCTCTTTTCAAACATTGGATTTGATGGAGGTGAGTTTCTTTTTGTTTCCTGGAAACAAAGGATGTCCACTTTGTGTAGATCATAGTTAGCAACAATCTCTTCAAAATGCAACTAGAAGCTATGCATGTTCAATTAGCATTTTATTAAGAAATTTTTTGTTTCAATTGACTATAAACTATATTCAATTTTATAAGATGTAGTTTCTTTAAGTATTTGTAGTTCTAGGGTAACTTTTTCACAGAGAGAGAAGTTTGTTGTGAAATTTGTTTAATAGACACAAATATTCCATATCTTTGACATGGGATAGTGTAGTGTAAACAAGTCCATGTTTCTTGAATCCTTTTGGGTCAAAAGCCAATCTATCCATGGTCAAGGCCTATGATCGATGTATGGTTCTTGCACACACCAATTTAATAGGGAATTGATGTCGTGTGAAACAAATTTTGTTTTTGAATTGATGATACTTACAAAATATTTTAATAGGTGTCCAAGCATAAATTATTCCATCTTTGAATACGTTTTGCATCATTTTTTGTTGTATATTGCTAATTTTTAGATTAGAAAATTCAATCCATATGGCATCTTTTTCAACTACCGTGGATGCCTTGAATATTCCTTCAACACCATTAACTAAGCCATTTTCTATTTCATAATTGTTGCCAGTCAATTCAACAAGCATTTTTTATTTGAGCATAGTAACAACCGACAATTGCATTTTCATGTTTCTATGGCAATTTGCATCTATTGCTTCAATTTGTTTATCATGTGCATTTAGTGTGATCTTTCTTGTATTGATGAGTGATAACATTTTTTCATTATGTTCTTGTACATATTTGTTTAAGTGGAAGAGATATGGAAATGTTGGATCATTTGGTGGACATCTACAACTTTGCTTGTTCAAAATAATGAAGCCATCATCAATATGTGAAGAAGTTCTAATTTTGTTTAGGATGGAGACAAACTCCTTTTTCCTTGTCACATACTTTGTTTTAGCTCATATCTTTTGACATTGTCTTTGCAGAAATTGTAAGGAGCAATAGTTCCCCTAAGGATTGGGTGTTGAAATATCTAGCAATTATGTACAAGTTGTGCTTGGCATAGGTCACCACAAAATATTATGTCAAGGTTTGCAAATGGTGAAAATGGAGTGTGCATGATTTCACGAAGTCGTTTGTCAATGTTGTATAGTAGCCAAGAGCCAATTAGTGATGCCTCATATATGAGAAAAAGTCTAATTTGTCCATACTCTTTGATCAGTTTATCAAGTGTGTTAGAATTCAATGGCATCACATTAGATGTTGATATCGTTAAATTTAAAGTTGAGTAGACCGTGACACTATTTGCAATGTACGCAACTTTTCCATTAAATGAAACTATGAGGTCTTTTTTTTAATGGGCCAGTTTGCAAGTATTTGTTATAGTATTGCATAAGTGCATGGTAAAGTGCTTATGCAGTGAATGCTTTTTCCACTATTTGTTTTTTTATTGATTGTTTCTCTTCATTCAATTTTCTTCTAATATCATGATATGCTACCATCTCTAGAACAAAGGGATGGTCAACATATTCAATTGTATTTGTATATCCAGTTTGCATTTTTTTAGATTTTATATTTTCTTTTAGGTCATATTGAATATCATATTCTTCAATAGGTCAAGCACTTGTGTCATGCGGAAATGAAAAATGAAGCATAGACATTTAATCATTTTTGCTTGCAATTGTGGTTGAAGCAAGTTCAATGTTGCCCCATGATGAAATTGGATGAAAGAATTGCCTTTCAATAGTAGAAATAATGTGTTTTTGGGACAAGTATGCCTTAGCCCATGTCTAATTAGCCTTTTTTAATGTGAATTTAGATTCTTTGTATGACCTATAGAACATCATTTTTTCTCTACAATGGTTTTTAGGATCCTTTTGTTCATTGTATCAGATGAACCATATGGCAAATGAACATTTTTCCCCAGTCCTTATTTTTGTAGTTGAATACCAGGAAGAATGTTTTTCTAAGAAAATGTTTTCAAGTTCAGTAGGACGTTTAACATATTTATCAATGATTGTCATGCATAAAACATATTCATAGTTATCAAGTTTGTGTTGTAGTAGAACAGGTCATTTTAGAACATATGTTATTTTTTCAGCTGGGGCATTGTTAATGAAAGTTGTTTTCCTAGATGATTAGTAAAGAGACAATGAGAGAATAATATGAAATGCTTGTCAAGTTGACATTTGTTGCATGTTTAGCAATGAATTTCCGAGTTTGCAAATG
Organism: Pinus tabuliformis; assembly: GCA_031772625.1. Classification (NCBI taxonomy): domain Eukaryota; kingdom Viridiplantae; phylum Streptophyta; class Pinopsida; order Pinales; family Pinaceae; genus Pinus; species Pinus tabuliformis. The sequence goes on along the minus strand of CM062807.1, from coordinate 761,082,065 downwards.
GTTTCGATATTTTTATGTTTATTGCATAGGCAATTTTCTCAGATTCTTTTGAATGTAGATTTCATATTGGAATCCATATTTTTCATATAAGAGCTACAATATGTCACTGCAATATTTTCCAATGGACTCCAAATATGCTCAGCACTAGTGAATGTGACGAAAACTGTTGGTGGATCAAGTTGACGTATCATTTCAAAGATGCTTTTTCTTATAGTTTCAAAGTAGTCAAAGGATGTGTGAATTTTTTTTAGACAACGATATGAAATTGGTGACTATTGTAATATTCGAATATTATTTTGATTCTTGACATCTTTGGCAATAATTTTTTTTCCTTTTAGCTCTCCTTTGCAAATAGAAATCCACGCTGAGCTAGAAATTAGTTTATCAAGATACATATTGCTTTAAAAATATATTTGTAATGTGCATTAAGAAGTCCCCAAACATATGCAGTAGTTCCCATTGTGAAATTTGTTGATAGGAGAATTAATCAATGACATCAATGGGTTGTGCCAAGCCATAAAACAAGGTCGGTAAGTTAAGCTCTTTAGATAATTTATCTTGAAAATGCACATTGGTTGAAATCCTTTGGAAGGTGAAATTTGCACACTTTTTGTATCAAGATCATGGATGAAATGGGCCTATGAGAAGTCGTACACAAGTGTTTCAGATTCAAGTTCTAAATCACTATTAGCACTTGGTGATTCTAGGTGATCTATATTCGGAATATTAATGTCATGGATTTTTTATTTTTTATTTTTCTCAAAGTGTTTTCTCCAGTCATTATTTGTTACTATGTGTTCATTTTTGTATAGAGCCATGTTGCATAATTCACACAAAGTAGTGATCACTTTCTTTGGAAAAAAATTCCAGACAAATAAGCATTCTTGTATTCCATTTTTCTCTTTAGCATAATTGCAATTTTCATGGAGTCATTAATATTTCTAGGCAATGTTGTTTGAAATTTTTCCAAACAAGTAGGAACATTTATAATCATGCCTATTAACCCAATCTGTGATCTTTTGTACCCAAGTTTCCTTATTTGTGCAAAGGTCATTCTTGATGCTACCAATATTTCCTACAAATATGTCAACTCTACAACATAAAGCAATATTGAATTTTGACGAATCTATAGAGGCGATACAAATGTAGACAAATTTCCATTGAGAACTGAAACACTGCAATATTTTCAAATTTGATAATTGATTTTGATGAATTTGGTTTATGTTCCAAGAAAAACACTAGCTAAAGTTGACAATGTGAGTATGTCGACGACTCGCGTGTCTTTTGGTAAATGCATTTTATCACAAATGCAACATGCATAAGTAGAAGTGACTTGGATTGATTGAAAATGTGTCTCAACTATTTTAATTGATTGTATATTCTTTCTATGTTCTTCATTTAGCACAACACTCGATGCTTGTATTGCTAACTTTAATCATTGTAATCAACCAAATTACTCAATAGATTTGCTATGGAAATCAATAGAGACCGTCTTGCCATTGTCCTTGCTCAATGACAAATAATGTGTATGTTGTTCTAATAATTTGTGATATTCAGGCAACTTGAAAAATATTTTCCTTTTTTATGTTATTTTGTCAATTGACTTAAACTCTAAGAAAGAGAAATATGTAATAGAATTTGTCTATTTATAATCAAGATTCTTAGAAGAAATAATAAACACAACATTGCAATTATTTTCCTTTCACATTGATTCAAGTGTTATTTGGTCATTGTCAATGTGGTTGATACCATTGGAATTATTTATTTGCATAAGTGTATAATAATGCATATGTGACATGGAAAATGGAATGCACATAATGTATATCTAACAACCCTAATTATTTAATAAACTTAATAAAGCCAAAATAATAACCAAGGTCATGGGACACGTATTCAAAGATGAATGTTGGGCAAGATATCCTAGTGTGGGTGTTCATTTGATTTATTATGGATAGGGAAATTGGCAAAGGAAATGGCAAAGCCTTTGGAAAGGAAAAGTGACAATAATTGGCATTTTGTTTATGAAAATAATGGAAATTAGGAGAAAAGGAAGGTGAAGGATCACAAGTTTCATGTGAGTAGGAAAATGAAGGAAAATAATGGAAAATGAAGAAAATAGAGGCCTCATTAATAAAAGGACTTTTGAGGATCAATTCACAACCTTTTTTTTCAGTTCATTTTTTGAGCTCTCTCTCTATTCTATCTCTCTCTCATATTATTGGACAGTTAGAGTATTATTGGAACATTCTAGCATTGGGGAAAGAAGGAAAAGGAAGGACAAGAAAACAAGAGGAAGCAAGGATCAAGGAAGGAAGAGCAGGATTCAAGCATCTACAACATAATTACTTGTAGGTATCAAGTTGCATGTATGATTTCCTTGCTACTTTTGGCATGCATGATACATGCATGCGTGTTTTTTGTTCTCTTGTTGTCTTTGGCATGGGTTTTTCCAAGTATAATAGTGGTTTGCATTGTCATTACTTGATAGCCATGGTGTGATGGGGTTCTCTTGTTCTAGTTGAGCTGGATTTTTGGATGGTTTCGAAACTGAGTGGGATGGTCTCAGGGGAGAAACACAAGGCTTAGGAATCCCTGGACCGGTGAAGGTGGGATTGTGGTAAATCTTGATTGTGTATGCCCTCATTAGGCCTAGGAATCCTCAACTGGTGAATGGAAATATATACGGTAAATACTAGAGGGTGGAGCCTCGTTAGGCCTAATAATCCTCGACCGATGAATGTTAGGATATACGGTAAAACCTAGAGGTGGAGACAGACAAATTCCTCACGATTTAGGTGGATAGATCCATGGGCATCCATGCTCATTTAGGGCCTAGTGATGTGGTGGGATTATGGTAAAGCTTGGTTGTATTGATGAGGGTTTTTGGCCTAGGAATGCCTTGCTGGGATATAAGGTAAACCCTAAGGAAGCCCTGGATGGTTTTGTTGTGAGTCCCACATTCGTGCTTGGAATATGACACGAGGATGATTGGCTGAAAGAAAGATATGGTTCCGCCCAATCTATGGTTGGGTGGTTCATGGAAGTCCCTTACTTGGTTGGCTTAAGCATACATAAATAAGAACTCCTTATTATTTGGTATTTCATGTGTAAATGTACTTGTTAATATGTGGTTTTTATGGTGGTTCTACTCTTGTTATTCTGTTGGTTATATGTTGGTTATAAGCATGGTTCATGACAAACTTTAGTTATGGCTCTCATCATGATTTGATTAGTACAAGAAATTTGAATTAATATATGACCTAATAGATGATAATGCATATATTATGATAAGACATCAATTCTCTTTAACGATTCTCAGATAAGTATGAGACCCCTATGCTCAGATATATGGTTATGACCTATATATTACATGTTTGTGATATGTTTGACAAAATACATGTCATGGCTAGTAGGGGTTAGGTCAATTCCTTGTACTAATTTTTGTATTAGTAGATTTATGAATTGTTATTTACCATTTCTAGAAGTTTAAGGAAGTTTTGGGGAGAGGGCTGAGACCTAGCCCTGAAAAAGTGGCACATAATCTGGGGTCGCTAGCTCAAAAATTCCTGAAAAAATCCATAGTTGCATGCATGCCTTGTTGTGGGAGCGACTAGAGGGTCTCAGTCTCATGCATGGCTTTTCATGGGAGTGACTGAGGGTCTAGCTCAACAAAATGACAATTTGTCTCAGGGGTTGGGCACCTAGAAGGGTTGGTTATCTCCTGAACATTCTGTAGCTCCTTAGAAAGGTTAGATTAGTTTTGTTTTGTTGATTCCACTTCCTTAACTGTACATGGGGAGTTGAATCACATCATAGTAACTCTTTGTCACATGTTTACCCCAGTGGACCAGTTAGCTTGGGTAAATGTGGGAGAAGGGTGTTACAGTATAACACTTGTCATGTAGTGTTTGACAAATAAAATCTAAGAGAAAAATCTTTGATTTCCGGATTCCAAATGTATATGTTAACATTGAGTAGTTCACATATCCATTGGATTGTAAAAGTGTTTCCTTCTATATGTCGGTTTGCATGTGGCTATGATAAATTAATAATATAATCTTACCAATTATTGATATATTTCTCCCATTGAATGATTCTAGGATCAAAATGTTGTTACAAACATCTAATAGCTCTAATGTCATTGCGCACAAAGTAACTAAAAAATATTGTGCCAAAGTTTTTCTCAGAACCAGCATGTTAAACCATGGTGCAAGTGCATAAATAGATTCAAACAACAAGGCACGACGGTCATTGACAATATGCTTGTAGATCAAAACCCCTTGTTGTGTTAATATTTGTTCAATTGAGAACATGTAATATTGTTTAGAGGAACATTGTCATAGAATATTGCATCAAGAAACCAATCCAGGAATTGAAGTTGTGTTCTCTATTGTACAGTACAATAAGAGTGTTTCAAAGTGGCCACACACAAGATTTTGGTTGTTTAATAAAATATTATATTGATAGTCATTAATGTGTTGATTGAACCGAATATAAGGTTGCCCATTTGTGAATAGCCAAACATTGACTCGAACTGACAACCAATTATAGAACCATTTGATAAAAAAGCACCTCCTCATAAGCTAATTGTTAGAGAAGCATAGACAAAAGAAGGTGTAGATAATCCTTGCAAATGAGTACCAACATCACTAACGTGGTGCAAATCTTCAAGATATTAAGGACTCAGTTCAATATCCAATGATTGCAAAGTAGCATCATGTCAAAACCTTAATGAATGGAGAAAGTGATTAATAATTCATTCTCGAATTTCAATTAAGGTATATAAGAAGTGAAGAAGAACAACAAGAGAATAAAAAATACAATTGCTTGGGTAGTGTGAGAAATGTTCCAATATATACAAGTTGAATCTAGATAACCTGCGATTGATTTCTTGCTAATTTGATTCATTTAGTGCAAAATATTTTTTTATCATCATGTGGTCCAATGGGAAAATATGGCAGAGTGTCAAAGGCAAGACTGGTTTTCCGCACAACTATAAGGCTTCTCTCTTTTCTATATTTTTCTACTACTCAGTCAAACAACTCCACTTGTTTATGGGACCAAGGAAACAAAGAATAATATATAAGGAAATTTTAACATAGCATTGTTCATGTCTCATCAAAGAGAGGCAAAACACAACAATACAATCAGATAGACAAAACTAATAACATGCAAGCATTTTATAGCAAGCACATAGAAATTAATGTGCAATTTACTAACATGCATAAATGAAAGACAATCCAAGCAAGCAACAAGTTTGCATGACTGTCTAATTCAGATTCAAAACAATATCAAGTGTTAAGGAAGTTGTACATATTCTTGACATACTTTGAACAATAAAACAATGTGTCAAAATAAAATAAGATAACAAATTTCCGATATTAAATTATGCAAAGAATATGAAAATACAATCACTCTACATTCATTTTAATTGAAATATGACAAAAAAGAAGAATAGTTTAAATCACAAAGAATTACATAAAGTATTTAAATCACAAGAAATATGCCAACTATCCATATTTTTTTATTTAATTTACAAATCCATACGATATAAGTTATTCAACATAAATATTGTACTTAGATAAATACTTATATAACATTTATCTTAAGCCAATATTCTTTAAACGCATCCAAAAAGAAAACCAAGAAATGTAAAATAAGGAAAAAAATACATGAAAAAATTCAACATTTTTTCTTTTCTTTTGTCTTACTCTATCTTTGATATTTCAGTGTGTGTGTTCGCACACGCGCATGTGGAATTATTGATAGAAATGTAAAGGAAGCAAACTTTTTTGTTTTATAATTTTAAAAATATTATCGTACCAATACAATCAATGCTTTGAAACTAGAGTTGCCACTAAATAATTGCAATGGAGAGAATATTGGAAAAAACATCAAGAGGAAACAATGTCATTTTTTTGACGTATACCATGACCATGAGCCACTAAAATACTGAAAATGGATAGGAGAAAGGTTAGTTAAAGTCACGGTTTCATGTCAAAGTTCTAAAAAAAATTGGAATATTCAAGTATAACTTTGTTGTGTTTCATGAGCTATAGCTATTCATAAATACCCTTAAAAAAAAAAAACTAAAAACTTTACTAGATTTGACATTTTCAAAGAATTTAAATAAATGTAATGTTAAAATTTTCTTACAAAATATCTATACATCAATCTATCCTATAACTATAAATTTTTTTATTCTATATATTTAATTATTTTTTAAAATGGTTTTCAATAATAATGAAATGTTTCTACAAAAATTTAAATATTTTGTAAATGTTATATAACAACAAAATATAAATATTATTTAAATGCCATATCACAACTTTAATATATAGAAATATAATATAATTGAAAGAATATATATTCTATTTCACATCATTTAGACACAAAAATAAGCATTCATTAATCTATTCTAGACTATAACATATAATTTTTTTTATTCTATATATACAAATATTTTGAAAAATAAAATCAACAATAATGAATTGATTCTACAAAAATACAAATACTTTTTAAATTTCATATGACAATAAAATATAAATATTTCTTAAATACTATGTAACAACTTGAATTTGTAGAAATATAATATAGTTAAAGTAATATATATTCTAGTTTAAATTATTTACACAAAAAAAAAAAAAAATTCTAAAAATAATAAATTGACTTTATAAAAATATAAATTTAAACATCGCCTATATATTTATCATAATCATTATAATATTAATATGATAACCTTTTTTAATAACAACTTGAATTTGTAGAAATATAATATAGTTAAAGTAATATATATTCTAGTTTATAAAAATATAAATTTAAACATCGCCTATATATTTATCAAAATCATTATAATATTAATATGATAACTCTTTTAATAACAATTTGAATTTGTAGAAATATAATATAGTTAAATTAATATATGTTCTAGTTTAAATTATTTAGACAAAAAAATAAATTTCTAAAAATAATAAATTGACTTTATAAAAATATAAATGTAAACATCGCCTATATATTTATCAAAATCATTATAATATTAATATGATAAGCTTTTTTTAATAAAATTAGTTGTTAATCAAACTAAGTAATATGTAGTTTGAAATAGCCCAACCTACTTTAAAAAAGTAAACTAAAATCTTATGTGGTAGTCAACATGGTCTCAAGAAACTAAAGATGTCTGGTCGACATTGAATCCAATTATATACATAAACATGACCATTCTAGAAACAAATGAATCATGGTTTAGAACTTGGAGAATGGGCTATGATGTAGTTAATCTGTACCAAACATATTTTCCAAGCTATGCTAAAACCTAGGGACTTTAGCATGGTGACTTACTTGTTATATATTAAATTATTATTATTAATAATTAATTTTTTTTATATATTTTTGTTTTTTTTTTTTAAATTATTTATATATTTTGTTTTACACTTTGACTTAATATTACAAAATTTTATATTTGTAAATCAAAGGATATAAAAATTTAATATTATTTTTAAGCAGCCTTATGTTAATTGGCCGTATTATGAACTAATATTCTAAAGTCAAAATATGCATATATGACTTAGAACTAGAACTGTAGGTAAAAAAACCAATTCTAAGAATTATTTACCACCACTACCACTTTCTATATTCTCAATGATTGCATTTTAACTCAAGGGTGACATGTTTTAATATTCTCCTATCCAAGAAAATGTGATTGAAGTAAATGGAAGAAAATAGAAGTTTTGAATTGTTTAGAATTAACAATTTCCCTATGTTGATTTGATGTTATTTTGAGTTTGACTATAATTTTAAATGAGAAACATATACATACAAAATATCATATTCATATTTTAAAGCGTTTATCTTTTTAATTTTAAATTATAGAAAACATATTTCTATACAATATTTTTTTTTTTATATATATAATTAATATTAAAATATTTTAATTAAATTATCTATTTATATAATCAGTTTAATGTTAAATATTAAAAGAATGACATATTTTTCCATTTCGAAAAGCATAATAAGGCTATTTTATATATATATATATAACTTTTATTTTATTCTTGATGTTTAAAATACTTATTTTATATCCATATCTCTATTCAAATTATAATTAATTAAATATTTATTTAAAACTAATTATATAATATTTTAAATATAGAATCAAAATGTAATATAATCAAATTTTTAATATTTAAGTTTTAAATGTATAATTAGTATTTAAACAACTATCAATTTCTATAAGTTGATTTAATGTTATTTTGATTTTTATTATAATTTTAAACAAGGATACAAAACATTATGTTCATATGTATAAAGTGTCTATTTTTCTTATTTTGAATTGGAAAACACATATTTCTATACAACGATTTTTTATTTTTTATTTTTTTCGTAAGCTAGTTTAAATTTTCCAGTAATAAAAGAAAGATTTACATTGAGAGCATGCTTATTAAAAAAATTAATCTGGGAGTGCATTACTAGATATCTCAAGAGAACATTGTGTTACATACCATATTGACTCATGGGTTTTTCCCTTTTACCCTTTATCTTTCTTACATTAGTCCAGCCTCCAAAGCTATCAAACATAGTTGAAGGTGCAGTTGTTTCCATGATATTTTGAGAAAGCTAGAAAGCTGATGAATCTTCTCTAACTACTATCTCTTTCTCATTTTCTGAGTGATCAGACTCATGGGTATGATTTTTTCCACTAATTGTTGGTATTGTCATTGTTGAATCCTTATCATTTATCTTTATTGTCAGGGACTCCACTGGAGAGGGGTGAGACGATGCCTTTGGGTGTTGTACCAGATCCATAGACGTTGTGTTGTCAGGGGACCACTTATGTTGTTGATCAACACTCTTCTTACGATGTGTAGCATTCTTGGGGTCGGAAGCAACTTTTGGGTCCCTCCATCCTCAACCATATTTCTTTTGCTCTTGGGTGTCAAATTTCCCTATTGTCGAAAAACCTTGAACTCTAAAGGTGCCCAAGTTGTTGATAGGTTCTACATGTGAAAGAGGTGTTTTCGTAGTCTAATGGCCAATGAAATTCTTTATCCTCACACATGAGGATAATTTCTCTGGCAGACCTTCACTAAGATCCACTTCTATGCAAATTCAAACAAAAGTGATTATCCCTTGAGCCAATCTATCATTGTCCATCTTCATGAAGCAACCTATTGAGTCTGCGATATCTGCTAGGATCTTTGACCGAATCGAGTGAAGAGGTAATTTTGGGAGCCTTACCCAAACTGGAGTGGCTAGAGAGTTCATAGTAGTTGGGTTAAAGTTTGGAAACCATGGCTGAACTGAAAGACCAGCTTGACTCCAAAACCAAGGTCCTTGGTCAAAAACCCTATGGCGATCTTCCATATCCTTGAAGACAACCACAAAAAAACCTTTTGAATAAAAAATAAATCCACATATTGGGACCAATTCTAGTGAACCTAATCCTGGAGGGCTAGTGACGAGGGCCAAAACCCATTAAAGCAACATATAATCCCCCTACGTTTGTAATCTTCTACCCTGATCCTTGAGAGAATAGCATTCATTCACAGCTTTGGAGTGTCCTTAGATTTCACCACCACAAAATCTTGACCTGAGAGTGCTTTTGAAGTTTGAAAGTTGGAACCAGGGTTAAGGGCATCCTTGAAGGTTTTGGGCTTTGAATATGAGGCTTCCCCTCTGCCCTTGGCATCTTCATTTAGACATGTAATGAGGGAGATGGAAGCATCTCTCTTGATTCCATAATATCTAAGGCAATTTGCCATTTTATGTTGCCTCCCTTAAAAAAGGAGCCTCATCTCCCCCACAAGAATTCGTGTGCGCTTCTAGATGCTAGAGGACAACGAAAATATCGAACCCTCTTCTCTAACTGTTATGCAAAGAGATTCCCTGGATAAAGATCTGACAAAAATTGGAACAATATTGGAAACCAAGTTTCCTGGACCTCTACTTGTTGGGATTAGACCTTGCTCATCCTCCACAAGCAAAGGAGTAGCCTCTACTGGCAGGAGATATTTGTCAAACATTTTGCAAGAAACCCCATAAGCCAAGAAAACTTCCCAATCAGGAATATGGAATATCTTAAAAGGATTCCACATCTTCCACCCCACCTTGGGGATAAAGCCAGGTAGAAACATTTTTTTTCTGCCATGTTGCGATTTCTTTCTTGCATCATTCATTGAAGATATATTCTTGTACCTATCATTCTCATGCATCCATTGTGCGAAATCACACAAGGAGGTCCATTTCTTAAAGACCTGTGAGGTGTTCCATAACTGAAACCACTGAGTTATTGCATTTTTTCGAAAGGGTGCTTGTCTTCTGTCAATCTCATGATCAACAACGACTCAAATCCAGAAGTTGCGAACACTTGATACCTTAAGTCAATGCACATTTTCCATTTTATCTCTTCTTTTTCTTTTATTTTCTATTAAAAAAATGAGAATGTCATAACATATGCAATTAAAACTTTTTTTTTGTAAAATTAATATAAAAATATTTTAATTAAATTAAATGTATAATCAATTTAATGTTAAATATTACAAGAATGACATATTATTTTCTTATAAAAAAACTAAAATCGTGCACTAAAGATATTACTTATTTCAATACAATGAAGATAATTTAACTATCATTAATTATTACTTATAATAGAAAACTACATCCAATAAATTTTTAGCGGTCTATAACAAAATGACTTGAACTTTTATTTATTTTCTCAAAAAATTAACCCTCAATCAAATTTAAACAATTTATTATTTATTTAAATTATAATTTTAATATTCTAAATTTATTAAAGTATCAAAATATTTTGAAAGTTACTTAGGTGTTTACTTTTTAAATATAAATATCCCCACACTTATATTTTTGATTTTCTCGTATATAAACTTTACTTACTTGATTTTGAGTTTGTTTGAATGTAAAGTTGGATTCCAAGTCTCTCCGTATCTAATTTATGTTTAGTTATTTTAATTTTCCTAATTTTTGTTTTATTAATTTTGTATATGTTAGTGGATAAAATAAATTTTATTATCTAATATGTTTTTGTTAATTTTGTATAAGTTAATGGATAAAATTAAATTTATTATATAATATGTTTTGAATTTAAAATTACAGTACAATGAATGAATTTAATTTATTTATTAAAAATTAAAATTAATTTATAGAATTATACTCACTATCATTAAAAAAACTATAATATATTTTTAAAATAATATAAAATATCAATTTAAACAAATAATTATAATAAAAAAATTAATAGAGATAAATAAACTACAATATATTTTTAAAAAAATATAAAATATTAATTTAATCACATAAATATAATAATAAAAAATTAATATATATATATATAAATAAATTTCTTTTTGCAAAAGTATTTTTAAATAATGATGAGGAGTTTGTGGTTATGATATTTATTGAGTTTATAATAACTTAGTAATTTATCATGTGAATTTGAAGTTGGTTATAAAACATTTTTTATCTATATAAGAAAATTTGTTGTAAAAGATAATTAACATAATACATATCAATTTTACAAAAATATTCTTAAGGATGTGTGTAAGGTTATGATATTGATGAAGTTTACAATGTCTTTTAATTTGTCATGTAAATTTAGATTCTACTTACAAAATCTCTTTCTATTAATACTAGCACATTAATTCTTCATCTTAATATTGAACTCCTAAATTTAATTGCATACCCCACACACACCCACATACATATGAGACCTTGCCACATACTTTCATAGAAATGGTGAAATGGTCAAGAACAATCACAATGACCAATTGAGCTAACTCATTGGACTAATTGCAATTGTGTGTGTGAGTGTCATACTATGGTACAATGGTGAACAAATTTTCATTTTGTTTTTATAAGTGTTATCCACACACACATCTCACCATCAATATTAGTACAAGGAAATGGTTTTGAAATATTTGCTATGTTATTGAGCTAATAGAAGTTTATATTTGTTAATGAACAATTTCAAAAGTTTTGAGAGTGTTTTTGAGGTGGGATAGATGTTTAATAAACTACAACATAGAAGTTTCCCTCATTACAAGGATAGTAACTAGGGTAAACCCTAAATTCTTCAAGTCATAAGATTATGTTAACAACATGTCTTAAAGTCATCACAACAATATACTTATTAATAAATCAACATTTTGATTTTTGGAATTGAACATTGGTGAGGAGGATAACACTCCTCTCAACTACCTAAACTAAACCCAACTAACTAAATAAACTACAACATGAATCAGTTAACTTTTTATTTTGATATCTAGCTTTAAAAAGAAATCAAAATTGGTATAAATGATATTAACTTTGATAAAAATAAAAAATAAAAATTGGTTAGTTTAAATCACTTGGATGATGCCTTAAAACTAATTATGTTATTTACAATTGAATCGTCGTTTAATGCATTACTTTATCTTGTAGTGTTGAAAGTTATGCCAAGAAAAACACTAGCTAAAGTTGACAATGTGAGTGTGTCGATGTCTTGCGTGTCTTTTGGTAAATGCATTTTATCACAAATGCAACATGCATAAGTAGAAGTGACTTGGATTGATTGAAAATATGTCTCAAATATTTTAATTGATTGTATATTCTTTCTATGTTCTTCATTTAGCACAACACTCGATGTTTGTATTGCTAACTTTAATCGTTGTAATCAACCAAATTACTCAATATATTTGCTAGGGAAATCAATATAGACCATCTTGCCATTGTCCTTGCTCAATAACAAACAATGTGTATGTTGTTCTAATAATTTGTGATATTCAGGCAACTTGAAAAATATTTTCCTTTTTTGTGTTATTTTGTCAATTGACTGAAACTCTAAGAAAGAGAAAGATGTAATAGAATTTGTCTATTTATAAACAAGATTCTTAGAAGAAATAACAAACACAACATTGCAATTATTTTCCTTTGACATTGATTCAAGTGTTATTTGGTCACTGTCAATGTGGTTGATACCATTGGAATTATTTATTTGCAAAAGTGTAGAATAATGCATATGTGACATGGAAAATGGAATGCACATATGTAATATCCCGTTTCAGAGATATTCTCCAAACCCCCAGTAAACTCCAACCAAATACGTACAAATGATATAATAACTGGGAAACTCAAAATGATAAAAATAACAGAGGTGCAATATATAATAATATAAATGTGCAATATAAGCAGATGCTCAAGAAATGCAGAGAGAAATGCTAAGCCATTTTATTATACTGAGCAATAGAATGAGTACAGGAGGTGATAAGAAAGATGGCAGCTCGACTTGCACAAGGAAAGTGAAGAAATACATTCAGAATAACAAAGGAATGGCCTCTCTCAGAACTGCGTGGAAGTTGTTGGAGAACTGTCATGCTGTTACTGCTGCTGGAAATCAAATGAGGATTTGGGGCTGTTCCCCTCCTTGGAAAATGCTGAAACTCTGGAATCAGACTCAACTCAAGAAACCCAGAAAAACCCAGAAAGCTTTCCTGGAATAGCCGACCCCCGAAAATCACCCCCTTGGGGTTCTATGTAGTCCCTCAATGCTCTGTGCTGTCACTAAATGAAACCCTCCAAAAATATGCCTGAAACCTCTACTAAAACTCTCCAATATGCAAGGGCTGATCCCCTGCTCAATCTCCCAGCACAAATCCTACTGCAAACACTCAATCCAAAACTCCTACCAGAAAGAACTGCGTCATCCCTCTCAGTGTTGCGCAGTCCTCCAAAGTTCTCAATCCTCCTGCCAAAATGCTGATGAAACTACTGCTGAAATGCTAATGGAAATACCTTGCCTGAGCAGGCACTCGAAGTCCCCTGGGGCTAAGGGTGAGATCTCCGAACGGAGACACTCAATGCACTAAACAGTGCTGCAGACTAGCTAAACAGCCATCATGCTCTAAGTCGAAGTGACTATCTCAAATGCTCATAACTGAATGCCAAAATGAGGAAGCTCTTCTTTCCTTTATAGCCTTTGCCTCTCTCAATCCCAAGGCCCACCTTCTCCAGTGTAATTCCTCTCTTACCACGTGTTTCTTCCCTTCTGTGCAGTCCCTCCAAGTGTCTATGTGGGCTCCATCTCTACGTCCCCCTTTGGCCCCCTTGGCTCCCCTGTAAGTCACAATGTTGTGCTACTAGGAAGTGACTTTTATTCTAAAGGTGAGTCATGTCCCCTTTTCCTCACCTTTTTATTCATAAATAACTATAGAAGGAAAAAATAAGCAAAATCAAATATTCCAATTAGCCATGGCTAATTAGGAATATTACAGTCTCTCATGGAAAAATGTTGCTTGTCCTCAAGCAACTGAAGTGATGGATGCTGCAATATTTTCTCACTCTCCCAAGTGGCATCCTCATTCGGCAAATTCTTCCACCTCACCAAGAATTCCCGGACTATCCTGCTTCGTAGCTGCCTCTCCCTGATATCAATAATAGCCTCTGGTTGCAACACCAAATGCCCCTCATCATCCATGGGTGGTAGCTCATTTGTCACTGTCACCTGCTGCCCCAATGCCTTCTTCAGGCATGATACATGAAAAACGTTGGGAATCTTGCTGCCTTGGGGCAGCTCCAACTCATATGCAACCCGTCCAATCCTGCGTATCACCCTGTATGGCCCATAAAAGCGGGGCTTGAGCTTCTCAGCCCCCTTCTGCTTCAGTGACGACTGTCGGTATGGCTGTAATCGTAGGTAGACCATGTCCCCTACCTCAAACCATCTCTCCATCCGACCCCTGTCAACATACAGCTTCTGCTAGTTCTGCGTTGTAGCCATGTTATCCTTGAGAGCTCGGAGGATATCGTGACTCTCTTGGATCCAAATCTTGGCTCTCAGAGCCTTGCTATCACCAAACATCATGTCAACAAAAGATAAAGGATGATACCCATACAAATCATAGAATGGTGACATACTAATTGATATGTGATGTGTAGTGTTGTAGCAATACTCCCCTAGATGCAGCCACTTCAACCATGCCCTCTGCTGCCCACTAACATAGTTATGCAAGTAGCCCTCCAGCCACTTGTTAACTATCTCTATCTGTCTGTCTGTTTGTGGGTGATAGCTGGTACTCGGTGTCAACTCTGTCCCCACTAACCAAAAAATCTCCTGCCAAAACCCGCCCATGAAACGGCTGTCCCTGTCACTAACGATGGTCTTAGGAAGACCATGTAGCCTAAAGACCTCTCTGAAGAATAGCTCGGCCACCTGTGCTGTTGTGTAGTGTGTGGATATGGCAAAGAAATGTGCGTACTTCATCAGTCGGTCAATGATGACAAAGATACAATCCTTGCCCTGTACCATGGGCAACCCTGTGATGAAGTCCATCGAAATACTCTCCCATTTCCCCTCCGGGATGGGAAGAGGCTGCAATAAACCCACAGGATGGCTCATCTCCCCCTTGTTCCTCTGAAAAACGTTGCACTCCCAGATATGTTGGAGTACGTCCTCCTTGAGGCCCTTCCAGGAGAACCTCTCTCTGATGGCCCTGTAGGTTTTGGTAAACCCCTGATGGCCGACCAATGGTGAATCATGTGATGCTTGGAGTATCTTCTTCTTGAGCTGAGATCCCTTAGTCAAGAAGATCTGATCCCTATAGTAGATGATATCATCGACCACCCTGTACCTGTCATCCGCCACCTGCCCATCCAGAATCTCACATGCAAACCTGTCCTTGGAGTACTCTACCAAGAGTCGAGCTCTCCAGTCTGTGTCCAAGCTCATAAGAGACAATGTGGCTGGTCTACGTGAAAGAGCATCTACTACCACGTTGTTCTTACCCTTGACATACTCAATGTCAAAGTCATATGCTTGGATCTTACTGATCCACTTCTGCTGCCTCTCCTGTAGCTGCTTCTGCTCCAAAAAGAATCTGAGGCTATTGTGATCAGTCCTCACCCTGAATGTATTACCCACTAGATACTTCCGGAATTTGGCCAATGCATGCATGATGGCCAGCATCTCCTTGTTGTATATGGAATACAACCTCTCATGCAGAAGGAGCTTCCGGCTCTCATAGGCTATAGGGTGACCTCCCTGCATCAATACTGCGCCGATCCCCTCTCCCGACGCATCACACTCCAAAACAAATGGCTGCGTGAAATCTGGCAATGCAAGCACTGGGCAGCTGCTCATAACCTCCTTGAGCCTGTTAAAGGCTCGCTGCGCTGTGTCCATCCAACTGAAAGCCCCCTTCCTCGTCAAATCTGTCAGGGGTGCAGCAATCTGTGAGAAAATCTTGACGAACTTCTCGTAGTAAGTACAAATGCCAATGAATCCCCGGAGTTCTGTCACGTTCCTCGGCTCTGGCCACTCTCTAATGGCCCTGATCTTCTCCTTGTGGACTCTCACTCTGTCCACCCCTATGATGTGCCCCAAATACAACATCTCCGTCAACCCAAACTCACACTTGGAGAGTTTGGCATAGAACTGCTGCTCCTGCAAGATATGCAACACTGTCTCAATGTGCTGGAGATGCTCCTCCCAAGTCCTGTTGTAAATGAGAATGTCATCAAAGAAGACCAACACAAACTTCTTCAAGTGACTGTGGAAGATGTGATTCATGCAGGACTGAAATGTGGTGGGGGCATTAGTTAGCCCAAAGGGCATCACCAAGAACTCAAAGTGCCCATAGTGACACCTGAAGGCGATCTTGGGAATGTCCTGCTCCCTCATGCGAATCTGATGGTACCCAAATCTCAAATCAATATTTGAGAAGAACCGTGCTCCTCTCAACTCATCCATCAACTCGTTGATCCTGGGTATGGGGTATCTGTTCTTCATTGTCTTCTTGTTCAGGGCCCTGTAGTCAATGCACATTCTCAATGTGCCGTCCTTCTTCTTCACCAACACCACGGAAGAAGCGAAAGGACTCGTGCTTGGCCGAATGTGCCCAAGAGCCAGCAACTCCTGAATGGCCAGCTCAATCTCATCCCGATAATCCTTGGGATGCCTATAGGGGGTAGTAATCACTGCCTGTATACCCTGCTCAAGCTCAATGGTGTGCTCAAACCCCCGGTCCAGTGGCTGTCCTGGCGGAATCTCCCCAAACACTATGGCATACCAGTCAAGAATGGACTATATCTCTGGATGTACCTTCTGCCCTGTAGTTCCTGCCTCTGATGCACGCAGCTCCACTGCCCACTCTATGTTCCCCTTCCAGAAGATTGCCTCCATCCGATGAGCTGATATAGTCTGAGGCGGATATGTGTGCTGCCCTCATATCTTCTCATGCCTCCCTGTCTTCTCATCATCCCACTCCATCTCTAGGTTCTTCCAATCTGTCATGACCTTCCCTAGAGTGATAAGCCACTGAAAACCCAATATCATGTTGGTGTCTGGAATATCGACCACAAAAAAGTGGTCAGTCAATGTGTAGGTGCCCATCGTCACTGATAGCTTTGGAACATAATGAGCACACATCATGGTCTGATCTCCCAGGACCAAAACTGAAAACCCATTGAAGCTCTCTGTCTGTATACCTCTTCGCTCAACCATCTGGGCATCGATGAAGTTGTGGGTTGCCCCACTGTCAACTAAAACTGATACTCGCTGGCGACGTACTGTCCCCTGTACGCGTAGCATCAGATACTTGGGAACTCCTCGCAATGCTACAAGGGCCCCTCCGGTAGGTGCGAAAGATGCACCACCTGCTGCTGGCGGTGGAGGTGGCAAAGGTCCCTACACGGCATGACTATCTCCTGCCTCCACATCATCCTCCTCATCCTCTTCCCCACTGCTCTCGGAGAAGACCTCAATAAAATGTGCTTTGATAGCAGCACATCTATGTCCCAGTGCCCACGACTCCTGACAGGTGAAGCACAACCGCTTCTTCTTCAGCTCCCTCCTGGCATCATCGTCAATCTCTGCTCGTCCTGGATTCCCCTTTGGAGGTGGAATCCTCACATCCTTCCCCTTAAACTGGAAAGTCTGTCTCTAGGGGTTAGGTGTCCGGGTCCTGGGTAAGACATCCTGTAAATCCCGGGTCCTGCTAATAGCGTCCTGGAGTGTGGTTGGTTTAGTGGATCGGACTAAACCCTGAAGTGGCTCTGCTAACCCCTCAACATACATATAGATCCTCTGCGCCGTGGATAGATCTGGCACCATCACTGAGACCTTCAAGAAATCTACAATGTAGGTCTCTAGGCTCCCTGTTTGTTTGAGCCTCGTCATCTCAACAAAATGCTGCTCTGGATCCCTCCAATCAAATCACTCCATCAATCTCCTAGTGAACTCAGCATATGTCGTCACTATGGAGTGTCTGAGTGTAACCATCCCATGAAGCCACCAATCCTGAGCCTCACCATCCAAATGCAATGTTGCCACCTTGATGGAATTTGTCTCCGACATCTGGTTAAGCTGGAAATAAATGTCCAGCTTCTCCACCCAAGACTTTGTCGAACTGTTTGATGAGCCATCAAACGTAGGCAAATGAAATCTACTAGCTGCACAGTGTGTGTCACCATCATGATAATGCCGATACCCTCTATGATGGTCGCGGGGTCTACTATCCCGCTGGAGCTAAATAAAGTCTCTGAATGAGAGGGCTTCCCCAAACTCCTGCCCATATGCTTGGTACTCTGCAAAATAATTGCCCATATGTCCGCACTCTGCCTCCTGCTGGGCTACGGCCCCCGTGTCGGCTCCTAAGAAGGTGGGCATGGTAGAGCGTGTAGGGGCATGTGAGGCCACCTGCTGTGCAGCATCACGCTGCTCTGGAAAATGGTGGGATGCACCTGATCCCTCACCAACCTGGAAAACCTGTGGGCTCTCATGCTATCTAGCCTCTACTGTTGTGAATCTCTGCCCCATCACTTCAATCTGCCTTGACAGATCTTGCACTAATTTGAGGAGCATATCCGCAAATCTCTTCCCATCCTCGTCGGCCATCTGATCCTTCTGCTCTGCATCCACCCTAGACTCCTCCTGTTCTACGTCCACCACCGGAACACAGTCTCCCTCTCCGTAGGTATTCTCCAACCTATGCTCACTTTGTCTGTATTTCCTACCTCTGTAATAGATGTAGGGTTTCTCCCTCGGTGTCATAGACTGCTAGCTCCATAGGCTGAGCCAGATCTATGCTCTGATACCACTGTAATATCTCGTTTCAGAGATATTCTCCAAACCCCTAGTAAAATTCAACCAAATACGTACAAATGATATAATAATCGGGAAACTCAAAATGATAAAAATAATAGAAGTGCAATATATAATAATATAAACGTGCAATATAAGCAGATTCTCAAGAAATGCAGAGAGAAATGCTAAGCCATTTTATTATACTGAGCAATAGAATGAGTACAGGAGGTGATCAGAAAGATGGTACCTTGACTTGCACAAGGCAAGTGAAGAAATACACTTAGAATAGCAAAGGAATGGCCTCTCTCAGAACTGCGTGGAAGCTGTTGGAGAACTGTCGTGTTGTTGCTGCTGCTGGAAATCAAATGAGGATTTGGGGCTGTTCCCCTCCTCGAAAAATGCTGAAACTCTGGAATCAAACTCTACTCAAGAAACCCAGAAAACCCAGAAAGCTTTCTTGGAATAGCCGACCCCCGAAAATCACCCCCTTGGGGTTTTGCACAGTCCCTCAACGCTCTGTGCTTTCACTGAATGAAACCCTCCAAAAATCTGCTTGAAACCTCTGATAAAACTCTCCAATATGCAAGGGTTGATCCCTTGCTCAATCTCCCAGCACAAATCCTACTGCAAACCCTCAATCCAAAACTCCTGCCAGAAAGAACTGCGTCATCCCTCTCAGTGTTGCATAGTCCTCCAAAGTGCTCAATCCTCCTGCCAAAATGCTGATGAAACTACTGCTGAAATGCTAATGGAAATACCTTGCTTGAGTAGGCACTCGAAGTCCCCCAGGGCTAAGGGTGAGATCTCCGAACAGAGACACTCAATGCACTAAACAGTGCTGCAGACTAGCTAAACAGCCAGCGTGCTCTAAGTCGAAGTGACTATCTCAAATGCTCATAACTAAATGCCAAAATGAGGAAGCTCTTCTTTCCTTTATAGCCTTTGCCTCTCTCAATCCCAAGGCCCACCTTCTCCAGCGTAATTCCTCTCTTGCCACGTGTTCCTTCCCTTCTGCGCAGTCCCTCCAAGTGTCTGCGTGGGCTCCATCTCTGCGTCCCCCTTTGGCCCCCTTGGCTCCCCTTTAAGTCACAACGTTGTGCTACTAGGAAGTGACTTTTATTCTAAAGGTGAGTCATGTCCCCTTTTCCTCACCTTTTTATTCATAAATAACTATAGAAGGCAAAAATAAGCAAAATCGAATATTCTAATTAACCATGGCTAATTAGGAATATTACAACATAAGGCATATGTAACAACCCTAATTATTTAATAAAGTTAATAAAGCCAAAATAATAACCAAGGTCATGGGACACGTATTCCAAGATGAATGTTGGGCAAGATATCCTAGTGTGGGTGTTCATTTGGTTTATTATGGATAGAGAAATTGGCAAAAGAAATGGCAAAGCCTTTGGAAAGGAAAAGTGGCAATAATTGGCATTTTATTTATGAAAATAATGGAAATTAGGAGAAAAGGAAGGTGAAATATCACAAGTTGCATGTGAGTCGGAAAATGAAGGAAAATAATGGAAAATGAAGAAAATAGGGACCTTATTAATAAAAGGACTTTTGAGGATCAATTCACAACCTTTTTTTCAGTTCATTTTTTGAGCTCTCTCTCTGTTCTATCTCTTTCTCATATTATTGGACATTTAGAGTATTCTTGGAACATTCTAGCATTGGGGAAAGAAGGAAAAGGAAGGACAAGAAAGCAAGAGGAAGCAAGGATCAAACAAGGAAGAGAGGATTCAAGCCTCTACAACAGAATTACTTGCAGGTATCAAGTTGCATGTATGATTTCCTTGCTACTTTTGGCATGCATGATACATGCATGCATGTTTTTGGTTCTCTTGTTGTCTTTGGCATGGGTTTTTCTAGGTATAATAGTGGTTTGCATTGTCATTTCTTGATAGCCATGGTGTGATGGGGTTCTCTTGTTCTGGTTGAGCAAGATTTTTGGATGGTTTCGAAATTGAGTGGGGTGGTCTTAGGGGAAAAACACAAGGCCTAGGAATCCCTGGCCCTGTGAAGGTGGGATTGCAGTAAATCCTGATTGTGTACGCCCTCGTTAGGCCTATGAATACTCAACTGGTGAATGGAAATATATACGGTAAATACTAGAGGGTGGAGCCTCATTAGGCCTAATAATCCTCGACCGATGAATGTCAGGATATACGGTAAAGCCTAGAGGTGGAGACAGACAAATTCCTCACGATTTAGGTGGATAGATCCATAGGCATCGATGCTTTTTTAGGGCCTAGTGATGTGGTGGGATTATGGTAAAGCTTGGTTGTATTGATGAGGGTTTCCAGCCTAGGAATCCCTTGGTGGGATATAAGGTAAACCCTGAGGAAGCCCTGGATGGTTTTGTTGTGAGTCCCACATTTGTGCTTGGAATATGGCACGAGGGTGATTGGCTGAAAGAAAGACGTGGTTTAGCCCAATCTATGGTCGGGTGGTTCATGGAAGTCCCTTACTTGGTTGGCTTAAGCATACATTAATAAGAACTCCTTCTTATTTGGTATTTCATGTGTAAATGTACTTGTTAACATGTGGTTTTTATGGTTGTTCTACTCTTGTTATTCTGTTGGTTATATGTTGGTTATAAGCATGGTTCATGACAAACTTTAGTTATGGCTCTCATTATGATTTGATTAGTACAAGAAATGTGAATGAATATATGACCTAATAGATGATAATGCATCTATTATGATAAGGCATCAATTCTCTTTAACGATTCTCAGATAAGTATGAGACCCCTATGCTCAGATATATGGTTATTACCTATATGTTACATGTTTGACAAAATACATGTCATGGCTAGTAGGGGTTAGGTCAATTCCTTGTACTAATTTTTGCATTAGTAGATTTATTCATTGTTATTTGTCATTTCTGGAAGTTTCAGGAAGTTTTGGGGAGAGACCTAAGACCTAGCCCTAAAAAAGTGGCACAGAATTTGGGGTCGCTAGCTCAGAAATGCCTGAAAAAGTCCACAGTTGCATGCATGCCTTATTGTGGGAGTGACTAGAGGGTCTCAGTCACATGCATGGCTTTTCATGGGAGCGACTGAGGGTCTAGCTCAACAAAATGACAAGTTGTCTCAGGGGTTGGGCACTTGGAAGGGTTGGTTATCTCTTGAAGGTTCTGTAGCTCCTGAGAAAGGTTAGATTGGTTTTGTTTTGTTGATTCCACTTCCTTAACTGTACATGGGGAGTTGAATCACATCATAGTAACTCTTTGTCACATGTTTACCCCAGTGGACCGGTTAGCTTGGGTAAATGTGGGAGGAGGGTGTTACGGTATAACACTTGTCATGTAGTGTTTGAAGAATAGAATCTAAGAGGAAAATCTATGATTTCTGCATTCCAAATGTATATGTTAACATTGAGTAGTTCACATATCCATTGGATTGTAAAAGTGTTTCCTTCTATATGTCGGTTTGCATGTGGCATTGATAAATTAATAATATAATCTTACCAATTATTGATACATTTCTCCCGTTGAATGATTCTAGGATCAAAATGTTGTTACAAACATCTAATAGCTCTAATGTCATTGCGAACAAAGTAACTAAAAAGTATTGTGCCAAAGTTTTTCTCAGAACCAGCATGTTAAACCATGGTGCAAGTGCATAAATAGATTCAAACAACAAGGCACGACGGTCATTGACAATATGCCTGTAGATCAAAACCCCTTGTTGTGTTAATATTTGTTCAATTGAGAACATGTAATATTGTTCAGAGGAACATTGTCTAGAATATTGCATCAAGAAACCAATCCAGGAATTGAAGTTGTGTTGTCTATTGTACAGTACAATAAGAGTGTTTCAAAGTGGCCACACACAAGATTTTGGTTGTTTAATAAAATATTATATTGATAGTAATTAATGTGTTGATTGAACCGAATATAAGGTTGCCCATTTGTGAATAACCAAACATTGACTCGAACTGACAACCAATTAGAGAACCATTTGATGCAAAAAGCACCTCCTCATAAGCTAATTGTTAGAGAAGCATAGACAAAAGAAGGTGTAGATAATCCTTGCAAATGTGTCACAACATCACTAACGTGGTGCAACTCTTCAAGATATTAAGGACTCAGTTCAGTATCCAATGATTGCAAAGTAGCATCATGTCAAAACCTTAACCAATGGAGAAAGTGATTAATAATTCATTCTCTAATTTCAATTAAGGTATATAAGAAGTGAAGAAGAACAACAAGAGAATAAAAAGGACAATCGCCTGGGTAGTGTGAGAAATGTTCCAATATATACAAGTTGAATCTAGATAACCTGCAATCAATTTCTTGCCAATTTGATTCGTTTAGTGCAAAAGCATTTTTCATCATCATGTGGTCCAATGGGAAAATATGGCAGAGTGTCAAAGGCAAGACTGGTTTTCCGTACAACTATAAGGCTTCTCTCTTTTCTATATTTTTCTACTACTCAGTCAAACAACTCCACTTGTTTATGGGACCAAGGAAACAAAGAATAATCTATAAGGAAATTTTAACATAGCATTGTTCATGTCTCATCACAGAGAGGCAAAACACAACAATACAATCAAATAGACAAAACTAATAACATGCAAGCATTTTATAGCAAGCACATAGAAATTAATGTGCAATGTACTAACATGCATAAATGAAAGACAATCCAAGTAAGCAACAAGTTTGCATGATTCTCTAGTTTAGATTCAAAACAATATCAAGTGCTAAGGAAGTTGTACATATTCTTGACATACTTTGAACAATAAAACCATGTGTCAAAATAAAATAAGATAACAAATTTCTGATATTAAATTATGCAAAGAATATGTAAATACAATCACTCTACATTCATTTTAATTGAAATATGACAAAAAAGAAGAATAGTTTAAATCACAAAGAATTACATCGAGTATTTAAATCACAAGAAATATGCCAACTATCCATATTTTTTATTTAATTTACAAATCCATACGATACAAGTTATTCAACATAAATATTGTATTTAGATAAATACATATATAACATTTATCTTAAGCCAATATTCATTAAACGCATCCAAAAAGAAAACCAAGAAATGAAAAAGAGGGAAAAAAACACATGAAAAAATTCAACATTTTTTCTTTTCTTTTGTCTTACTCTATCTTTGATATTTCAGTGTGTGTGTATGCGTGTGCGTGTGTGTGGAAGTATTGATAGAAATGTAAAGGAAACAAACTTTTTTGTTTTATAATTTAAAAAATATTATTGTACCAATACAATCAATGCATACTTCAATCAATGCTTTGAAACTAGAGTTGCCACTAAATAATTGCAATGGAGAGAATATTGAAAAAAACATCAAGAGGAAACAATGCCATTTTTTTGAGCGTATCCATGACCATGAGCCACTAAAATACCGAAAATGGATAGCAGAAAGGTTAGTTAAAGTCACTGTTTCATGTCAAAGTTCTAAAAAAATTGGAATATTCAAGTATAACTTTGTTGTATTTCATGAGCTATAGCTATTCATAAATACCCTTAAAAAAAAAACTAAAAACTTTACTAGATTTGACATTGTCAAAGAATTTAAATAAATACAATGTTGAATTTTTTTACAAAATATCTATACATCCATCTATAAACTATAAAAAATTTTATTCTATATATTTAATTATTTTTAAAAATTGTTCTCAATAATAATGAAATGTTTCTAAAAAAATTTAAATATTTTTTAAATGTTATATAACAACAAAATATAAATATTATTTAAATGCCATATAACAACTTTAATATATAAAAATATAATATAATTAAATGAATATATATTCTATTTCACATAATCTAGACACAAAAATAATCATTCATTAATCTATTCTACAACTATAACATATATTTTCTTTTTGAAAAATAAAATCAACAATAACGAATTGACTCTACAAAAATATAAATACTTTTTAAATGTCCTACGGCAACAAAAGTAGTTATATATTAAATTATTATTATTAATAACTCATAAAAATTTAAATGATTTTTTATATTTTTTATTTTTAAATTATTTTATATATTTTGTTTTACACTTTGACTTAATATTACAAAATTTTATATTTTGTAAATCAAAGGATATAAAAATTTAATATTATTTTTAAGTAGCCTTATTTTAATCGGCCGCATTATGAACTAATAATCTAAAGTCAAAATATGCATATATGACTTAGAACTAGAACTGTAGGTACAAAAAAACCAATTCTATATTCTCAGTGGTTGCATTTTAACTCAAGGGTGACATGTTTTAATTTTCTCCTATCCAAGAAAAGTGTGATTGAAGTAAATGGTAGAAAATAAACTTTATAAACATAGAAGTTTTGAACTGTTTAGAATGGAGTTGTTTATAATGCGATTTTTTGGAGATTCCGGTGACGGAATCCGCAGAAGAAATTGAGGTTAAATCTTGATTTGTTGCAGTTAAAATGGTTTTTTAACTGCATATTTGGATTCAGCACCCTCGAAAACCCCTGGGACGCTTTCATTGTGCAGAAACTAGCTATCAAACTTGCGATTCCAATAAATTCCTGCCGGATTTCGACCAGAAAAACCCGCCGAAAAAACTTTCAAAAAATCACGTTATAGACAACTGCGTTTAGAATTAACAATTTCCATATGTTGATTTGATGTTATTTTGAGTTTGAATATAATTTTAAATGAGAAACATATACAAAATATCATATTCATGTTTTTAAAGCGTTTATCTTTTTAATTTTAAATTATAAAAAACACATTTCTATACAATATTATTTTTTTTATAATTAATATCAAAATATTTTAATTAAATTATCTATTTATATAATCAGTTTAATGTTATAAATTAAAAGAATGACGTATTTTTTCATTTCAAAAAGCATAATTAGCCTATTATATATATATATATATATATATATATATATATATATATATATTTTAAATAATTTCTATTTTATTCTTGATTTTTAATAATTATTTCCTTCATAATTTTTATAAAAACATGTTTAAAATACTTATTTTATATCTATATCTCTATTTAAATGATAATTAATTAATTATTTCTTTAAAACTAATTATATAATATTTTAAATATATAATCAAAATTTAATATAATCAACTTTTTATTATTAAGTTTTAAATGTATAATTAGTATTTAAACAACTTCCAATTTTTACAAGTTGATTTAATGTTATTTTGATTCTTATTATAATTTTAAACAAGGAATATATAGATACAAAACATTAGGTTCATATCTATAAAGTGTCTATATTTCTTATTTTGAATTGCAAAACGCATATTTCTATACAACGATTTTTTATTTTTTATTTTTTTTGTAAGCTAGTTCAAAATTTCTAGTAATAAAAGAAAGATTTACATTGAGAGCATGCTTATTAAAAAAATTAATCCGGGAGTGCATAACCAAATATCTCAAGAGAACATTGTGTTACATACCATATTGACTTATGGGTTTTTCCCTTTTACCCTTTATCTTTCTTACATCAGTCCAGCCTCCAAAGCTATCAAACATAGTTGAAGGTGGAGTTGTTTCCAGAATCTTCTCTAACTGCTATCCCTTTCTTATTTTCTGAGTGATCGGACACATGGGTATGATTTTTCCCACTAATTGTCAGTATTGTCATTGTTGAATCCTTATCATTTATCTTTATTGTCAGGGACTCCACTGGAGAGTGGTGAGACGATGCCTCTCGGTGTTGCACCAGATGCATAGATGTTGTGTTGTCAGGGGACCACTTATGTTGTTGATCAACACTCTTCTTATGATCTGTAGCATTCTTGGGGTCGGAAGCAACTTTGGGGTCCCTCCATCCTCAACCATATTTCTTTGGCTCTTGGGTGTCAAATGTCCCTAATTGTCGAAAAACCTTGAACTCTGAAGGTGCCCAAGTTGTTAACAGGTTCTACATGTGAAATAGGTGTTTTCGTAGTCCAATGGCCAATGAAATTCTTTACCCTCACACATGAGGATAATTTGTCTGGCAAACCTTCACTAAGATCCACTTCTACGCAAATTCAAACAAAAGTGATTATCCCTTGAGCCAATCTATCATTGTCCATCTTCATGAAGCAACCTATTGAGTCTGCGATATCTGCTAGGATCTTTGACTGAATCAATTGAAGAGGTAATTTTGGGAGCCTTACCCAAACTGGAGTGGCTAGAGATTTCATAGTAGTTGGGTTAAAGTTTGGAAACCATGGTTGAACTGAAAGGCCAGCTTGACTCCAAAACCAAGGTCCTTGGTCAAAAACCCTATGGTGATCTTCCATATCCTTGAAGACAACCACAAAAAACCCTTTTCAATAAAAAATAAATCCACATTTTGGGACCAATTCTGGTGAACCTAATCCTGGAGGGCTAGTGACGAGGGCCAAAACCCATTAAAGCGACATATAATCCCCCTACGTTTGTAATCTTCTACCCTGATCCTTGAGAGAATGGCATTCATTCACAACTTTGGAGTGTACTTAGATTTCACCACCACAAAATCTTGACTTGAGAGTGCTTTTGAAGTTTGAAAGTTGGAACCAGGGTTAAGGGCATCCTTGAAGGTTTTGGGCTTTGAATATGAGGCTTCCCCTTTGCCCTTGGCATCTTCATTTAGACATGTGATGAGGTAGATGGAATCATCTCTTGATGCCATAATATCTAAGGAAATTCACCATTTTATGTTGCATCCCTTAAAAAAGGAGCCTCATCTCCCCCACAAGAATTCTTGTGCGCTTCCAGATGCTAGAAGACAACGAAAATATCGAACGCTCTTCTCTAACCGTTATGCAAAGGGATTCCCTAGATAAAGATCTGACAAAAAATGGGACAATATTGGAAACCAAGTTTCTTGGACCTCTACTTGTTGGGATTAGATCTTGCTCGTCCTCCACAAGCAAAGGAGTAGCCTCTACTGGCTAGAGATATTTGTCAAACATTTTGCAAGAAACCCCATAAGCCAAGAAAACTTCCCAATTAGGAATATGGAATATCTTAAAAGGATTCTACATCTTCCACCTCGCCTTGTGGATAAAGCCAGGTAGAAACATTTTTTTTTTTTTTTCTGCCATGTTGCGATTTCTTTCTTGCATCATTCATTGAAGATATATTCTTGTACCTATCATTCTCATGCATCCATTATGTGAAATCACACAAGGAGGTCCATTTCTTAAAGACCCGTGAGGTGTTCCATAATTGAAACCACTGGGGTATTGCATTTTTTCAAAAGGGTGCTTGTCTTCTGTCAATCTCTTGATCAACAGTGACACAAATCCAGATGTTGCTAACACTTGATACCCTAAATTAGTGCACATTTTCCATTTTATCTCTTCTTTTTCTCTTATTTTCTATAAAAAATGAGAATGTCATAACCTAGGAACTTTATTTTTTGTAAAATTAATATAAAAATATTTTAATTAAATTAAATATATAAGCAATTTAATGTTAAATATTACAAGAATGACATATTTTTGTCTTATAAAAAAACTAAAATCGTGCAATAAAGATATTACTTATTTCAATACAATGAAGATAATTTAACTATCATTAATTGTTACTTATAAAAGAAAACTACATACAATAATTTTTTTGCGGTCCATAACAAAATGACTTGAACTTTTATTTATTTTTTCGAAAAAATAACCCTCAATCAAATTTAAACCATTTATTATTTATTTAGATTATAATTTTAATATTCTAAATTTATTAAAATATCAAAATATTTTAAAAGTTACTTAGGTGTTTACTTTAAATATAAATATCCCCATATTTATATTTTTTATTGCCTCGTATATAAACTTAATTGATTTTGAGTTTGTTTGATTGTGAAGTTGGATTGTTTAGTTATTTTAATTTACCTAATTTTTGTTTTAATAATTTTGTATATGTTAGTGGAAAAAATAAATTTTATTATATATTATGTTTTTGTAATTTTGTATATTTTAGTGGATAAAATAGATTTTATTATATAATATGTTTTTGTTAATTTTATATAAGTTAACGGATAAAATAAAACTTATTATATAATAGGTTTTGAATTTTAAATTACAGTACAATGAATGAATTTAATTTATTTATTAAAAATCAAAGTTAATTTATAGAATTATATTTACTATCATTAAAAAAACTATAATATATTTTAAAAATAATATAAAATATTAATTTAAACAAATAATTATAATAAAAAAATTAATATATAAATTAATAAACTATAATATATTTTAAAAATAATATAAAATATTAATTTAATCAAATAAATATAATAATAAAAATTTAATATATATAAATAAACTTGTTTTTGCAAAAGTATTTTAAATATTGATGAGGAGTTTGAGGTTATGATATTATTGAGTTTATAATGATTTAGTAATTTATCGTGGGAATTTGAAGTTGGTTATAAAATATTTTTATCTATATAAGAAAATTTGTTGTAAAAGATAATTAACATAATGCATATCAATTTTACAAAAATATTCTTAACAATGTGTGTAAGGTTATGATATTGATGAAGTTTACAATATCTTTTAATTTGTCATGTAAATTTGGATTCTACTTACAAAATCTCTTTCCATTAATACTAGCACATTAATTCTTTATCTTAATATTGAACTCTTAAATTTAATTGCATACCCTACACACATGCACACATACATATGAGACCTTGCCACATGTTTTCATAGAAATGGTGAAATGGTCAAGAACAATCACAATGACCAATTGAGGTAACTCATTGGACTAATTGCAATTGTGTTTGTGAGTGTCATACTATGGTACAATGGTGAACAAATTTTCATTTTGTTTTTATAAGTGTTATCCACACACACATCTCACCATCAATATTAGTACAAGGAAATGGTTTTGAAATATTTGCTATGTTATTGAGCTAATAGAAGTTTATATTTGTTAATGAACAATTTCAAAAGTTTTAAGAGTGTTTTGAGGTGGGATAGATGTTTAATAAACTACAACATAGAAGTTTCCCTCGTTACAAGGATAGTAACTAGGGTAAACCCTAAATTCTTCAAGTCATAAGATTATGTTAACAACATGTCTTAAAGTCATCACAACAATATACTTATTAATAAATCAACATTTCGATTTTTGGAATTGAACATTGGTGAGGAGGATAACACTCCTCTCAATTACCTAAAATAAACCCAACTAACTAAATAAACTACAACATGAATCAGTTAACTTTTTATTTTGATATCTAGCTTTAAAAAGAAATCAAAATTGGTGTAAATGATATTAAATTTGATAATAAAAAAAATTTGTTAGTTTAAATCACTTGGATGATGCCTTAAAACTCATTATTTTATTTACAATTGAATGGTCGTTTAATGTATTACTTTATCTTGTAGTGTTGAAAGTTATGCCAATAATTTGACTCTCATAGGAATTGATTTGTTGAATGATCCACTCACATCCACTTACTCAAGTGTACTTGGTGTACCCTTAGAGAACTTGTTGACGGTGTTGGACCCACCAACATGTCAAGGGGATCTCCCCGGTAAGAAGTCCCAATTATACCTCAGACTGTTTGGTTTAGGATTCCCAGCAGTGAGTCGTAAGGTAATGCCTTGACCACAATGTCGTAGAGAGGCAAGTAAGATAACTCTGTCAGTAGCAAGGGTATGACTGCTTCAGTCAGTCAAGGAAGGTGCATGAGAGGTTCTAACACAAAGGGGGTGGGATGAGTGTGCCCCTTGACAACCTGTATCAGTACTTAGCTAGGAAGGGAACACACGAGTGAAGATGCATCACAAGCTAGAAAGCAGAGCAGTCGACAATCCAAAGTGATGGTTAAACCAATAGCACATTTGCAATAAGATTCATATGAATCAGTTCATACACAAATACGTAAGTTAAACAACATATATCATTAAGGCATCCGGAACAGTCCAACTACAATAACAACATATGCATGTAAATGTGCTAGCTATTAGTATATAAAGAAGTGTAAGCTCCAATCATACAATACATCCATGTAAACCTGCTAGC
Organism: Pinus tabuliformis; assembly: GCA_031772625.1. Taxonomy (NCBI): domain Eukaryota; kingdom Viridiplantae; phylum Streptophyta; class Pinopsida; order Pinales; family Pinaceae; genus Pinus; species Pinus tabuliformis. Next base: position 761,051,010 of record CM062807.1, on the reverse strand, counting down.
CCCATCAGTGGAACATTACAGCCACATCCGCCTGCTCCTCCAAAGAAATGAACTAGCTCTGTGCAGTGGAGAAGCCAAGGCAAGTTACAATATTGTCCAAGATTTCTTCAAGATAGTCTTAATAGAAGCTTGGCTGACCAAATGCCTATACAATGAGTTATGAGGGACTATTTATAGAAAAGGGTGGGGTGACCCTTGACATTCCCCTTTGTGACCATTCAACTACCCGCATGACTCTTCACCTACTCTATGACTATCACATCCACTATTTAGACTTGACTTACACTTGACATGACTCAACATTACAATGCACATGTACCCATGTGAACAATGGCTTAAATAAGACAAACTAGACATCATTATGACTTAGACAACTATAAAAGTCCAACTGCTCAACATCCTCATGCTGATCAATAGTAACATATTGATGCCAAGATTGGTAGTCCTTGATAGTGTCTATGTGTTCCGCTGTGACATCTGTCTAAAACCTGAACCTTCCCTCCATAGCATTCGGTTACACTACTCGGGCTCCTTTATCCAACTCATCTGAAAGCATGTGCATCATTGTCTTCAATGTGGTTGAACCAACAACATACTTGCGCATGGTGTTTGCACTGATAGGCAAGTTTGGGCTGGTGGCGGTGCGCATCAACTCGTCGAAGTATGAGTCAAGCTCCTGTCAGACTTGCTTCTTTGTCTTCCCCTGGGTGACAATCCCGAGTGATGGGATCGCATGTGTGTGCACCACAATGTCCATGCTCTTGAATACTCGTGCATGGGAAGCCTGTATGCTAGTGATGAGTTGTGGTAGGTCTTCATAGTTTTGGGTCTGACTTTGGATACGTGCTTGTAGCTTGACCACATTGGCCCTCATCATCTTTTGCAAGTGAAGCGAGGCTCCATTGTACTTCATCTCCCATGCTTGCATGTTATCAACAACACCATGTATGTTCTTCAAGATGCATGCTCTTCTCACACATCACTACTACCATCCATGGAGATGGATGACTGCTTGGTGCATGGTACCAAACTTGGAGTACAATGCTTGCATAACTATGTCAAGGGACAATACTTCATTTACTACTGCTTTCCTCAGTTCATCTTGGGTGGACATTGTCACCAAGTCTCCTCCTTACTTGGCCACCGGTAGTTCCTTCACCATTCGCTCATTCTCAGCTATGAGGAAACAAACACTTGAGCTAGTGGCTTCATCATACACTCTAGTTACATCGGCCAAAGCTGCTGGATGCTTGTGCACATCGGTCATGATCACTTGTTCTTCAACTTGCGCAGGAGATGTTTGGTCCTCTAGAGTCGGTACTATGTGATATTGCACAACTCTGTGATGAGATTCATCAAAGGAGATGTTGTGCATCTCTGCTTCTAGCTAACCACCAAGGATCTCAGTGCCTCCTTTTTCATTTGAGACTTGCTCATCATCTAGATGCAATGAAGCGGGTGAGACAACCTCTTTGTGGTGAGGCATGAGGTCGGTGTCTTGTTCTAACTCTTGCTTCTCCATGTCTGCATCCAACTGTTTAAGCACCTTTTCTATCTCATGAGAAAATTCTTGCCTCTGCGATGGTTCACCCTGTTCACCTGATGCCAATTGTTCAAATGAATCAACTACTTGTATGGGCACTACTTCATCTGTCTGTACATCATATGCCCCCTATTGTATCTGTTGCTGTTGTTCTTCCTTCTCATGTTGGTGCAACTCTTGTTCTTTCCGAAGTTGCTCCCTTAGCTCATGCAACTCCTTCTCTACTTGTTCTTCAACTTGCGCAGGAGATGTTTGGTCCTCTAGAGTCGGTACTATGTGATATTGCACAACTCTGTGATGAGATTCATCAAAGGAGATGTTGTGCATCTCTGCTTCTGGCTAACCACCAAGGATCTCAGTGCCTCCTTTTTCATTTGAGACTTGCTCATCATCTAGATGCAATGAAGCGGGTGAGACAACCTCTTTGTGGTGAGGCATGAGGTCGGTGTCTTGTTCTAACTCTTGCTTCTCCATGTCTGCATCCAACTGTTTAAGCACCTTTTCTATCTCATGAGAAAATTCTTGCCTCTGCGATGGTTCACCCTGTTCACCTGATGCCAATTGTTCAAATGAATCAACTACTTGTATGGGCACTACTTCATCTGTCTGTACATCATATGCCCCCTATTGTATCTGTTGCTGTTGTTCTTCCTTCTCATGTTGGTGCAACTCTTGTTCTTTCCGAAGTTGCTCCCTTAGCTCATGCAACTCCTTCTCTACTTCTTCTATTCTCTTCTTATCCCTCTACCTTTGCGTGATGCGCTTGTCGTGCTGCTACCTCTTTGCCTGAATAGCCATAGCTACTTGTTCTACAAGTGGATCTGCTCGAAAATTGTAGCTTTTCTCCTCCTCCATGCGGTCGACAATATTCTTCTTCCCTTTGTCGCGCACATGTATGATTGGCTCTACTGCCTCTACTGCTGCTACTATTGCTATTGCTGGTGCTCTCCGTGATGCTGCTTCATGCTGCTTTGCCAACCACTCTACATTGAAGCCGACATGTTCATTGGTTCCGGAGGGATTATAGAAATACCTCCCATGAGTCATCATCGGCCCAATGAAATGACCTATCGTTCCAGTTGAAATGAACTCTCATGCAGTGATCCTTCACAATGCAATGTGGGTCATATGAGTTGAAGCTTCGGAGGTTGAACGGGTGCTTCTTCATATGTTCTTCTTCGACATCTGCTTGCCTGATACTCCATATCTCATATAACCCAATTTGCAATGGAAGAGTGGGCCAAGGTGCCTTATTCTTCCGCTACAGTCTAACTATCAATCTTGCCGAGATGTGATACGATACTTCCTGCATGACAAGTACATCCAAGACAAACTTTGGCAGAACATGTGGAGGCTTATCCGCACTGAACACTCGGATGAAAGTGCTAGAGGGTGAGGCATACCAATCTGTACTGCTAACAATGCCTCCATTGCTTCCTTTGACATGCAGGGTGGATCCTATTTGAATATCATCCTATATAATGGGGTGACAAAATGGTTGGACAACCATATGATTACTCCTTTGAAGCTACATTCGGACAACAACTTGAACTATGTGTCGACAACAGTCTCCACTGGTGACCATGCACACTCCAAGCCTGGGAGCTTATGTCGAGCACAGACTGCATCTAGGATGTAAGCGGACATATAAATCTCTGCATGCATACACTCGGGTGACTGTCGAGCCTTCATGACTTGTTCCTTCAGCTGATGAGCTAGCATGCTGGACCAGTTGCATGGTCTTCCTTCTCTAGCCAGTTGGTCCAATGTAATCACCCAACTCTGAGGAAATGTTTAAGTGCTTGCTTGGCCACTCAGTTGACATGAAAATATGAATAAGTATTGGCATGCCTTCCTCAATATATTTGTCTTGTAGATCTAATTGGGTGTCATCTTAAAACAAGCTTGCTCCTTTACCTAATCCTATAGAATGTCTCTCGAGTTAGCTCTACTGTTGGGCAAGCTGAATGGAGGACTCATGACACTCATGGGTTCTAACATTTGATACATCTCATCATAATCTTGTGCCGAAAAGGTTGTAAGCTTCGTCCCATTGACACTGCTCAAGGTCATCATCTCGGGATCAGTGTGAGAGATGATCCAGGGAATCATGTCCACGCATGGGAACGCGGGGTATCTGCATGCAATTCAGTATAAGTCGGAATTGTGAATGTTCACGTACACCTGATGGTCTTTGAGGTCTTCCCCAAAAGTGCCTATGGATGTTTCATTAACCTCTTGCCACTTCAGTTTGATGTCCTTGTTTAGATACAGGTTCGTATATTCATAGATCGGAAGACTAGAGGACACTTGCTCAACTGCTGCTCCAGCTGCAACTCCATCAGTGTCTTGTGATCCTATTCTCTTAGAAGCCATTGAGACAGATCAACACCTGAAAGATCTGGAGACGAGAAACATGCATGGAAAGAGGTATGCTAGTGAAAACAAAGCAAATCTGCAGAAGGACACAACACATACCTAGGAAACCGATGAGCAACATTGTGAAAATTTTACTGGGAGGCTGGGTGACTAACTACCAGAACTGCGCAAAATGCAGTATGGGCTGTTTGGGAGGCAGGATTGGTTGCTGGATTTTTGAAATGCATAATTTAGTCAGGTAGCTGGCTGTTGGGATTGTGCAATGTGCAATTACAACTGAGGACTGTTGGCCCAAGGACATATTTGCGCAATTTCTTGGGCCAAGCAGTCACTGTCCTCCATAAATGTGCAAAACAGTCTTGGACGTCAGTGCTAGGCAAGAATGTGCATTTCTAGGGAGGAAGGTAAGCCTTCCTTCACCAAATTGCACAATGCAGCCTTGGTGGAGGCAGAGTTTGGGCCAAGGTTGGCCTGACTCACTGACAGGAAGCTGAAAGCAACTAAGACAGTGCATGCATGGCAACTCTAAGTGATGGCAGAAATGAATGAAATATTCAACAAACAGATCAACATGCATGTGGGTGAGGCAGTTTGTTGGTTAGGTGAACGTCCGTGCAAAACAGTTTCATGCATGTGACAGCATTGAGATAGCAACGAAAACTGAAACAGAGTTAGGACAAGCTAGTATACATGTAAATGACAGCAAGCATTCAAAGAAATCAAGAAAACAACACTCACAAAAGCAAATACATAGGAAGCAATAGAAATGTTGAAAAAGACAAGTTAAGGCCACTTAACCGTGAATTGCTGAGCCGAATGTGTCGAAGAGTCTTGGATGTGCTGTGGGATGTCAAAGCTCCAAGATCGGTGTGAATGAATGAGCCATAGGGGCTTCACTGGGGGAGTAATACCATACCACGTGCATTCATATTGGGGGATATATATTGAGGAAAAAATGACATAATATATTGGGAGATATATAGGGGGTAAAGGGTTTTTATATTCGCAGGTATAAAAAATGGAGGTCAAATTTAATGAAAAAATATAAAGGGGTATACAAAATGTTAATGAAAAAATGGATATCTACAATATCTAGTGAAAGTAGGGGTTTTTTAAATTGGGAAGGTGTATTGGGTTCGTATTGGTAGGGTATTAAATAATTTGATTTTTAGAGGTATTTTCCATTATGTAGTCAAATTAAGGGTATTCTTTAGTATGACATGAATGCACGTGATATGTCAGAGGTTCATTGAGTGAATCCCCCATGGAATGAGCTCTAATGTGTCGAATAAATAAGTTTTGTCTCATGACTAACATGCCACAAATCTAGGAAAACACGACACTTGGAGGGAAACTTCTAAAACAACTTTGCATGTAACCCTTGGATGCTAAAAATAGCCCCCTGAATCATGGGATTCTTTTTGCATGTTGTCTCTTGCTATTCTAGGAAGAGCAAGTCATGCATGCATGCAAGTCAAGTCTCCTTGGTCTCATATGGAATTGGTCAACTAGACTATTCACACATGCAGTTGCTTAACTGCTTGGGAAAAATGCACATTCCTGGCTGAGAGCTGGGTTGACTGCCCAACAGGATTGCGCAATTTCTGGGCAGAGCAGCTGATAGCTACCCAGATTTGTGAAAATCCTATGCTGAGCAGCCCTGCTGGGGAAATTTGTGCAAATCCTGCTGGGAGTGTTGGCTGGAAGGATTGCGCAATCTTGGAGCCCAGCAGGCTTCCAGAGAGGATTGCATAATTTCTAGAGGGAAGGTTGGATGCCCTCCAGAAATATGCAATTTTCAAGGGGAAGGTTCTCAGCATGCAGCTGGATCAAGTCTGAGTGAACACACTGTGAGGGGAATGCATCAATTGTGATCAAAAGGTTGTCTTTGTGTGAGGAAAACATTGAAGCTTGAGTACTTGATGAAGCAAGAGAAAGTGTCATGAAAGGTTGGTAGGGAGGCTCCAAAACAGGCTAAGGAAAAATTTTCGAGGGTGGTTGTAGCCGCTACAACAGAACCTTAAAACATCTTATAAAATAGCTTATGACACAGTTCAAATGTATGCCTCCTCCATCTATGTTTTAAGAAATGCATGATGGTCAAACAAAATTTTGATCATGTCAATAACGTAATATCTATAACTTTGCATATGGTCATGAATATCAATAATCATCTTGTCTATGTTGGCGAAGAGGTCTCAAACTCCTACTTTCAACCATTCACCCAATATAGAACTTTAACCTTTCATCGAATACAATAATTTAGTTTATATATTATTATAAAATGTGACTTTTTGATGCAATTATTATAAACCAAATTTCTCATAATTTTATGGATTTTTTAGAAAATTTTGGACATATCTTAAGTGAAAGTTTTACTATTAACATCATCAGAGCCAAGTTGAACCTAGGTTGAGGCAAAATTTAATGTTGTATGGAAAAATAATATACCTACCTATCACCAAAGTATTTTTTATATATAATCTACACAAATAATTTTTGGAAGAAAAATGAAAAGCTAATTAAATTATAAAAGTCAACTCCTAAATTTTTCTTTCTTGCATCCCAACCACATCCTTGGATAGAAATATTTATATATAAATCCTTCACAACTGCCAATTGAACTAACTCAATAGACTAATTGCAATTGTATGTGTGTTTAATAATATGATACAAAGGTGAACAATTTTTCATTTTGTTTTATAAGTATTGTCCACACACACATCTCATGATTAATTTTAGTACATTGAAAGGGTTCTGATAGGTACCTTATGCTATTGAGCTAACAAAAGTTAATAATAGTGAATGAACACTTTCAAAAGTTTTAATAGTATTTTGAAAGGGATCAATGTTTAACAAACTACAACATACCAATTTCCCTCCTTCCAAATATGGTACCTAGGGTACAAACCCTAAATTCTTCAAGTCATAACGTTAAGTCAATAACATGGCTTAAATTCATCACAATAATATATTTATTAAGAAATAAAGATTTCACTTTCAAGAATTGTAATTTTGTGAGGTAGTATCCATGCATGTCACATGTATTTGTTCTCTTCACTTGTATAATTTATACATGGTAAATAGAGGCATGAACTTAGTCAAGATTTTTTTCTCTAGCCTTTACTCAAAGATCAACATGTATAATGTTTTTAATGGTCATATGTACATTTGAAAGACCAAAACCAAACTCTTGACCATATTCTCTTGCAAGAACAACTAACATGACTCTCATCCACGTACCTTAATTGATATTACTTGGAAATGAAAACATGACTTCTCCTAAATAATTCTCTTATATACATTTAAAATTCATCACTATGTGTGATCTACAACAAAAAGAGTTCATTGGAGCTAGCATTTCGTGGAGGGAAAAGGTTCTTATTTCTCAATTAATAACTAACTGGCATCAACTTCGATGTGAAACAGGATGGTGGACAAGGCCTAAAGAAGCTTGGGAAGAACAGGTGTGTACATTTTGCATGTCTGGGGTAGTGGAACTAGAAAAACATTTCATTTTGGAATGTGATGCATTCAAAGACATCAGAGAAAGTTATGGGAATATGTTAGCATTGGTTTCTTGGCATTGTATTTTCAGCGAGGAGATTGTTGGAAGGTTGAGCCATCTCATCATCAATTTAAATAAGAAAAAGATTGAATTGAAAAAGGCAAAAAATAGGGAACTAATGGTCCCATAGACTATTTTTAGTCTCGTGGACGTTAAAATATCATTTCATTTTATTCACTTCGACATTCCCTTTCCCCCACTTTAAAGGTATGCTAGTTTTACATAACCAACTGTGAAACATAAAAAAATTGCATTTGCGCCACCTAAACTTTGTTGGATGTCATCACTGACGAATTTGTCATATAACCTCCATTCTTGAAAAATAGGCCTATAACCAATAAGCACAGAATCCATTAAATGTTAACCTAACCATCAAAATAAAACCTCATAAGAAACAAGGAATTTTACACGATAGTGAACAATCAAACACTTGAAATTGTCAATCTAATTTGAGTAACTTTAATTTTTTATTTTATAGTTATATTTCATTATTCTTAAAAATTGGACGTAACATACCTCTACCAATTTATTTTACCTAATTAATATTTACCTTTAATAATAATCCCCATTCGACATTGGGTATCTATATTCTTATGTAAATGATATAGATATATTTTTATGTAAATGATTTGAGTCAGGTTAACATCATCAATTTTCTGCCTAGGTGTTATGTTCTGTTTAAAGGCATATAGAAATTGAGTTGTGGTATATGACCAAGCGTGTGTGTATATATGTATGTATGTATGTATGTATTATTGCGCCATGTTTCAAAGTTGGAAGGTTGACATATATTGTAATTTTTCTGAGATGAGAGACATTTCGAACTATTTTGAAACTCTCCAGTTATATGCCATGCCACTTGATAGTGGGTGACATGATCCATGGCTCTCGTTCACTGGGGTTTGGTTGAATGGATTGAGTTGGAGGAGGTGGTTAGAGGGTAACCACCCTCCAGACCTCGCGCTGCAAGTGACTCATTCCTTTGTTCTCCTTGGCTGAGAATGGCTCTATAACCTTTCTAGAGGAATTCTTGTTATGTTTTTTCTTGGACCTATCATTTCAATGCCCTTCACTCATTCAGGAAGGTAACTTATGGTTAGTATTTTCAAAGGAGCTTTCTTCAACATATTTTTTTTTGTTTTCACTTTGTATCAGTTACTAATTTGTCTTCTTCGTTTGTTGTGGTTTGAGCTTGGTGCTAAGGTTTTTTTGGCAACTTTAGCCATGGCTATTCACCAAATTTTTTTCAGAGATAATCAGACTTGACTAATTGACGAACTCGTCAAAGGGTTCATTCTCCAACAAGTAAATTTGTAATTGAGTTTTATTTTATTTTTATTTTCGTTCTACTATAGGGATCTCCTGTAATGAATCTAATGATTAGGGTTTTTAGGGCCATAGTTGGGAGCTGTCGAGGGAGTGTAGGTTTTAACCCCATACAGAAATTACCTGCATACGAATTCTAAAACACAGAAAATAAACTATGCAAGAGCATAACACATAAAACACATATACACATATATTTTCCCTGGATCCCAAAACCGGGACTACCAACTTGATTTTTCATTATGTTCCTTTCAATGTTATAATACATATTTATACATGCCAAAGCATCTAATACCATGGACCGAAAACCATCGCGTCCAAAAACATGTGCGAAAATCATGCACAAAACCATAGGTGGGTCCGCCCAACCTAACATAGGGTCCAAAACCAAAATTTTTACGGGTACGCCTCAAACCCCCTGTGACCCCTCCCCCCCCACTACACAATTGGCGCAACGAAAGGGAGCTCCGCCCCCACCTCTAACCCCCTGGTTAACTACGTGGGCTAGTTGTGGAAAGAATATAACACAACCCAACATTCTCCCACTTGTTGTTTTCTTTCCACAGGGGGCCAAAAAAGAGCTTAGTCATTTTTCCAGCCTTGAAATCCCCATTGTCTCTCTACACCAAGAGAACTTCTCAGAGGTCACAAATTTTGTCAATGAATCTATAGTATTCTTCAAAATGTCCACCTTTACCAGCAACAACTTTTTTTCTTCTATCATATCCCTCACAAAGTGATACTGAACATCAATGTTCTTTGTCTTTGAATGATATGCAAGGTTCTTTGCCAAGAAAATTGCACTTTGGCTATCACAATCTATCCTTATAGCTCCCTGTACTAACCCCATACTTGAACACAATCTTTGCAACCAAATTGCTTCCTTGCTTACATGAGTGGCTGCCATGTATTCTTCCTCCGTAGTTGATAGTTCCACTACAGATTGTTTCTTACTCATCTAACTGACTGCACCTCCAAATAGGTTAAACACATACCCACTTGTAGATCTTCTCTGATCCAGATCTCCAACCCAGTCTACATCAACAAAGCCACGAGTATCCAACATTCTGCCCAATCCTGATCTTCCTTGGTAGCACAAACCATAATCACTAGTGCCACGCAAATACCTAAAAACCCGCTTCACTGCTGTCCAGTGCTTCTTCCCTGGTTTTGACATAAACCTGCTCAATACTCCCACTGCATGTATAATGTCTAGTCTAGTACAGACCATCGCATACATCAGGCTATCGACTACACTTGCATATGGAACACGGGACATGTCCTCTTCCTCTTCTTGTGTCTTGGGACACTGTTTAGCAGATAACCTCACACCTACAGGAATAGGAACCTTCACCGGTTTACTATCCTGCATATTAAACCTCTGTAGCATTGTGTCAACATATTTCCTCTGGTTTAACCATAACTTCCTCTTTTCCCGATCTCTTTTAATTTCCATGCCCAAAATATAGTTTGCAGCACCAAGATCTTTCATGTTGAATTTGGAGGACAATTGGGTCTTCAAATCCTGGATAATTTCTTTGTCATTTCCAACCAACAACATATCATCCACATACAAGACCAGATAAATAACACAGTCACCAATTAATTTAAAATACACACAGTGATCTGCTTTACTTCTGGTGAAGCCAAGTCCCCGTATAAATGTATCGAATTTCTGATACCACATCCTTGGTGACTGTTTTAACCCATACAAAGACTTCTTTAACTTGTATACCAGTTCTTTCTTACCCTTCACCGCAAAGCCTTCAGGTTGCTTCATGTATATTTCCTCTTCCATATCCTCGTGAAGAAATGTTGTCTTCACATCCATCTGTTCTACCTCAAAATCAAAAGCAGCAACAACAGATAAAAGTAATCTAATAGAAGTTACCTTGGCAACAGGAGAAAAAATATCACCAAAATCAATACCTGGCACCTGGGAATAACATTTTGCTACAAGTCGAGCTTTGTATTTCTCCACCTTTCCTTCTGCATTTGTCTTCTTCTTGAACACCCATTTGCTGCCAATGGGTTTCCTTCCAGCCGGCAACTCCACCAGATCCCAAGCCTCATTTTTGTGCAAAGATGCCATTTCATCAACCATGGCCTCTTTCCAGAGTTTTCCATCCTCTAAATCTACTGCTTCTTTCACAGTTCTGGGATCATCGTCAGTAATAGATAAAGCAAAATTTGAACAGAAAGTAGATGGACTATACTTCTCTTGCTGCCTTCTTTCTTGAACCAATCTTCTCACACTTGGAGTTTGTGGCTCGTCATCTTTTGATTCCTCCTCTGCTGTAGAGTCTGATTCTTCCTCCTTAAGCTCAAACTCCATCGTCTCAGGTTCCTTTGGTTGGACTTCATGTTTAATAACATCTTTTACCTCTCTGAACACCACATCTCGGTTGTACACAACCTTCCGTGTGACTGGGTTCCAAAGCTTATAACCCTTTAAACCATCCTTATACCCAATAAAGATGCACTTTTCAGATTTACTATCCAACTTGGTTCGTTTCTCCTTTGGAACATGTACATATGCATCACATCCAAATACCCTCAGATGTGAAAGAGAGGGTTTCTTACCAGTCCATACCTCTTGTGGAGTCTTATCCTCCAACGCTGATGAAGGTGACCTGTTGACCAGGTAACATGCAGTATCCACCGCCTCTGCCCGAATTCCAGTCCTAACCCGGCACCACTGAGCATGCTTCTTTCCCTTTCCATCAATTTCTTATTCATTCTTTCTACAACTCCATTTTGTTGAGGTGTATATGGAGTAGTCTTCTGTCATGCTATACCACACTTCTTACAGAATTCTTCAAATTCCTTGCTGCAAAACTCTCCACCATTATCTGTCCTCAGCACCTTTATCTTCTTCTCTATCTGATTTTCCATGAGAGCCTTAAATTCTTTAAACTTGTCAAAGGCTTCAGATTTCTTCTTAAGGAAATATATCCATGTATTCCTTGAGAAGTCATCTATAAATGATATATAGTACACAGACTTACCCAGTGATGGAACCTTCACAGGTCCAAACACATCACTGTGCACAAGTTATAATATCTGTTTCACCCTCTTACTACCAGAGGGGAAACTCACCCGATTCTGCTTCCCATATACACAATTTTCATAGAAATCAAAATCCAGAGAGCTATTACTCATACTTTCTACCATACCTTTACCACGAAGTATTCGAAGGCCCTTCTCTCCAATATGTCCAAGCCTTTGATGCCACAACATGGTCTTCTCTCCAGAGACCACTATATTTTCTTCTCCACTTTCAGGAACCACAGAACTATTGCACCCATCAATAATAGTGCTACCTTGTAGCTTGTACAGAGTTCCAATTTGAACTCCCCACATCAATACCAATGCTCCCTGAACCATTTTGCAGGTATCCTTATCGAACACTGTTTTTACACCTGCATCATCCAGCTTGCTTACAAAAATCAGATTTCTAGCCAATGCAGGAATATGTAGAACACTCGGAAGTGTTCTAACCCTTCCACCTTGCAACTTCAACTTTACCTTTCCGCGACCAATGATTCTAGCCTTCCTATCATCCCCTAAGAAGACATCACCACCATCATTTTCTCATACTCGCAGAACCACTCTCTATGGGGAGAGAAGTGAAAGGATGCACCTAAGTCAATCAACCATGCCTCATGATCTACATGTGTACTTGAAGAAGCTAAGTACACATCCCCACTTTCATCTGAGGTAGTTTTTGCCTTTGCAGAAGGAGCATCATCAGATCCCTTTCCTTTATAAAGAGCTTTAGATTTACATTCCCTTTTGTAGTGCCCTTCCTTTCCACATTTCCACCACACCACCTTTACAGGTTTTCCCGGAGATTTAGATCTCCCTCTAGATTTAGATCTCCCACTCGATGACTTATTTTTGTTTTTGTTCTGGGACCATCCTCGTACAGACAAGGCATCACCATTCTGGCTCTCCATATTTTTCCGTCTCATCTCCTCCGTCAACAAGGATGAGACTATTTCATCAAACTGCAAGGTAGTTGCATTGCTACTTATTGCAATAACCAGACTATCCAACGAATCTGGTAGATAACACAACAAACTGGTGCACTTATCTTCATCTGAAATTTTAATATCAACAGATGCTAACTGACTTACCACAGTATTAAATGCATTCAGATGCTCTGTCACCGAGTCTCCATATTTCATCCTTAGGTTATACAGTTTTTTTCGCAGGAACAATTTATTCACCAAAGACTTAGATTGGTACAAAGTCCCTAACTTTTCCCACAAAGCCTTCGCCGTAGCTTCCCCTGATACATTCAGCAATACTAAATTTGAGACACACAATAGTATTGTGCTCTTTTCCTTCCGATCCAACTTCTTCCATTCTTCATCAAACACTCCAGTTTGTTTAGTACCTGGATCTACCGTGATCCAATGATCTTTATCCACCAACAGATCCTCCATATTGAGTTTCCACAACTCAAAACTCTGACCATTAAATTCCTCAATCTCTATCTTTCCACTGCTCGCCATCTTCTTTCACCACTAGAATCGATCTTGCAGATCTCCCACTGAACAGGGTCTACCACAGGCCCTAGTGAAACCCCTCAGCAATAAAGGCATCTCCTTGAAGCCAAAACTACTCTGATACCAAATGTAGGTTTTAACCCCGTACAGAAATTACCTACATACAAATTCTAAAACACAGAAAATAAACAATGCGAGAGCATAACACACAAAACACATTTACACAGATATTTTCCCCTGGATCCCAAAACCGGGACTACCAGCTTGATTTTTCATTATGTTCCTTTCAATGTTATAATACATATTTATACATGTCGAAGCATCCAATACCATGGACCGAAAACCATCGCGTCCAAAAACATGTGCGAAAATCATGCACAAAACCATAGGTGGGTCTGCCCAACCTAACATAGGGTCCAAAACCAAAATTTTCTAGGGCGTTGCCCCAGACCCCATAAAGTGGTGTTACAGGTATGCCTCAAACCCCCTGTGACCCCCCCGCTACACAATCGACACAACGAAGGGGGCTCCACCCCCCCCCTCTAACCCCCCGGTTAACTACGTGGGCTAGTCGTGGAAAGAATATAACACAACCCAACAGGGAAGTTGTCACCTTTTTAGGTAACCCCCATTCCTAGTCTTTATTTAATAGGTTATATCCTTTTCAAACTCGACTGGTATAAATCGGCCCTAACATCTTTTACCTTATTTTTGGGTTTGCTCATTGATGAGCAGTAGTATTGCAGCAAGGATGCTGCAACTCCTGGGCTACCAACTTTACTTATCAACCCAGGGTTCGTACAAACTTGGAGGTGACAATGCTATATGCACAATTAGAAGTGAAGGTCCTGCCTGTTGTCACTTGTTCATCCGGCAAGAGACCCCAGGAGTTCCAAGCCAGACTTCTATAGAGTTAGAAGAAGCTTGATTCTCTGATGGAAGAAGAGCATATCTATTCTAAGAGAGCTACTCTACTGCAGTAATGAAGAAAACAACATGTAATGCTAAATCACACCATATCCTAATTAACCATTTAACAGCTATGCTAAGAAAAATTTCTAAATCAACACTAACCTAATGCTGCTATCTAAGTTATAGAAGTAAAGAGCATCAAACAAAACTAATGTGTAGGCAAAGAAACTAGACTAAATTTGTTTTCAATTTTTTGGTTTTTAATGATCAGATAGTGTTAGAGTATGATTACATAACCAAATTGAAACTCAGGAGTGGCAACATTTAAATGATATGTAGAACAACGTTCAGGAAGGAATCAAGCGGAAGAGCAATCAGAGATCGAAATCAGTGAAGGGAGAACGTAATGAGGCAGCAGTGCATAGGAACCGTAGGATCAATCAACGAACAGTAAAAACAGAAGATGAGTAGCAGAGATCTTATCGCAAGGGATTAAGTGAATAGAGGGATGAACAACATTAATGGAAGATGAGCGGCGGATATCTTATCACAGGGATTAAGTGAATAGATGGATGGATCGATCAACGAACATGATTAACAAAAGATTGAGTGGCAGAGATCTTATCACAGGAGATTAAGTCAACAGATGGACGAACAACATTAATGGGAGATGAGCGACGGAGATCTTATCGTTGGGATTAAGTGAATATATGGATGGATCGATCAACGAACAGGTGGTAAGCAGTTTCTTGCGCGCCATCAAGCTGTAAGTTGTATTTTTAATTTTCACACGAAGAGCCTAAGTGAGTGACACGTAGCACAGGAAAACCACTTTTCTCGCTTGCGCTTGGGTAGATATTGATCGTGCAAGAATTCGCGCGAGATTGCGAGAGAGCCGTTGGATCATGCAGGATTGATCAACAATGGAGATCGGCCAAGCTAGTTGGTGATCAGGTGATGCGATAGCCATTGGATCGAGGGCGCGACAGATTGATGATGGAGATTTGGAGCACATAAAGTAGGTGGAAGAATTCACTATAGCTGTTGGATCAAGCTAGACAGATCGACAACGGAGATCTGGAGCGCATAAAGTCAAGTGTTGAAATGAATCAGATAGTGATTGGTCAGATTTTTTATGGATCGGATGGTAAGGAAATCTAAGGGTATAATCTGATCAAAACGTGTTTTATTAGCTTCCACTTAAGCATTTCATGTTGAAGGAAATGAGCATATGAGCAAAAAGTGATGGAAACAGACAACAATGAAATGAACCTCATACTGAATCAAGACAACAAACTTCATGCAAGAACTCTTGGCTAGCCTACTAATTGAAAGAAGGCACAAATGGAAGCAAACTAAGACATTACCAATCTATGCTACACTGATGTAATAGAAATGCATCTACTTAAGCAAATGAACAATTAAACCATGAATCTATGTGCTACACTGCTGTAATGGAAATGTAGTTATTTAAGCAAATGAATGATTAAACCATGAATCTACGCTAGCATAAATGTACAATAAAGAGGAGCCTTGACTGCTAGGTTTGGGCCCTAACCCAAGACCTTCAGCCCTTTGAGTTAACTTAGTGCTGGATCAAAACAAAGCTCATTCTTAATATAAAAAACAATTGATTACATCAAAAACTGTCACAAGTCTTGCAGCTCGAAAATAGAGTAAAGTTTTACAATCTAAAATCTGAATCCTACTGAGGTCCTAGGCCTCTCTACTTATACGACTAAAGTCTCCAACGACTTCCTTAAAATTAGGGAGGCTCGGCTCCCAAACTTGAGATAAACTGGTTCTTTGACTTTCACTTGCTCGGCTGCCTTCTAGTCCTCATGATTTGGCTGTTTGCACTCCGAGCTGATGGAGGAATATTCGAATGTAGGGGTAGTAGATGAGGAAGATTTACCTCCTATAATTCCTCTCCCTTGTCCCATTCGAGTTTTGACCAAGGTCTTTGCCAAAATTCCTTGCTTTTATCCTTTAATCCTGCGTTAAATGCACATTAGACCAAAAAGAAAATTATCCAACTCTAACTCATCTCATAAACAAAATATAATCAAAAGTATGCAATAAGTTGTGAGAATAGTTGGTTTGACTATGCTAGGAGGTGAATTAAGGCCCATATAATTACCCAATGATGAGGCTCATCATCACCCCCCTACTGAAAGTGTTGCTCATCCTCTGAACAACTTGGTCAATGTCCATGCCCTTCATGGCTCTGGTAGCCTCTCTAACATCCCATGCCTCTGTTGTGGTCTCTTCTTCTTGTTCATAGAAGCCTACTTTCCTTTCTACTTATTCCCACTGCCTCTTTTCCTCTTCTTCTTTTCTCCCTTCTAGCATCCCTAGGAGTAGTGGTGGACTGAGTTTTAGGCCTATCCAATTGACCTTCAACCTTTGCATTGATTACTTATACATAGGTGTCATGTTGAGTGCCTCTCTCAACCTTTGAGGGGAGTGATATTCTCTGATCTTCAAGCTGTGTGGCAGTGTGTTCCATCTCATGAAGCAGGCATTTATACTATCATCTCCTAGTAGCCTAAACATATCCTCAAAATGTGAAATTGCTTGCTCTTGGGTAGCAAGATATCTAGGTGCCAGCTGAGGATCATTTGCAATTAGATTATGGTTGCTAATTAGGGCCATGGGATTTGATTATTCAACTCTGATGAAAAGAGGTTCATTTTGCTCTCTGGACAATATTCTTTTCATCTCTGCAGCCCTTGACTCCTCATGGTTCATCCATGATGCCAAAGCCATTAATTGTAGATCTCCTAGCTCGGCATTAGGATCCCAAACATTCATGTCTATGAGGGCCTTGTTGTGCAAGTAAAACTCAACCATTTTTTCCCTATCCTCTAGTGTACTTTGATCACAAAGATCAATAAACTGCTTGTAGTCCTAAAATGGCATGGTGCCCCTTTGTGCTAGTGTTTTAATCTAAAATTGCAGCCATTGTTCTCTGAGGTAAAGAGCATAGGATTTAGCTAGCATCCTACACTGGATGGCCTCCAAGGAGAGGCTAGCCATACATGCTAGTTGTTTTTCCCTTTCTTGCAGTTGTCCTCTCAGCCATGCATTTTCCCTCTCAAGTTGATCTCTCATTATTGCTTCTTTGTCCCTTGGTTTAGGGGAATCTTCAATCTCAATATGGATTTTTGTTGATATTTGTGGCTTCCCTTGTTTGATTCTTGTGCTCTCTCTTGTTCTGAAATATAGGGGGTTTGCCTCCTTCTTTTTCCTTTTTGCTTGATTGGGTTGCTGAGAGCAGTGAGGGAAGCTACTACCTCCCTCTTAGGGGCCTCTAGAGACACCCTAGGTGACTCCTCCTTGTGTTCTTCCCATTTCGTTTCAATGCCTTCTTCCTCTCTGTTTTTCTTATCTTCTTCCTCTTGTTGTTCTTTCTCATCTCCATCAGTTTCTTCCTTCGTTTCCTCCTTTGTTTCAGCATCATCCTCCTTCTCTTCTGCTTCATCATGTTCCTCTGTATTAGTTTCTTCTTCATCCATCTCATCCCTATCTAGCTCTGTATCTTCTTCTTGTTGTTTTGTCTCCTACTCATTGACAAAAGGACTAACATCATAGGTGAGGGTTTTGATGTCATCCTCTGCTGGTAAGTCATTGAAGACTGACCATGTTATAGGGATCTGGAGGTTTTGGAGGGCATCCTCAATGAGGATCTTGATCAACCCATGGTGAGCCAATTATTGGGAATTCCCTTCCTTTACTTTCTTGCTGGAGTCTATGAGTAATTGCATCAAGAAATAGGGTATGTTGAGTCTTTGGTGAACTGGTGTTTCTACCCCAAATCTCAATTCTTCAAGCATTTTAAAATGGTAGCCATAAACAACACTGTATCTACCCTCACATGAGATATATTTGATGAGTTGGTAACCTACCTCAATCCATGGGTATGGCGGACTGTCTCTCTTTAATCCATTTTTATCCTCTGTGGGTTCTTCACCTTCTAAAAAGAATTTCCTTTTTGCCACTTGATTGTCTACTTTGTCTTCTTTTCTCCATGGAATTCCTAGGGGAAGTGTGGTGACCCTACTGATGAGCTCTGGGGTGAGATCTATAGTGAGCCCTCTAACTATAACAGTGGCATGGATTCTGTTGTGTGGAGTGAGGGAATGAGAAAATTCTTGAGCCACCTCATCATCATACCCTGTGAATTTTTTGAAAAACCCCATCCATTGGTGTCTTATAAAGATTTCAAGAACTTGGGGGTTTTGTTGTATCCTCACAGTGTTTGTGGGTTCTCTCCTATTAAACCCTCCTGTCATCTTGCTTGTGAGGCTTGAGGAGGAAATGAGAGGTTTGACACAAGAATTTTAAATTCAAGAGAAAATAGAGTTTCTTGTGTATGTAATTCACCTCCCACAGTTGTTATATCCACTAGCTTTTAGAGCATTTCTAGTTCATTTGCTTGTAAATGGGGATGGATTTTTAGATCCTACCTCTTTAGAATGGTGGCAGTGGACAGTTCTTGTGATATTCCCTCTTGAACCCCTCTCTTCCTATCTTGTAGACTACCTCTGTGTATCTTGTAGACTGCTCCTGTAGACTATTCCTATAGGAATTCCTGTGCATGATCCTATAGAAATTCTCTTGCAGAACGATGGATCCTTGCTTTCGGTGGGTGGCCAAAGTTATAAGCGTGACTTGAGTGAGGGAGTTTCGAGGAGGTGGAATGCATGAATGCATGCAAATGATGTTTTGTTTCCCACTCCTTGTAATCAGCTCCCACCTTGTAGATCCGTAGTTAATCACTTCTTGTCCTACTCCTCCTCTGTATTTGAGTTGACTGCAGCCACGTGTGAGAGGACACCCAGTTTTGTATGTGATGACTGAACGAAGGTGGCCAAGTTAACTGGCCACCTTTTCACTTATAAACCAACTACCTTGTAACCTTTACAACTTTTGATCAAATTATGCATATGAGTGAGTGAGCGGGATACTTACATGTGGTCTCGATGCCATGATGTAGTTGTCAAAGATCAGATGTGATGCATTGTTTATTTTTGCATGGTCATTCTTCTTCCTCCTTTGTTGTCTGTGACTGAAGAACTGATGTTGCTACTGTTATGGAGCTCTTGGATCATCCCAATGAAGACTTGTAGCTAATGATTGATATTCTATGGGATAGGCTGCTACATGATTTCCTATAGGATGTCCTGTAGCTACTTCTCCCTTAGAATTTTTTAATCATGTTGTTGGCTGGGGCTGCGAGGATGTTGCAATGAATGACTGTGTGTGGAGCGAGGGAATAACTGGCAGAAACTGATCTATTTTTGTTTTGAATGGTGAGTGCAGGGATGATGGTAATGGACAAGGTGATGGGTTAGATCATGTCTAGAATGAATTTTGGGGACCTAAACAACCTACCATTCACCCTTGGATTGCTTCCTGTAGGTTTTCAGGGGATCCTGTAGGAAACACAATCTTCGCCTAAATTGAAGCAATGAAGTGAAAAAACAATGGAATTGATGGAGGGATGCATGGTACGGAGTGGAGGAGATGAATATATGAGGCAGGGTTCCCTTTGGATCCTCTCTTTTCTCCTTGATTATCTTTCTCGCCCACCTGCAAATAACAATTATGTCTTTTTCTCTTTTTCTTTTTTTTTTTGAAAAACACCTAGGGTGCCTTAGAGAGGTTTTCACCCTAGATGTTTGCCCTAGGCGCCTCAAGGAAGGTTTTCACCCAGGGATCTTCTTATTATTTTTTTTTTTTTTCATTTTTTTGCCATCATTGGGCCACCTCATGGGGTTTTCAACCCAAAGATGGGACTCAGACACCTCATGGAGGTTTTGACCTAAATCCTTTTTTTTTTTTTTTTTTTTTTTTTTTTTTTTTTCAGTGACCTAATGAGGGAGGAGCTGGAACTTGCTCCACCATCATCACCATCTTATTGATATTGTCAATGAACTCTTGCTTTGATAAAGGCCTCTTGTACATTTTCAATCGGTGTCCATTAACAAGCAATGGAATGGCTTCTTCATCTATAGTTCTGATTTGCACTGAACCATTATCATGGCATCTTTCCACCACATAAGGTATGAACCATCTTGCCCTTAGCTTGCCCTTGAAGTATTTATAGCTAGAATCATATAACAATTCCCAATCACCCTCTTGAAATTACTTCTCCTTAATATGTTTATCATGCCAGATCTTCCTCTAAAGCTGAACTATCTCTGTATGTAGGAGGGCCTACATTCTAAATTCATCCAAGCCATTCAAATGGAACAATCTTTCTTTCTGTGCATGACTGAGATCCAAATCTAGTTGGGCTGCCATCCTCAATGTGTTATATTCAAACTCAATGGACAACAAATCCTTTTTCCCATAGACCAACTCATAGGGTGTAAATCCAGTGGTGGTCTTCCATGTTGTATTATAGGCCCACGTGGCCTCAACTAGTTTCTCTGCCCAATCCTGTGATGGCTGAGCAGTTCTTCAATCATGTTGGAGGTAAACTGGTTGCCTTGGTCTATGACTAGCTCTCTAGGGTACCCAAATTTGTAGAATACATTCTCCCTTAGGAACTCAGCCACCTTCTCTTCTGTTGCTGCCTTAATTGCCTTGGTTTCAGCCCACTTAGTCAAATAATCAGTGCACACAATAATGTACTATTTTTTCTTTGAAGGAGGGTTGATAGGCCCAATGAAGTCCATGCCCCACTTTTCAAATGGCTCGAAATTCACTTGAGGTTGTAGGGGCATTTCATCTCTTGGAGTAGGCTTTCCCATCCTCTGGCACCGATCACACTGACTAATGTACTTCTTCACATCCTGATGAAGAGTGGGCCAATAATAGCCCGCTTGTAACACTTTGAATGTTGTCCTCTTTGCTGCAAAGTGACCTCCACAAGGCCCATCATGACAGGCCAAAAGGATGTCAAAAATTTCCTCTTCCCTTACACACCTTCTCAAGACTTGATATGGGACAAGTGTGAAAAGATTGCCCCCAATCCAGGTGAAGGGGGCACTTTTCCTGACTATCTTACTCTTTTCTTTGGAGGGTAAGTTTGGTGGGAACTATGCTGATACCAAATAGTTTGCTATATCAGCAAACCATGGGGAGAGAACTGAAATAGCAAACAAATGCTTGTTTCATAATTGGTCATCCACCATTCCTTCTTCACTTGCAGGTAGATTCATCCTAGATAGAAAGTCTGCAACAACATTTTCCTTACCAGGCTTATCAACAATAGTTAGATCAAACTGTTGTAATAAAAGAAACCATCTTATAATTCTAGCATTCACATCTGGTTTGTTCATTAAATATTTGATTGCAGCATGGTCAGTATGCACAAATGTTTGGTAGCTTGTAATGTAATGCCTAATTTTTTTTAATGAATGCACAATAGCTAGGAGTTCCTTTTCGGTCATAGTATAATTTAGCTCAGCCTTTGACAGGTTCTTACTGATAAAATAGATGGCATAGGGCAATTTCTCCTCTACTTGACCTAAGGTTGCTCCTATGGCTTTGTGTGAGGCATCATCATGAATATGAAAAGGGAGGGCCCAATTTGGGCCTTGAAGAATTGGTGCAGTGGTCAACTTATCCTTTAAAATGTCTAAGGCCTCTTGATAGCTTTTTGACCATACAAACTCTGAATCTTTGGCCAACAACCCAAATAAAGGAGAGGCCAACTTGCTGAAGTCCATTATGAACCCTCGGTAGTATCCAGCTAACCCTAAGAAACTCCTGACATCCCTCTGCTTTTGTGGAGGTGGGACCCTTTGGATGATTGCTATTTTGTTCGGGTCCACTTGCAGTCCTTGCTGAGATATTGAATGACCTAGCACGGTCCCTTCAGTCATTAAGAAATCACAATTTTCTGGACTGAGAGATAGGTTCATTTCAATTCATTTGTGCAATACTTTTCCTAGGTTAGTCAGGTCTTCTTGAAAATCACAGCCATAAGGTGTAAAATCATCC
Source organism: Pinus tabuliformis (assembly GCA_031772625.1). Lineage (NCBI taxonomy): Eukaryota > Viridiplantae > Streptophyta > Pinopsida > Pinales > Pinaceae > Pinus > Pinus tabuliformis. The sequence continues at coordinate 761,028,812 of CM062807.1, read as the reverse complement.
ATATAAATTTCCACCGCATCATGTACTAATTCAACAAAAATACTTAAGACTGCACTCTAGAAAGTGGCTGGAGCATTGCATAGGCAAAAAGGAAGGACCCTATAGGAAAAAGTACCCCAAGGATAGGTGAATGTGGTCTTAGCCTGGTCTTCTGGGTAGATTTGGATTTGGTTGTACCCACTGAATCCATCTAGGAAAGAAAAAAACTTCTTCCCTTCCAGGCCATCTAGCACTTGGTCAATGAAGGGTAGGGGAAAGTGATCCTTCTTTGTGGCTTTGTTCAACTCCATGTAATCGACATAAATCCTCCACTTACCATTTTTCTTGGGAACTAACACTAAAGGAGAGACCCATTCATTGTTAGAGCTGGATTCATCCTGTTTTGTGGTTGTCAGACTGGCTTGTAACCTTCTTTGATGTATATGTGGTGAGTACACACTGAGGGGTGTACTCCCTTCATTTCCTTGTAACTCCAAGCGAATGCTTCTAGGTTTTCTCTCAACATGTTGCATAGATTTTCCTCTTTGAGAGAAGAAAGAGATGGATTAATTTTCAAAGATTTCTCTAGGCAAAATTCTATGGTTTTTACACGGAGTGGGTTGGAATTGGCCAAGCATAAGCCAATTGGATGATTGTTCTGGTTTTCCCTTACTTCTTCTTCTAATGGTAACAAACTAAGAGTTGGACTTTGGAGTAGGTGTTCAATTAAGTCATCCTAATCTTGTTGTCCTCCTCCTATGGTTGCTTCCAAAGCATAAACTTGGGTTGAATAAGCCTCATCTTCTTCCTCCTCCTCCAACCATAAAGGTAAATAATTCTCTAGAGAAGGTTGTGCAGGAGGGTATAGGACTAACTGCTTGGACATATGCCCATTCTTGATGCTCATATTCCCAGCTCTGCAGCAAATGTAAGCATCAGCTATGGCCAACCATGGCCTCCCAAGGATGAGATGGTATCCAGTAAGCTTAGCCTTATGCTGGAGAACTAGGAAATCTACAAGGTACTCCTAGGAGTCAATGGAGACCATCACATCCTCCACAATTCCCTCAGGGTGACTATGGAACGGTCTGCAAGTTGCAGAACTGTTGTGGTCTTCCTCAATGACCCTTGGAGGTTGAGCTTGAGCATGGTGTCCTTGGTCATCACATTAATGGCAGCCCCAAGATCAATCAGAGTGTGTGGGACGATGGTGCCATTGATATGCACATCTACAATAGGGATTCGAGGGTCCAAATATTTTGGACATATTACCTGCCCGAGAATTAAGTCGGACAGCTGCCCAATGACATTAATGGTAGAGGCATCCCTTTTTCTTCTTCTTGGATGCTTGAAGCATTTTTCCTTAATCAAATTATTGTAAATGGGAACATTTTTTATTTCCTGGAGAAGGGGGATATTTACACATAGATTTTTCAATTCTCCCAGAAGTTCAGTTTCTTCTGCGGTAGGTTGGAGTGGTTGGGTTAATCTCTCAGGAAAGGGTGGATTTAATTTAAGGTTACCTTCCTCTCCTTCTTCCTCAACCTCCCTATTTGGAGAGGGAGGTTGGTTATCTGGGAGAATTCTCCCAGATCTTAGGTTGATCTCCTAGATTTCTACAGCATAAGTTGGATATGATGTCACTCCATTGTATACTTGTTGAGCCTGCCTATTGTTCGGGTTCGAATTTGGCTTGGCAAGCATCTGGGGTTGCTTGGGTGGAGCAGAGTGTAGGAGTTGTGGTTAGGTAGGTGGTGGAGGCAATAGAGCTAGAGCATTGTTGTATTGGGGCCTCCACCCCTGGAGTGGGGTATTCCACTGAGGTTGTGGCGGAATGTAAGGTTGAAATGACTGGCTGGCTGGCTGGGAATGATACTGAGATGCATAGGACCAAGGAGGGGGTGTAGACCAGGAAGGATGAGCAGGGGGTCCCCAAGAAGGTATAGTTGTGGTTTGGTTGGGGTTGTAATATGCATGGGATGACCCTTGCATACCTTGCTGGTATGGTCTAGGCCCAGGAGGTCTCCTTTGGTTGATGTAGCAAAGTTGCTCATTGACCCCTTCAGCTCCTTGATATATAGCTTTAAGTCTGGTTAAAGAAGGGCACTTGTTTGTGGAGTGGTTTTCTTCACAGACCGAGTAAATCTCAATGCAATTCAATGGACACTCATTCCTGGGACGCCTCCTGTTGCATCTAAGACAAAATATGGCCAAGGATCTCTCTGTTTCCTCTTGATTCCTTTTGATATTCATGGTGTCCAATTGCAAGGCAAGGGTTTGCAGCATCTCACTTTTGAAATCTTCTAGCATATTTCCAATTTCACCCTTGATGGATGAGTTGGAAGATGATGTATTGGCCATAAGTTGACTACTCCTACCCTTTTTCCTGGCTGCCCTAGAATGGTTTCTAAAGACATTCTTGATATCCCCATAGGGTAATTGGTAGATATCCCCTCCTAGTAACAAGTGTAAGGTATCCAAAATTTCTTCCCTTACTCCTCTAAGCAGGACCAGCTTTAGTGATTCGGGGTCAAGTGTGCACCTGGCCCTTTTGTAACTAAGTTGGAATATTTCTTCGTAGTCTTCTAAGGATTCATCCTGGCCCATGGTCATCCTGAAAATATCATCTTTAGTATCCTTTGACCTATAGTAGTCCCTATATTTGTTGTTAAAATCATGCTGCATCTGAGCCCAAGTTGTGATTCTATCTCTAGGTAAACCCATGAACCAGTGCAATGCTACATCTTTGAGGGTAGATGGAAACAATTTTAACTTTTTCTCATCATCTGTATGGTCAAAGGTTCAGCATATAACAACAAACTCAAATAGGAAAGTGTCAGGGTCCTCTATGGTCAGGCCATGGAAATGAGGTAGGGCAGAGGGGCTTATATTCTTCATCTCAGTGTCCCCATTGGTTTCCCTGATGGGGAAGGCACCCTCAATTCTCTCTCTATTTCCTCTATCATTTTGGTTTCAGCCATTAGTTCAGTAGGAATGAGTTCTTCTTCTTGTTCTTCCCATGTAGGTTCTTCAAATATGTCAGGTTTCTCACCTAAGGGTTCCTCCAGTTCACAGCCACCGAAGAAGAGAAAAGGTTGGCTGTTGGATACATTGGGGGTATTTGGGAAGAATTTTCCTAAATTGTCCCTACTCCTACGAGGAATGAAAGGAAATGTTTTTGGGTTGGTTTTTGGAAGATTTTTTTAGCAAGAAAGTACTTTGTAGAAATGAAATTTTTGATTGAATGAAAACTACTGACAGAAAGAAACTACTCGCTGAATTGAAATTCTACTTGCATAATGGAAAGGAAAGCAGATAATGACAATTGAAAGAAAGGAAGCTACTAGATTACTTTTGCAGAAATAAACTAATGGCAGAAAATTGGAGACTAGAAATAGAAGAAAAGAAAGTAGTAATCACATTCTACTCAGACACCTCCCCGACAACGGTGCCAAAGAGTGATGAGTGTCAGTATTGCCACAAGGATGCTGCAACTCCTGGGCTACCAGCTTTACTTATCAACCCGGGATTCATAAAAACTTGGAGGTGACAGTGCTATATGCACAAGTAGAAGTGAAGGTCTTTCCTGTTGTCACTTGTTCATCTGGCGAGAGACCCCAGGGGTTCCAAGCCAGGCTTATATAGAGTCAAAAGAAGCTTGATTCTGTGATGGAAGAAGAGAAGATCTATTCTAAGAGAGCTACTCTACTGCAGTAATGAAGAAAAAAACATGTAATGATAAATCACACCATATCCTAATTAACCATTTAACAACTATGCTAAGCAAAATTGCTAAATCAACACTAACCTAATGTTGCTATCTAAGATACAGAAGTAAAGAGAATCATACCAAACTAATGTGTAAGCAAGGAAACTAGACTAAATCTATTTTCACTCTTCTGGTTTTTGATGATCGGACAATGTTAGAGTCTGATTGCATAACCAAATTGAAACTCAAGAGTGGCAACGTTTAAATGATATGTAGAACAACGTTTGGGAAGGAATCAAGCGAAAGAGAAATCAGAGATTGAAATCAGTGAAGGGAGAGTGTAATGAGGCAGCAGTGCATAGGCACTGTAAGATCAATCAGTAAAAACAGAAGATGGGCGGCGAAGATCTTATCGTAGGGGATTAAGTGAATAGATAGACAAACAACATTAACGGAATATGAGCGGTGGAGATCTTATCGCGGGGATTAAGTGCATAGATGGATGGATCAATCAACGAACAAGATTAACGAAAGATTGAGTGGCAGAGATCTTATTGTGGGAGGTTAAGTCAATAGATGGACGAACAACATTAATGGAAGATGATCGGTGGAGATCTTCTCGCGGGAATTAAATGAATAGATGGATGGATCGATCAACAAATAGGATTAACAAAAGATTGAGTAGTGGAGATCTTATCGCGGGAGGTTAAGTCAATAGATGGATGAACAAGATTAATGGGAGATGAATGGCAGAGATCTTATCGTGGTGATGAAGTGAATATATGGATGGATCACATCAAGTCATGTGGCAACAGAAGGGTAAAAAACGTGTGGAATGATGGAGTTGATTTCGTAGGTGGTAAGAAGTTTCTTGCGTGCCCTCAAAGCTATAAGGTGTATTTCTAATTTTCAAGTGATTAGCCTAAGTGAGTGACACGTAGCATGGGAAAACCACTTTTATCACGTTCTCTCGGGTGGATATCAGCCGTGCAAGAATTCGCGTGAGTTTGTGCGATAGCCGTTGGATCATGCGGGATTGATCAACGGTGGAGATCAGCCAAGCTAGTTGCCGATCAGGTGACGCGATAGCCATTGGATCAAGGGTGCAACAGATCGATGGTGGATATTTGGAGCACATAAAGTAGGTGGAAGAATTCACAATAGCTGTTGGATCAAGATAGACAAATCGACGGTGGAGATTTGGAGTGCATAAATAAAGCGTTGAAATGAATCAAACGGTGATTGGTCAGGTTTGTTGTAGATCAGACGGTAAGGAAATCTATAGGTATAATCTAATCAAGACATGTTTTATTGGCTTCTGCTTAACCATTTCGTGCTAAAGGAAATAAGCATCTGAGCAAAAAGTGATGGAAACAGACGACAATGAAATGAACCTCATACTGAATCAAGACAACAAAATTCATGCAAGAACTCCTAGCTAACCTGCTAATTGAAAGAAGGCACAAATGGAAGCAAACTAATACATAACCAATCTACGCTACACTTCTATAATGGAAATGCAGCTACTTAAGCAAATGAATGATAAACCATGAATCTATGAGCTACACTGCTGTAATGGAAATGCGGCTATTTGAGCAAATGAATGATTAAACCATGAATCTACTCTACCATACATGTACAATAAAGAGGAGCCTCGACTACTAGGATTGGGCCCTAACCCAAGAGCTTCAGCCCTCTGAGTTAACTCAGTGCTAGCTCAAAACAAATCTCATTCTTATTATCAAAAAAAATGGATTACATCAAAAATTATCACAAGTCTTGCAGCTCGAAAATAGAGTAAAGTTTTACAATAAAAAATCTGAATCCTACTGAGGTCCTAAGCCTCTCTACTTATACAACTGATGTCTCCAACGACTTCCTTAAAATTAGGGAGGCTCGGCTCCCAAACTCAAGATAAACTATTGATTTGAATTTCACTTGCTCAACTACCTTCTAGTTCTCATGATTTGGTTGTTTGCACTCCAAGTTGATGGAGGAATATTCCAATGCAGAGGTAGTAGATGAGGAGGATTTACCTCCTATAATTCCTCCTTCTTGTCCCATTCAAGTTTTGACCAAGGTCTTTGCCAAAATTCCTTGCTTTTATCCTTTAATTCAGTGTTAAATGCACATTATACCACAAAGCAAAATATCCAAATCTAACTCATCTCATAAAAAAAATATAATCAAAAGTATGCAACAAGTTGTGAGAATAGTTGGTTTGACTACGCTAGGAGGTGAATTAAGGCCCATATAATTACCCAATGATGAGGCTCATCACTCATGCAGGTAATGCTTTCAGATTGTAGCCCTCCAATCATCACTTCATGAGTTCAATTTCCCCTTGAACCAAGTTCTTCTTTGAATGTATTACCTTTTTTCTATACCAGTGATTATTGGGTAGTGGTTGAATAGGGTTTCCCTCTAGGTTTTTTGCAATTGTCTCAAGTATGCCATCTTTGGCTAGTCTTTAATTCCACCTTTTTAAACTGATCTAAAATTGTGTATAGTTGGGCCTTATTCTATTAATAGGCCATTGCACAGGATTCTTAATAGTTTATACTTGTGTTTTCCTTTTTAAAATTACTATGGCCGACAACCTCTATTCCATCCAAAATAGTGTTATACATTTGTATTCCAAGTCATTCTATTGCACAGTTATTTATTAAATTTGGGCCAAAGTCCGATAAATGTTAATGTGGAGATTCAAATTTTCTTTTACTAGAAGTTTTCTCTATATTTCCAAGTGTAGTGTCCCACCTTGGCAAGGTTAGTTTTGTGACACCTAGAGAGGATGATTTTCAATGGACCGATATATGGATTATGCATGTTAAAACTTGGGAATATGCCTATAAGTTGTAGACCTAGTTTTTGGTCATATGATTAGTGGGTATATACTTATAGTGGTATCTTTGATTATGTTTATCCGAGGGTTTTTAGTTAAGTACATGTTATACAAATGTTTCTCTTTCTGCATCTGAATTATGACATAGTTGTATTGCATGGATGGTGATCCATGATGGAGACACATAGATTCATGGATGATCATGGTTATGTGCAACATATGGGTAATAATGATTTATGGATGATACCTGATTTGTATGATTATATCTGTGTCATCTTGTACTGAACAAGATGTGGTAGGGGAATTGGTCATTTTCCAACAAGGATGCTAAAATTATAAATGACTGTGGAAGTCATTTCTTCAAAACCAAAATGACTATGGAAGTCATTTCTTCAAAACCAAAATGAATATGGAAGTCATGCACAATTTTGGGTAAAATGTGTTGAAAATGCAGTAAGAAAGTCTCAATTTTGACTTTGTCCTTAATCAAATTGCAGAAATTCGAAATTCCACGTCAGCAAACAACTTGAAGGAGTTAACTAAGGTGACATGGCTCTTGTCACTCAATTAAGAACACTCAATTCGAGTTAATGAATTGAATTTTAGGTTACTTGAGTTGATTCATAAAAAATAGGAGTCTAGCTCAGTTAATTCAAGTTAGGGACATGAAGTTCAGTTGTGTGCAATGGGTTCCTAAATTTTAAGAGCCTAGGTTGAGTTAATTTCAGTTGTAGCAATTTAATTCAGTTAAATTGAGTTATGGTTAGTTAAACTAGTTCTACCTGTTGGAGGAAATAGTGGAAGGTCAACTTGTGGAAGTGGAACTTCAACCACACACAACAGTAATCTAGATAACTAATCAATCATCCTAAATTAGCTCATGCATTCAGAGAATTTGAGATACCCAATTGAGATGGATATTTCAAGGAAGTGTACTATTAGTTGTAGATTATTCCAATGTGTATAGGTGGTGCATGCAGTTAGAGGAAGGACCAAAAGGAATTGCACAATATAGATGAGGGAACTTCCTAATTAATAGGTTCATAATTCCTTAAGGAACAACACAAGGAAATAGGAGCTTGGAGGGCTTGAAAATTTCCTAAGTGTTGGCCAAAGTCAGTCAGTCTGGCAAGGGGGATAGACTATAAATTTGCAAGGTGTTTTCAAGCTTGAGAAAGCATATTTATTTCATCTCTATTCTCTGATAATAATGAAATAAAGATAGGAAGGGGTTTTGAGTAGTTGCTTTCCCCGAGATAAATATATGTGCATGTGTGATGTTTCCTTTTGCATGTCTATGTTTCCTGTTCTAGATGGTGAATCAACTTCCGCAGATCAATAGAGTAGCTTCATATCTTGTGATTTAGAAAATTTCATGAGCAGTAGTGAATCTACATGTTAATTTTAACATGGTATCAAAGTTGGAAGCACTGTAGAGCAGATATTTTGAAGTTGTCATTGTAGGAGGTTCAAATTTGAAGATCAATGTGTAGGTTTTCTTCAGGATTGAGAAGATGGATTTCAATGGACTCAGGCTTGAGTATGCCTTGGAAATAACCTCAAACTTTGTTGCATAAAAGGACCACATGGAGGAAGTATTGGATGACAATGGGATGCTAGAATACATCAAGATAGATAAAGTAAAACCTCAAGCATCTGATGCCAAAAATCTTGCTCAGTGGAAGAAATATGTGGCCAGGGAATCATAGTGGAGGAAGTACAAGATCATAGTCTCAAATCTCCACGGAAAAGAGAATTTTTTCATGATCTGGAAGCTAGCACTCAAGGACAAGCTTTGAAGTATCAAGATGCCAAAGAATGACATAATTTTGCAATATCTGAGAAAGTTTACACAGTGTCGTGATGAACTTGATGTGGTCAATTCTAATGTCCATAAAGAATATTTGGTAGCTCTATTCCTTATAGGCCTTCCCAAGAGTTGGCATTGCTATTAATATTTGTTAAATGGTAAGGAGAAACTACTAATTTGGGAGAGCTTATGGTTCGACCTAGTACAAGAGGAAATAAGGCGGAATACCAGAGATGGGACCTCATCCAAAGAAGACGGAGAGGAATTTGCATTTGTCAGCAAAGGAATGAAGGCCAAGGGAAAGAAGTCCCAAGGTGAGGCTGAATATAGTCAAGGGTGAAAGAAGAAAGACTTGTCCAAAATCAAGTGTTTCAATTATCATGAGTTCATGCACTATGCCACGAAGTGTCCACACAAGAAGACAAGCAAGAAGGAGCCTTCAGTAGCATTAGAAAGTGAAGCTTTGGCTTCACAATTTGAGCTTGACTTCACTCTCATCACATGAATGGTGAGCACCATGATGGGGATTGTGTGGTACTTGGACAATGGTGCCTCATTCCACATGATGGGGAATAGAGAATTTTTCAGTGACTTGGAGGAGAAAGATCTCAAAATGAAAATCGAGTTTGGAGACGACAAAAGGTATATTGCTACTGGGATTGGTATAGTAACCTTTCAGAGGGAGTCGATATCTCCCCTTAGGATCAAGAATGTCATGTTCATTCGACTAAAGAAAAATATCATCTTTGTAATAGTGTTGGAAGACTGTGGTTATGATGTGATCTTCAGCAAAGGGAAAGCATTCCTGAGACACATAGCCACGGGGCAAGTGAAACAGATCGGTGCTTGAGTCAAGAACCTATATGCACTTGAGGTAGAATATGAATGAAAATCCTAGAGGAGAAATGGAAGGGTTAGAGACATGGTGGTTGAGAGGGAGCATGATTTCCCTCTAAAAATGGAGCCTGAGAAGTAGCCTCAAGAAGTTGTGGAGCAACCACAAATGAAGAAGCAGAGAGGAGGAAGATTGGAGACATCCACTCAAGCAGAGACCTCCAATAGGAGGAGAGTTCGAGCCAAGGGGACAGAGGGATCACATGTAGCGATACCTCCAGGTGTGAGGTGGGGAAATGTGAAGCCCTAGTCGAAGAGTAGCAAAAATTTTGGCAGGGTCCATTGAGGCATTCTCCTTATGGATCATTACCCTGCTATGAGGGCCCACAATATTTAGTAGAAGGAGGATCAATGCTAGTTAGATAATGTGGAGTGCAAAGGATTTTTGAAACCAGACAAGGAGGCTTAGTAGTAGAGTCAACATCAACATGCTTTTCCCAGTAGATAGTTACAAACATAGTTGATTCAATTTGTTTTTCTTTTTATGCTTCTCAGTTGCAGATGTTGCAGTAGCAACAACAACAGAGAGAGGTGTTGCATGCAGTACATTCCATAGGTGCATGATAGGGATGGTTGATAATCCCTTTCTTGCTGAGGGGTAGTGTTAAAAATGTAGCAAGAAAGTCTCAATTTTGATTTTTTCCTTAATTAAATTGAGGATATTCAGAATTCCACATCAGCTGACAACTTAGAGGAGTTAACTGAGGTGACATGGCTCTTTTCAATCAATTAAGAGCACTCAATTCGAGTTAATGTGTTGAATTCAGTTTACTTGAGTTGATTCCTATAAAATAGGAGTCTAGCTCAGTTAATTTGAGTTATGGACATGAAGTTCAGTAGTGTGTAGCAGGTTCCTAAATTTTAGGAGACTAGGTTGAGTTAATTTCAGTTGTAGAAAATTAACTCAGTTAAATCAAGTTATGGCCAATTAAACTAGTTGTAACTATTGGAGGAACTAGTGGAAGGTCAAGTTGTGGAAGTGGAACTTCAACCACACTCAATGATCATCCAGATAACTAGTCAATCATCCTAAATTAGCTCATGCATGCAAAAAATTCGAGTTATCCAGTTGAGGTGGATATTTCAAGGTAGTTTACTATTAGTTGTAGACTATTCGAATGTGTATAGGTGGTGCATGCAGACATAGGAATGACCAAAAGGAATTGTGCAATCTAGATGAGGGAATTTCCTAATTAATAGGGGCCTAATTCCTCAAGGAACACCACAAGGAAATAGGAGCTTGGAGGGCTATTGGCTAAGTGTTGGATAGAGTTAATTAGTCAGGCAGGGAGATAGACTATACACTTGCAGGGTGTGATCAAGCTTGAGGAAGAATATGTATTTCATCTCTATTCTTTGATTAATGGAATACAAATAGGAAGGGGTTTTGAGTAGTTGATTTCCCCTAGATAAATCTTTGTGCATATGTGATGTTTCCTTTTACATTGCTATGATTGTTGTCCTAGATGGTGAATTAACTTCTATTGATCAGTAGAGTAGCTTCATGTCTTGTGATTTAGCAAATTTCATGAGTAGTACTAAGTCTACACATTAATTTCTATGAAATGTGTTTAATTTAATTTCATTATGAAATTCATTTGATTCCTTTGATCTATGAGATTGTGATGTGTGTAGGTCTTGGAACAATACCTTACCAACGAACCATCAATTCGGTATGAGCTCACAACCAATATCTTAAGGTGAAGTGTGAAGTTTTAAAGCATAGAGATGAGAAGCCATGTAATTTAGGGCATGGAGTCCTAAATCCATAAAAGATCAAGACGTGGAGTCTTGGATATATAATAAATATTAGGGCCTAGAGTCCTAAATCTTTCAAAAATCAAGGAGTGTAATCTTGGATCTTTGGAGTAGATTAGGGTGTGTAGTCCTAAATCTAATAAGGCATGGAGAGACATGAAATAGGGGTGCAAAATCCCTATTCTCTAGAATAAAAATACCACTTGTGGGCATCAATCAACTGAGTAAGCCAACCTCATTTAAACTCTAAATTAATTAAATTCCAAAATTACCCACTTTGGAAGTGCTCTTACCTTTAATATTATTTTAATAAAAAGGTAGATTATTTATTTATGAAAATAAAATAATAACAAATTATTTAAAAGTGACACATGGGGTCATTATGAATATTAAATAATTTTTGTCATTATATATTTAAGAAAAATTGAGGGATTGTCATCACACAAGAGGGTGATGAATAATATGAAATAATTGAATTTAAAAATATTTTTTTGCATGAAAGCAGTGATGTCCGACCCCACCCAAAGGATGTAAATAGAGAAGCATCCCCGTGGTTTGAGGGGGGCCTGGAGAGTAGCTAAATGCTACCAAAATGAATCAGATTTCCTCAACTAAATTACTTAGTTATTCTACCTAGTTGAGTTGAACATGAGTGGTAGTAGAGGAAGTGAAAATTATCTTCCATAGCTTGCCTTATATATCTCTCTATGTTGTTGTATATTGGTACTACTTGTGACCTCTTATAGCTCATGGGATTCTCCCTAGATATGGTTGGGTGGAAAACAAAATGGCTTACAATGAGTTTGTAAGGGAATTGGAGCAGGAGCATACTCTCATGTTTTTGGAGTTGGCAAGGAAGTTGTGGAACAGATTGGTTGATTTCTCAGGTAAATTTTCTACTTGTGTTACATGTGCTATTAATTAATATTTTTTTTATGAGGTTGTAGCCAACTTACTTTGCAGATAGCTTTGGTATTTCTAAAAAAAATTATTACGTTCAATGGCAAGGTTCTGTCCACTATATGGTAGGGTGAATTGTAATTATTATGCCCTTCACCCTTCTAAGTGTTCTTTTCTTATTTTCAATTTGAAGTTCCATGTTTTAATTGTAAATAAATTTAAGCTTATCTCACTAGTACATCTTTGTTTATAAAAGAATTATGAATTCTTTTAATTGTTTAATTCATTGGAAGTAAGAGTATATATGTAACCTAGAGTTAGCAGTGCTAGGTTGCATGGAGAAGTTGTATTGATTATATTACATAGTCATATCATTTTAAAGGAAATGGTTAATAATGTATTTAATTATTTAATTGGTGCAATCTCGACATGTTCTATTTACTATGGTTAAAAACAAATTATGTAATTTAGCTACAAATTATAATACTCATGTATTGATCTAGGTGGAGACTGGTGGCCACCCGCCTATTCCACCTAGACCTCTAGTCGGTTTCATCTGATTCCTTGTTTATTTCAGCATTTACTATTTTTAGGAGTTTTTCGGGTCTTGAACTTCTGTAGCAGTTTTGAACCCCTAAATGACATTTTTTTTAGGTATTTTGTAGGCATGGGATTGGCACAAATCCTGTGGTAATCGGGGAGAATTTTCCAACAAGGTATTGTACACGCCAAACAGAGATAATATGACCAAGTTACTACCCCGGGAAGTTGGCTTCCCAACCAACCCTAATGGGGCCCATAAACTCTTGGCGTTACATCTCCTGGGGTTAAGTTTTCTGTTGTTTATGGTTTTCTCTTGTTGTTCAATAATAAATAGGCCCTTGAGCCTCATTTTAATACAGTTTAGAGGCATGTATCTGCCACATATCTTCTCAAAGATAAGCTACCATCGCCCAAGCTAGTTTATTTCCATTCTGTTTGTAAGCATATTTTAGTATTATGATATTAATGAAACAAAGTGTTATTTATTTTGCATCTTTGTATTTATGGTTATATCGATAATTTTTTCATTCTTTTTTAATTTTGGATCAATGGTATTAGAGCAGTCTTCTCGTTCTCTATTTTTCTTTACATGTCCCCAACGAGGTTAGGGTATAAGGAGTTACGACTCGATCTAGTTGAACCTTTGCAAGATTAGCCTCACAAACCCATACGGCCTCCCATGGCAGAAGAAAATAAAGACGAGGGGCCAGGAGATCCTTTCAAAATATTACTTGAGGAATCCCTCGTGCGACATAGGAACATGATGATAGAAAAATTTTCCCAGATCCTTCGACGGCCACCCACAGGTGACACTTCTTCATTCATCAGCCACTCTGGAGGTGCCACTCCTTTTAAGGTACAAGTTAACTTTGATATTCCCATATTTGAGGGCTAGATAGATGTAGACACCATAGATAAATACTTAAATCTGTTGCAAGGATATTTTCAGTTCACGAGTTTTCCAATCGGAAAAAGGTTACTTTTTCACTTCTCAAAGCCACCCCACACATTAAGGACTGGTGGGAAACCTACTATGAACAAAAGGAGGAGAGTGAATCCTCATTGTTTTCAGTTGCACCCACCTAGGATTCTTTTTGAGATTCCATCAAGGAATAATACTACCTTGTGGGGAGCTATGAAGATAAATACATATAGTGGACCACACTACGGCAGGGAAGGGACCAAGATTTTTCGTAGTTCACAAATGTTTTCCATACCCTCTACATGAAGTTGGGTATCAAGGATTTTGAGTGTCATTTGGTACTCAAGTATCGTAGCTGTCTACACAAGTACATTTAGAACGAGGTGGAGTTCCTGGACATCTCCTCTCTTAGCACAACATACTAACACGCAATCAAGATCGAGCAAAAGTTTAAACAAAAGAAGAGAGACTTTGGATCTATGAATCTAAAGCAAGGAAAAGGCATTGCCAAACCATAGAGAAAAGGCCAAAACCAAGGTGGGGTGACCTAGGACAACCCACTGAAGCTGTAAGCAAAAAAAATACCATGAAGCCAAAGAAGGACACAAGAAAATGGTGTGAGTTCCATAAGAGCTCCACTCAGTGTCGGGCCAAGCAGTCATTGGTGGTGGAGTTGAAGGCTTTCGAATGAGACGCAGGTTATGATTCTGAGTCAGAACCCAACAAGGGGAATGACAAAGGGAATCAGATAATTAACGTGGAGTCTAGTGCCACCGTGGACACCACCAAGATCCAGAAGAATGAGCTTGAAGATCCAGAGGAGGGGGAATTCCTCTTCCATTCATAGATCTAGGTGAAGGGTTCTCCATTGTAGTTCATTGTTGACAATGGAATTCAAAATAACCCCATTTCAGTGGAGGTCATGAAGCAGTTGGGCCTACCGACGACAAAACATCCATAGTCATACACCATCAAGTGGCTTCACTGAGGACAAGATCTTCGTGTCAACCAACATTGTCACCTTCCCTACAACATCAAGCCCTTCATGGATGAGGTATTGTGTGATGTTTCTCCTCTTGAAGTTTGTGATGTATTATTAGCAAAACCATACTTGTGGAAGTGTCATGTTGTATATGAGTCTATACCTTGCTATGTGATTATTGCTTTGGGCAATAAGTTGTACAGGATACATTACGTAGCCCTGCCTACCGCCATGTCTTTGATCACTACAAAGAAATGCAGTAAGATTATTTCCCAGACTAGGAATTTTTTTTTTCCTCATGATATGCCGTCAAGGCAAGAAAAAGGTTGTGGCCACAACTTCCAGACAAGTCTCCACCGTACAACAATAGTAGATGGACAAGGTCAGGGAGGAGTATAAGGACATTTTTGCCTCACCTACAGGGGTACCTCTTCACTGTCAGGTCAAGCACTCCCTCGATCCGACCCTGGGCGTGCCGCTACCCAATGGACCAATCTATCAACACTCTATTATGGAGAACAATGAGATCAAGAGGTAGATTCAAGAGCTGTTGCAGAAAGGGCACATCAGGCCAAGCTCATCACCTTGTGGGAGCCCGATTGTATTGCTACAGAAGAAGGACAAGACTTGGAGACCTTGTATTAACTATTGAGTGTTGAAGAAGATCATTGTTTGGAAAAGGTACCCAATCCCATGGATTGATGACCTTCTGGACCAGCTGAAGGGGGCCAAATATTTCAGTAATATTGACTTGAATTCTGGCTATCACCAAGTTCCTATCAAACCCTCTGATGTGTGGAAGGCTATCTTCAAATCCAAGGAGGTCCTTTTCAAATGGTTGGTAATGCCTTTTGGGTTGACAAATGCCCCCGCAACCTTCATGAGATTGATGGATGACATCTTGTGACCCTTCACCAATGCATTTGTGGTGCTGTATTTAGACGACATCTTGATCTTCAGTCAGAGTTGGGAATAACACCTCCACCATATTCGACAAGTCCTTCAAACCTTGCGACAACACAAGTTGTGTGCCAATGTGGAGAAATCCACTTTTGGCATGACCCATGTTCAATATCTAGGGTGCATCATTGATGAGCAGGGTGTGCATGTGGACCTAGACAAGATACAAGTCATTCGGGATTGGCTAGCCCCAACCACCCTACCATAGCTCCGCAACTTTATGGGTCTTGTCAATTTCTACCGTAGGTTTGTGTTGGGGTTCTCTCATATCACTTGGCCTTTAAGTCAAGTCATAAAGGGCAGAGCAAAAACAATTTTTTTTTGGTCCAAAACCCAACAGAAGGTGTTTGCTAAGTTGAAGTATCGACTCTTCTCTGCACCAATATTCACATTACCAGACCTGCAGCAACCATTTGAGATTGAGACAAACACCTCTGACTATGCTATTGGTGCAATTCTTACTCAATAGGGACATCTAGTGGCTTACTACAGTGAGACAGTTTTGAACATAGTCCAAAAATATCCCACTTACCACAAAGAAATGCATTTCATTGTTCAGGCCTACCATCAATGGAAGCATACATTCTAGGGAAGGAAACAGTCATCCACATCGATCACCGACCCCTGCAGTTCATACAAAAGCAAGGGAAGTTGTAGAACGATTGCCCTCATAAATGGTCCACCTACTTCCAACAATTCCATTTGAACATTAAGTACAAGAATGGAAGCACCAATAATGTTGTAGACTGCCTCATCTGACCACCAGTCATGACGCTAATCATTATGCTCGACTCTTGTGGGAACGAGACTTCCAGGTGGCCGCATATTTACCAAAGTGATCTAGAATTTGGCAGCACATACCAGACACTCCTGGAAGGGAAGCAAGTTCGAAAAGCTCACCTTTGGGATGCACTGTTATGCCACCTAGGAAACATTTGTGTTCCTTCAAGTGAATGTGCCAATATGATTTGGGAGGCGCACTACAGTCGGGTCACTAGACATTTCGGAGTAGGAAAAACAGTGGTAGTATTGCAAAAGTATTTTTATTGGCTGAAACTTCGTCAAGATGTTTGGAAGTACATTATATCATGCATTGCCTAAGAAATTTCCAAACCAACCATCAAGAAGCAAGACCTATATACTCCTTTACCTAATCCCAGTTGACCTTGGGAATCTATCTCCATGGATTACACGTCAAGCCTTCCTTTTACTAAGCATGACAATGACTGCATTTTCGTGGTCATTGACAAATTCTCTAATATGGCCATCATGGCAGACTACAAGAAGAGTATCATAGCAAAGGCCACTGTTAAGAACTTCTTTGATTGATTTTGGGTACACTTTGGGATCCCACAGTCCATTGTCTCATATCGGGATAAGAGATTCCTTAGTGCATTTTGGTTAAGTCTTTGGTTGATGCTAGATACAAAACTTACTAAGTTCGCAAATTTCCATTCCTAAACTGAGGGCCAAACTGAGGTTGTCAACAGGATGATTGTACACATTATGCGCATGTACAACTCAAAGCATCTATGTACATGGGATGAAAGTCTCCCCTATGTCTAACACAGCTCAACGGAGCTCTCCACGTCTCAATGGGCCGCAACCCCTTTTAGGTAAGGCTGGGATTTCATCCATTATGTCCCATTGATGTGGCCATACCATTTGTAGCTGCTCAGGCAAATTCGACTCATGTCTAGTCCGAAGTTGACTGAGATACCAACTTCATTGAACACATTCAACACATTTGCAAGTGGGTCCATGATATATTGGATAGATCCAGTGCTAAGTACAAGCAACACCATGATCAACATCGAGTGTCGCATAAGTTCTAGGTGGGCGACAAAGTTTGGCTACATTTGCAAAAGGAGCACCTCACTAGACCCCACCGCAAGTTTCGCCTTCTCTAATATGGGCCCTACACCATCACCAAGTTTGTTGGTGACAATGCCTTCCAACTCAACATCACATAGTTCCTTGGACTGCACCTAGTGTTCAATGTAGACTGCCTTCGGCCATACTTTCCACCATTATTGGACACATCCGACATTGCAAAACAACTCACACCAACAAAGCTCAACCCAAACTTCAAAGAATAGGCACAAATTGATCATATCATGGAAACGTATATCAAGAATACTCGCCAACAGAGGATTCAGCTATATCGAGTTGTCAAAGAAGACCAACTCCTTCACAAAGGAAAGTGGTTCAGCAGGGACCGGGTTCAATAGAAATGTCCTCACCTCATGGAGGTTCTACATGCAATGGGGACCATTGCTTCCTAATGGGGGAGGAATAATCCATGTGGATATTGGTGGCCACTCGCCTATTCTGTTATCACCTAGATTGAACCTCAGGCTAAAAGAAGGCAATGCTAGGGTAACCACAAACCACGCTTAGCCAAGTAGCTAGCCCTACTAGGCCAGGAGAGGGCTCTCTCCGTAAGGATCTCAACCAAGATGACTGGATCAATAAAATGATATTAGTCTAGGGATAGTAGCACAAGGTTTGATTTGATTTTGAAGGATTTTGTTGGATCATGAGGAGCCAAATAGTTAGGGCAAGGAAATTAGGTCAAAATTGTAGGGTGTTCGATGGGGCAAGGTAGGCACAAGGCTCAGCACTCTAAGGTTTGATGGGTGAGGTGATTCAAGACAGGTGAGGAGCTAAAAAGAGCATGTAATCAACATGGATTCTTCCTAGACTGAGGAAAACATAGACTGTGAATATTTTCCCAAAACAGAGCATAAATATTATGGGTTCTGCCTATCAAATTGAAAACATTCACTTAAAAGAAATGAAATGATTGATGAATTACAAAAAAAAAATTAACATATGATCACAATAGGGAAAACTGAACTGAACATCATACCACATTGATCCCAAAAAAATAGTTGTAACTTTTCATTAATCTCCTGCTGAAAACTGATACAAAATGGTGTCTACTCAAAGCATAAGCATCCAATTGAGTCCAAAACTTTACAATGAGAGTGAAGAAAAAGATATAGAAATTGATTCAACCTCCTCCCATCCTCAGGGGTCGAATCCCTAAGATGAGGAACTAATCCATCAAAAACTAAACAAGAAACTGGAATCTAGGCAACCTAACAACTTGCCTCTAAAAGGGAGGAAACTGATTCATTTGTCCTCAAGATAGCTTTTTCTCTAATGAATCTACCTTCTAGTAAATATTATCCATCCTATTTACATGCATAGTCACCATTTACATCAGTAAAAATATCATCCATGAGAGAGAATGCAAAATTACAGTCGTTGGCATAGTGAAGTGATAATTTAGCATAAAATTGCCCTATGCGCAACACTTTTTGCAGGACCATTTTGGAGATCTTCTTGGTGTCCAAATTGAGCTCATGATAGCTCATTGAAAGCCTGTCTTGTCTACTTTCCAAATATGCCTTTAGTCCCCCATTTGGAGGTGATTTGACCCCTCAAAAACTGATTCTCTCAAGACTGCTTCTGTGGCTCAAAAAGAGGGCAAAAAGGTCATTTTTTGGTGTTTTTTGATCTTCTGGTTGACCAGTTTTGCTCCAAAAGCTTAGAAAATTCATAGGGTGCATGTAATAATCATTGTGAATCAAAAAATTTGACCATTTCCTGTTTGGATGCCCCTAGGAAAAGCGCAGCGGCAGTGGCGCTGCACATAGAGCCAGTGGTGCTGCACATAGAGGCAATTTTCCTGAGTCAAAAATTGCAAAATTCTTCAAAAGGAAAAAATTCTCAAAACTTACTAAAAATTCATGGAGAACACCACCATCAAGTGTCTAGGTTATCCAAGGAAGCTTCAGCAAGTAACGTAAGCCTATCACCCTCCTTTTTGCCTTTGACTACTTGTTTTAGCCTTGTCTTCATTTGCTTGACTCTTATGTTGCAAATCTTGTTCCAGGTCCTATAATGGTGAGCCATGTGCCTAATGATTTGATTGTACCTGTTGGCCTTTTGTAGCATCTTCTCCAAATGAAAATTGACCCTGTCAAGCCAAGTTTCTCTATCCTCCTCAATCTCCTTTTCAATCCGTTGTTTTGTAGTCAAGGTGGCTGAGGTTTCTTCCTCTTGCATCACTGATTTGCCTTTGTCACCTTGCCTCTTTGCTTTGAGAATTTCCAACTCCATAAGGACTTGTTTGTTACTTAGCTACTTGCTCTCTTGCTCAAGGTATGTAATGACATACTTTTCTCTCACCAAGTTTTTCATCAGTGCTTGGATCTGTGCATCTTTTTCCCTTATGGTTATATTTTCATTTATTGCCTCATCTTGAGCCTCCAAGTCGACTATCTCAATGCCAAGATGAATGTGTGGTTGTTCTAGTACATCATGTTCCATCAAACCAAATTCCCCTTCCTCTTCACCATTGAGGCTTTCCTCCAACATCTTTTCTTTCCCTTTATGCACCTGCTGCACATATTGTACCTGTTGTGTTGATGAAGAAGGCAAAGCCCCTTCTACAGTTTGTGGAGAAAGCATTTTCTTATCTGTTGCAAACAACTTTCTAGCCCCTCTCTAATATGTTTTGTAGGTTTCTGGATTCTCAAAAACTTTAGTCTCTTTTGTCTTTTCACTTTTCTTTACTTTGGCACTGCTAGAAGGCATTTCTGCTTCTTGGGGCACCGATGGAGGAATCTGAGGACAATTGAAGATGTCGTTGGAAATAAATGTATCCCAGGAGATGTTGAGGAGGTTTATATGATGTAGCACAATCATCTTAATCAAGGAATAATGATAGATAATACTCATCCGTTGGGGGTATGGCTTTTTCTGTACAATGTAGGCCATCTTCTCAATGTTCCTGAATAAGAGATAAAGGATGTTCATCATTTTCACTGTTGTGAATTTCATAAGAAGCCTAATATGATAGGTGTAAAATATGGAAAATCCACCCTCACATGTAAAATACTTCATAATGATCCTCATCATAGGGGCATACTTGTCGTCAAGGAATCTGAAAGGAAAGGTCCTCTTCTTTTCACTCCTATACCTGGGTTTAATGTATGTCCCATAATAGTGCTCATCCAAATCTTATGCTTTATACCATTTTTCCCCCACATTTAGAATCCTTGTAACATCAGCAATGATGGAGGATGAAATTGTAAATGTCACCCTTGCAAGAGTTACCTTGTTATCACGGAGATTGGTTACAAGAAACTTGGTCAGTTCAGGATGACGTTGAACCCTTTGTACCTACTCAAAAAACTCATAACACCCTAGATGCATGAAACAAGAGACAGTTATATGAGAAGCCTGTAACTCTCTGATGTTTAATGGTTCCTCTCTGATAATTATGCCTCCCTTATGTGGTTTTCTCTGATGTTGAGGTTCATCTCCCATGCTTTCACTGCCACTATTTTCCTCCTTCTCATAATCTCTATCCTCTTTGTCCATTTATTTTGAATCTGAAACTTTGAAACCCTAGAGAAGGTAATCAAGAAGTGAGTTATGGTGAATAGGGATGGGGGAAGGGGAGAGGATTTTGTGTGATGTAGGATGAGATATGTATGATGTGAGATTGATAAGGAGGATATTTTTTGGTAGGGACTGTTTAGATAAGGGTTTAAGGATTTTGTCTTGGGGATTAGGGTATAGGGGATAGGTGTAGGGATTTTGTTTGGGGGATAGGGTATGGGCGATAGGTGGAGGGATGTGACAACAGAATGTGGGAATAAGGGATATGGTAAGCATGGTGGGTTTTTTAGGCAACCTAGGGTTTGAAAATTTAAATAGCAAACAAACTTCAAAATCATGAAATGAGTGTCGGGAGGATGACTCAAGGAGTGTACTTACTTGTTTAGAGGCCCTAGATAGAAAAAAGAGAGATTTAAATGGTTGATAGGGTGGTATTGGTGTTTTTCAGCCCTATGCGTAGCGCCTTGTACAGGTGTGTGTGCTCTGGTTGTATGCACAGCGTCGTGCAAAACATGCACTGGAAAACAAGCCCTATGCGCAGTGCTCTGTCTATATGTGCAATGCTCCCTCTTCTATGTGCAATGCCTCCACAATCGGCTCTATGCGTAGCGCCTCCAACTCTATGTGCAGCGCCTCCTCTTTGCTCAGCCACAAATTCTCCCCTCCTCTCCTTCAACTCCCTTCTCTCCTTCAACTCTCTTCTTTCTCTTTATCAAATGAATATGATGAATTTGAAAAAGGATTTTGAAATCTTATATAGAGGGTGATTTTGATTTTTCTTTAGAAAAAACCCACTTTATAATGTTTTTGGAACTTTTACTTTGTCTTTAAATCTCTATTTAATTCTTTTCTTTCTTTGTCTCTTTTCAGGTGGATGATGCTTTGATTGAACTAATTTCTTCAATGGCTTCATTTTCTTGCAGCAAGGAGAAATGCTTGGGTAGCTTATGGGAACACTTATTACATGAAATGATTTGAATTACATCAAAAAAATATGAATCAACTAAAATACTCTGTTTTCATCTCAAAAACATGTTTTTGAGATGAAAATTACATTAGTGAAATAAGATCTTTATACAATAACCATGACTTCACTCTTTGTTTATTGGTCTTCCTCATACCTTTGTTGCCCTTTATTTACACTTGAAATTATGCTTTTGACCTTGGAAATGAACCCTAAGACCTAATGGAAACATAATTGCCTTGACTCTAAAAATAACATAACTGAATGCAACATGGAGATGGGTCAACAAATGTACCTCATGAGGGAAAATTTGATTTTGTGAGAAGAAGACAACCATCAGTGGACCATTTTGGCATGACCTAGTGGAATGACCAAAAATTCAGTATAAGACACATAAAATGAAAATGCAAAGAGTAGATTTGATCCCTGATGGAAGTATGCATATACTGGCACTAACATATTCCACCTATACCTCTAATTAGTTTCATTTGTTTCCTTGTTTATTTTAGCATTTACTATTTTTAGCATTTTTCAGGTCCTAAACCTCCGGAGCAGTTATGACCTCATAAAAGATGTTTTTTTGAGGTTCGTTGTAGGCCCATGGCCATAGCTAGAGGCCTACTACAAATCCTGTAGTACTCGGAGAAACCTTTCCAACAAGGTATCATACATGCCAAACAGAGATAATATGACTAAGTTATGTCCATGGGAATTTGGCTGCCCAACTAACCCCAACAAGGCCCACAAACTCTTGGCGTTACATCTCCTGGGGTTAGGGTTTTGGTTTTTTAGGGTTTTCTCTTATTGTTCAATAATAAATAGGCCCTTGAGCCTCATTGTAACACAGTTCAAAGGCATGTAGCTGCCACCTCTTCTCATAGATAAGCTACCATCTCCCAAGCTAGTTTATTTCCATTTTGTTTGTAAGTATTCTAATATTAATGAAACGAAGTGTTATTTCTATTGCAACTCTATATTTATGGTTATATCTGTAATTTTTTTCGTTCCTGTTTAAGTTCAGATCATGTGCGTACAATCTTCTTATTCACAAAGCAATTTTTTATTTCCCTTAGAGATCATTCTTTAAAAAAAGGTTTATTCTTTGTGGCAACAAACCCATGACAAGTTTTATCTTTTATCTGAAACACAAATCGTTCAATTTCTAGTTAATTTAATTCTCTCCTTCCTAAGGCTATGTCCCAATTGTGAAGAATTAGAGTATTTTGCAACTTTCTTGCTTTCCATTTTTATTTTATAATAGAAATTTTACAAGCATATAAATTACTACCAAGGTCAAAAGATTGGATTTCGTAACAAATTATTTAAAACACTTTTTGTGGCAAAGTTTTTTTGACTTCTTAACAAAAATGATTGATACGTAATATCCATTTATATTTTTAATTATAACTATAATTTTGACACCGAATCATATTTATTTTTAATGTTAAACCTTTGTGAATCTTTATGAACCACTAAAGTTTTTTCATTTATGGAAATTTAGATTCACATACACCAAATTTTATATAAGTCAGAACATACACATCTCTATAAATCTACCCAATGACCTACTCTTGTTCTATTATTTATTTTTCATTTTGGTTGATTATATATGTCTATATATAATCTCTATATCTAAATCAATATATCTATATTCTTAACTTATATATTTATATGTATATATATATATATTCATTCACACAACATTTACATATTATAAATATGTTCGTTCATGAGATGTATGCTTTTATATATATATGTTAATGCAATGTAGGTATGCTTATGATAGAGATTCATATATAATTGTCTATAGAGATTCATATATAATTGTCTCTAAAATTAGCATATTTATTTGTTAGTATATATATTGGACTATATATGTTCATCATGAGTTTATATTAGATTATATGTATGCTTTTAATTATGATTATAAGTATGAAATTATACATGCTCAGCACACAAATTGGAAAGAAAAGTTGTTTCAAAGAAAGAAAACCACGTACGCTTCCAATCAAATATATTAGAGTTGTAAGAAGAAATATTATGTTGTCTTCCATTTATTGTCAGGAGAATTCAATCCCATTGAGAAAACAATAGACAATAAAAATTGAATGTAGGTCTATCAAATGGGAGGCGTGTTACCTCTTTCTTCCATGGGCTATTGACATGTGGTTGTCGAATTGCTTAAATATACCACATAGATGAGTGATATCATTTGGTAAAGTTTAGGTGAGAATTGACAATAAATGTGTTTCTTTATTGGTAGTACAGAATTAAATAAATGGGTTTCTATCTGTCTTTTGGAAGAGGCGTTTGTAGTGGGTTGTAACTTATAAAAGATTGAACGAAATTTTTTATTTAAACAATAAAAAATATATTCATTTTAAAGAAAATGAATCAAATTAAGTAAAAATGAATAATTTTAATGGTTCAATAAGTTGACTTTAATCTTTCTAATAATAAAGAAAACATAGGTTTATTTATAATTAATAGCAACTATCGAATCATATCGCTCCTTGATTTGTTCTAATTGATGAAGGTTAGTCATATGATTCTTTCATATAGTTCTTTTATTATCATTTTTGGTTATGGTAACCATTGGTCTTCGTGCAAGAAATACTCATATGTCTATTCTTGAAGTGGTAGATGGTGTAATAGAAAAATATTTATTTTAATTCAATTCCTATGTACATCCGCAGTCCTAAAACTCTACAGTTTACGTTTATTTTCACCATTTATTATTGATTAATTAAATGTTTGGGTAGCGTTCCAAGTGTTATCTCTATCGTTGACTTTCAGTTTTACTTTTTATAATCGATTAATTTAAAACTAATATTTAATGGGAAACAAATATAAATATATATGTATATATGTGGAATCATATATATATATATATATATATATATATATATATATGGTATTTAGAGTCTTTCTTCAATATGTTATTTACACCTCTATTTTATTGATGGATGGTAAGGTAAGATATTACATATGGTATCAGAGCTAGTTCCAACACTAGGGCCTAATGGGATAACATGTTTTCTTGTATGTTGATGTATGAATGTTGATTTTTCATGCATGTTAAATTTTTGTGTATGTTAACTTGGAAGGATATTGGTTGCATGGGGGATATTTTTTTTATTATTATTATATTAAGTCATTTAGAAACTCATGAAAAAGGAGAAAGAATTTTTTCTTATATTCCTTTATAGTTTCATTAAGACAAATTATTAGAAATATGTTAAATAACTTAAAGACATGCTATGAAATGATGTGCTAGAGAAATTGGGTTTAAACCCAAGCATGTGAATGGTTTGATTGTCAATGGATGAGTGAGATATGCATATTGCTTTCATGGTTGCATATATGGTTAATGCATCATTATCTATGTGATATGGGCTTAATAGCCATCTTTACTAGCTGAAATTGTACCTACCAAGACAAATATTGGCTTGAAATTGTACCTACCAAGACAAAT
The DNA here is from genome assembly GCA_031772625.1 of Pinus tabuliformis. Lineage (NCBI taxonomy): Eukaryota > Viridiplantae > Streptophyta > Pinopsida > Pinales > Pinaceae > Pinus > Pinus tabuliformis. The sequence goes on along the minus strand of CM062807.1, from coordinate 761,003,653 downwards.
ATTGGCTTGATATGGACTATAGTATGATGAATTTGGTGTGTATGCTTTGGGAATGCGTAACAAGTGTAATGAGATTCACTTAAAGTGATGATTGCATTCATAATGTTAATTTTGATTCTTTTATTATCTACACTAATGGAAAATTAACAAAAGTTGCCTTGAAGGATGTCACTTTTAACTGCGAACGTAGATTCACGAATAATGCATATGCATTAAATTGATGTGTTAAAATCTAAGTTGGAATACATTCTTAACTAGCAAGAATGGAATTCCTATCATTTCTCTGATAATATTTTGTGTATTTGATAATTTTTGTATTTTGGGTTGAGATTTTGCATCAAATAACATGAAATTACTCAAATACTAGGTTGTGGTATGACCTCCATAATAAACAAGAGGCTTAAATGACTTGTGAGTGAATGGTTGTGGAATCCATTTTATTGAAACTTTGAAGGTTATCTTTTCCTCAAGTTATGTATGGGTGTGGAATCCATACTAACATATATCTATGAGCTAAGATATGGGTGTGGAATCTATACTTACATATATATATGAGCTAAGTAATTCTTCTGGTTAGAATGAACAAATTATTTGATGGAATCTCATGGACATAGTTAAAGAGGATTGATTATGTGTAATTGAAGTTAACTGGATTAAAGATTTATAGCATGAATTTTTTGAGATCTAAATGCATTATTTAATTATAGATGAATAAAAATATGAAGGTATAGTTAATACCATTGAATCATTTGGAATGTTTGGAATAGTTTGATCATTGATATAAGATAGCCAAGTGTGAATTGGGTAATTATACTCTAGTATTTTATTTCATTTTATTTATTTTTATTTTCTTGATTGATCTAGATTTAATTTGGTTTTGAAATGTTTAAACTTATGAAAACAATTATTTTTGTAATTTGATAGTATATCTTTTCTTTGGCTTATGAAGAATTAAGTATATCATTTGAAGAAGCCTGCATATTGTTGTGCCAAGGAAAGCTCGGGTAGTCTCACCGATCATTGCATTGGTTTCTTAGAAAACCATTAATTGTTGGTTGAATTAAATTTAACTAAATTATTTAGAGAAATTATGAGGATTGAATCCATGAATTGATTTAAACTAGTATTGGGTAGGTGATAGAGTTAATAATTCATGTTGTGTATGAATTTGATCACTGAATTGATTGAAATTTAGTTAGCTCGTAATTGTTATTAAAAAAAAAATTGAAGAGTCATCTCTCATTTTTTTGAATTGGAAAATTTGAATGAATTAGAAACCTAAAATAGTTGTATAGTATGTAGAATGAAAGAGATTGTTGAATTTTGGTGGTTGTGAATGGATATATAATTGCATGATTAGTCAATAGACCTACAAATTGTTGTAATATTTTGAGCTGGAAGTAATTTTCCTTTATATTTGGGCAGAAATGAAGCTTGGCTTCAACATGTAAATTCTTAAACTAAATCTTATGTGAATTAAGAAGATGATTCATAATATTGTGAAGGTATATTTTCATAGGTTGGTTTAAGGTTTTTGTATATGTGGTTATGTTAAGAAATAATGCATGAAATCAAATGAATTGATTACTTTCTGAATAGAAATCATGAGTGATTTTATAGTTGGAAAACAAGTTGAAGTGTAGTTATCAAGATAGATTCAATAATATAGATATGGTAGTTTCATAATTATGAGAGTTTTTTTTTTATTACAAGCTTGAAAAAAAGACATTTCTAATTTGTTTTTGGAATGAAGATCTTTTAACGGTGAGTCATTCACAATTGATTCTCAAGTAAGAGAAGTGAATAAAAATGAAGATTATGGGAATTCAAGGAACAATCTATAGCACAAAAGAAGGTCAATGAGGATTGTATGGAACCTTAGCATATTAGTTAAAAAAAAAAAACAATTGTGTCCCACCTCAAATTGTGATTTTTACTAAAGAGTAAACATTTAGTAAAAATTGTAGGCAGATACTCAAGATTGTGATTGCAAAGATGTCTTATGGAATGAAAAGGGGAAACTTGGATTGAGAATACATAAATCAAGCGGGATGTAAGAGTGGGTTATATATATGACATTATGTTTTGTTGAGTAGTTTCACTAAAAAGTGTATGTGGATTATTTGATGCTTCTTGTATGAAAATTTGATTGTGGATGGGATGAACCATCATTGTTGTTTATACAACCAATGTGGGATTTGTTTGGGAGTTGGAAAGCTCAAATTTTCTATAGAAACCTAAGAGAATGAAACATGAAAAATTGTTGAATTCTCAATTCATTAGATAGGGAAAAGACAATCATGTGTAATGTGAGATCATTGTCATTTGTATGAGTATATGTTCTATATGTTGTATCATTTACAGCTAATAGTATCTAGATATAATATGCTTGATTAGATGATTGTTTTGATACAATATGTATTGTAGTGTATGTCAAAATATATCTAGTATGGTGTGAATATACATGGTACTTGATTAATAATGGCATGTTTTTTTTTTGTATCTCTTCATGGAAAAACTGAATGGAATTTAGAAAGATATATATGATCTGAACTTAAACAGGGACACAACAAAATACAAATATAACCATAAATACAGAGTTGTAGCAGAAATAACACTTCATTTCATTAATATCAAAGAACTGAAATATGCTTACATACATAATGGAAATAAACTAGCTCAGGTGATGGTAGCTTATCTCTAAAAGGAGATGTGGTAGCTACATGCCTCTGAATTGTGTTACAATGAGGCTCAAAGGCCTATTTAATATTGAGAAACAATGAAAATCCATAAACATCCAAAACCTAACCCTAGGAGATGAAGCACCAAAATTGTGGACCTTGTTTGGGTAAATTGGTACATCAACTTCCTGGGACCGTAACTTTGGTATACGATCTTTGTTTGATGCGCACAATACCTAGTTAGAAATATCTATCCGAGGATGAAAACTTTTGGCTATAACGATAATTGAAAGATATATGTTTCCTATTTTTTTTTAAAATGTTGTTTGTGGCCTCAAAACAGCTCTGGAAGTTCAAGACCCAAAAAACTGCTAAAAATAGTAAATTGTGTTACAATTAAGGAAAATGAAAAACTAAAAGAAACAGTGGTGGGGGTCCAAGTGGAATAGGCGGGTGGCCACCAATATCCACCTGGATCATATATATATATATATATATATATATATATACATATCCAACAACTATAGGAAAACTTCGAGCTAGCTTAATCCAAGAGGAAGAGTATATAGTGTCTTACCTTGGCAAGGTCAGTTTTGTGACACCTAGAGAGGATGATTTTTGATGGACCGATATATGGATTATGCATGTTAAACTTGTGAATAGACCTATTGATCTAGATTCTCTCAACTATAAGAATTAACCAAGAGATTTTACTTTTGTGATGTGGTTCTTGCATGTGAAAGAGTATGAAAAACCACATGTGCATACTCTAAAGAAGAGGAAACATAATGACAACCATAAAATGAAAGAACACACACAACTTGATAACAAAGTTCACCTAGTGTGGGTTACCTCTCCGAGCCGGATGTTAAGAGGGGGGAGGCCACTTCATTAAATTCTACAAGATGATGATGAGAACATGTTGTATTCTTTTTCAATACAAGGAAGAACTCCTTTAACTAGAGTGGCATGTCTCTTCACAAGACGTTCTCCTATAATAACTCTCACTCATAACAACTTTCCTTCAATATGAAAAAATATCAAAACTTTCACATGAGTGGCGTACAATGATCCTCCAACAAAGTGGCAAACAAATATCTCAACATCAAATCATCATCTCAACAAAAATCAAACGAAGACATGGCATAAGTGTATATTATACCTCCACTTCTAGGAATGGCTAAAAATACACACCTCTACTGAAGAAACAAACTACACAGTTGAATTTCTAGTGAAAAATCATGAAATTTCACTGTAAACTTGACCCCTTTTGACTCGGTCATATTTGGGCTTCCCGGGAATCACAAAGATTCCTAAAATATTCTCTTCTATGATTTGACTGCAATTTGGCTGCTAAGATGAAGAAACAGATCACACCATCATGTTCCTTGTGAAAAACTGAGAAAAATGGGTATAAAGCCGGTTTGGTTATGAAACTGTCATTTTTCGTGTCTCTAGGGAATCTTTCAAATTCCATGTAGATTCTTGCGTCTAGGTCCCACATTCATGGTTCTTCACTTAACATTTTGTCTCTAAATTTTTTTTGTTCAAAATAGAGAATTGTCTGCACCATCAAACTCCTGGCAAAATTATGTTTCAAATGAGTATATACTTGGCATATTTCTGATACTGTGAAAATTTTCCCTCCAAGGAATCTCTAAGATTCCTCACTATTTCTACATGGGAATATTTTATGGAATATTTTAGGGAATATTCCCATAGAATATTATATCTCAAAAAGCATGCCTTGCTTAAGCGTGGTTCGCCCTCGGCTCTTAGTTCCACACGTACTCCTCCACCTTCATTCTCAACCCGTTGGTCTTTCTCTGTCGAATGACGGAGCTGGGTTCTTATATATTTTTCCTGAGCAAAGTAATCAAGGAAAGGCCCATTAGGCCGTTGAAAAGTTTCAAGATTAGGGTTCCATTGGGCGCGGGTTTAAACCCCACCCCTCTCAGCTTAGGTTTTTAGTGTTTGTTTTAAATTGGTGGCGGAGGTTATATATTGATGTTGTATTATTTTAGGGCTTCCCATTAACGGGTAAGCGCCACGATGCATGGTGTCATATGTAGCAGGGACGTTGGATTTTTACGTTGTGTTGGCAGTTTGTGTAATGGGGTTGCTAGTGGACAGGATGGCCACCGTCCGTCGCAAGTCCAACTCACGTCGGCCCCAAAAAAAATTTAACGATCAATATAACATTTATATAAAAGTTGTGGTAGGGTGGGTATGTTCGTGGGTGGTCTGCCCACCATATATATAATATATAATATATGGAACTAGGGGTTGGAGGGGGTGGCGTAGAATTCAAAAACCATCAGCTTGTTTTTAGGGATCACCAGAATAATTAAGTAGACGACAAAGTCACCCTTTTCCCATTGCCAGAAAACATCACTATGAAGTGCCAATTTGTTACCTCGTTAATGGCTGCCAAGTTTAGTGGCTCCGCCAGATTTAGCTACCTTCCAAATTCAGTTGGCACTCTGCTAACTTTAGCCAATGGGCCAAGTTCACCAAAACTTTGACTGGCCATAACTTTCACATGTGATGTCAGATTGAGTGGTCATTTGCACCATTAGAAAGCTTGTGATGAGCTCTTCGTTCTAACCATGTCTTCATTGCAATCCAAGAACTTTTATTTTTTAGCCTTTAATGAGCCCTCTTTGACTTCTGAGCATTTCTAGAGCCACTTGGATCATTCCTTCGCATTGAGGAGATTTTGGCCCTCCAAAAGCATGAAAACGATCTACAATATGTTTTACTCCCTTATCTGCACAACGAGTGCCCTTACAATCCATACTTCCTTCTCCTTGACCTTCGTTCTTCAGAGCCATAAGTGATGAACTGACACCTGCATCCTATACAAACTGACACCAACATTGTTTACCTCAGTTGCTGATTTTGAAACTTGTGATGATGCCTTCACTAAGCCTTCGTTGAACTTCAACTTTTCCAATGCCTCTTCGTGTAACAGCCCTGGTGAAAAATCCATGTGATGAAAGTTAATAAAGGAAAAATAATAACCACGGTTATGGGACACTTATTCCAAGCTTAATGTTGGGAAAAAAACATCCTAGTGTGGGTGTTCATTTGGTTTATTATGGCCAAGGAAATTGGCAAAGACAAAAGAAAAGGCTTTGGAAAGGAAAAATGGATTTTTTGGCAATTTATTTATGAAAAGAAAGGAAATTAGGAGAAAATGAAGGTGAAAGGTCACAAGTTGCATGTCAGGAGGAAAATGAAGGAAAATAATGGAAAATTGAAGAAAATAAAGGTTTCATTAATAAAATGGCTTATGAGGATCAGTTGGTACCTTTTTTTCAATTCATTTTTGGATCTCTTTCTCTATTCTCTCTCTCTCACACTCTTGGACACTTAGATTTTTCTTTGAGCACTCAACATTGGATCAAGGAAAGAAAAGAAGGAAAGTGGAAGCAAAGATCAAGCAAGGAAGAGAAGGATCAAGCAACTACAGTAGGATTATTTGCAACGATCAATTTGCATGTGTGATTTCCTTGCCAATTTTTGAATGCATGGTTATGTGTGTGCATGGGCATGGGTTTTTCCAGATGTGACAGTGTCCTTCAACCATACCTCTTCGTTTCCAGATAGCCATGGTGTGATGGGTTCTCATGTTTTTAGTTGAGCTGGATTGCTGGATGGATTCAAAACTGAGTGAGGTGGTCTATGAAAGAAATAACATATGGCCTTTTGACCCTTGAACTAAACTTTGGGTTGCAGTAAAGCTAGATTTTGTGTTACCTCAGTGGGCCTAGGAATCCTCAACTAGTGAATAGTGGGATATATGGTAAAGACTATAGGTGGGTCCTCTCCATCAGGCCTAGCAATCATGGGATGTGATATATGGTAAGGCATGGAGGGTGGAGTCTTGATTGGGCCCAGGAATTCAAGGATGGGACATACAATAAAGCCTAGATACTGGTGTCTCGATTATGGCCTAGTCATCCCTGAATCAGGATATGGATTGCGGTAAAGCCTAGAGACTAGGAGATAGGCAAATTCCTCATGGTGTAGGTGGACAAAATCGAGTGGCAAACATTCTTGTTTTGGCCTAGTGTCCAAGTGAGGATTGCGGTAAAGCCTGTTTCTGTTGATGAGGGTGAGGTGGTGTAGCCTCCAAAAGCCCTAGTTGATTTTTTGGTTATGATTCCCACATTCATGCTTGGAATATGACACAGGAGTGATTAGTTGAAAGAAAGATTTGGTTCAGCCAATCTAGTTCGGGTGGTTCATGGATGTCCCATACCTAGTTGGATTTTGCATCCATTAATAAGAGTTCCTTTCCTTAGTATTTTATGAGCAAATGTCTTGGTTCATATGTGGCATTTATTGTTGATGTATCTGTTGGTATCATCCCAAGACCCCTTTTTCCTCCTAAAAACATGTCATTTACCCATTCCTTTTCATCATATATTCCTTAGAATCCTTGAAAATTAACTATTAATAGTCTTATAGTTATTAAAATGCATTGGAATTGATTTAGGGATTTTATGCTGAAGAATTAGAAGTTTTTGGTGAAATGGTTACAGGAAGTTCCAACATCCTGTAATGAGCTCATTGTTTGACATGTGTCACAGCAGCTGGACTAGAGCGAAAGGCATGGATGAAAAATAGAATGTCCAAGGATGGAAAAACACCTATCTTACAGCCGGATCAACTCTCCTACATGCGCGGTCAACCCATGTCAAAGCATGGCACACTGGCGACAAAGGTAGAAACAACAGCTCATCCTATCTTGATTTAGTTTTTGTTCTTTTTGATCAGTTAGGATAGAAATATTTTGAAAAGCTTGATGTAATAAAAGTGGCAACAACCAAATTCCGAATGTACATTCATTAATGACATGGTTATGTAAATACAGTCGGAGTAATGGATAGAGGTTAATCGTTGTATCGTTCCAAAGACTCTGTTTTGAAACTTAATACTAAGAACCAGTTACAGTTCCGATTTGTGTTTCGTGCATTGATCTGATCTTCAGTCGATTATAGTCCAGTGTACCTTTGGAGTGCGGACGGGCCCTGCGCTCAACCGGTATACTGTTCCTTCATTTTATTTGCACTTAGGTTATCATGTGGTTTGATTTCGATTTCAATAGGTCTTATATGGTTTTCACAGCAGTTACAATCACTTGGGTTTCGATTTCCATAGTTTTTGACTTCCATTGAATGTATATGGTTTGCGTTTATGGTTGGTTTGCGTTTATGGTAATGCTGGACAGTCATCACTGAGATCTGGAAGGGCGTCCTGTAAGGGATTCGATCCCTGTGTGTCTTTTCAAAGCACTGTCATAAACTTTGTTTTCATTTCACAATTCATTTATGATCTCTGTATATTTTGATATTGTATAAATGTTAGCGAATGCTGGGTGTTTACTGAACAAGGGTTTTATGTGTAATATCTTTGTAAGAAGATTGAGATCATTGTTGCAGTGATACGCAGTGTTTAGTTTCAGTGTGTGATTTGGTAAATGCATTTAATGATAGCATTGTAATCAGGTATATTAGCAGAGTGACCTGAGTGTTTGATGATAGGTGACATATTCCAGTCTTCCGTAAAGAAGCCCTGTGACCTACATCATAACCACTTAGCCAACAATCCTTTATGTCTATATATTTTAGACGCATGCCTCTAAGCTTACGCATCCTGGTCGATATTAAATTTAGTCTAGCCTAGTACCCTAGCTAGAACACTACATTTTGGCGCCGTTGCCGGGGAGGCGTACTTAAAGGATTCAAACAAAAAGAAAAAAAATTTCAACACACAAAAATAAACAAAAACACAGTTAGAAATCATGTTCATTTATGCCTAGATTTAGAGACAATCAAGGGAGATTTGTAAAAACCCCCCACCATCTAAAAACTAACCCATCATCATCAGGAGCAGACTCTCTAGGGAATACAACACCAGCTGAGGAAGATATCCAGACATTGGAAGAAAGATTTTACTCAGGACAGAAACTTACTCTTATTGAGAGGGAAACTTTATTCACACATAAATCGCAGAAGAAGCCCTTTTCTAGACCTTCTACACAAGGAAAAAGTAGTACAGTTACCGAACAATCTTCTTTTCTCCTTTTTCCACCAAGTGACACTGACACAGAGAGACCAATTAGAATGACTGAGGAAGGATCTGGATCAGTACCTCGCCAAGGAGATGAGGAGGAGTCAACTTTTAAGTTCCCTATACAAGAACCACAGGAGGATGAGGAGATCAAAATGAAAAATATACCCCCATCCGTGCTACCCAATTTCTATGGTATGGCTTCGGAGGATCCGGACTCTTTCTTGTTCGAGTTTGACATTGTATGTCGAACTTATGGCTATACAGATGATGCCCATAGGCTTAGATTGTTCCCAGCCACACTAAAGGCATCAGCCTTGAAATGGTTCATGGGGCTTGGTGAGCATGCTATAGTTGATTGGGATGGTATGAGGAGAATATTTCTAAGGAAATATCAGCCTTATTGCAGATCCAAAGACTCTAAAGATGATATCTTTAGAATGAGTCAGCAAGAGGATGAAACCTTAGAGGAATATCTAGAACGGTTTGTCTACAACTTACAAAAATCTAAACACCGAACTATGCCTCATGATCTGGTCCGCACAATATTCTTAAAAGGTATCCGAGAGGAATACATGGATGATCTCAACTTAATGGGCAAAGGTGACATTTCTGCCTTACCCTTTGAAGAAATCGCTGAGTTGTGCGAAAAGTATTCAAGGAGTAAAGCTAAAATGGGGAAGAGAGGCCTGTCATCAAGGGTCACAAAATCTGCCTCTGCAAGTGTCACTAGGGCCAAAATAGGGAATCTTTTAGAAGAGTTTAAAACATATTTGTTAAGCACTCTAGGGAACCAAATTGATACTTTAAAAGCCAAGAAGAAACAAGAAGATGAAGATCATATCATGGCTATTTTCTGCCCAAAGTGCCGAAAGAAACATGCATTAAAAGATTGCCCTCTAGAGAATATCCAAGTTTGTGCTTTCTGTACTGAACATCATGATATGTTTAACTGTCCTAAAGTTAAAATTTTGCAGAACTGTAATATGGCAGCCAGTACAGAGATGGAAAACGTGTATTATATGGGCACAAAGCGACCATGGCAGCCAAGGCAAGCACCCCAAGGTATGTTTCCTAATCAAAATCTGCAATTTCCTATGAATGATCAAATGTATGCACAAAACTCATGGAATGTACCCATGCCATGGCAGCATCAAAACCAACCACAAAACCAATGGAGACCGTCTCAACAGTACTCCCAATCTTATAATGCATATCCTCAATCATACCCACCTTACTCACAGCCATATCAACAGTACCAACAGCCATATCCATCACATTCTCAACCATATCAGCAGCATCCTCAGCAAGTTGTCTATCAGCCCCAACCTCCTCAACAAGCTCTGCCTGCTCCTCCACCAATAAATGCACCACAGCTACAATTTCCAGCTAACTCACAACCTCCCAGGCCCACTCAAATTCCTGCTCAAACTGTCCCAAATCCGAATAATATAGCAGAGAGGCCAGCCTATAATGTAGAAGAAGGAAGCTCATATTCCACACTGCCTTTGCAAAACATTAATTTGAGGTCTGGTAGGGTGCTCAACAAAGATTCTCCAATAACAGATAAGCAAGAAGAAAAATCAGAAAAGGAAAATGAAATGACAAATCAAACAAAACCAAACAGTGATACCAAAGACAAACAGATGCAACCATCGCATCCACCTTTTCCAGACCGATTGCTCCAAGTAAAACCACCACTGTCTACACCACAATTTGATGTCTTAGATGAACTTAAAAATGTCTACATAAAAATCCCACTGCTGCAAGCTATAAAAGACATTCCTATTTATACTAAAGCCATCAAAGACATGTGCCTTAAGAAGCCTGCTAGGAAAAGACTTGATCCTCAAACCATTCATGTTTTAGGAAATTTAGCAGGCCTTATGACCAATACCATCTCCATGGAGAAGTATGTTGATCCTGGCATTCCCAAAGTGACCACCATCATTAACAACATACGGATTCCAAACACTTTGATAGATCTTGGAGCCGCAATCAATGTCATGACTCTTGAAACCATGAGAACACTCCAGCTCATGAATTTGCAACATACCACGATTGTTCTTGAACTAGCTGATAGATCCAAAGTCATTCCTGAAGGGATTTTGGAAGACATCATTGTCTCACTGGACTCTTGGGAGTATCCAGTGGATTTCCTAGTCCTTCAACCCAAATCCAATTTAGGAGGACACCCTATCATTCTAGGTAGACCATGGTTAGCGACTACTGATGCATTTATAGGATGTCGATCAGGCAACATGATCATTTCAAGGGGGACCGAAAGGAAACAACTCACCCTTTATCCATCGGCACAATCACCAGCAGTAACACATAACTTGTGGCTTGATGATAAATTTAATGATAAAGAAGAAGTACAATCTGTTTTTAGCATTGACCAAATCTATGATTTCCAGGAAGACAATAATGATTTGGTAGAATTATTTCTTTCTCAACCTGATATGTCTGAAAATTTTAGAAATGAACAATATCATGCTGCATATTTACTTCTGGCTCAAAACTTCCAAGAAACATGCTCTATCCGATCATTGCAAACTACATTTCACGACATTTTTCCAGTTCAATCCATCACCAATACACAGAGTCAAATCATAGAGATCAGTCCAGGGAAAACTCTGAACATAGGCAACCACCTAGACTCATCTCAACAAGAGAAATTGATTAAACTCTTGAGAAAATACCAAAAAGCCTTTGCTTGGGACTATACCGACATGCATGGGATTCACCCCGACACATGCACTCACCACATCTATACAGATAGCACCATTAAACCAGTGAGGCAACCACAGAGAAGAATGAACCCCATGCTCCAAGATATTGTCAGAGAGGAGTTACAAAAACTTTTGAGAGTTAATTTTATATATCCTATCTCTGACAGTCAGTGGGTATCCCCATTGGTTATAGTGCCCAAGACAAATGGTAAGTGGCGCATTTGTGTTGATTACAGACAGCTGAACAAAGCAACGCTCAAAGACTACTTCCCACTGCCATTTATTGATCAAGTGTTAGACACCCTAGTTGGCAAATCATCATTTTCTTTTCTTGATGGTTTCAGTGGCTATAACCAGATCAGGATAGCCTCTGAAGACCAGGACAAAACCACATTCACCTGTCCTTGGGGGACCTATGCCTACAATGTTTTGCCATTTGGACTTTGTAACGCACCAGCTACATTTCAGAGAGCTGTGTTAGCTATTTTTGCTAATTTAATTCATGATTGTGTTGAAGTCTACATGGATGATTTTTCAGTATATGGCAATTCATTTGAACATGCATTAGAAAATCTTGAGATAGTTTTGAAAATATGTATTGAAGCTAACCTGTCCCTCAGTAATGAAAAGTGCTTTATGATGTTAAACAAAGGGATAGTGCTAGGCCACTATATTTCTTTTCAAGGCATCCAGGTTGACCCAGCCAAGATCCAGATCATAGCTAATTTGCCAATCCCACAGAATCAAAGAGAGGTAAGAAGTTTTCTTGGGTATGCAAGCTATTACCGCAGATTTATTGAAAATTTTAGTAAGATAGCTTTACCTTTGTTTAAACTTCTAACCAAAGATGTACTTTTCAACTGGAATGAGAACTGCCAACAAGCATTCGAACAACTCAAAAATAAACTATCCACCGCACCAGTCTTGAGAGGGCCTAATTGGAGCCTACCATTTCATATCTTTACAGATGCATCCGACACTGCAGTAGGTGCATCCTTAGGCCAAAAAGAGGAATCTTGTACTTATGCCATTTATTTCATTAGTAAAAATCTAACACCTGCAGAGCTCAACTACACAGTTACAGAAAAGGAAACACTTGCCATCATTTATGTTGTGAATAAATTCCGACATTACATAACTGGTTATGAAGTCTTTGTACATACTGATCATTCTGCCATTAGACATCTAATGAATAAACCAATAACTAGTGGCAGAGTTACCAGATGGTTACTATTGTTACAGGAATTTAACATCACAGTGTTAGATAGACCAGGCAAGGAGAACCAGGTGGCAGATTTTCTCTCTAGACTGCAAAATCCAGGTGAGGTTGTTCCAGTTGAAGATTCTTTTCCAGATGAAAACTTATTTGCAATTTCCATAGTAACTCCTTGGTATGCTGATTTGGCCAATTATTTGTCTACAGGAAGGACACCTCCACACTTTACTGCAAAGGAACGGAAGAGACTAGTAAAACAAAGTGCTAGATATTCATGGCTTAATGGCAACTTATTTTACACTGGTTTTGATATGATAATTAGGAGATGTGTAAGAAATGATGAGGTCATTGATATTTTAAAATCTTGCCATGATGAACCGTGTGGTGGGAATTTTGCAGCGAAGCGGACAACATTCAAAGTTCTTACTCTTGGATACTACTGGCCATCCATTTTCAAGGATGCCAAGAAGTATGTAAAGAGTTGTGACAGCTGCCAAAGAATGGGCAGGCCAACAGCTACCGATGAGATGCCCCTCCAGCCCCAAGTTCACTTAGAGCCATTTGAAAAATGGGCTCTAGACTTCATAGGACCCATCAACCCGACCTCTAATGGTAAGAAGTACATCTTAGTATGTACTGATTATGTCACAAAGTGGGCTGAAGCAAAAGCACTGGTTAGAGCCACCGAGCACACAGTAGTGAATTTTCTTTTTGAAGAGATTTTTGTGAGGTATGGAGTACCAAGGGAAATTGTCACTGATCAAGGTACTCAATTCACCTCAAAACTAGTGAAGGACATCACAGACAAATACCAAATCAAGCATAGGAAAAGTACCCCTTACCATCCACAGGCCAATGGGCAGGTGGAATCAACAAACAAAACTTTGGAGGGGATCATTACCAAAACTGTTGCAATGAACAGGAAAAACTGGGAAGAGAAACTGAAAGATGCACTCTGGGCTTACCGGATTACATGGAAAGATACCACAGGATTTACACCATACCAATTGGTGTACGGTAAGGAGGTAATGCTTCCTATTGAATTCCAAATCCATACTTTTAAACTGGCTGCAGATTTACAAATTGATTTGGACCAAGCACAAAAAGAAAGAATCCAGCAGTTGAACCAGCTGGATGAGATGAGGCAGCAAGCAGAAGAAACCACCATCCTCATGCAAAAACATAGGAAGCAGTGGCATGATGCACATATTAAGAAGAAGCAGTTTAAGGAAGGTGACTGGGCTTTGCTTTTTGACTCAAAATTCAGAGATCACAAAGCCAAGTTCACCACCCATTGGATGGGCCCCTATGAAATTGTTCAGGCTTATGACAATGGTTCAGTCAAGCTCAAAACTATTGATGGCGAAGGTCACTCCTTCACAGTCAATGGTCATCGCCTGAAACTCTACACCAAGCCCATCAGCAAGCAAGATTTTCTCCATACACTATCTCAGCAAAGAGAGGTTGAGGTACTGCAGCCCTCAGCTGCAGTATCACTGCCTTAGTTTCATTTCCTTTCAATTTCAAAGTTAAAAAGAAATAAAAAAACATAAAAAATATATATATATATAACAAAAAACTTAAAAAAAAAAAAAAAATTAAAAAAAAAAAGAATATAAAAAAATAATGGGTTAGATGTGAAAACCAATCTCTGGCACACTCTAACCTCGAATTCCTACTTGAAAACCAGTCTCTGGCAGGTATGAATTCTCTTTCTTTTGTTTACAGTTTGCTTTATCAGTTGAATCATGACTTGAGGACAAGTCAAAATTTTAGTCGGGGAGAGAGACATCAGCACTTTGTTCTTTTATCTCTCCATTGTAAATTCTTAAAGAATTCTTATTCTATATCTTCACTGTAAATTTCCAAAGCAGCTTGTTCCAGCATTCCAAACTTCAATAAATAAGTTGTTTTGTCATTGTTTTATCTCAGAGGGACCTGGTTATAAACATTATGCAGGGGGACCTGTTTTGTCCAGACAACTATGCTACCAACACCAGCAGTAAGGGACCTGTTTAAGACATTCAGAAGGGACCTGTTAAAGAAATTGACACCAAGGGCTACTTCAACAGAATTTCATCAAGTTTCTACAAGGATTTGGGCATCAAGACTCCATCAAAGGCACAAGCTCAGTGAACCTGTATCAATATAAGGAGCTGCATGAACATTTTCAATTTTTCTCAAGGGACCTGTTATATCTTCAAATTTTTCTTAAAGGACCTGTGCATTCAATCTTCCTTAGAGGACCTGTTACAACAAGCAGAAGAACAGTCAAAAAGGGACTAGCTACTCAGCATGTCAATACAACAATGACCAACAAAAGAGTAATTTGTTTCTGTTCTTAAACATTTAATTACTTAGATTGATTTTTAATGTAATTTTGATGACTGTGAACTGTTATGATTGATTTCAAGGATATCTACATTTCCTATCATCCCTTATTCCACCGATTCTCATCATTCCCATAACATCAACCCATTCATACTTCTAAAACCCATTATCAACACATCAACTTTGTCATACATCCCACAGTCATACCAACATCCTCCATCTGACCGAATACCAACTGAAATGGGACACGTGGCGGATTATGTTTTTAAATATAAAGGAAAGAGACAAATGTAAAAGCGGCCTATCTATTTCATTCCACACAGCCAAATCATAGTTCCACCACCCAACGTACCCAATGATTCAAGGGACTTCCCGAAACCATACCCACCATTATATATACATGCTCCCAGCGTTCTTGTGGTGACATCTGTGTAAGCGTACAACACTCCTCTGTTTTCAAATGAATGAATATGCTGTGAAGTGAGTACAGCCGGTTATCCCACAGTCATTCTCGCACTTGATTCCCATAATTTTCAAAGTATAATCGGGAGCAGTGAGCGCCGGAAGAAGCATTATCATTTAGGTTCGATTATTATCATTTGGGTCCGATTTACTCAGTGAGGAATTGGAGGCAGTGAGCGCCGAAAGAGAAAGTATAACCACTCTGTGCGACTTCCACCACAGTCATAATACAATCGACCGACCGAGCATCATATTGAAGAATAAGGAAAGCGACATACCAGGTAACCAGTTTGAAATTTCTTTGTTAAAATTGTAAGAACATAAGCAGAGAAGGGTTAGAAGCACGACCCTCTGCCACCATGACTAATAGGGTCGAACCAAGTGTGTTCGACAGTTCACAATATCATGAGGATTGCATCGAAATTCTTAGAGAAATACAGTGGTTACCATTCCTAGAGAAATTCCATGGAAGCAATGAGGAAGTTACCAAGCAATTTGCCTTCACCTTCAATGGAGAAAAAGCCCTGATAGGTAACTTCTCATTCAGGGTTTCAGAGGATACTATAGCTCAGGCAATAGGGATTAGTCCAGAAGGGGAGAAGTATTTTAAAACCAGGCAATTTAAAGAAAAATCGTGGACACAGTTTATGTCTAGATCTAGAGTCTCATCAGTGAACTGGAAGAAGGGCGTTCCAAGAAGCTGGTTGATGCATCCTTGGGAAGAGATGGTCTACATCCTTCAAAAATTCATAACCTGTGAAGGCTGCTATAGTATTGTCTATCTATATCACATTAAACTACTCCTCCATTTGAAGAAACAATGTGTTATCAGTATACCATATTTTCTGTTACAAAGTTTAACCAAGATGTCCAAGACTATCCAGAAGCAGAAGGGGAATGAAGACAAAAGCCTGTATCACTTTGGCTTAATCAAAATCCTTATTGAGCATGAATTGCAGAGAAGAGGGAAGCCATGGAAAGAATTTCTAGCTGTTAATCAAATTAGAGATGAAGAAGATAAAGAAGAAGTGCAAGAGGACTCAGGGTTCATGAAGGACATTGATGAAGAAATCCCAGTATCCAAAACCAGCAAGGCACCTCTACCTGTGGGAAACATAAGGACCAGGAACATGAAAAAGGAAGATGCTAAGAGGGCTGAGAAAGATAAAATTTTCACCACTTACTCACGAAGAACAAGGAGGACACCAAAAGCCCAATTGCAAGAAGACCAGCTTGAATCCAATGCACCTGCACAAATGGATGTTGAGAGTGGTGACCACTCACTACCAGGACCAGAAGTTGACATAGAGGTAGAGAGCAATAACAAGCAGGAGAAATGTTCACCACCTCCCATCAAGAGACAGAAGAAACTGGAAAAACAAATTGAAGAATTAAAGGAAGAGCTCATGGAAGCTAATATGTTAGAAAAAGTTATCAAGAGGGAAAATGAAATGCTCCGGGCGCAGAGTAAAGAAACTCAGAAGAAGAATGAAAAGTTAAAGGAAAGAATCAGTGAACTGGAGGCTGAGCAGACTGAGATCTCTAACTGGGCCACTAAGTGGTACAATCAGAAGAAGACCCTCAAAGAAAAATACAAAAAGTTAAAACAGGAGCTCAAGGGTCAAAAAGATAACCAGGTGAAAAAGAATGTGGACACCTTGCTCAAGGCAGCAGAGATCCAGTCAGGGACAGAGTTCAAGGGAAGCACTTCGGGGATAGCATGAGGACATGCTAATTCCTTAAGTCGGGGAGAGATGTTGGTATCATCCCAAGACCCCTTTTTCCTCCTAAAAACATGTCATTTACCCATTCCTTTTCATCATATATTCCTTAGAATCCTTGAAAATTAATTATTAATAGTCTTATAGTTATTAAAATGCATTGGAATTGATTTAGGGATTTTATGTTGAAGAATTAGAAGTTTTTGGTGAAATGGTTACAGGAAGTTCCAACATCCTGTAATGAGCTCATTGTTTGACATGTGTCACAACAGCTGGACTAGAGCGAAAGGCATGGATGAAAAATAGAATGTCCAAGGATGGAAAAACACCTATCTTACAGCCAGATCGACTCTCCTACATGCGCGGTCAACCCAGGTCAAAGCATGGCACACTGGCGACAAAGGCAGAAACAGCAGCTCATCCTATCTTGATTTAGTTTTTGTTCTTTTTGATCAGTTAGGATAGAAATATTTTGAAAAGCTTGATGTAATAAAAGCGGCAACAGCCAAATTCCAAATGTACATTCACTAATGACATGGTTATGTAAATATAGTCGGAGTAATGGATAGAGGTTAATCGTTGTATCGTTCCAAAGACTCTGTTTTGAAACTTAATACTAAGAACCAGTTACAGTTCCGATTTGTGTTTCGTGCATTGATCTGATCTTCAGTCGATTATAGTCCAGTGTACCTCTGGAGTGCGGACGGGCCCTGCGCTCAACCGGTATACTGTTCCTTCATTTTATTTGCACTTAGGTTATTGTGTGGTTTGATTTCGATTTCAATAGGTCTTATATGGTTTGCACAGCAGTTACAATCACTTGGGTTTCGATTTCCATAGTTTTTGACTTCCATTGAATGTATATGGTTTGCGTTTATGGTTGGTTTGCATTTATGGTAATGCTGGACAGTCATCACTGAGATCTGGAAGGGCGTCCTGTAAGGGATTCGATCCCTGTGTGTCTTTTCAAAGCACTGTCATAAAATTTGTTCTCATTTCACAATTCATTTATGATCTCTGTATATTTTGATATTGTATAAATGTTAGCGAATGCTGGGTGTTTACTGAACAAGGGTTTTATGTGTAATATCTTTGTAAGAAGATTGAGATCGTTGTTGCAGTGATACGCAGTGTTTAGTTTCAGTGTGTGATTTGGTAAATGCATTTAATGATAGCATTGTAATCAGGTATATTAGCAGAGTGACCTGAGTGTTTGATGATAGGTGACATATTCCAGTCTTCCGTAAAGAAGCCCTGTGACCTACATCATAACCACTTAGCCAACAATCCTTTATGTCTATATATTTTAGACGCATGCCTCTAAGCTTACACATCCTGGTCGATATTAAATTTAGTCTAGCCTAGTACCCTAGCTAGAACACTACATTATCCCTATTATTTATGTTGTTTATATGCTGGTTATGAGTATGTTTTATAACAGTAATGATTTATGGATTTCATCATGTTTTTTTTAGTAAATGAATGAAAAATGAATATATGACCT
Organism: Pinus tabuliformis; assembly: GCA_031772625.1. NCBI lineage: Eukaryota > Viridiplantae > Streptophyta > Pinopsida > Pinales > Pinaceae > Pinus > Pinus tabuliformis. Next base: position 760,984,925 of record CM062807.1, on the reverse strand, counting down.
AATAGCTTATAATGCAGCTAATGTGATAAGGCATCAATGCTTCTTAGTGATTCTTAGATAGGTATGAGACCCCTATTGTTGGGATAGGGTCCCTAGGGTCAGTTTTGGGTTATTTTAACCCAATTTTGTAATTTTTTTTGTAAAGAATACTAGTATCTGCGACATGTGGATGCGGAGTGCAAAACTAGATAGGAGTCAAAAGGGTTTTTAGCCCCTTGTTTGGGTAAGTAATAGCTCGGTTTTGAGACTCACCCATGGTCCACGTACCATGGTATTGTATTGAAGAAAGCTATATATAGTTTACTCATAGCGAGTCTTAGGAATAACTTTGAATGAATATTGTTGTTTTGGGCAAGTTCTAAGGTAGGAAAGCTCTGTTTCATGTACTTAGGCAAGAGGGGAAGGCTCTTGCATCTGAGTGCATAGGAGGCCTTGGAAAGCCTGCAAGCTAAGTGCACAGACCCCTGCAGCTGAGTGCACAGGGTAGAGAAGTCTGTAAATTGAACGTTGAAATTGAATAAAGATAGATTTTTGAGGAATACCTTGCATTTCAGTATTATTGTGAATTGTGTTTATGTTATGTTATGTCGCTTAATAATGTGTTTTCTATGAAATAATGTGTAAATGTTGCGCGAATCTATTGAATCTATAATATTTATGCCTAAATTAAGTCATTATCTGTTTTTGCGATGATAAATGTTGAATCTGTTATGATTTCAAACAAATTGGAGAGATATGCGCGAAGGCATATCTACAGCTATCAATTAGTGCGTGAAAGTAGATAGACTGCTTCCTTAGGGTCTATAAAGTCTGATCGCAGACCTTTGCGAAGGTTTAGAATCCATTTTATTAGAGTTGCATTAGTGAGCCCTAGAAGGATAGAGGTCTATGCAGGGGCAGATTTGAGCTACACGGGCTAAGACCACTTATCACGTTGTCTATGGATGTAGAAACCTGGTTCTAGTATTCCCCGATACTGCTTTGAGTGAGACTGCAACCTGCACTATGAAGGTTATTGCCAAAAGGGCGAGAAATTAGGGTTTTGTTGGTTGGCATTAACAATTCTGAACCTAGGTCGGACCCCCTTAAGTCAACAAATGGTTCCGTATCCAGGATCGAGATCTATCTAAGAGATGTGTGATAAATGGTTCCTTATGAAGAAATAGATTGACAAGTGGATTGATCGAAACGTGCACATGCTTGTGGCTCAAGAGAACAGGAGCCCTAAATTATCCAAGGAATAGTGGTTGCAGAGATTTTTGTACAGAGACGAGACTGATGCATTCTTTTGTTTCTTCCCTAAAGAACTACATTAATGGTTGTCTAAGTTGGCTGATAGTCAAGGGAAATGGAGGCTTAACAGTCCTATATTATGGACCTCTGAGCTGGTGCAACATCTGGAAGCATCAGAAAGTAATATCGTGCGGGTTTTGTATCACTGGATTGATTGCACATTGGGAAGCTTTGTGACTTATTTTGCTATTGACAGGAATATCAGTTATAGCGAAGAAAAATGAAGGCTCTTTAAAGGACCGTGAGGTAAGTATCTGTTGAAGCCCCGAAAATCGGGTCGACAACAAGGGGGATACCCACCCGGTCCGGACCTTGGTTGGCAACTCCTTATCCGTTTGGTATAGTGGGTCCGACTGGGGATAATGGGACCAGTTCCCCAATCTAAGGGTGTGTGTGTGCAGAATTGGATGTCGCTGATCTAAGGATACTTAAAGCTAATCTAATTCAAACTTTTAAACTAACTTTATGCTATTGTAATCTAATGAAAAACAGCACATCTAATCTATGCTAACCCGGGGTGTATCTCTTCTATTATGCGATCTAAAAAGATTTCGAATAATAACTGGTAATAAAGATCATTCAGCGATCACAAGAATAGGAATCAATTAAGATGAACTACTTTGCATAAAAAGTTAGGCAAAACAGTTGTGAACAGCATATCGCATGATAAGTTATTCATATATTAGACATAAATAAATGGCTCCACCGTACAAAAGTGCCAAATGGTAACTCACACATTCATGCAATAACATATAAACAACTAAAAACTGTATATCACTTTAAGAATATAAGCAGAAATGGTCAAGAGATAAAAGTACCATTTATGACTGATCCTACTCATAAGCTTCAAGCAACAATGATTTATCTCTCCTTGCTCTAACATCTACTAAGAGTACAAAAGTGCAACATCAGTAGCAGATATCAAATGCAAACATTAATAAACCTTGATCCATCCATTCATCAAAACCCCCTCCGAGGGTGCAAAAGTGCATGTTCTGAGGACAAGTTTTTGACAAATTTCTGGACCCTTCTCCAAATGCATGAGAAGGGTTTAAATACTGCTAACTAAATAACTTAATTACATAAATTTAGGATACGGTTTAAATGACCGCCCTTCTTCTAAAGCAAAACTATTTCTAAAAACTGAATCTAATTCCTAACTATTTCTGCATTTGCTCCTTAAATGTTGCGAGCATTCAACATTTGCCTGGGAAGAGTCGGCTGGTTGCCTTCTGCTTTTGTTTGAGTTATGCAAACAGAATGGCAAGCACTGGCACCACTTTTTAGTACACTAGAAGATATTTTTGAGAATTATCTTCTAGTTGGGCGAATTTACTACGTATATACTTGGCAACAACCCAAATTTCTCTCAAACTGCTTCTGCTTTTGCTATTTCGGTTTCCGGATTTGCGAATGACTAAGCAAGTTAGGGGCTTTGCTTTCTGAACAATTTTCTTAGCGATGCTAGCGCTAATCGCGCATCGAAAACTGCCTCTATTCATTGATCCGAGCTTTTCTGGTGCGTTTTCCTTCTTTAGTGCCTTTTTCCTTTACCGGGTAGAAGTTTCAGGATTTTTGGTAAACATGCTGCTTTTGTGAGCTTTCTGACCCTGAATGATGAATCACCTATCGACCTCAGCATCTATTGAGTGATGCTCTGGAATCTGTGGTTCTGTTGCATGCGGCATCCGTTTATGAAGGCATCTCTTCTCTGTTCTCCGAGCATTGACGCTTTCCCCTTTTCCTTAGATGTTTCCTGCTCGTTGCTTCATAATGTTTCCTGTTTTTCATTCCTGCAGTTCACGCAAAGGAAAAGAGTAATGATAATAAATACTGACACGAAAACTCTAACCTCTATGAATGTATAAAATCATCACACCCATCGTGAACTGACTCTTTGAAAAACACAAAACCGTCCTTCATTAACACTTTGGCATATGTTCATTAATTTCTTTTAAGGTGCACGCCTAATTTTTGGTTTACGGACAGCTTCTCTTGAATGTTGAGCCGAGGAAATTTGTGATGGGCGATAGCAGCATCGCGTCATCGCATTACCTAGATGTGTCATTGCAAGATTTTTCAGATCGGATTATAGCAGATCGCAGATCGCATTTATCGCAGATCGCAGATATTGTCGATCGTAGATATCGCAAGATCGCAGCATCGTGGATCGCATTTACCACAGATCGCAAATATCGCAGCATCGCGGATCGCATGAGTCATTAAATCATTGTGTGCTGCTTATGCGATATTGCGATATGTGACGTCGCACATCGGCCATCGGAGATTTCTTAAGATTTTCATTTAAGAGCACTTCTTAATGTGTGCGATGTGATGAATTTCGCGTCGCTTCTTCGCAGTTTTTATTATGCTCATAAGGGGATGTTTTATCTTCTCCATGCGATGTGACATATTTTTAAGGAGTATAATACAAAAAGTTTTATAAAATGTTTTTTGAATTTTAATAGCCTCTCATCACATGTTTACCCAAACGGACCAGTTAAGTTGGGTAAATGTGGGAGGAGGGTGTTACAAAGTGGTATCATAGCATGATTCACCCCTTGGATTGGATGGGAAGTGTGTTGGTCATGCATTCATGTTGGTTTCGTATGTGTTCTGTATACTTGAGGTCTATGTACTTTTTGCGTATGCATGGTGTTGTCCATGGTTGTGTTTATGTCGCCATGTGGAATTTGATGGTGTGTTGTTGGATGTGTTTATCATGAGTATAGGTCAGCTATGCATTGTTTATGCATGACAATGTTTTTATGTATCGTGTGCATGGATGCTATATTTATGTTTATTATGCATACATTGACATGGTTGTAGTTGTCTGACATGCATGAGATCAACATGTGTGGTTGATAGGGTCATGCATTGATGACTAGAATACGATTAGAGTGATAAATATATATTGTTATGATTATATTTATACATGTATTGTGCTAATCTGGTTGACCTTGCAGATGAGATCCTCCTGAGCTACACTGAGGTATGTTTCTTATGTTTATATTTTGGTTTAGCTGACATGGTATGTTTGGCAGGAAAGAGATAAAAGATTACTAGCAATATGGTAGACTACAATTCCTTAGATTCTCCCTATGGATCAGATGAGAAGCATGGTGTTAGGAACTCTTCTGACTTATCAAACACATTGAGAATATTGAAGGAAGAAATAAGGAGTTGCAAAGAAGATAATGACAGAATATGCAAGAATGGGAGAAGGAAGCAGAAGTCAATGCAATAATCCTTTAGATTTTGTCAGACTTCTAGAGACAAGAACTACTTCGGATCAGACATGCATAGGAGGACAAAACTAATGGGGCATATGGCATTAGACCTAATGGTGGGCACAGGTCGAATAGGGATGACAAGATTAGATATCACAGGTTCTTGGACACTCTAGATAGGATAGGTTATCGACACAAGTACTCTTCTAGTTTTGGTTCTGCCATGCACATGATCATCATCATTATCATCCTTATAGGAGGAGTGACAAGGGTTATCTATTGGAAGAGTTTAAGAAAGCCAAGTCACCTACTTTTGATCGAGATTTGAAGAAGTCGGAGGATGCAGAAGCTTGGTTATGTGGGATGAAGAAATTATTTGAGTACACAGAGAACATGAAGCCTAGAATATCTATCTTCAGCCTCAATAGGAAAGCATGGATCTGGTGGGAAGATGTGAAATGGGTCAAAGACATCAGTAAAGAAGAGTTGACTTGGCATGAATTCAAAAGAATTTTCAGGAATAAGTACTTGTGAGAAAGGTATTTATGAGGCTCATCAATAGGTATATCATAAGGGTCACAATGCCATCCTTCAACTTTTAAAATTATCTTTTTCTCACATTTATCTAAAAAACTTGTTATATTGTGCTTAGTGTGAGGGGTAAAAGATGTGTTGCCATGTCATGTGGCTGAACATGTGTTAAAGGTAGAAATTAGAGAAATTTAAAGATAATTTGAATACAGGAGCTCCGAGTAGACAACAAAAAGAGATTCTAGGAGTTTGTCCACCTCCTTAAATCCTCCAATCAGTCAAATATCACCTATATCTCTCATCAAATCGAGGTCATTAGCGGCCAAGCAGGCTAGGGTCATTGGCAGCCAAGCCAGTGCAGTTCAAATAAGATCTAGATCCACCTTTCTCGAGTTTGGGAGACAAACATCCATATTTTCTAGGGAGTTGTTGGTAGCTACCCTTTTGTATAAATAAACATGCTATGGAACTCATTAGGATTCAAACTTTTATTGTAGCTAAGAGGTTATTGAGCTCAAGCACTTGTGACTGCTATTTTTGATGATATATTTGACATTTCTGGAATGATAATGAGAAGTTTAACTTTGATCCATCACTGAGTTACTCTAGAGGGTTGAATCTCTTGGGTTTGGTCCCAGCCCCAGTAGCTTAGGCCCCTCTTATGTATTTATATTTCTTTTAGCTTATAATGTTGATAGTTGTTGCATTTCAGTAGAGTATAGTTCCTCAAAATGTCTTTGATTGTGGTCTCTATCTCATTTGTCTCATGGGGGCATGATTAGAGGACTCCACCATCACAACCCAAAAACAGTGTGTGATTTCTTGTTTATGATTTCTTGGAACATTTTACATTTCTTATCTTGCTTCACATATGATTGTTTTAGCTTAGAAGGTAATTAATTGCATAGATCAAGTTCTTACCATCAGTTAGATAGTTTCCAAATTCAATTCATCTTTTCCACCATTAATTGTAATATTTTGCAAATGAAAAGAGGAACAGGTGCATGTGATGTTGCAAGACCATTGGATCTGCAGGCAAGGGATCTTTTCGCCATCTCCATCTAGGACTTCTCCACTCTCTTTTGATGAATGCTAGCCCATGTTCTTCATCTTTGTTTTTAGGTCACCGTGAGAAACCCTCTTAGCCCAAATCTGGCCTCCCTGAAGGGTTAGGCTTCACTAGGGGTGCTGGTCACCTTCCCTACATTCCCCACAACCTCCATCCACCTTGCCATCACTTCATCCCATCATAATTACCCTCCAAACCCTCTCGGAAAACTTACTGTAGCATTTCAGGACTTCCTGTAGCAATACAAGAATCCTGTATCAACTTCCTATAGCACACTTGTAGCAGCCTATTTTTCCCCTGTTTTGACCTAGAATGCTAGTATAGCTTAGTTTAGGAGTAGGTTTATCCCTCAGCTTGGACTTCCTGACTAGAGGTACCACCTATGAAATTCCCTTCATTCCTTTTCCTTGCCTACAAGAGAAAATAACATTAGTTCCTTCATTCCAAATTTGGCAATTAGGATATTACTTAATTTGCCAATGTGAATTAGATAAATGATGCATGAATTATTGAGTTGTCATTTGTAGGATGATATTTTTTTTTCAAGTGAATTTGATAGCTATATAGTTGATTGAAAATTAGGGTAGTTTCCTTGCTTCATTAGCATAATTCTTGTGTTCTTTCATGAATGGAATCATTAGCATTTACAAGTTGACAACATTTACAAGTTAGAGTTGAAAATAATTTACTTTCTCTACACTAGGACTAGATTTTGAATTATGCTTTCAGTGGTTGATCCCCTTTAGTTCAATAAAGGAATGTTCTTGGAGCCCTAATGATCAAATGACCTAGTTGAGGGTGGCATGAGTAGAATTCCATCTAATGTGTATAAAGCACTGTCACGTCAAAGTTTGTATGAATCTTAGGTTGATAATTAGAGTTCAAGAGCCTCTGGAAGTTGCAGCACTCTTGGTGCAATACCAGTGCTCACCACTTTTTTGGCGCCATTGCCGAGGAGGTGTCTAGGTAGATGTTATTTCTTTTTTTTTTCTATTTTGCATTCGGTTTTGAAAAAATCATATAAAAGAAGAAAATTTTTTCTTTCATGCCTCATAGGAGTATAGACACTCTAGGAAAATTCTTGCCAAATACACCCACACCATCAAATAGTCAACCTTCACTCTTCTTCAGTGACTATCAACTTCCCTCTCTGGCTACAGGGGAGTTAGAAGACCCCTTAGGTGAAAAACCTGTGATCTTTCAAGAACCTATTGGGGAAGAAGAAGAACTTATTCCACATACCCACATCATGGCTGAAAATAGGAATGAGGAGGTTTTCCCATCAAAGAGACTAATGTAGATGCTAGGATGAAGAATATAAGCCCTTTTGGCCTTCCTCACTTCCATGTTTTAACCTCTAAGGACCTTGATACTTTTATGTTTGAGTTTGTTGTTGTGTGTAGGACTTATGAATATACCCATGAAGACCAAAAGCTGAAGTTGTTCACATCCACCCTTAAGGATGCAGCCTTGCGCTGGTTCATGGGTCTACCTGGGGATATCATCACTACTTGGGCTCAAATGCAACAAGCCTTTAACAACAAGTATATGGACTATTGTAGGTCCAAATAAACCAAAGAGGAAATCTTTAGAATGACTCTTGGACCTAATGAATCCTTGGAAGACTATGAGGAAAGATTTCAGCTCAGTTATAGGAGGGCCAGATGCACCTTGAACTTAAATCGTTCAAGTTAGTCCTTCTCTGAGGAATCAAGGAGGACATACTGGAAACCCTCAACATGTTTTATGGGGGAGACATTTATAAACTACCCTATGAAGACTCAAAACAGTATTCAGAAAGCATTCTAGGGTTGTTAGGAAGAAAGGTAGGGCTAGTCAATCTTTGGTTTTTTCCTCTCCCTCCACAACATCCATCAAGAATGAAATTGGAAACATGTTGGAGGAATTTAAAAGTGAAATGTTGAATACATTTTCGCTGTAATGGATACCATGCAGATCAAGAGGAGACAAGAGGAAGCGGAGAGGGCCTTAGCTATCCTTTTCCCTAAATGCACTAGAAGGCACCCCAGAAATGAAGGTCCATTAAATGTTATAGAGGTATTCTCAGTCTGTGAGGAAACCCATGCCATAGATAAGTGTCCTTTGCATGGATTGAAAGTTGTATACCAAGGAGAAAAAGGTGGGGTTGAGCAACTCTATTTCATCAATCAAAGGAGGCCTCAATGACCTTGACCATACAAGCAAGGCATGCGAGGTGTATCCTAATATTATTACCATTCCAACCAGAATGCACCCCTGCCACCTTGGTACTCTTCCACTCATCCATCATGGTCCACACCTCCTTCTTGGCCTTATGCATGTCAGTATCCTCCCCAACCTATCAATCAACCATTTCAGCCATATGCTTCTCCACATCCTCAGTGGAATAACCCATCACAAGGGTGGAGGCCTCAACTAAACCAACCTCCTACTTTATTGCCTCCACCTCCATCTCAACCACAACTCATTCATCCTTCTCCACCCAAGAAACCTCAGATACCTGTTGAATCCAATCTGATCCTGAATAACAATGAGGCACAACAGGTCTATAGTGTAGGGACATGTTAACCTGCCTATGCTATGGAGATTAAAGAAATCAACCTTAGGTCTAGAAGAGTGCTCCCATATAACCAACCTCCATCTCCACCTGAGGAGCTTGAAGAGGAAAAGGAAGAGAGTATACCTCAATTAAATCCACCTCGTTTTCCTGAGAGATTGATCCATCCTAACCAACACACCCTAGAAGAGACTAAACTTCTGGGAGAATTGAAGAACCGGTTTGTTAAAATTCCCCTCCCCCAAGCTATTAAGGATGTTCCCATCTACAATAAGCTTATCAAAGAGAAATGCTTCAAACATCCCAGGAGGAGAAATAAAGACACCCCTACCATCAATGTTATTGGTCAATTATTCGATTTGATGTTGAGGAGAGTGATTTTCCTAAAATATCTAGATCTTGGAAGTCCTGTGGTAGATGTGCACATTGATGGCATCATTTTCTCTCACACCTTGATTGATATTGGGGATGCCATCAATGTGATGACTAAAGAAACCATGCTAAAGCTAAACCTCCAAGGATCCTTGAGAAAGACCACTACAGTGTTGCAACTTGCAGATAGGTCCACAGTGGTTCTCGAGGGAGTTGTTGAGGATGTAATGGTCTCTATGGACTTCGAGGAGTATCCTACTAACTTCCTAGTTCTCCAGCTCAAAACAAAATTCAATCATTATCCTCTCATCCTTGGAAGACCATGAATTATGGGAATTTTGAGGTCTAAAATGGGCCTCCTAAGGAAATTATAAAATAATAGTGGAAATAATAAAATAATATTAGATTACATCATCAAATTTTAGAGGGAAAAAAGAAAAAACTAAATTTCCAACTCGTATTTTCAATTTAACTCCCTATGAGTTTACTCAAATTTCAAGTGGAAACACTCGTTGGATTCTAAATTTGATTCCTCATCCAAGGATTACCCATGTTGCATACTTTTGATAGACCCTGCTACACAAAAAATGAAAAATACATGAAAAATGTGATTGCAATCACGTTTTTTCATATATTTCTCATTTTTTGTGTAGTAGGGTCCATGAAAAGTATGCAACATGGGTACTCCTTGGATGAGGAATTAAATTTTTCATCCAACAAGTACTCTCGCTCAAAATTTTAGTAAAAACTTAGGGAGGTAAGTTGAAAATTGAGTTGAAAAAGTAGTTTTATTATTTTATTATTTTTTAATATTTTTCTTTTTTACTCCAAAAATGGTGAATCATCCCCATGGTTAACATCATCATCTTGAATCCTATTGGTTCTTATAAATTCTATTTTGGTTGTACATTTTTCTTAGGAGGCCCATTTTAGACCTCAAAATTCCCCTAATGGCTTGCCACTACTGATGCTTACATAAGTTGTAAGGCTGGGAACATGACCATTAAGAATGTGCATTTTTCCAAACAATTGGTATTGTACCCTCCTTCTCAACAATCCATTGAGCATGACTTACACCTATGGTTGGAGGAGGAGGAGGAGGAAGATGAAGTGTATATACAACATCCCATTCAATATGTACCCTGGATGTTGTTATAGGAGGGGGAAACCTAATGAAGATGACCTCATTGACCAAATCCTCCAAAACCAACCCCCCCAACACCATGCCTCTTAATGATCTTGCGAAGGAATCTGAGGGTAATCCTTGGACTGAGTTATGCCTAATGGACTCAAGTCTTGCACATGTCAAAATGTTAGAATTTTTTCCATCTAGAACCTTGAAGATTAACCCCTCTCTCTTAGCTAACCAAGAAGAGAAGTTGTGAAAAATTATGAGAGAGCACTTAGATGCCTTTTCTTGGAGCTAGAAAGAAATGAAAGGGGTGCATCCTTAGGTGTGTACTCATCACATCTACAGCAAGGAGGAATGCAAACCTGTGCACCAGCCTAAGAGGAGAATGAACCCAACCCTCGAAGACATAGTAAAGGAAGAATTGTAAAATTTGTTGGATGGGTTCATATACCTCATCTCAGATAGTGAGTGGGTGTCCCCTCTAGTTTTGGTCCCAAAGAAGAATGGAAAGTAGAGGACCTATGTGGATTATAAAAAGTTGAACAAAACCACTAAGAAAGACCATTTCCCTTTACCTTTCATTGATCAAGTTTTAGATGGTCTTGCAGGGAAAAAGCTCTTCTATTTCCTGGATGGATTCAGTGGTTACAATCAGATCCAGATCAACCCAGAGTACTAAGACAAAACAATATTCACTTTTCCTTGGGGTACCTTTTCTTATAGGTTCCTTCCTTTCCGATTATGTAATGCCCTTGCCACTTTTCAAAGGGCAGTTCTGAGCATCTTTGTTGAGCTAGTCCATGACTTTGTAGAGATTTACATGGATGATTTCACTCTCTATGGGTGTGAATTCTTGGAGGCTCTCTCTAGCCCAGGGAAAGTCCCAAAGAAGTACATTGAAATGAACCTCTCGTTTAATCCTAAGAAGTGTGAATTCTTAACGAATGCAGGGGTTGTCCTTGGTCATTCAATATCTCAAGAGGGAATACAAGTGGACCCAAACAAAAATTGCCATCATAAAAAGGGTCCCTACTCCTCAAAAGCAGAGGGATGTTAGGAGTTTCTTGGGCTTAGATGGATAATATAGGAGGTTTATCAAGGACCTCATTAATGGTAGCCTCACTATTGTTTGGATTGCTGGCCAAGGACTCAAAAATTCTGCTGGAGAGATAGTTGCCAAGAGGTCCTAAAGGTCTTGAAAGACAAATTAACCACTATACCCACACTTAGAGGCACAAATTGGACTCTTCCTTTTCATATCCATGTTGATGCATCCGAAAAATTTGTAGGGGAAGATTTAGGCCAGATAGATGATAAGGTACATTATGCCATTTACTTCATTAGTAAAAATCTATTTAAGGCTGACTTGAACTACTCTATAATTGAGAAAGAACTCTTAGTTGTTGTACACTCTTTGAACAAGTTCAGAAACTACATAACTGGATACCAAAAATTCGTGCAGACTAAACATGCAGCTATCAAGTACTTGATTAACAAGCCTAATGTGAATGCTATAATTATTAGATGGTTGTTATTGTTACAACAGATTGATTTAACTGTCATTGATAAGCCATGAAAAGAAAATGTAGTTGCAAATTTTATGTCTAGACTTGCTTTGCTTGCAAGTGATGAAGGGATGGTTGATGGTTCTTATTGTGAAGTGTAAAAGATGTGTTGTTATGGCATGTAGCCTAATATGTGTAATTCAGGAATTGGAGCAATTTTGAGACAATTTGAATGCAAAATCTCAAAGTACACAACAAAGAGAGATTCTAGGAGGTTATCCACCTCCTTAACTCCTCCAATCAGTCAAAGATCACCACTCTGTCTCTCATCAACTCTAGTTAATTGGCAGCCAAGCAGGCCTAAGTCATTACTAGCCAAGCTAGTGTAGTTCAAGGAAGATCTAAATCCACCTTTCTCTAGTTTGGGAGACAAACATCCCTATTTTCTAGGGAGTTGTTGGTAGCTATCCTTTTGTATAAATAAACATGCTAAGGAACTCATTAAGATTTGAACTTTTATTGTAGCTAAGAGGATATTAAGATCAAGCACTTGTGACTGCTATTTTTGATGATGTATTTGACATTTATGGAATGGTAATGAGAAGTTTTATTTTGATCCATCACTGAGTTAATCTAGAGGGATGCAGCTCTTCGGTTTGGGCCCAACCCTAGTAGTGTAGGTCCCTCTTATGTATTTATATTTCTTTTATCTTAGAATGTTGATTAGTTGCTTCATTTCAATAGAGTATAGTTACTCAAAAAGTATGTGACTATGGTCTCAATCTCATCTCTCTCATGGGTGCATGATTAGAGGACTCCGCCATCACAACCCAAAAATAGTGTGTGATTTCTTGTTTATGATTTCTTGGAACATTTTACATTTGTTATCTTTCTTCACATATGATTTTTGTAGCTTAGAAGGTAATTCATTGCATAGATCAAGTTCTTAACATCATTTAGATAGTTTCCAAATTCAATTCATCCTTTCCACTATTAATTGTAATATTTTTCAAATAAAAAGAGGAACAGGTGCATGTGATGTTGTAGGATTGTTGGATCTGAAGGCAAGGGATATTTTCACCATCTCCATAAAGGACTTCTCCACTCTCTTTTGATTAATTCCAACCCATGTTCTTGATCTTTTTGTTTAGGTCACCATGAGACCCCCTCTTAGCCAAAATCTGACCTTCCTGAAGTGTTGGGCTTTGCTAGGGGTGTTGGTCACCTTCCCTACATTCCCCACAACCTTCATCCATCCTACCATCACTTCATCCCATCATCCTTAACCTCCAAACTCTCTCGGAAAACTTCCTATAGCATTTCAGGACTTCCTGTAGCAATACAGGAATCCTGCTGCAACTTCCTGTAGCAGCCTGTTTTGTCGTTGTTTTGACCTAGAATTCCAATATAGCTTAGTTTAGGAGTAGGTTGACCCCTCAACTTGGAATCCCTGACCATAGGTACCACCTAGGCCATTCCATTCATTCCTTTTCCTTTCCTACAAGAGAAAATAGCATTAGTCCCTTCATTCCAAATTTGGAAATTAGGACATTACTTAATCTGCAAGTGTGAATTAGATAAATGATGCATGAATTCTTGAGTTGTGAATTGATAGGATGATCTTCTGTTTTCAAGTGAATATGATACCTAGATGATTGATGGAAAATTAGGGTAGTTTCCTCGCTGCAATTATCATAATTCTTGTGTTCTTTCATTAATGGAATCATTAGCAATTACAAGTTAGAGTTGAAAAGCATTTACTTTCTCTACACTATGACTAGCTTTTGAATTCTGCTTTTAGTAGTTAATCTCCTTTAGTTCAGTAAAGGAATGGTCTTGGAGCCCTAATTATCAAATGACCTAGTTTAGGGTGGCATGAGTAGAATTCCATATATTGTGTATATAGAACTGTCAGATCAAAGTTTGTACAAACCCTGGGTTGATATTGGATTGAGTATGATGAGCCTCGATCACTTGAGGAATTTATTGGGAAATTGAAGCATTTCTATGAGTAGTCAAAACGTAAGAATGAATCTCAACAAGGATGGAAAAGGAAAGATAGAGGTAAAGGTAAATGACAACAGAAAAGAACAAGGCCTCATAATGTAGAAGAGAAAGAAAATGTTGCACCATACAAGAAGTTCAACATAGTTAGACAGGAACATGGGTCACAACACCATAATAGAGGTGATGGTACAAGATGGTTGGAGTGTTGGACGTTTGGTAAGGAACATCTTAAGAGAGATTGTCTACAGAATCAGGGTGGTAGGCCTCAGATCTATAGTTCATAGGAGATGCAGACTGTTGGGGATGTTGGGCATAACATTCCTTGTATCTATGCAATGTTGGATAACAAGCTGGTAGAGAATTAGGAAAATGTTATTGAGATGGATAGCAAGATTTGTGATCAAGTTGTTTCCATTTTGGTTGACCTTGGATCTAATTATAGTTATGTTAGTCCTGACCTAGTGGATAAGTTTGGTTTGAATAAAGAAGTGCATGAAGAATCCTGGTTAGTGTAGTTGGATACATGTACAAAGAAGAGAGTGTATCACTGGGTAAGAGCTTGTGCATTCAAGTTGAGTGGTATGCCTACCTCAACACATTTGAATGTATTTCCATTGGGGTCATATAGTATGCTATTGGGTATATACTAACTATATCTTCATAGGAACAAAGTGGATTTTTATGACAAATCCATTGAGTGCTTAGATGATAATGGAGAACAAAGAATCTTATAGGGTAAGAAGAAGACAACATCAGTTAGAATGGTTACAGTTATGCAGGCAAAGCTCATCTCAGAAAAAGGTGTGTGTTATTTGCAGTGCATATTTCTAGTGACAAAGGTAAGGATGTTGAAGATGTGGAGGTATTGAGAAGGTACTCGATCTTGCAGCAGTTTCAGGATGTGTTTCCAGTAGAGATTTCAGAGTTTCCACCTCACATGGAAGTGGAATTTTCTATTGAGTTTCTACCAGGGGCAGCGCCAGCACCAAAGGCATCGTATAGGATGTGCAATCCAGGGTTAGTAGAGTTAAATTTTCAGTTGAAGGAAATGTTTGACAAGGGATACATTAGGCCAACTGTATTACCTTGGGGTGCACTGGTATTGTTTGTGAAGAAGAAGGATGGTAATCTCAGGTTGTGCATTGATTACAGGCAGTTGAACAAGGTGACCATCAAGAACATGTATCTGTTGCCAAGGATTGATGACTTTTTCAATTAGTTGAAGGGAGCAGCGGTGTTCTCAAAGATTTATTTGAGATCCGGATATCATCAAGTACGTATTAAGGAAGAGGAAATTTACAAGATAGCTTTCTAGACTAGGTACGGGAATTATGAGTTTGTTGTAGTTCCATTTGGTTTGACTAATTATCCAGCTACATTTATGTGCTTGATGAATAGTGTGTTGCGTCCTTATCTTGACAAGTTTGTTGTTGTGTTCATTAATGACATCTTGATATATTCTAAGAATGAGGAAGAACATGTTGATCATTTAGCAACAGTGTTGAGATTGCTAAGAGAACATCAATTGTATGCTAAGCTTAGCAAATGCAGTTTCTTTCAGAAAAAGGTACATTACTTGGGGCACGTGGTCTCCAAGGTAGGCATAATAGTGGATCTAGAGATGATAAGGTCTATCATGGAGTGGGAAGCTCCTAGAAAAGTGGAAGAGGTAATATTGTTTATGGGGCTAGAAAGTTAATATATGAGGATAATCAGGAAATTCTCTCGGATCACATATCATATTACGTCATTACAGAGGAAAGGTAAGAAATTTGAATGGACAAAGAAATGTGCAGCAAGTTTTGAGCAGTTAAAGCAGTTGTTGACAAATTCTCTAGTGTTAAAGATTTCATATCCAAATAAATAATGTGTGGCATGCATAGATGCTTCTAAGAGAGGACATGGTAGAGTTCCTATGCAGGAAGGATAGGTGGTATGTTATGAATCACAGAAACTGAATGAGCATGAGTACGATTATTTGACACATGATCTTGAGTTGGCAATGATCATTCATGTGTTGAAGATGTGGAGGCATTATCTTCTTGGCATGAGGTTTTTATTGATGAGTGAACACAGTGGTTTGAGATACTTATTCGATTAGTCAAACTTGAATGCCAGGCAAGCTAGATGGTTAGCCACCATTAGTGAGTTTGACTTTCAAATCAGGAGAAAAAAGTTGCATATGCTCTTAGTAGGTGGATATATGTGAATCATATAACAACTATGAGTTCTTATGCTATGGACTTATAGGATCTTATCTTATAGGCAGGTCAGCAGGATGAAAGGTACACAAATTTATGCACAGATTACAACAAAGTATAAGTATATGTACATGTGTAGATATAGGTGATAAGGATGTGGACTATCGTCATACAACTGATGGCTTGGTTAGATTTAGGGACAAGATATATGTGCCAGACGATAGTGAACTCAAGAAGCTCATCTCGAGTGAATTTCATGCTAAGCCATATACAGGTCACTCAGGATATCAAAAGACATTGACAACAACGAAAAAGTTTTTTTATTGGCTGAATCTGAAGAAGGGAATGGCAGAGTTTGTGGCTAGATGATTGGACTGTCAGAAGGTAAAGGCAAAATGTAAGCATCCAAGTGGACTACTACAGCCAACTGTGGTTCCATAGTGGAAATGGGAGGTCATTTCCATGGATTTTATCACAGGTTTTCCGAGGACATCTAGACAACATGATTCCATCATGGTTTTGGTGCACAAATTAACAAAGGTACAACACTTCATTCTAGTGAAGTCTACTTATTAATATAATGATGTAGCACAGGTCTTCATTAGATATGTGGTCAGATTGTTTGTGTTCCAAAGAATATTATGTCAGACAACGATGCTAAGTTAACTTCCAAAATTCGGAAGGAGTTGTTTGCAGGTTTAGGGATAGAGTTGGCCTTCAATACAACTTATCATCCACAGACTGATGGATAGACAGAGAGGGTCAACATAATACTAGAAAATATGTTAAGGATGTATGTGATGCATCAACAATGGAGGTGGGAAGAGTATCTTCCTCTGGTTGAGTTCTCTTACAACAATGGGTATCAGGAATCTCTAAGAATGAGTCTGTTTGAGGCATTGTATTGGAAGAGTTGTAATACTCCCGTCATTTGGAGTGATCCAGTTAACAGGGTGTTGATTGGACTGGACATGTTGGCAAAAATGGAATAGGAAATGTAGGTAATAAATAAGAATCTAAAGACAACATAGGACAGACATAAAATTTATGCAGACTGAAATAGGTTGTTTAAAGAGTTTCAAGTTGGGGAACATGTTTACTTACACATCAAGTTGAATAAGATCTCCTTGCGGATTGGATCATGTGCCAAGTTGGCACCTCTATTTTGTGGACCTTTCAATATTCTTGAAAGAATTGGACTAGTAGGCTATCGACTTGCACTACCTCCGATAATGAAAGTCCATGATGTTTTCCATGTGTCATTGCTTAAGAAGTATGTTAAATATGTTGATCATGTGATTAACATGTCTGTATTGTAGGTGGAGCTAGATGGAGAATCCAATCGAAACTTCAATGTATATTGCAGAGAAAAATTCTCCTGCACTGGAACCGACCAATCGAGCAGGTTAAAGTGCAGTGGAAGCACTTTGGGCCTAATGAAGCTACATGGGAGATGGAAAATCAAATGCAAGATATGTATCCTTGTTTATTCACTCGTTGAGCGAATGTGTTTCATATAAGCTTTGGTGTGATGTTTTGGTATATGTACATATGTATATGGATGTAAATACTGCCATAAGCTATGTTATAAAGCTCCAATAAGGGGTATGGGTGTCATATCATTATGGTTGACGTGATGTTATGCTATCATGTTGGTTTTGTTTTTAGCAGGTTGAACATTATAAATACTACATCAAGCTAAGTTATAAATCTCCATGGGTAGTATGTTTTTCTTATAACAATCTTGTTGGTTGTAGGTATCGTTGAACACCAAGGATGATGTTCCCCTAATGGGGAGGGTTATGTAACAACCCTGGTGAAAATTCCATGTAATAAAAGTTAATAAAGGAAAAATAATAACCACGATTATGGGACACTTATTCCAAGTTGAATTTTGGGAAAACCTCCTAGTGTGGATGTTCATTTGGTTTATTATGGTTAAGGAAATTGGCAAAGGCAACGACAAAGGCTCTAAAAAGGAAAAATGGCATTTTTGACAATTTATTTATGAAAATAAAGGAAATTAGGAGGAAAGGAAGGTGAAAGGTTATAGGTTGCATGTCAGGAGGAAAATAATGGAAAATTGAAGAAAATAGATGATCTGGAATTTATCCAGGACAAAGAATTAAAGGTATTACAGACTCATGTGCATGGATGTGCCTATGTTACTTTATGCAATGGATCGATAAGATTGTGAAATACATAGACACTGAGGCAGTTAGAGAAAACATAACATTAAAACATGAAAACACAACAAGTTTAATAAGGAGTTCACCTAATACTCCTAGGCTACGTCTCCTAGTATAGCTTTCAGTGGTGGCCTCTCTATTATGTTTTCAAAGCAGAGTTTCTTTACAACAGTGAGCTCAATTTGAGTCTCACTCAACAGATATGAATCAGTAGGATTTGAGTGCACAGACTCTCCTTACTAGTACTGGACCTCTGTTGGTCACAGTAGTATGAGCCCAGTCTGAAACTCATACATGACAGGCCTATGTCGAGGAGCTCGCTTGAACCTCTCAAGCTTTCTTGGAGTGCACAGACTCTCTGACTCTCTCTGGCTCTGTCTGGCTTGATGTTGCCCTCAGGTCAGCTTAGCTTCTTCTCTTTGTTCTCTGCTCTTAGCTTTCTGTGTCTAACTAAATCCTCTATGTGTGTGTGTCTCTCTGTCCTCTGCTTCTGTCATTTCATGGCTTTAAAGCCAGTCTGAGTTCTTTCAATTTGTTTCCACTTCCCGATGTTCTGGTTTTCCTTCCTCTATCTATTCGAACTCCCCTATTGTGCATCATCATCATTGTGTAATGCTTCACAGAGAGGTGGCCACCTATTCTGTAACAAGTGAGTGTGTCAGGTTCCTTGGACACATTTGAATGGCCGTTATTTCCATTTTCTCCAAGATGCCCACGAAACACGAACCTTCTGCCAACTCATCTTCCACGTCAGACTTCAAATCCCATGTAATCTTTCTTTACAACCTTGTCAAATCTGGTCATTTATCGAGACGTGCCTCCACCGTTGATTTGGGCCCCCCAGTTCCTACGGCCATCATTCATATCGAGCGAGTAAGTAGCATGACGTTTACCCGTCTGATGTGAGCAATTTTCTCTCTCTTCCACCGGATGCGTATAACTCAGTGTGTGGCATCGGGTGAGACTCGGTAAAAACTACTTACCACCTCGAGGCCTTCCGATATCCTGCCAGTTTTGTGGAATCCACGGAACAAAATTTATTACTTTTCCTCATTTCATAGCCATTTCGAGTCCAGGCACTTCGGGGCTTTCCTTCACTGAGGGGGACGCCCTGCGATAGCGCTAATCGCGTATCAAAAACCACTCTCATTTCTTGAATTAGCCTCTGGTTTTGCCAATTTGTGCTAGTGCGCATTACCATGGGCCAACGATCTACGCACTCAACCGAGGGTCTTCGTTGCTCTGCGCTGATCACAATTGCAACTGTCACGAGGATTCCTTCTGATAGCTTGATCTTTCCAAGACTTGAATCTGTTTGGCATAATTTGAACGAGTTTATGAAAACTTAGAGAGTGTTTAGGATCCAATTTGGATCAATAGAGGCATCATTAATAAAACAATCTTCCAAGGATCAGTTGGTACTTTTTGTAAGTTCAGTTTTGGAGCTCTCTCTCTATTCTCTCTCTCTCACTTTTGGACACTTAGAGTTTTCTTGGAGCACTCAGCATTGGATCAAGGAAACCAAAGAAGGAAAAAGGAAGAAAATATCAATCAAGGAAGAGAAATATCAAGCAAATAAAATAGGATTATTTGTAGGTATCGATTTGCATGTGTGATTTCCTTGTTAGTTTTGGCATGCATGGTTATGCATGTTTGTTCTTGTTTCTCTTATTGTCATTGGCATGGGTTTTTCCATGTGTGACAATGTTCTTCATCCTTTCCTTTCCATTTCCAGATATCCATGGTGTGATGGGTTCTCATGTTTTTGGTTGAGCTGGATTGTTGGATGGATTCGAAACTAAGTGAGGTGGTCTTGAAAGAAAGAACACATCGCCTAGTGACCCCTAAACTGGACTACGGATTGCAGTAAATTCATATTTGTGTTACCTCAGTGGGCCTAGGAATCCTCGACTAGTGAATGGAGGGATCTAGGGTAAATCCTAGAGGTGGGTGCTCTCCATCAGGCCTAGGAATCCCGGGATGGGATATACGAAAAGCTTGGAGGGTGGAGTCTCAATTGGGCCTAGGAATTTCGGGATGGGATATAATGTAAAGCCTAGAGACTATTGTCTTTATTATGGCTTAGTAATCCCTAAATCAAATTGTGGATTGCAGTAAAGCCTAAAGACTAGAAGACAAGAAAATTCCTCACAGTGTAGGTGCAGAAATTCCGGTGATATCCATGCTTGTTTTGGCCTAGTGATCTGGTGAGGATTGTGGTGATGCATGGTTCTATTGATGAGGGTATGGTGGTATAGCCACAAGAGGCCCTGGTTTTTTTTGGTTATGAGTCCCACATTCATGCTTGTAATATGACATGGGGGTGATTAGCTGAAAGAAAGATTTGGTTCAACCAATCTATGGTCGGGTGGTTCATGGAACTCCCATACCCAGTCAGATTTTGCATCCATTAATAAGTCCTTTCATTGGTAATTTATGAGAAAATTTATTGGTTCGTATGTGGCATTTATGGCTGATGTATCCATATTATTTCTGTTTTCTATAAGTTGGTTATGAGTATGTTTTATGACAGTAATAATATATGGCTTTCATCATATTTTGATTAGTAAATGAATGAACAATGAATATATGACCTAATAGATAATAATGCAACTAAATTGATAAGGCATCAATTATTCTTAGTGATTCTCAGATAAGTATGAGACCCCTATGCTCAAATTTGTTTTTATGACCTGTAGATTTCATATTCGTGACATGTTTGATGAAATGTTTGTCATGGCTAGTAGGGGTCAAGTTAATTCTTTGTTCAGATATTTTCATTTGTATCATTGTCTCAATGTTACTTTTCATTCCTAAAGGTTTCATGGAGTTCTAGGTAGTGTTCTGAATCCTAGCCCTTAAAATGTGGCACATAATCTGGGCTCACAGGCTCAGAACTAGTTGAAAAATACACTAGTTGATCAAGAGATCAAATTTTATCTCAAATATGAAAGTGCCCAGAAAAGATTGAAACCAATGTCAAGTCGAAAGGCTCATCATTCTGAATCCAATGACATTCTTTTCACCTCAAACATACACCATATACTCAAGTTATTGTGTTTTGATCATTTGAACCAAGAACTAAGAGATGAACATTATTGTTGACTGGGCTTCCATACAACTAACATCATCAAGGATGATTGTGCAAGTATAGATCAACTGGAATCTGACAAGTGTCAGTTTATGGTTTGTTGGTTTTGGTCAAATTTATTGGTTTTTTTGCCCAATGATGGGATTACATGTGGCCCAATCATGGGATGCCATGTGGAACTTCTAGAGCGCACTAAAAATTTGGAAAGGTTTGTCAGAGGCCCAGGAGGATTCGAACCCCCGACCTCCTTTTTCAGCATTGTAGTGCCTTACCACTAAGCCTCATGGTGGATCTTAATAGTTACGTAATTGATTATTTAACGTTTAAATGGAGTGCGTTTATAGAGGAGGGGCAGGGCGGTCAGCCCTGACCCCCAGTCACTTACACATCACATGACCACTGCTCAGCAGAGAAGGGCTAGGAAACATCCCTCGGCCCTGGTCACAATGCTCCCATGAAACCTTGGTGGAGGGCTCATCTGGAAGGTGTAAATGTTAAGCCCCAGCCCAGGGGCATATCACCACCACACAAGACCATGAGGGAAGCAGTTTAAGAATGTGGCGGAGGGCACTTACGGAGGACGCCAACCCCTGGTCTCATCACAACCATATGACCCAGCGAACAAAAATTAAGAGGATCTGATGGGAAGGGCGGGTTTTTGGCTTTGCCCTCGATCTCATGGAATTTTATATGAACACAACCCAACAGTTAAGGTGCTAGGCCAACAAGGACAGGTGTTAAGGCCTAGCCCACGGCCACATGGCCCACGTGGCTTGGGTTTTTGTGCACAGGGGTTATTAGGAAATTTAATTGTCCAATAAATTGCACCATCAAAGGGAAAATTTGTCACCTCCACAGCAAAAAATAGGGTGAGTGTGTAGGATAGTTAGACTACTAGTTCAATTTGTAGGATAGATAACAACCAAACTACATGGAGAGCTTGTAGAGAAATATCTTTGTGAGATCTTTGTGAGTTTTTTCCTTTTGGAATTCAAGAAGAGTCTACCTAGGGGTTTTTGGACATTCTGGATCTAATGGAGAAGGCCTTGTAGGGGTTTTCTTACCTTCAGCAATTTGCTGCAGCAGCTGTTACTTGTAGCGTTAAACTTATTTGTTCTTTTCTCACTATGTCTTGTTGAGGAAAGTTTTCTTTTGTATTTCAATGTGGAATTGCAGTACTTGCATGCTCACGATGGAGAGTTTGTTGAGAAAGATCTTTGTGAGTTTTTTTTGCTTTTGGAGGTCAAGAAGAGTCCACGTAGGTGTTTTTGGACATTCTAAATCCAATGGTAACCTCTATTTTCTTATTTGAGCACATCTAAAGGAACTTTTTGTAGGTTCAATTTCATGAGTGTATGGATCAATCACAGTTTGGGAGTAGTTCTTGAAGGTGTTTGAGCATGGAGAAGGCCTTGTAGGGGTTTTCTTACCATCAAACGTTTACTGCAGCAGTTGTTACTTGCAGGGTTTAGCACATCTATACTTTTATCACTATGTCTTGTTGATGAAAGCTTTGTTTTTATCCTTGAATTTGGAATTGAAGTGCTTATATGCTCATGTATGCTCGTTTTCAGTTGGAGTATAGGGTCTTTGTAGGAGACGCCTTGTGTTGTTGATGTTTTCATGATGAATGTAAGTTGTCATGTTGTTTTATGTAAGATTTATTTGCAATAAAAAATTTCCTTGAAGGGGACATAACAACATGTTTATCAACAAATTTTTATGTACTCCTTTTCCACTAAATTTATGGAGCGGTCTAGCTATATTGGTAGGCCCAAATATGTAGCCAGGGAGGGGTGAACTCTATCACAGAATAATTTGTTGTTCTCTTGATGTATGCTTGTATGAGTCATGTGATGTTGTGTTGCTTATGCTTAAATTTACATGTGAAAACTAACTCATAACTTGAAGAGACATTTTGGAAAACCTATTTTGTGTTAAGACCCATTTTTCCTTTCAAAACATCGAAGAACGATCCTTGTTTTTTTGGATAAGAGGAAATTGGCCACCTCATCCATTTTCATACAGATTGGCATCAGAGCCTCATTTAACCAAGTTTCAATAATTCACAAGAATATTCTCCAAGAGCTACAGGAGATGAATTTGGCTCTTCGTATGGAGAACATTGAGTTGAGAAGAATGCTAGAAATGGCTAAGGATGATAAGAGGCATATGTGCCTTCAGTTGCACCATGTGATTGAGGAACAAATTGCTAAAAGTTCCACTCTTTTGACAACATTAAAAGACACCTCCAAAATGAAACCAATATGTGGGCATGGTTCACACAGTAGTGATGGACCATATGAGGAAAATGATGCATGTGCATTTTGCAAGCATCTCCAAGATTCTCACCATATGCTAGTTGGTAAAAGTGGATAGCTAGAGTCATCTGAAATGTCATCAGCATTATCAGAAGCCGAAAAGATGAATGGAAAGTTCAAGAAAGTAATAAGAATTTCAAGTACAATTCCTTCTATTTATGTTCATAACACATCTTTTTCAACATTTGAGCAACAAACCAAAGGCATTGGTATTCAAAGATGCTTTCTAAAATGGGTTATGAAGGAGGAGGACTCAACATCAACGGAAAATGGATCACCAATTCAATTATGGTACAAGAGAGAATAAAGTATCAAGGATTGGGATATGGTCAAAGGGATTTTGGAGAATTCTCTAAACGGTTTGAGGGACAACAATCATCTAAGGATGATATGTCACAAGAAGATGTTGGTGACAATGTACATTTATCTCTCAAGTGAGATGAATGCTTCAAGGGACCTTTCATGTCATCGTAATATGTTTTTGAATGTTAGTTTTGATGTGCTAATTTCAACTTTAGATTTATAAACAAATTCTTGTCAATTGCTTCATGTGCATAGGTTTTTTGATGTTGTTTGTGAATGTAAACAGGTAAATTTTATCAAGCTTTATGTGAAATACATGAGCAAAATAACATGAAAAACAAGTTTTGAACAACAGCAATGAAAAGTACAACAAACCATCAACATGAACACTTAACACAATGTTTTGATGAAGGAGTTCACCCCTCTTGGGCTACATCTCCTTGGTCATGCTTCCATGGCTTGGGCCTATGTATTAGCTCAATATGGAAAAAAAATTGTTTACAAAGCTCTACTGCTCCTGAAACCTGCTTCAGTTTGTCCATGATGCTCAAATTAGCCAGGAACACCTTTTCCTGAGCTCAATTTGGTCGTATTTTGCTCTAGTTATGATCAAAATTTCTTTCTCCTTGTAAACCTACACTAAAACTTGAAGAACTCCACTTAGTACCGCTAATTTTGGAGTTGCCGTCGAAAATGGAGGAACCACCAAAAGTCCGCCAAATTAAACTGTGAGTTTAATTAATTCTAACTCAGATTGATTAAAGTTAATCCATTTTTAACGCAATTACCGTGTAGTTAATGTAAACCGTTAGCATGCGGTTATCATGGAGGAGTTCACATGTGACAGTTTGGAGTTCGCAGTTATGGTTTGTCAATGTGGTTTCTGCTAACCATTTGAGCTAGTGGCTTGAGTGGACTCATGTCATGGTATATGGTTAGCTGACAGTTTGATGCCACGTTCCGTTAACTGTTGTTTGGTCGTTGGTTAGCCACTAGCCGTTCCCCCAGAGTGTTCACATGGGAGGACTAGCCCGCAGGCTGGCCTTCCTAACCCCCAACCACAAAACCACTACAATTCAAATATGTGTGGAGAATGTTATATGTTAAGTTGTAATGTTGTGGTGTAGTGGAAATGCATTATGGTTGTTCAGTGCAGGTCCCAGGTTTGAATCCCCGGCCTGCCATAAAATTTTGGTAATGTGCCATAGCATGTCCTTTGGGGAGGGACACATGGCGACCTCCGAGCTTGCCACTTGTCCCCTCCTCATTGGTCCTCTCTAAACCAATCAAATCATGCCACATCGCCACCTACAAACTAACCACCATATGACTCTTGGTGAACTTTGATTGGATGTTGACCTCTGTTGACTTTTCCCAATCACCTACCACATTAGCAGTACAGACTGTTGACTATGAAGTGACTGTACAATTTTTTTTTTTAATTCCATTATTTTAGCAAAGTGGACAGAATGTGATATATTCCTCATAAGAACTCAGTTTTTAATGAAATGAGTTGCGTTGGGATCATTTCACTGAGACGAACACGGTCATTCAGGTTTCGATCCATTTTGAGAAATTTGATTTTTGAGCTAAATACTGAACACCTGATCATTCCTCCCCACTAGAAGCCTTTTGGACCCCAAAATATATTGTCAATTGTTCAGCAGGTGAGGGTACAACTCCCTCACCTTCTTGATCTGTAACCATTTGTCCTTAGAAGGCTTTTGTCCCTTAAGTCCCATTCTAAGGTATTCAACATTCCGTCTCTTCAAAGTTCTGGTTCTTCTGTCAAGAGATCTTGTTGAAGTTCATCAAGATATTCTGGTGAGAAATCATCTATTGATGGCAACTGAACATGCTCTCCTTAATCATCAATCAAAGGAGGCTCAAACAATCTCAAATTCTCAACATTAACAATACAATATATTTGCATATAAGGAGGCAAATCTAGCTTAAATGCATTGTTACCAATCTTTTCCAGAATTTTAAAAGGACCATAATGGATTGGTTTAAGATTTTTACCTTCCCCTTGAATTATCTCTTTGCTAATATATAACCAAACTTTGTCTCCAACTTGAAATTTATGATCGACACAGTGTTTGTCATGCCTTCCCTTGTAGCTTCTCTGACTTCTTTCAAGTTGTTCTTGCACTATATGATGTATCAACTAAATTTTCTCTATGAACTTCCTTGCCTTATCGATGTCACTATGACCATTGATGGAGACATATTTCTCAAATATGAACTCCAATGACGATCTTGGAAAGTACCCAAAACATGCCTCAAATGGCGATGTGTTTGTGGAAGAATGCTTTGCCCTGTTTTATGCATGTTGTATGTAATGCAATTGTTCATCCCACAACTTGGGATGTTTGCTGCAGTATCCTCTAATAAGATGAATGACTGTCATGTTAACCACCTCGGTTTGTCCATCTGTTTGCAATTGAAAGGTTGTACTCTTCTTCAACTAGTGTCCATCATGTCCCACAAATTTGACCAAAAATTCCCAACAAATCGAGAATCTCAATCACTTACAATGGAAGTAGGAAGACCAAAATGAACCCAAATATTTTGAAAGAAAAGATGATTTGTTTTTTCAGTTGTAATTTTCTTTTTACATGGTGTTAGAATACAAATTTCACTGAACCTGTCTACAACTACATACAAATAATCATGACCTTTACTTGACAATGGAAAACCTCTTACAAAATCCATTGAGATACTCTCCCATGAACGTGAAGGTAACAGAAGTGGAGTGTACAATCCTAGTTTCCTATTACTAGGCTTACTTGTTGCAAACAAAGAACGTCCTCTTATAAAACAAGACACATTATCAAACACTCATGGCCAATAACAATACCTTTGGAGATTCGCTAATGTCTTTCCTACACCAAAGTGTCCAACAATGAATGAAGTGTGCGCCTCCCTTATGATATTATTTCTTTCACCCCGTGGAATACATAACTTGCCCAAGTGATACAACAAATTGTTATGTACATGGTAATCTAACTCTTCAATTTGGTTTCCTTGACTCAAGCTTTCATACACATCTTGAAAGTCATTATCATATGCATATTGCTCAATGTAACTTTCATGCAAAACAAAATTGTGCTTGAGTATAATAGATGAATTTACAATAGGCCTAGAAAGCATATCAACTATCTTATTGATGATTCCCTTTTTGTACTTGATAACCAAATGAAACTGTTGCAGAAAACCCATCCATCCGAAGTGTCATGACTGCTGCAACTTTGACTGTGCATATAAGTATTGCAATGGTTGATGGTCGATATGGATAATGGTCTCCTTTCCCATCAAGTAGTGTTTCCATTTTTTGACACTTTGTACCAATGCATAAAGTTCTTTGTCATAAGTGGGATAGTTAGTCACAGCTCCATTAAAAATTTTAGAATGAAAAGAAATGGGCTTACCATGCTGCATAAGAACTGCTCCCATGACGTAATCAGTAGCATCCATTTGAATCTCAAATGGTTGTCTAAGATCCAAAAGAGCCAATACCAATGTTGAATTGATATTTTTCTTTAAAGAATCAAATGATTTCTACTTTAAATCTCCCCATTGGAAGACTTTCTTGACACTAGTCAATGCATGTAGTGGTGCTGCAATGGAAGAAAAATTAGCAATAAATTTCCTCCAATATTGTGCTGCCCCTAGAAGGCTTTTTATCTTTGTGACTGTATTGGGCTTGGGACAATTCAGAATGACCTCAACCTTAGAGGGGTCTACCTTTAGCTTACCTCCTTCAACATTGTGTCCCAAATACACTAAAGAAGTCTTGCCAAATTCACACTTTGACATCTTTAAAAACAATTGTTGTTTTCTCAAGACATCAAGTACTTTTTTCACATGCATGACATGTTCATCTCTGGATTTTCTGAATATGAGAATATCATATAAGTAAAAAATGACAAAGTCATCTAGAAATGGTCTCAATACATCATTCATAACTCTCATGAAAGTAGTTGGAGAATTTTTAAGACCGAAAGGCATAACAGGCCACTCAAACAATCCTTATTAGTTTTAAATGCAGTTTTCCAAATGTCCTCTTCAGCTATTCTAACCTTATGATGACCTCTTCGTAAGTCTATCTTAGTGAAATACTTCGCATACCTCAACTGATCAAGAAAATCATCAATTCTTGGGAGTGGATAACGATTCTTTACTGTGATTTTGTACTTTGCACAGAAATCCACACACATGCGCCAAGTCCCGTCCCTCTTTGGCACCAAGACAATGGGTGAACCACATGGCGAAGTAGATGGGCGTATGATACCTTTGTTCAACAATTCTTGAATTTGCTTCTTGATTTCCATGATTTCCATAATCGACATGTGATACATGCCAATGTTTGGAAGTGGAACATCCTGTTGCAGTTGTATCTCATGTTGAATTCCCCTCTTGGGAGGTAACCTGTTTGGTTCCTGAAACATATTGCCATGCTTGCTTACCACATCAAAAAAGTCAGATTTTAATTTGTCATCACAACCTTTAAAAGATTCATAATCAATATCATTATTTTTCTTGATCATGAGAAGCACAAAAGTTTTACTTTCATTTACTTGTCTCTTCATCTTCCCTGCATTAACCAAAGAAATGCTCAACTTTTTGTGATGGGCTCTCACAATGTACGCCACTCCATTCTTGAGCAATAAATATTTGTTCTCATGACCATAAAATAATACTTTCCTATCATATAGATATGGACTACCCAAAATGATTCTTGAGATGTCAAGTGGAACTACATCTAACTCAACTTCATCAATGAACTTTTCAATAATGGTGAACTTGAATAAGCATTTCCTTCTAACCTGTAAATTTTCATTATTGAATATCCAACCCAATGGATATGGCTTATGATAAGGTACAGTTTCAAGGTTAATATTTTTGACAAAGTCTTCTGAAATTAAGTTTAGTTGTGACCCACTATCAAATAATGCATCAATCTTTGTATGATTTGAAATTACCCTTACATGGAACAATTATATTCTTGATTCTTCATTTGGAGTGTCTTTATGACTATGTGAGGAACTGGTGGTTGCAACAACTTCTTTTCCTTTTGTGACCATGGATGAAATATTGGTCTCATCACTAGAATCTGATCCAAGATCATGTTGTGTGGTAGTGGTCATCTTTTGTTTTCCATTATTGTTTGGTTTCTTAGGCCTTAGTTCGGGATGTAATTTCCAACAATAGGTTTCATCATGCCCAGCTTTGGAACAATGTTGGCATATGGTTTTCTCCCCTTCTTTCTTCACACTTGCATTCTTCTTCTCGTTCAATTTTCCACCCTTCTCTTTCTCCTTACCCTTGAATGGCTTCTTCTTACTACCCACTTCCTAAATGTTCTTTCCTCTTGCCTCAAGGTGTGTGGCATGCACACATACCTCATCCAAATTGCTTGGATTGAACATAAGGATAGTATGTTTTAAATAGGAATGTAAACCCCCAATATATTTCAACAATGTATCTTGGGAATTCAAATTTACTCCTAACAAAAAAGCCCTCTTTCTAAACTCCCGTGTATAATCTTGAACTATTTGGCCCTTGAGCTACCTAAAATTCTACTAACTCATAATGAGTTTTTGCATATAGGCTAAAGGATAAAACTATCTTTTAATTGAAGAAACAAATTCAACCCAAGAAATGGATATCTTACCATGAATTCAAATTTCCTCTTGAGTCTTTGCTTCTCACCAGACTAATGCTGCTCCTTCTAGCCTCAATGAAGGCAACTGGATCTTTATGTCATCTTCTTGAAGGCTCTGAATTATGTAATAGACCTCCAATTATCAAATCCAGTTGTCTAAATTTTCTGCATTCACCTCACCATTGTACATGGGAAGTTCAAACTTAATGTCCAATTTGAGTAAGGGAGTTTTTTCCTTTGGGGTTTTTGAATGAGTATGAACAATTTTTGTGGTGGAAGTGGAAGATGTTGATGTTTGAGATGTTGAAGATGATGAAGATGATGAGGAAGATGAAGATGGTGGAGATGGAGGAGGCTTTCCTCCATTACCCTTTGAATCGTTTTTTTATCTTTCTTTTCTCCTGAGCTTCCCTCTCCATGTGGAGGCTTAGAATTCTCTCCAGCCATTATAGTGTTCCTCTCTTCATAGAGGACTCTAACCATGTTAGTCAAGTCATAGAAATATTTCTTGAATGCTTCCTCTTCTGAAAGACCTCCAGTCTCTCTTGCTCCGAACATGATGGTTTGGATTCAAGCTCAGCTTCTGGTACTACTTGTACCTCCTCAATCTCAATTGAAGGTAAAACTTGAGGTGCTTCAAATGTAGCTAGAATTGGAACTTTGGGTGGAGATTGTGGCCTTGTGGCTCTCCTTCCTTTGGGCATTACCTCAAGAGTTGCTACCAATAGTTTCCCTTCTCCTCTCTACAACTTTAACCTTGTAAGCATCACAAATGTGCAACCATTAAAACCCTATTTGCACAAAACTCAAGAAATCAAGAAAACAACCTTTGCTCTGATACCAACTTAATGTGTTGTTAAATGTTAGTTTTTCTCTGCTAATTTCAACTTCAGATTGATAAACAAATGCTTGTCAATTGCTTCATGTGCATAGGTTTTCTAATGTTGTTTGTGAATGTAAACAGGTAAATTTTATCAATTTTTATTTGAAATACATGAGAAAAATAGCATGAAAAACAAGTGTTGAACAACAAAAATGAAAAGTACAACAAACCATCAACATGAACACTTAACATAATGTTTTGATGAAGGAGTTCACCCCTCCTGGGCTACATCTCCTTGGTCCAGCTTCCATGGCTTGGGCCTCTGTATTAGCTCAATATGGAAAAAAATGTTGTTTACAAAGATCTACTTCTCTCGAAACCTTCTTCAATGTGTTCAAAATGCTCAAATTAGCTAGGAACACCTTTTCCTGAGCTCAATTTGGTCAAATTTTGCTCCAATTATGATCAAAATTGCTTTCTCTTAGTAAACCTCCACTAAAACCGGAGGAACTCCAGTTAGTCCCGCTAATTTTGGAGTTACCGCTGAAATGGAGGAATCGCCAAAAGTCTGCCAAATTAAACCGAGTTTAATTAATATTAACTTGGATTAATTAACGTTAATCCAGTTTTAACGCAATTCCCACACAATTAATGTAAACTGGTAGCATGCGGTTATCGCGGAGGAGTTCACATGTGACGGTTTGGAGTTCGCAGTTATGGTTTGTCGACATAGTTTCTGCTAACCATTTGAGCTAGTGGTTTGAGTGGACACATGTCATCGTATATGGTTAGCTAATGGTTTGATGTCACATTCTATTAACTGTTGGTTGGCCATTGGTTAGCCACTAACCATTCCATCAGAGTGTTCACATGGGAGGGCTAGCGCTCCTAACCCCCAATCACAAAACCATTACAATTGAAATATGTGCGGAGAATATTATATGTTAAGTTGTAATGCTATGGTGTAGTGGCAATGCATTGTGGTTGTTCGATGCAGGTCCCAGGTTCAACCCCCTGGCTTGCCATAAAATTTTGGTAAAGTGCCATAGCCAGTCCTTTGGGGAGGGACAAGTGGCAGCCTCCGGGCTTGCCACTTGTCCCCTCCTCATTGGTCCTCTCTAAACCAATCAAATCATGTCGCGTCACCACCTGCAAACTAACCACCTTCTGACACTTGGCGAACTCCAATTGGATGTTGACCTCCATTGACTTTTCCGAGTCACCTGCCATGTTAGCAGTACAGGCTGCTGACTTTGCAGTGACTGTACACATTTTTTTTTAATTCCACTATTTGAAAAAGCTGACAGAATGCAATATCTTCCTCATACAAACTCGATTTTTAGTGAAATGAGTTGCATTGGGATCGTTTCACCGAGACAGACACGGTCATTCATGTTTCTAGCCATTATGAGAACTTTGATTTTTGAGCTAAATACTGAGCACCTGATCACATCGTCCACTCCAAATCATCAAATATGCAACCCAAGGTAAATGTATAAATCTCATGGGTGTTTTCTAAATGATGTTAATTTTGACTATTTGTGCAATATGTATCCTGGTATTTTTTGTGATGCATTTGACCATCGTGTGGTTGTCTGTGAGCAATGCATGATAATGATTAAAGGATGACACAAATTCTAGGCATCAAGCATGATGAATCTCCTTTACATGAGAGGGATTCTTTAACAACAAGTAAGAGAAATTTCTTTTGTACCCATTTCAAGATGCATGTGCATGGAAATGAACGACGTTGGAAATTACATCGAGAGCTTCGTTCCAAGAAGGGAAAAGAGATAGTGCAACCTAATTCAAGGGAAGCAAGATGTGGCGAAGAGGACTCACAACAATCATAAAGCAACCATTAAGGAAAATTTGATGCAAAACGAGAACCCATAAGCCTAGGAGAGACAAAGATTCGGTAGATAGATTGTAAAGTTGCTTTGTAAATTT
Source organism: Pinus tabuliformis (assembly GCA_031772625.1). Lineage (NCBI taxonomy): Eukaryota > Viridiplantae > Streptophyta > Pinopsida > Pinales > Pinaceae > Pinus > Pinus tabuliformis. The sequence goes on along the minus strand of CM062807.1, from coordinate 760,952,683 downwards.
GTAATTACTTGTTGTTGTTTACCTGTTTTGGTACTTTTGTAAAGTGAGCAATAATAGCCACTATGTGCAACAAGTATGTTTCATTTACGTTATGTTATTGGCTTATTTACAAGTCCATATGTGTAAGGAATTTTGGAATGTACAAGTTGTCATCCAAATTTGTCTACAAGCTTTTCATGTACTCACTGATGCAAGTATTCAAGATTAAAATTATTGTGAATATAATCTTTGTGTTAAGATTGTACAAGATGACTATGTTTTTGTAGGCAAAGCCAATTATGTCATTGAATTTTTGCAGTAGTGTACTTTTTTGTACAAGCTCAGTTTGAGGACAGTAAAGAAAGTTTTATTTTGCTTCTAATTTCCATAATGGAGTCAATTTTGTCTTCAACAATTGAACTTCAAGACGAAGTTTTTTTGAACTGTGCAAAGATGAGATTAAAGAGAATTTTTAGACTCCACTCATCAGTTTTTTTTTTAGTGCTTCAGCGATAAGAATTTTGGCTCAATTACTAACATGAAAATAGGTCTTCACAAAGAAGATAGGTAAAGTGCCTTGATTGGCGCTTGAAGGGCACCAATTGAAAAGATAGCATATGGATTGAATTTTTGGTTAATTTTGGCTTTCGGCCTAATTTTATTTACCAGGAGTAGTAAACTTTTGGAGTCCAAAAGTTCTTATTGGGGAGGTGTGATCAGTTGATCAAATTTTTGATCAAAAATGAAAGTTCCAAGAAATTCTTGAAAGTATCGTAAATTCAAATTTATCATCATTCTGAATCCAACGATGTTTGTTTCACCTCGATCTAACATTGTATGCTCAAGTTATTGCATTCTGATTGTTTGATCCAACAACTAAAAGATGAGCAGGATTGCTAACTAGGCAGTTGAATGGGCTTCCATACAACTAGCATTATCTAGGGTGACTGTGCAGGTATGGACCAATCGGCTGCTGACAAGTGCCAATTTCTAGTTCATCAATTTTGGTCGAATTTGATTGGTTTTTCTTAGCCCAATCATGGGCTGCCACATGACACTTCCAAAGCACACTAAAAATTTGGTATGGTCAGCCAGAGGCCCAAGATGATTTGAACCCCTAACCTCCCATTCAACATTGCAGTGCCTTACCACTAAACCTCATGGTGGGTCTTACTAGTTATATGATTGAACTATTATTTAACACTTAAATGGAGCGTGTTTATGGAGGAGGGGTCGGGCAATCAGCCTCGACCCCCAATCACTTGCACATCACATGACCACATCTCAATAAAGAAGGGCTAGGAAAAAAACCTTGGCCCATGGTCATAACACTGCCATGAAACATTGGTGGAGGGCTCATCTAGAGGGTGAAAATGTTAAGCCTCGGCCCAAGGGCATATCACCACCACACAGGACAATGAGGGAAGCAGTTTAGGCACTCAGTAGAGGGTGCTTACGGATGGGTTCAGCCCTTGGTCCCTTCAAAACCATATGATCCGATGCACCACAGTTAAGGGGCTACAACAGGAAGGGTGGGTCGTTGGCCCAATCCTCAATCCCATGGCATTTAATATGACCACAACCCCACAGTTAAGGTGCTAGGATAGCGGGGGCGGGCATTAAGGCCCAGCCAACAGCCACATGGCCCATGTGGCCTGATTTTTTGTGCATAGGGGTTATTGGCCAATTTAATTCTCCAAAAAATTGCACCATCAGAGGGTAAAATTGATGCTTCCACAGTGGAAAATAGGGAAAATTTGTAGGACAGATAACAACAAAACTACCTAGAGATCTTGTAGAGAAATATCTTTGTGAGATCTTTGTGAGTTTTTGTCCTTTTGGAGCTCAAGAAGAACCTACCCAAGGGTTTTTGGACATTCTGGATCCAATGGTGACCTCTATTTTCTTATTTGAGCACATCGAAAGGAGCTTTTTGTAGGTTCAATTTCATGGGTGTATGGATAAATCAGTGTTTTGGAGAAGTTATTGAAGGTGTTTGATCATGGATAAGGCCTTGTAGGAGTTTTCTTACCTTCAGAAGTTTACTGCAACAATTGTCACTTGTGGGTTTTAGCACATTTGTTCTTTTCTAACTATGTCTTGTTGAGGAATTTTTTCTTTTGTATTTCAATGTGGAATTGAAGTACTTGTATGCTTAGGATGGAGAGCTTGTAGAGCAAGATCTTTGTGATTTTTTGTCCTTTTGGAGCTCAAGAAGAGACTACCTAGGGGTTTTTGGACATTTTGGATCCAATGATGACCTCTATTTTCTTATTTGAGCACATATAAAGGAAATTTTTGAAGGTTCAATTTCATGGGTGTATGTTTCAATCAAGGTCTGGAAACAATTCTTGAAAGTGTTTGAGCATGGAGAAGGCCTTGTAAGGGTTTTCTTAACTTCTGAAGTTTACTACAAAAATTGTTACTTGTAGGATTTATCTCATATATACTTTTCTCACCATGTCTTGTTGATGAAAGATTTTTTTTTTTGTCCTTGAATGTGGAAGTGAAATGCTTATATGCTCATTTTCAGTTAGAGTATAGGGTCTTTAAAGGAGACGCCTTGTGATGATGATGTTTTCATGATGACTATAAGTTGTCATGTTGTTTTATGTGAGATTTATTTGTAGGATAACATTTCCTTGAAGGGGAAATAGCCACATGTTTATCAACAAATTGTTATGTATTCCTTTTCCACTGAATATATGGAGCGGTCTAGCTATGTTGGCAGTCCTGAAGATGTAGCCCAGGAGGGGTAATCTCTGTCACAAAATCCTTTGTTGTGCCCTTCATGTATGCCTGTATGAGTTATGTAATGTTGTGTTTCTTATGCTTAAGTTTATATGTGAAAAATAACTCATAACATGAAGAGACCTTTTAGAAAACCTGTTTTGTGTTAAGAACCATTTTTCCTTGCAAAGTGTCGGAGAACGGCCCTTGTTTTTTTGGAGAAAAGGAAATTGGCCACTTCCTCCATTTTCAGATCACCAGTCGCTTTCATGCACATGTTGTGAGAGCGAATGAAGGGCCCTAATCATATGCATGCCCATGTCATGGGAGAAACTGAGGCTTAGGGAAGTGAAGTGTCAAGTTTCCTCAAGGGTTAATCGCCTGGAAGGGTTGGTTGGCTCCGGTAGGTTCTGTGACATGTGAAAAAGGTAAATTAGTTGTGTTGTGTTGGTTCCACTTCCTTAACTATACATGGGGATTTGAATCAGATCATAGTAACCTCTCATCACATGTTTACCCCAGTAGACCGTTTAACTTGGGTAAATGTGGGAGGAGGGTGTTACACTTCCATGGCTCATAATTGAAGTTGTAATCTCTACTTCTCCTCGTATGCTTTTTGTAGGAGTCTCCTGAATTCAACATTCTCTGCTTGAAATCTCTCATTGATCTTCTCATTTGAATGATGAGAAGGAGATGAAGAAGAAGAAAATTCACTTGAAGATGAAGATGGAGCCTCGTCCTTTATTCTCCCTTTCTCCTGTTCTTATTTTTCCATTTTATTCTCATAATTTTCATACATCATATCTACCATGATTTCCATCCTATAGAAGGATTCGTAGAGATGTTTTTGATACTTCATTTTCCTTCTTGTTGCATGCTCAATTCACAATTCCTGGCAAAACGGTCAGACTGCTCTCATACCAAACTTGATCTAGATTCTCTCAGCTACCAAAATTAACCAAGATATTTTACTTTTGTGATGTTAGTATAATTGCATGTAAAATAGTATGAAAAGCCACATGTGAATACTTTAAAGAAGAGGAAATATAACGACAACCATCAAATCAAAGAACACACACAACTTGATAATGGATTTAACTCGGTGTAGGTTACAACTCCAAGCTCAATGTCAAGAGTGGAGAGGTTGCTTCATTAAATGTTGCAAGACAATGATGAGTACATGATGTATTTTTTGTCAATACAAGGAATAACTCCCTTAACTAGAGTGGCATGTCTCTCCATGAAATGTTCTCCTATAATAAATCTCACTCATAACAACTCCCCCTCAACTTGACAAAATATCAAAACTTTCACATGAAGTGGCATACAAGGATCCTCTAACAAAGTGTAAAACAAAGATCTCAACATCAAATGATCATCTTAGAAAAAATCAAAAGAAGGCATGGCATCAATGCATATTATACCTCCACTTCCGAGAATGGCCTGAAAATGCACACCTCTACTAAATAAATAGACTACACAATTGAATTCTTGGTGACAATTCATGAAATTTGATGGTAAACTTGACCCCCTTCTGACTCGGTCAAATTTTGGCTCCCTAGGAATCTCAAAGATTCCTCAAAGATTCTATTTTGTGGGGTGACTAAAATTTGACTGCTTAGATGAAGAAATTTATCACACCATCATGTTCCTTGCGAAAAAACTGAGAAAAATGAGTATAAAGTCAGCCTGATTCTAAAACTATCATTTTTAGGCCTCTAGGGAATCTTTCAGATTCCATGTAGATTCCTATGTAAATATCCCACCTTCATGGCTCCTCCCTAAAAATTATTTCTCTAAAAAATCCTCTACTTAGAATAGAAAACCATCTCGACCATTAGAATCCTAGTGGAATTCTGGTTCAGATAAGTATAAACTTGGCATATTTCTGACACTCTGAAAATTTTCCCTCCAGGGAATCTCCAAGATTCCTTACTGATTCTGCATGGGAATATTCTAGGGAATATTCCACTAGAATTAAATATCTCGAAAGGCATGCCCAGCCTAGGCGTGGTTCCCCCTCGGCTCCGGGTTTCACACATACTCCTCCACCTTCGTTCTCGTCTCGACGATCTCTGTCGTTCTAATGGTAGAGTTGAGTTCTTATATTTTTCCCATGCGTAGTAATCAAGGAAAGCCCCATTGGGCCTTTGGCAAGTTTCCAACTTGGGTTTCCACTGGGCGCGGGTACAAACCCCACCCCTCTCAACTTAGGTTTTCGGTGTTTGTTTTAAATTGGTGGCAGAGGTTATATATTGGCATCGTATTATTTTGGGGTTGCCCATTTGGCATTGGCAGGCCAACCAACTAGACTAGGCGGGTTTGATCCCCGCAGGCCCTGCAATGTGTGGTGTCATATTTGGAAGATCGTTGTCTCATTATTATTTTTTTTCAGTTTTGTGATGGGGTTGCCGGTGGGTTAGCCGACCACCAACTAGTGCATGTTCGACTCCCGCTAGCCCTAGATTTTTTTTAATAATCAATATGACATTTATATAAATTTGGTTGTAGGGCAGATTTGTCATTGGGTGGCATGCCCACCATATATATAATATATAATAAATGGCATTGGGGGTTGGCAGGGATGGCAGCCCACCACTCTATACTTATATTTATTTTTTAAATATAGAATTCAAAAACCCTCGGTCGATTTTTAGGGACATTGTAAAAATTAAGTAGGCGATAATTTCTCCCTTTCTGACCACTGAAATCCATTACTGTGAAGTGTCAATTTATCACTTTTTAGTATCCTCCAAATTTAGAGCCCCGCCAAATTTAACTTCCTTCCAAATTTAGTCAGTGCTCTACTAACTTTAGCCAATGTGCCAAGTTGACAAAAACTATGATTGGCCGTAACTTTCACATACGATGTCAGATTGAGGTGTCATTTGCACCATTGGAAAGCTTGCAACGAGCTCTTAATTATGAACCTATTTTTCTTCTTAGCCTTTCTTGGGCCCTCCTTGACTTATGATCATTTCTGGAACCACCTGGATCACCTATAGGTTGTAGACCTAGTTTTTGGTCATATGATTAGTGGGTATATACATATTGATCCAGGTGGATCTTTAGACACCAGTGGCATGGAAAAGGCTCAAAATTCAAAGTGGAAGAAAGATGATGAACTTGACATCAGATCAAAGTGCTCATTGCCCTGATTCCAAAGGTGCGAACAGCACTCCAATCCGAGTCCGAATGAAGGAGATAGAGGTAGTCAAAGTTGGGTTGACTTTTTTATGACTAGGCAGGCTTAACAAAGACACAATTTGGCCTTTTTCAATAGATGGAATTCAGCCAACTCCGGCTAGATTCCAGGAAAAATCGTGGCCTAGTTAAAATGACCCCTTCGGTAAAAAACTGAATTTTCAAAATTGTACATTTTTGTTTTAATATAACAAAAAATATATAAAAAAAGGGGGGTGGCGAACCACCAACCGGGCCACCCAAACTCTATCCACATGACACATTTGAAATAGTGGAGGGGTGGGCCACAACCCTCGGCCCTTCCCACAGACTGTTGAACCAACATAAACAAGAAAAGGAGTTGGGTGGGCTGGCCCTTGGGGCGCGGACCCAACCCGTTCAACACCAAAAGAAAATGTGGCATGGCCGTTGGGGCATGGACCCAACCATGCCAAGGGAACTCTCCAAATAGCACTGGACCGGCGGGAGGTAGGTATAGTGGGCGGGCCGCCCAAGGCAGGCCTAACCCAACCACTGTTTAATTTTGGTTTGTGGTATATAAAAAAACGAGGAGGCGTGGTTTGACCTCTTGATCTCCTCCCTCATAACTGGATTGCTAACCAACTCAACCAACCACTTACTTGGGAAAATCTACCACCAATATTTTATTTAAACACAGTTTTCCAGTGCACCCAGCAGAGGAGGCAGTGCATGCAGTTTGAGGTAGAATTTTGCAGGAGGGCCAAATTTTCACTTTGTCAGATTTTGACAAATTTTATATGGTTTCATCATTTCTCGATGCCACGAACACAATGGCGCTATCCATTTCTCCATCGGAGTCTTGCATTTTTCAGCCATTTTTTAGTATGGAGGTATAAAACTCATTTTTTGTAACTGATTCTTGTACTCTTCTTTCTCATGCCACTTAATGAATTAAGGCCTCCCCATTGATCAAGCAGGGGCCAGAGACGTAGTCCAAGTCAAACGAACTTCGTTATCAAGTCTTGTTGTCTTCTTTCATGGTTTATGTGTTTCTCCTCTTCTCTCATGTGCACATTAAGTTTTCTATGTTAAGCTACAATTTATGCATGTAATTCTTTAACACATCTATAAGCAAAAGATTTTGGATCAAGTGGTATCAGAGCAGGTCTTTTTAGATGTAAATTGCATGTTTGTATGCTAACAAGAAACAGGCTCCAAAGAGGCGAAGAGAAACTAAAGTCTTTCGATCCCGAAGCGGGGCGTGCACATCAAAGGAGAAACATGGAAGATGAAGAGGCTCATCATGAAGAGGAGCGCAATTTCCACAAAACCTTCTATACAATGGTATAGAATGTCGGTTAGTTTCTTTCAAGGCTGGAGAAAGAAGAAGAGATAAATTTAGAAGAACAAAGTTCAGTGCATGGAAATGGTGGAGAAGAACACCCTCCTTCTCCTTCCATGAGTGAAATTTCTTCTTCCTCTCATCACCATCATCATAGAAATTCAAGGGATGCATCTAAGAAACCTTTCTTTAAATTAGATGTCAAATTTGATCTTCCCATGTTTAACGGTGAAAGTAATGCAGAAAAGCTTAATAACTGGATTAGGCAAATTGAAATCTACTGCAGGATTCAGCAGATCGATGAGGATGAGGCAAAGATTCAGTTGGCCTCTCTTCGGCTGAGTAGCACTGCTCTCGTTTGGTGGGAGAGAAAATTGCAAAGCAGTAAGAGTGTGGGTAATCTTCTTTCCTCATGGCCTAATTTCATTTTTGCATTAAAGGAACAATTCTATCCCTTGGGTTATAAACAAAAAGCCTTAATGGATTGGCAATACTTAAGGCAAGGTAGAGGTCAGGATGTTTAAAGCTTTATAGAGGAATTTAGAAAACAGGCACTTAATTTGGGCATTGCACTTGACTCACCTGAAGTAGTAACTAAGTATATTGGATCATTACATAGTTACCTTAGACATTCATTATTATTGTTTGAACCAACTACTATTGACTCCGCCAGTGTGAAGGCAATCCATCTTGAGAACAAGGGAAAAAATGAAAGAGATGATCATTTCAAGAAACCACCTTTCAAACCTCCAAATGGAAAACCCAAAGTGAAAGGAAAAGGAAAGGAGAAGAGGATGGCATCAACCAAGAAAGATGAAGGATAAAGACCTTATTGCACTCACTACAAAAAGGAAGGTCATGATGACGATCATTGTTGGAAACAGTACCTGGAAAAGAGACCAAAGAAGTATGGAGGAAAAGGCAAGTAGAAGACAGTGGAAACTGTGCAGCAAGACCTTGGATCTAATTCTGGAGATGAAGCATTGATCATAGCAGTAGGAACAAAAGTTACTCTTACACCTCATGTTAATTCTGAATCACATGAAGGTACTAGTTCAATAGATGAGTCTCTTCCTAAAGAACAAAAGGGAATTGAGCTATTTCATATTAGAGTTACCATAAATCATACAAAAGTGGAAACTCTATTTGATACTGGATCCCAAGCAAACTTAATTTCAGAGTCCTTGGTAAAGAAGTTAGGCTTGGAAACCAAACCACATCTAGAACCTTACCCACTTGAATAGATACATGATAAAGCAAAACTAAATGTAAGTAAGCATTATAAGGTTAAATTTGTGATCGCTTCTAAGTTAGTGGATGAGGTAAAACCTGATGTGATACCATTGGATATTTGTGGCATGATGTTAGGGAGTTCATATCTATATGATAGAAAATAAATCTTCTTTCGTCATGAAAACAAATACCAAATCACAAAAGATGGGGTAGAATTTATTGTAAGGGTTCATCAAACTAAAATCAATGCCAGCCTTGTAAGTGCAGGACAAATGAAGAGGTTGGTGAATTCCAGTAAGGGTTGCATGCTTATGGTTGTAAGGGGAAAAGATGCAGAATTATCCGATGCTTTCCAGGGTTGTGATCATGTGCATAAAAAGGAATTATGTGAATTAATTTCTAACGATGATGAGATGTTTCAAGAACCCAGGGGATTACCTCCAGAGAGGGAAATCCAACATGAGATCCATTTGTAGCATGATGCTCCTTGATCGAATATTGGCATGTACTGGATGTCAACCATTGAGATGGAGGAGATCAAAAAGCAGGTGCAAGAACTATTGAACCAAGGGGTCATCAGACCGAGCACTTCTCCATGCGGCTCACCAATTATCTTAGTGTCGAAGAAAGATGGCACATGGAGGATGTGCATGGATTATCGAGCACTAAACAAAATCATGGTGAAAAATTGTTACCCTCTTCCCCGCATTGATGACTTACTAGATCAATTAAAGAATGCTATCTATTTCACCAAATTGGAATTGCGTAGTGGTTATCACCAGGTCCGAATTGCGGAGCAGGATGTGTGGAAAACTGCCTTCAAGACCAAACAAGGGTTGTTCAAATGGATCGTGATGCCATTCAAACTTTGCAACGCTCTAGCCACTTTCATGAGGGTCATGAATGATCTCTTTAGGCATTTCATTGATGAATTTGTTCTTGTATATCTAGATGATATTCTTTCTTTAGTAAAAGTTGGAATGAACATGTATGTCATGTGAAGAAAGTGCTTGATGTATTGAAAAAAGAAAAACTCTATGTAAAATTGTCAAAGTGTGAATTTGGGAAAAACTCTTTGGTTTACCTAGGTAATATTATTGGTCATGGTCAGCTAAAAATTGATCCTTCTAAAGTTGAAGCAATTGTAAATTGGCCTAAGCCTACTAGTGTAACCGAGGTTCGCAGCTTTTTGGGTGCAGTACAGTATTGGAGGAGATTTATTACCAATTTCTCTATTATTGCAGCACCTTTACACACATTGACAAGTGTAAAGCAAGTCTTACAATGGGGAGGAAAGTAGCAAAAGTCCTTCGAAACATTGAAAGAAAAGATCAGCACCACACCGGTCTTGGCCTTACCAAATCTCCAACAGCCATTCGAGATCGAGACAGATGCCAGCGGATATGCCATGGGAGCTGTATTGATGCAGCAAAAGAAGCCGATATGTTACCATTCAGAGAAGTTCTCTCAGGCTGTGATAAACTATCCCACTTATGACAAGGAGTTATATGCCTTGGTCTAGAGTGTGAAAAAGTGGAAACACTACCTGATCGGCAAGGAGACCATCATCCATATGGATCATTAGCCCTTGCAGTATCTTCAATCACAAACCAAGTTGCAGCAATCTCGTCATTTCAGGTGGATGGGTTTTCTTCAGCAGTTTCATCTGGTAATAAAGTATAAGAAGGGCACTAGCAACAAAGTGGTTGATATGCTATCTCGCCCTCCTATTTCTACTTCTGTTATTTTGCATAATGCTTCATTATCTTTTGAAATTTATGCTGAACAATATGCTAACAATGATGAATTTAAGGATATTTATGCAAAACTAACCCATGGTTCATAGGTGGACAACTATCACTTGTAGGGGAAACTATTGTATCACCTTGGCAAATTGTGCATACCCACAGGAGAAAGGGTACATGTAATTCGGGAGGCCCACACCTCCCTTGTGTCTGGTCATTTTGGTATTGAAAAAACTTTGTGTCATGTACAAAATTTTGTTTTTGGCCTCATATGAAGAACATTGTGACTCACTATGTAAAGGGTGTGTGATGTGTTCTGTTTCAAAGCCCTCTAATAGAAAATTCGGGCTCTACACACCACTCCCTATTCCGAGTCATCCATGGGAAAGTGTGTCGATGGATTTTGTAGGAGGTTTGCCTTTGTCTAGAAAAAGTCATGACTATTTGTATGTCGTCATTGACTGTTTTAGTAAGATGTGTATTTTAATGCCTTGTAAAAAGTAGATCACTGCAAAGCAGACTGCTTATCTTTTCTTTCAGCATGTTTGGGTCCATTTTGGGTTGCCCACATCGATTCTGTCAGATCGAGACTCTCGATTTCTCAGAGAGTTTTGGACCAGCTTGTGGAAGATGATGGACACCAAGTTGAAAAGAAGCACGACATTCCATCCACAGACTGACGAACGGACAGAGGTTGTCAACTGCACCATGGTACACTTGTTGCGAGGCTATTGTGGAAAAAATCCTAAGTTGTGGGATGAGCATCTTCCATATGTGCAGCATTCCTACAACCGAACAGTGCACTCATCTACGCATCGTTCACCATTTGAGACATGTTTTGGCTACCTGCCAAAGGATCCTTTTGATACGTTCTTTGGAAGGGAAGATGACTCCAGTCGACATGATGATAAGGACAAAGCGCAACAATTCATTCAGTGGATCCAGATGATTCACCAAGCAGTACAGGAGTAGTTGGAGAAAATTCAAGCCTGGTACAAGGCTCGACATGACAAACACTGAGTTGACCATCAATTTCAAGTGGGCGACAAAGCGTGGTTCCATATCAGCAAGGACAGGATGAAGGGAGAAGGGAAGAAGTTGCGACCAATCCGGTATGGTCCATTCACCATGTTAGAGAAGATTGGAAATAATTCCTTTCTTCTCAATTTCGCGATATATATGCAAATGTACTCTGTAGTGAATGTGGAGAACTTAAAGCTGTATGAGCCACCATTGATTATGGACACCAAAGAGGTGGGCACAATTCCTACAGTTGATGACTTTGAACTAGAGTATCTCGATGAGTTACCTGAAGACATCATCCTTGATAGAAGAACCAAGACTTCACAATGGGGAGATGTGGAATACCTTCGATTTGGTTTCAAGGAGATGCAACCTAGCAAGGCAAAATGGCTGGAAAGAAAGAGTGAGGAAACAATTCCCTCACTTGCCAATTGACTGATAAATATTTTGGCAATCCAAAAGCTCTTCAATGGGGAGGATTGATCCAGGTGGATCTTCAGACACCAGCGGCATGGAAAAGGCTCAAAATTCAAAGTCATAGAAAGACTATGAACTTGAGATCATATCGAAGTGCTTGTTGCCCTGATTCCAACAGTGCGAATGACACTCCAATCCGAGTCCGGATGAAGGAGATAGAGGCAGTCAAAGTTGGGTTGACTTTTTGATCACTGGGCAAGCTTAACAAAGACACAATTTGGCCTTTTCCGATAGATGGAATCCGGCCAAATCCGACTAGATTCGGGGAAAGATGGTGGCCTGGTTAAAATGACCCCTTCGGTCAAAAACTGAATTTCCAAAATTATACATTTTTGTTTTAATATAACAAAAAAAAATATAAAAAAGGGGGGTGGCGAGCCACCAACCCCGCCACCCCAACTCTATCCACATGACACATTTGAATTAGTGGAGGGGTGGGCCATGACCCCCGACCCCTCCACGGATTGTTGAACCAAGATAAACGGGAAAAGGAGTTGGGTGGGCCGGCCCTAGGGGCGCGGACCCAACCCGTTCAACACCAAAAGAAAACGTGGCATGGTGGGCCGGCCCTTGGGGCACGGACCCAACCACGCCAAGGGAACTCTCCAAACAGCAACAGACTAATAGGAGGTAGCTACGGTGGGTGGACCACCCAAGGAAGCCCGACCCAATCACTATTTAAATTTGGTTTGTGGTGTATAAAAAGGGAGGAGGCGGGGTTTGACCTCCCGACCTCCTCCTTCATAACCGATCACTAACCAACTCAGCCAACTGCTTACTTGGGAAAATCCACCACCAATATTTTATTTAAACACATTTGTCAGTGCACCCAACAGAGGAGGCAATGCACACAGTTCGAGGTGGAATTTTGAAAGAGGGCTAAATTTTCACTTTTTTAGATTTTGAAAATTTTTTTATGGTTTCAACATTTATCGATGCCACGAATGCGATGGCGTAGTCTGTTTCTCCATAAAAGTTCTACATTTTCAGCCATTTTTCAGTATGGAGGTATAAAAATCCTTTTTTGTAACTGATGCTTGTACTCTTCTTTCTCATGCCACTTAATGAATGAAGGCCTCCCCATTGATCAAGCAGGGCCCAGACGTAGTCCAAGTCGGACAACTCCGTTATCAAGTCTTGTTGTCTTCTTTCATGCTTTATGTGTTTCTCCTCTTCTCTCATGTGCACATTAAGTTTTCTATGTTAAGCTACAATTTATGCATGTAATTCTTTAACACATCTATAAGCAAAATATTTTGGATCACATATAGTTCTATATTTTATTCTGTTTATTAAATGGTTTTTAATTAAGTACATGTTATAAGAATGTTTCTCTTTCTGCATAGGTGTATGAATTATGACATAAGTGTATGGCATGAATGGTGATCTAGGATGTAGACACATAGATCCATGGATGATTATGGTTATGTGGAACATAAGGGTAATAATGATTTATGGATGATACATGATTTGTATGATTATATATTTTTAATCTTGTACTGAGCAAGATGTGGTAGGGGAATTAGTAATTCTCCAACAAGGATGCTCAAATTATAAATGATTGTGGAAGCCTTTTCTTCAAAACCAAAATGGTTGTGGAAGTCATACACAATTTTGGGTAAAATGTGATTAATTTAATTTCATTATTAAATTTATTTGATTCCTTTGATCTATGATACTGTGATGTGTGCAAGTCTTGGAACAAGACCTTACCGATGAACCATCAATTGGGTAAGAGCTCACAACCAATAACTTAAGATAAAGAATAGAGATGAGAAGTCATGGAATTTAAGGCAAGGAGTCCTCAATCCATGAAAGATCAAGATGTGGAGCCTTGGATCTATAATAAATATTAGGGTGTGAAGTTCTAAATATTTCAAATATCAAGGTGTGGAATCTTGGATATTTGGAGTAGATTAGGGTGTGGAGCCCTAAATATACTAAGGCATGGAGATACATGCAATAAGGGTGTGAAATCCCTATTCTATAGAAGAAAAATACCACTCATGGGCATCAATCAACTGAGTAAGCCAACCTCATTTAACCCCTAAATTAATTAAATTCCAAAATTACCCACTTTGGAAGTGCTCTTAACTTTAATATTATTTTAATAAAAAGGTAGATTATTTATTTATGAAAAATAAATAATAACAAATTATTTAAAAGTGACACATGGGGTGATGAATATTAAATAATTTATGTCATTATATAATTAAGAAAATTTGAGGGATTGCCACCTCAGGGAGGGTGATGAATAATATGAAATATTTGAATTTAAAAAGAAATTAATTTTGCATGAAAGGGGTGATGTGTCACCCCACTCAAAGGCTATAAATAGAGAAGGATCCCCATGGTTTGAGGGGGGGACCTGGAGAGTAGCTAGATGTTGCCAAAATGAATCTGAGATTTCCTAAACTAAATTTCTTAGTAGCTCTACCTAGTTGAGTTGAACATGAGTGGTATTTAGAGGAAGTGAAAATTATCTTTCGTACCTTGCCTTGTATATCTCTCTACTGTTGTATTTTGGTATTGCTTGTGAGCTCTTACAACTCGAGGGTTTCAGGGGGAGAAGTTCTCCCTAGATATGGTTGGGTGGAAAACTAGATGGTTCACAATGAGTTGGTAAGGGCATTGGAGTTGGAGCATACTCTCATATTTTTGGAGTTGGCAAGGAAGCTATGGAACAGATTGGCTAATTTCTCAGGTAAAATTTCTATTTTTGTTACAACTGATATTAATTAATTTTTATTATTTTAATGAGGTTATAGCCAACTTACCTATACATATAGCTCTGGTATTTATAAAAGTTTTGATTACGTTCAATGGCGAGGTTTTGTCCACTGTATGGTAGGGTGAATTTTAATTCTTATGCCCTTCACCCTTCTAACTGTTCTTTTCTTGTTTTTAACTTGAAGTTCCATGTTTTAATTGTAAATCAATTTAGCAATGTAAGTTGAATTAAATAATCAATTTAAGCTTATCTCACTAGTACATATTTGTTTATAAAATAATTATGAATTCTTTTAATTGTTTAATTCATAGGTAGTAAGAGTATATATGTAAGTTAGAGTAAGCAATGCTAAGCTGCATGGAGAATTTTTATTGGTTATATTACAAAGCCATATCATTTTAAAGGAAATGGTTAATAATGTATTTAATTTTTTAATTGGCGCAATCTGGGAATATTCTATTTACTATGATTAAAAAATGTTCTATTTACTATGGTTAAAAACAAATGATGTCCCCGATGGGTGAGATCAGGGCAACACGTGGAGGTCGCCTCCCATGTGTGAAAACAAGGGGATACGATGGGAGGGATGGGCCTCTTGGTCCCTTCACATCTTCGCATGCACTAGGAGAGGTACCATCTTAATGTCAATTGTTCGTGTGAGAAATTATTCAACGTCTGTGTCTGGGGATGGAAGGGTGTTAAGGCAACGCACGACGAATGCATCAGGGATTCGTCTCCACATTCGGATATGGTCTTGGGAGTTGTGGTGGCTATCGGGAAGGATAAGGATTCGTCGGAGGTTAGTGCTTGTTGGAAATAGAGTGTGTTTGCTCATTGTGGAAATATATAGGAGTAGTGGGCTTGTTTGGTCCTTGCGGCTGGGAATATTGGTTATTGGTGGTGGAAGGAAAGACTAGGCGCAGAAGAAAAAATCCTCACGGTCTGGAGGTTACCTGTTCTGACTCATTCTTACAGGGTGGTGTAGCTCATCGGTAACGAAACCCGCAGCACTGGAGGAAAGCCCAAGTGCCTCTGCTCTAATAGTGATTTCTAGTGCAACGGGGCATGGTTTGCCTATGGTTTATGGTTATCGAATTTGGTAGGTGGTGGTGATCCAAAATCTTTTGCTTATAGATGTATTAAAGAATTACATGCATAAATTGTAGCTTAACATAGAAAACTTAATGTGCACATGAGAGAAGAGGAGAGACACATAAAGCATGAAATAAGACAACAAAACTTGATAACAGAGTTCGTCCAACTTGGACTACGTCTCCGGGCCCTGCTCGATCAATGGGGAGGCCTTCATTCATTAAGTGGCATGAGAAAGAAGAGTACAAGCATAAGTTACAAAAAGGAGTTTTATACCTCCATACTTAAAAATGGCCAAAAAATGCAAAACTCTGATGGAGAAATGGACAACGCCATTGTGTCCGTGGTGTCAAGAAGTGCTGAAACCATATAAAATTTGTCAAAATATGATAAAGTGAAAATCCTACCCTCCTGCAAAAATCTACCTCGAATTGCATGTGCTCCCTCCTCTGCCCTGCACACACTGATGAATTGAGTGTTAAATAAAAAATGTGTTGACGGATTTCACAAGAAATCCAATGGCTAAGTTGGTTTAAGATCCGTTTGGAACAGAGGAGGTTGGGTGGTCAAACCCCACCTCCTCCTTTTTTTACATACCAAATCTTTATTTTTAACAAGGGTCGGGTTGGGCCCACCTTGGGCGGCCCGCCCACCCCACCTCCACCGGCGTTGTTGCATTTAAGGATGGTGGTGTCAGGCTGTCAGGATTGGATTTGTGCCCCAAGGGTCGGCCCACCCAAAAACCTCCATGTTGTGTTAATGGTGGCCCGTGGAATGGGGGGAGGACTAGGGGTCGTGGCCCGCCCCTCCATAAATATATGTTGAATGGTTGGGGTGGCGGGTTGGTGGCCCACCACCCTTTTTTAATATTTTTTGTTGTTTAATAAAACAACCCGACCCTTTTTGAAAATTTGGATTTTGACCGAAGGAGTCGTATTAACCATGCGACAATTTCGCCTGAATCTTGCTGGAGTTGGCCGGATTCCGTCTACTAGAAAATTTCAAATTGTGTCTTCATTAATCCTACTCAATCAGCAAAAAGTCAACCCAACTTTGATTGCGTCTATCTCCTTCATCCGACTCAGATTGGAGTGTCGTTCACACCGTTGGAATCAGGGCAACGAGCACTTTGATCTGATGTCAAGTTAATCATCTTTCCACCACTTTGAATTTTGAGCCTTTTCCATGCCACTGGTGTCTGGAGATCCACCTGGATCAATCCTCCCCATTGAGGAGCTTTTGGACCACCAAAAGCTTTATTAGTCAATTTTCAAGTGAGGGAATTGTTCCCTCATTCTTAGTTTTCCAGCCATTTTGCCTTGCTAGGGTGCATCCCCTTGAAACCAACTCAAAGGTATTCCACATCTCCCCATCGTGAAGTCCTAGTTCTTCTGTCAAGGATGATGTCTTCAGGTAACTCATCGAGATACTCTGGTGCAAAGTCATCAACTGTAGGAACTGTGCCCACCTCTTCGGTGTCCATAATCAATGGTGGCTCATACAACTTTAAGTTTTCCACATTCACTACGGAGTAAATTTGCATATATATTGGCAAATCAAGATGGAAGGCATTATTTCCAATCTTCTCCAAGATGGTGAATGGACCATACGGATTGGTCACAACTTCTTCCCTTCTCCCTTCATCCTGTCCTTGCTGATATGGAACCACACTTTGTTACCCACTTGAAATTGATGGTCGACTTGGTGTTTGTCATGTCGAGCCTTGTACCGGCTTGACTTTTCTCCAACTTCTCTTGTACTGCTTGGTGAATCAACTGGATCCGCTGAATGAACTGTTGTGCTTTGTCCCTGTCATCACATCCACTGGAACCATCTTCCCATCCAAAGACCATATCAAAAGGATCTTTTGGTAGGTAGCCAAAACATGTCTCAAATGGTGAATGATGCGTAGATGAGTGTAATGCTCAATTATAGGAATGTTGCACATATGGAAAATTCTCATCCCACAACTTAGGATGTTTCCCACAATAGCCTCACAACAAGTGTATCACGGTGCAGTTGACAACGTCTGTATGCCCGTCAGTCTGTGGATGAAATGATGTGCTTCCTTTCAACTTGGTGTCTATCATCTTCCACAAGCTGGTCCAAAACTCTCTGAGAAAGCGAGAGTCCTGATTTGACACAATCGATGTGGACAACCCAAAATGGACCCAAACATGAAAAAAAGATAAGAAGTCTGCTCTGCAGTGATCTGCTTTTTACAAGGCATTAAAATACACATCTTACTAAAACGGTCAACGACGACATACAAATAGTCGTGACTTTTCCTAGACAAAGGCAAACCTCCTACAAAATCCATCGACACACTTTCCCATGGACGACTCGGAATAGGGAGTGGTGTGTAGAGCCCGAGTTTTCTATTAGAGGGCTTTGAAACAGAACACATCACACATCCCTTTACATAGCGAGTCACAATTTTCTTCATATGAGGCCAAAAACAAAATCTTTGTACATGAAACAAAGTTTTTTCAACACCAAAATGACCAGACACAAGGGAGGTGTGGGCCTCTCGGATTACATGTACCCTTTCTCCTGTGGGTATGCACAATTTGCCAAGGTGATACAACAGTTTCCCCCACAAGTGATAGTTTTCCACCTGTGAACCATGGGTTAGTTTTGCATAAATCTCCTTAAAGTCATCATCGTTAGCATATTGTTCAACATAACTTTCAAAAGATAACGAAGCATTATGCAAAATAACAGAAGCAGAAATAGGAGGGCAAGATAGCATATCGGCCACTTTGTTGCTAGTGCCCTTCTTATACTTTATTACCAGATGAAACTGTTGAAGAAAACCCATCCACCTAAAATGACAAGATTGTTGCAACTTGGTTTGTGACTGAAGATACTGCAAGGGCTGATGATCCGTATGGATGATGGTCTCCTTGCCGATCAGGTAGTGTTTCCATTTTTTCACACTTTGGACCAAGGCATATAACTCCTTGTCATAAGTGGGATAGTTTATCACAACCTAAGAGAACTTCTCTAAATGGTAACATATCGGCTTCTTTTGCTGCATCAGTACAGCTCCCATGGCATATCCATTAGTGTCTGTCTCGATCTCAAATGGCTGTTGGAGATCTGGTAAGGCCAAGACCGGTGTGGTGCTGATCTTTTCTTTCAATGTTTCGAAGGACTTCTACTGCTTTCCTCCCCATTGAAAGACTTCCTTTACATTTGTCAATGTGTGTGAAAGGTGCTGAAATAATAGAGAAATTGGCAATAAATCACCTCCAATACTATACTGCACCCAAAAAGTTGCGAACCTCGACTACACTAGTAGGCTTAGGCCAATTTACAATTGCTTCAACTTTAGAACGGTCAATTTTTAACTGACCGTGACCAACAATATGACCTAGGTAAACCAAAGAGGTTTGCCAAAACTCACACTTTGACAATTTTACATAGAGTTTTTCCTTTTTCAATACATCAAGCACTTTCTTCACATGGCATACATGTTCATTCCAACTTTTACTAAATATAAGAATATCATTTAGATATACAAGAACAAATTCATCAATGAAAGGCCTAAAGAGATCATTCATGACCCTCATGAAAGTGGCTGGAGCGTTGCAAAGTCCAAATGGCATCACCATCCATTCGAACAACCCTTGTTTGGTCTTGAAGGCAGTTTTCCACACATCATGCTATGTAATCCGAACCTGGTGATAACCACTACGCAAATCCAATTTAGTGAAATAGATAGCATTCTTTAACTGATCTAATAAGTCATCAATGCGGGGAAGAGGGTAACAATTTTTCATCGTGGTTTTGTTTAGTGATCGATAATCTACGCACATCCTCCATGTGCCATCATTCTACGGCATTAAGACAATTGGTGAGCAGCATGCAGAAGTGCTCAATCTGATGACCCCTTGGTTTAATAGTTCCTGCACCTGCTTTTTGATCTCCTCCATCTCAATGGTTGACATCCTGTACATGCCAACATTTGGTAAAGGAGTGTCATGCTGCAAATGGATCTCATGTTGGATTTCCCTCTTCAGAGGTAATCCCCTTGGTCGCTGAAACATCTCATCATAGTTAGAAATTAATTCAAATAATTCCTTTTTATGCACATGATCACAACCCTGGAAAGCATCAGATAATTCTGCATCTTTCCCCCTTACAACCATAAGCATGCAACCCTTACTGGAATTCACCAACCTCTTCATTTGTCCTACACTTACAAGGTTGGCATTGATTTTAGTTTGATGAGCCCTTACAATATATTCTACCCCCATCTTTTGTGATTTGTATTTGTTTTCATGACAGAATAAGATTGCCTTTCTATCATATAGATATGGACTCCCTAACACCATGCCACAGATATCCAATGGTATCACATCAAGTTTTACCTCATCCACTAACTTAGAAGCGATCACAAATTTAACCTTGCACTGCTTAGTTACATTCAGTTTTGCTTTATCATGTATCCATCCAAGTGGGTAAGGTTTTGGATGTGGTTTGGCTTCCAAGCCTAGCTTCTTTACAAGGACTTTGAAATTAAGTTTGCTTGGGATCCAGTATCAAATAGAGTTTCCACTTTTGTATGATTTATGATAAATCTAATATGAAATAGCTCAGTTCCCTTAAATTCGTTCATTAGGAAGAGACTCATCTATTGAATTAGTGCCTTCATGTGATTCAGAATTAACATGAGGTGTAAGAGTAGTTTTTGTTCCTGCTGCTGTGACCAATGCTTCATCTCCCTAATCGGATCCAAGGTCTTGTTGCACAATTGCCACTGTCTTTTGCTTGCTTTTTCCTCTATACTTCTTTGGTCTCTTTTCTGAGTATAGTTTCCAACAATGATCGTCATCATGACCTTCCTTTTTGTAGTGAGTGCAATAAGGTCTTTCTCCTTCATCTTTCTTGGTTGATGCCGTCCTCTTCTCCTTTCCTTTTCCTTTCACTTTGGGTTTGCCATTTGAGGTTTGAAAGGTGGTTCCTTGAAATGATCATCTCTTTCATTTTTTCTCCTGTTCTCAAGATGGATGGCCTTTACACTAGCTGAGTCAATAGTAGTTGGTTCAAACAATAATAATGAATGTATAAGGTAGCTATGTAATGATCCAATATACTTAGTTACTACTTCAGGTGAGTCAAGTGCAATGCCCAAATTAAGTGCCTGTTTTCTAAATTCCTCTGTAAAGATTTGAACATCCTGACCTCTGCCTTGCCTTAAGTATTGCCAATCCATTAAGGCTTTTTGTTTGTAACCCAAGGGATAAAATTGTTCCTTTAATGCAGAAATGAAACTAGGCCATGAGGAAAGAAGATTACCCACACTCTTACTGCTTCGCAATTTTCTCTCCCACCAAATGAGAGCGGTGCTACTCAGCCAAAGAGAGGCCAGCTGAATCTTTGCCTCGTCCTCTTCGATCTGTTGAATCCTACAATAGATTTCAATATGCCTAATCCAATTATTAAGCTTTTCTGCATTACTTTCACTGTTAAACATGGGAAGATCAAATTTGACATCTAATTTAAAGAAAGGTTTCTTAGATGCATCCCTTGAATTTCTATGATGATGGTGATGAGAGGAAGAAGAACTTTCACTCGTGGAAGGAGAAGGAGGGGGTTCTTCTCCACCATTTCCATGCACTGAACCTTGTTCTTCTAGATTTCTCTCTTCTGCTTTCTCCAGCCTTGAAAGCAACTGACCAACATTTTTTGCCATTGTATAGAAGGTTTTGCAGAAATTGTGCTCCTCTTCATGACAAGCCTCTTCATCTGCCATGTTTCTCCTTCGATGTGCACGCCCCGCTTCAGGATCAAAAGACTTTAGTTTCCCTTCGCCTCTTCGGAGCCTATTTCTTGTTAGCATACAAACATGTAATTCACATCTACAAAGACTTGCTCTGATACCACTTGATCCAATATCTTTTGCTTATAGATGTATTGAAGAATTACATGCATAAATTGTAGCTTAACATAGAAACTTAATGTGCACATGGGAGAAGATGAGAAACACATAAAGCATGAAAGAAGACAACAAAACTTGATAACGGAGTTTGTCCGACTTGTACTACATCTCCGGGCCCTACTCGATCAATGGGGAGGCCTTCATTCATTAAGTGGCATGAGAAAGAAGAGTACAAAAATCAATTACAAAAAAGAGTTTTATACCTCCATACTGAAAAATGGCCGAAAAATTCAGAACTCCGATGGAAAAACGGACAACGCCATTGCATTCGTGGCGTCAAGAAGTGCCAAAACCATACAAAATTTGTCAAAAACTAACAAAGTGAAAATTTGGACCTCTTGCAAAAAATCTGCCTTTAATTGTGTGCGTTCCCACCTATGCCTTGCACACACTGATGAATTGGGTGTTAAATAAAAAATGTGTTATGGATTTCACAATAAATCCATTTGCTGAGTTGGTTTAAGATCCGTTTGGTACAAAGGAGGTTGATCGGTCAAACCCGCTTCCT
This sequence comes from Pinus tabuliformis, assembly GCA_031772625.1. Lineage (NCBI taxonomy): Eukaryota > Viridiplantae > Streptophyta > Pinopsida > Pinales > Pinaceae > Pinus > Pinus tabuliformis. Next base: position 760,930,711 of record CM062807.1, on the reverse strand, counting down.
TTATTACATATGAAATCTTTATTTTTAACAAGGGTCGGGTTGAGCCCGCCTTGGGCGGACTGTTGGGTGCCCACAAAATTATGAAAATATATTCGATTAATACTGCTTTTCTTTTCTCCACCACGCACTTAACCATTAAAACCGAAACCAATTATCATTCAATTAAGCCATGGGCTGTAGAGCACTGTGGCCATTGTTTCTTGAATATAAAACTTATTTTTTAATTAAATAAAAAGTATGACTCATTTTTTCAATTAAATAAAATTAGAAGAAAAGAAAGATCATAAAACCTGAAGTCAATTTATCTACATCCTAAACTATTTAGTGATTTACCTGTGCCATCCATGCCCTTTTTTATATTTGATCAGTATGTCATGGTGACGTGGTGATTTTTTTTTTTTTTTGAATTATTTCTACGTATTGGCGTGGTCCCTTACAAAGTCAACCCCAACTACCTGGATTTTTAGGCGGAGAAGCACATTAAATTATTCTTTCGTTGAACAAAACATGTCTTGGTTTTCAAACCATGTGCACGTGTAAATTTTATTAAAACCATATTAGATGAGAAATTTAATATTTTTTAATTAAATCTAAAAAACATTATATAAATCATGAAAGATAAATGTTGATTATAAGATAGTTCATTATTTTGAACATCTAAAATTTTGGCTTTGTTGGACAATTATCTCCAAAATTTAATTGTAATTGTCGGTGAGAATGTAGCTTTCCATCGTTCAAATTATACTTTTGAATATAGATAAATTCAAATACATTAATTTTTTTTTGTAAAATAGATTTATACAATTTCAACAATTAATACATATAATTCGAAAAAAAACCACCTAAGCTCCCAATCCAATAAATTAGAGTTGTAATAAGAAATATTATGATGTTTTCCCTTTATTGTCATGAGAAGTCAATCCCATTCGGAAAACAATAGAAAATAAAAATTGAACGTAGACCTATTGATGGGAGGCTTGTTCCCTCTTTCTTTCATGGGCTATTGGCATGTGGTTGTAGACTTGCTTAAATATACCATGCAGATGAGTGATGTGAGACGTGGCTACCTGGTAAAGTTTAGGTGAGAATTAGCAGCTCTGAATTAAATAAAAGTGTTTATTTTAGAAGAGGCGTTTGTAACAGGTTGTAACTTATAAAACATTGATTTTTTTAAATAAAAAAAATACTCATTTTAAAGGAAATTATGAAATTAAGTAAAAATAAAGATTTTTAATGGTTGAATAAAATGATGAAGCTTTATTTTAGCATTCTTTTAATAATAATAAGAAAACATAACTTTGTTTCTAATTAATAACAACCATTCATCCTTTGCTTTTTCTAGTTGATGAAGGTTAGTCATATGGTCTTTTCATATATTTCGTTTATCATTATTTTTTGTTATGGTAAAGAAAAAGATGTATTTTAATTCAATCTCTATGTACATTGCAGTCCTAAAACTCTATAGTTGACCTTTATTTTCACTTTTTATAATTGATTAATTAAATGTTTGGGTAGTATTCTAAATGTTATCTCTATTGTTGACTTTCACTTTTACTTTTTATAATTGATTAATTTAATATAAGGATTTAATGGGAAACAAATATAAATATATGGAAACATTATATATCATATATATATATATATATATATTATATATATATATATATATATATATTTTGAGTTTTTGTTTTTTGTTTTTTTTTTTCAATATGACTTTTACACTATTTTATTGATGGATGGTAAGGTGGAATCCTATATATATATAAACTTCTAATAATAAAGAAACATACTTTGTTTCTAATTAATAGTAAACATTCACTCCTTGATTTGTTCTAGTTGATGAAGGTTAGTTATATGGTCTTTCAATATGGTTCGTTTATTATTATTTTTTGTTATGGTAAAGGAAAAGATGTATTTTAATTCAATATAGTTCATTTATTATTATTATTTGTTATGGTAAAGGAAAATATGTATTTTAATTCAATCTCTATGTACATCAGCAGTCCTAAAACTCTATAGTTGACCTTTATTTTCACTTTTTATAATTGATTAATTAAATGTTTGGGTAGTCTTCAGAGTGTTATCTCTATAGTTGGCTTTCACTTTCACTTTTGATAATTGATTAATTTAACACAATATTTAATGGGAAACAAATATAAATATATATGTATAATGTGGAATCATTATATATATTCATTTATTATTATTATTTGTTATGGTAAAGGAAAATATGTATTTTAATTCAATCTCTATGTACATCGGCAGTCCTAAAACTCTATAGTTGACCTTTATTTTCACTTTTTATAATTGATTAATTAAATGTTTGGGTAGTCTTCAGAGTGTTATCTCTATAGTTGACTTTCACTTTCACTTTTGATAATTGATTAATTTAACACAAATATTTAATAGGAAACAAATATAAATATATATGTATATATATGGAATCATTATATATGTGTGTGTGTGTGTGTTTTCCATTAAATCTTTGTTTTAAATTAATCAATTATAAAAAGAAAAAATAAAGGTCAACTATAGAGTTTTAGGATTGCAGATGTACATAAGAATTGAATTAAAATACATATTTTTCTATTGCACCATCTACTACTTCAAGAATATACATATGGATGTTTCTTGCACAAATACCAATACTTACCATAACAAAAAATAATAATAAACAAACTATATAAAGGACCATATGACTAACCTTCATCAACTAGAACAAATCAAGGAGTGATATGATTCGACGACTGATATTAATTAGAAACAAAGTTTTTTTTTTATTATTATTACAAGGATTAAATTCAATCTAGTGAAAAAAAGCTTCATCATTTATTTGAAGCATTATATATATAGTATTCTGAGCTCTTTGTTCAATACGACCTTTACACCTCTATTTTGTTAATGGTTGGTAAGTTAGGATCTTACACCAAGTAATCTTATAATATGAGGTCGCATTTTCTTGACTATTTGCAAAATAAATGTATATTCAGAACGTTATTTTAGGTCAGGTGCTTGCTAATGATCTTCAATATTTTTATGTTATAACTCTCCGTAGGATTCCCCTATTATGTTCAACACCTAAGACTCATATTAAGTATGGTGTGTTGTTAGTGTACACGACTCTTTTCATATAATCATTAATAGTGTTTAGAACAACAATAGTTGCTTATGTTATGGTGATTATTAACAATTTAGTACTAGGGACAGTCATTTATACTCTGTATCGAACGAGGTTATATTATTTGGTAATTGTAATGTTGTTATATTCCTCGAATTATGAGAACTCTCTATCAATGTTTTTCTGGTGCTTTTCGCAATTTCTCTTTTAAAATTTTATCACCCAACATTAAAACCTTTGGATGCACAGACCCTGTATTATATTTTGGTTTTCCAAATTTTATTTTTATTTTCTTACTCTCATATATTGAATCATTTCTATTTAATTAATGCATATATGCTTAAACACTGATTTTAATTTACAAATTTCTGTATAGGGATCTACTTGATATTTTATTTATTTCAACATGAAGATTCTGTGTGGAGCAGGGATTGTTCGTAGGCCGTTGATATGCCCGACTTGGCCCAAGAACTAACCCAAATCTCACACAGAATTATGCCATGATTTCTCTATTATTAATCTTTCCTCTTTTCTTAAAATATATATAGATATATATATATATATATATATAATATATATATATATATATATATATATATATATATAATAAACAATACTTTGAGTTCTAGAAAATGTTTCATAGTATTGCGACCACAATTCCCTTCATAATACTTTCACAGTACATACAACACTTTTCACTTCTTGAAATATTCCTACAGTATAAACACATATTTTCTTGATACTTATATGTATTCCTTTCTTTGATTACTCGAGCTAGCCACAAAGTCACGAGGGGGAGGATGCTCCACCCAACCTTTGAGAACTAGTAACACCACTAGAACTCCCCCTGACCTATCTTCACATCATAGATAGTTTAGAATAGTGACCTGTATAGGTCCAACCCAGAGACTATCTGATCCCAACCAGAGTTAGTCTAGGGTTTTCAAGGCTGAGCACGCGGGCCTCAACTGGAATTCCATTATCTAGCCTACTCAAGAATTCCCACATTGATAGTGTCTTGTCAAAGTTTTCTAGTTTGCAGTTTGTCTTCCTCTAGGTTGCCTCAGGTTCCTCTCTTACCCTCTTCTCTCCTCTTCCATTGAGAATTTTTCTATTCCCAAGGAGGAGTTTGGGCAAGAAACCACCTTTCCCATAACTATTTTCAACTACCTAGAATATGAACATTCTTAGCATTACTTCCCAATATGATTATATGTCTAACTGCATAAAGAATTTATGCATTTAATAAATTAAACAAACATATTCTTCTAATAATTATTTGAACTTCACATGACCAACAATCCAAAATAGTTTCTTTTTGAACTGCAGTAAATAAATATTTACAAGTTTACAGGGGACATACATCTCCCCCCTTTAAGAAAACACCATCTTGAGTGTTTTCTTAGCCCTCAAAATAGGCTAGGATATGCTTCTCATATAAATTTTTCATCTTCCCAAGTGGCCTTTTTTGGGTTAAAGTGTTTCCATTGCACTTTAACTTCGGTGATAACTCACTTTAGTAGAATTATTTCACTTCAATCAAGAATACAAAGGCTTCAACTAGGAATTATCTGTTCGGTTCAACATACATTCACAATCAGCAAGGTTGTCGTTAGTTTTTATTAACCAAAAATTTAAGAAATATACATATAAATCTAATCCATTCCTTGCTTACGTATATATTCTGCCAATTAATAATGTGTCTAGGATCATAAATACACTTTGTCAATAAAGAAACATGGAATACGTTATGTATACATATGTGACTAGGTAAAGCTAATTGATAGGGTACAAGTCCAATTTAGGTAAGAATTTGAAAAGGCCACAAAATCAGGGAGCTAGTTTTGTACAATCTCCCCACCTCAAGTTACTCTTTTTGGGTTTAACCCTCACATACACATGATCTCCCACCTGAAATTCCTGGTAACTTCACTTTTTGTCTTTATAATTATTTTGTTGATCTTGTGCAACCTTTGTTGGGTCAATTTACTAAGTAAACTAACACAGGTGTTTTACTTGTCAATCCGGGTTTGTAGACTTGGAAGCATGTCCAAAGTATATGGATTTCAGGTGAAGTCATTTTAGGAAGGCAAGACTACAAGGTTAAAGGAAGTGCATATTAAAAATATATTCTAAGTTTTAAAAGACTAAAATTTTCTGGTTCAAGATGCAACAAGCAAGAGAAGAGGATCCTAACTTAGGAGTTCTGGTTGTCCTTCCTCACAGTACTGTCCCCAAGAAGAGAAACTAAAGTGCAGTGGTTTGTAATGTGTAGAGAGCAAGAGAAGATGCTCCTAACTTAGGAGGTCCTGTGTTGTCCTTCCTCACAGTTCTACTCTAATAACATTACCATTGCATCAAATGAAAACTGGAAATCAAGAAATAATACACGAAATGCAAAAAGGATGATTTTAGCTATAATTCATAACTTGATAGAAAGATAATTTAACTTAAATCCTTGTTTGTCCTTTCATATGAAAATTTGACTTTAAACTAACATCATCCAAAAATCACACAAAAAACATCACACATCTAAATAACTGAATCATAAATCTGAAACAAGAAATACTAAAATTAAAATTATGTTAATTTAATCCAAGTGTACTTAACTTGGTATGGGGTCCCTCCAATCTTGCCTTCTACACCTAAGGAAATCTCATCTACAACTAACTTATGAAAATATCCACAACATGAACAACAACTAGAACAATAGAAAATTTTCTTCAAATTATCAAAAAGTCTCCAATAGTTTGAATACAAATTACATATATGAATGGTTCATAAACTCAATTTAAATAAGAAAATCATCAACAAACTTGCTACAATGGCTCTAACAGTCTAATCTATCCTAATCCATCCATTCAGGTCAAACTCATCAAGTTTGCTTCACAAAATTAGGAAAAATCCCAAAAACTATTATTCTGCACCTTTTTAATGGGGATTTCTAAATGACATGTCAAGTTTGACCAGCATTGACCGGGCATGTGTTTGCTCAGTTTGACCGAACCTAGGCGTTCCTTCATCTGTGGTTCCCAAGCTTTCTGAATATGCACTCAGCTCTCGCCGAGGTGTCCTGCACATATGACTTTAACGAAGCTATTACAAGAATTTTTAATGCAGTGCAAATTTACTCTTAAAACACAATTTTACAAAAAATTCTAAAAAATGAAGAACTTAATTTAGTTACCCGAACATGCACAATAAGAGTAAAATGAAGCATATGTAAGTGAAATAGGATGGAATATGGTGGTAAATGAATGGGTTTAGGATAGGAAAAATGACCAAAATTTAGGGCCAATATCTCCCCCTTGCTGATGTTCAAGCATGTGCTCATGCTTGCTTTCTCCATCTGGATCTCTTGAGTGATGATGCCCCTGCTATTCCTGAACCTGTAGCTTCTTCCTGTGCATCTCGAAGGAGAATATCAATACCCTCATGTTCCTCTGCTTTTAAATCTTCAACTTCCCTATCTTCTACTGCAAATGGTATCCAAACAAAAGTCTCTATTTTTAAACTGAATAAAAACCTCTTACTGTGTAAAAGACCTAAAACAAAAATCTCCACTGTAAGAAAAATCTCTCACTATTTTGCAAAAAATATTTAAACCTCTCTTGTTTTACAAAATTTTCCTCATAAAAATTTATGAAAAACCCTCTATGTTTCAAAAACTACGTACTCTGTATTTGAAATAACGCTCACATGTGTTTTTATGTGTAATTTTTTTTACAAAATTGCATGAGGAA